>JAQQAC010008350.1:30975868-31110593 GCA_029783875.1 Phataginus tricuspis | reverse complement strand
TTGAATCTGTAGATTCCTTTAGGTTGTATAGCCATTTTGACAATATTTATTCATCCTAGCCAAGAGAATGGGATGCATTTCCATTTGTTAGTGTCTTCCTTAATTTTTCCTAGGAGTGTCTTGTAGTTTTCAGAGTACAGGTCTTTCACTTCCTTTGTTAGGTTTATTCCTAGGTATTTTATTCTTTTTGATGCAATTGTGAATGGAATTGTTTTTTTGATTTCTCTTTCTGTTAGTTCATCATTAGTGTATAGGAAAGCAACAGATTTCTGTGTGTTAATTTTATATCCTGCAACTTTGCTGAATTTAGATATTAGTTCTAGTAGTTTTGGAGTGGAGTCTTTAGGGTTTTTTATGTACAGTATCATGTCATCTGCAAATAGTGACAATTTGACTTCTTCTTTACCAATCTGGATGCCTTGTATGTCTTTGCTTTGTCTGATTGCCGTGGCTAGGACCTCAAGTACTATATTGAATAACAGTGGAGAGAGTGGGCACCCATGTCTTGTTCCCGATCTTAGATGAAAAGCTTTCAGCTTCTCTCTATTAAGTATGATGTTAGCTGTGGGTTTGTCATATATAGCCTTTATGATGTTGAGGTACTTGCCGTCTATACCCATTCTGTTGAGAGTTTTAATCATGAATGGATGCTGAATTTTGTCAAATGATTTTTCATTATCTATGGAGATGATCATGTGGTTTTTGTTCTTCTTTTTATTGATGTGATGGATGATATTGATGGATTTTCGAATGTTGTACCATCCTTGCATCCCTGGGATGAATCCCACTTGATCATGGTGTATGATCCTCTTGATGTATTTTTGAATTCAGTTTGCTAATATTTTGTTGAGTATTTTTGCATCTATGTTCATCAGGGATATTGGTCTGTAATTTTCTTTTTTGGTGAGGTCTTTGCCCGGTTTTGGTATTAGAGTGATGCTGGCTTCATAGAAAGAGTTTGGAAGTATTGCCTCCTCTTCTATTTTTTGGAAAACTTTAAGGAGAATGGGTGTTATTTCTTCTCTATATGTCTGGTAGAATTCAGAGGTGAATCCCTCAGGTCCGGGGGTTCTGTTCTTGGGTAATTTTTTGATTACCAATTCAATTTCGTTGCTGGTGATTGGTCTGTTTAGTTTTTCTGTTTCCTGCTTGGTGAGTCTTGGAAGGCTGTATTTTTCTAAGAAGTTGTCCGTTTCCTCTAGGTTTTTGACCTTGTTAGCATATAGATGCTCATAATATTCTCTTATAATTCTTTGTATTTCTGTGGGGTCCGTCGTTATTTTTCCTTTCTCATTTGTGATTCTGTTTATGTGTGTAGATTCTGTTTTTCTCTTAATGAGTCTGGCTAGGGATTTATCTATTTTGTTTATTTTTTCAAAGAAACAGCTTTTGGTTTCATTGATTTTTTTTCTATTGTTTTATTCTTCTCAATTTTATTTATTTCATCTCTGATCTTTATTATGTCCCTCCTTTTGGTGACTTTGGGCCTCATTTGTTCTTCTTTCTCCAATTTTAATAATTGTGTCTTTTGACTGTTCATTTGGGAATGTTCTTCCTTCTTTAAATCGGCCTGGATTGCAATATACTTTCCTCTTAGAACTGCCTTTGCTGCATCCCACAGAAGTTGTGGCTTGTGGTGTTGTTGTCATTAGTCTCCATATATTCTTTGATTTCTGTTTTGGTTTGGTCATTAACCCATTGATTAATTAGGAGAATGTTGTTAAGTCTCCATGTATTTGTGAGCCTTTTTGATTTCTTTCTAAGATTTATTTCTAGTTTTATACCTTTGTTATCTGAGAAGTTGGTTGGTAGGATTTCAATATTTTTGACTTTACTGAGGTTCTTTTTGTGGCCTAGTATGTGGTCTATTCTGGAAAATGTTCCATGTGCACTTGAGAAGAATGTGTATCCTGCTGCTTTTGGGTGCAGAGTTCTGTAGATATCTGTTAGGTCCATCTGTTCTAGTGTGTTGTTCAGTGCCTCTGTGTCTTTACTTATCCTCTGCCTGGTTGATCTGTCCTTTGGAGTGAGTAGTGTGTTAAAGTCTCCTAAAATAATTGCATTGCTGTCTGTTTCCTCCTTCACTTCTGTTAGTATTTGTTTCACATATGCTGACGCTCCTGTGTTGGGTGCATATATATTTATAATGGTTATATCTTCTTGTTGGACTGACCCCTTTATCATTATGTAATGTCCTTCTTTATCTCTTGCTACTTTCTTCGTTTTAAAGTCTATTTTATCTGATACAAGTGCTGCAACACCTGCTTTTTTCTCTTTGTTGTTTGCATGAAATATCTTTTTCCATCCCTTCACTTTTAGTCTGTGTATATCTTTGGGTTTGAGGTGAGTCTCTTGTAAGCAGCATATAGATGGGTCTTGCTTTTTTATCCACTCTGTTACTCTGTGTCTTTTGATTGGTGCATTCAGTCCGTTTACATTAGGGTGATTATTGACAGATATGTACTTATTGCCATTGCCGGCTTTAGATTCGTGGTTACCAAAGGTTCAAGGGTTGCTTCTTTACTATCTAACAATCTAACTTAACTTTCTTGTTAAGTGATTGTCAACACCGTCTGATATTTCTTTATCTCTCCCTTCCTATTCTTCCTCCTCCTTTCTTTATATATTAGGTGTTTTATTCTTTTCCTTTAGTTAGTATTTGGATGGTCTGCTTTCTTTGCCATGATATTATTTTCTCTGGTGACATCTTTTTAGCCTTAGGTGTGTTTCCCTCTAGAGCAGTCCGTTTAAGATATCCTGTAGTGGTGGTTTATGAGAGGCAAACTCTCTCAACTTTCCTTTGTCTGGAAATTGTTTAATCCCTCCGTCATATTTAAATGATAATCGTGCTGGATACAGTATTCTTGGTTCGAGGCCCTTCTGTTTCATTACGTTAAATATATCATGCCATTCTCTTCTGGCCTGCAAGGTTTCTGTTGAGAAGTCTGATGACAGTCTGATGGGTTTTCCTTTGTAGGTGATCTTTTTTCTCTCTCTAGGTGCCTTTAATTCTTTGTCTTTATCTTTGATCTTTGCCATCTTCATTATTATGTGTCTTGGTGGTGTCTTCCTTGGGTCCCTCGTGTTGGGTGATCTGTGGGCTTCTGTGGACTGTGAGACTATTTCCTTCCCCAGTGTGGGGAAGTTTTCGGCAATTATTTCTTCAAAGACACTTTCTATCCCTTTTTCTCTCTCTTCTTCCTCTGGTACTCCTATAATGCGAATATTGCTCCGTTTCGATTGGTCACACAGTTCTCTTAATATTCTTTCATTTTTAGAGATTCTTTTATCTCTCTCTGCCTCAGCTTCTTTGTATTCCTTTTCCGTGTTTTGTATTTCATTGATAGTATTTTGAACTTCATCCAGTCTGCTGTTAAGCCCGTCGATGGCTTGTCTCATTTCTGCTTTGTCTTTCCTCATTTCCTCCCTCAGCTCTTGCACTTTTTTCTGTAGATCTGTCAGCATGGCTATGACTTTTATTCTGAATTTTTTTTCAGGAAGACTGTGCATGCCAATTCCTTCAGGTTCTCTCTCAGGGGTGTTGTTTGTCTGAAGCTTTGTCTGTATCATATTCTTCTGTCTTCTCATGACTATAGAATTGGTTGTTGGTAGTTGTCACGTATGTCAGCTGGGCTCTTTATGACCGCCTCGCCAGCTGCCGAGTCCTCTCAGGTGTGTCTGCACGGTGTGCGCTTTCCTGTGTGTTCTGGTCTCTGTTTTAGGAACAGTTGCATTTGCTGTGTTTTTGTGGATAAATATAATGTTGGGAGGAAAATTCTGCCGTTCCGTTCACGCCGCCATCTTCCCAGAACCAATTCTGACCCGGCCTCACTTGGCGTCTCCGGCTCTGAGCCCGCAGCCTTCCCCACGCCGGGGTTTCCGTCAAGCCTCCTCGCAGCCACTGCGCTCTCGCCCACCGGCCGCTCGGGGCAGGAGCAGGAGCAGGGTTAAACAGTATGTTATACTGCTTTCATGTGAAATAAAAGTTTCAGATTATTTATTTAACCTATCCTCTTGCAGAGGAAAACTCAGTCTGCCCTAATTTAATTTCCTAAGTCACTTTTGGGGGGAAAATTAATATATTGGAAAAAACAAGAGAAAGGAAAACTATAATAAAAAATATGTAAATACTTGGATCACAACTACTATAAAAGTCAGAATGAAGTGCTTATAGGCGTGTGTCTATACATAGGCTTGACCACAGTGCAGGCTCATGCAGGTGCCAGTGATGATGCAACCAGCAAGAGCACAGTGCTTCAGTGACATGATATTCCAAATGGTGAATACACTGCTTGGTAAACTTGGAGCAGAACAAAGTACAACTTGTCTTAGTTTCATAGTGGATACATACCTGGAAAATTCATTGTGTTTTAAAACTATATAAAAAAAATTTTCTGTATATAAAGTAGTACTGTGCTGTAGGTTCAGATAATTAGCCTTTTTTTTTTTTTAACTACAACTCAGTGCATGGTGGGACATTTAAGGGTTGTGAGGACTTGGTGGCACATTGTAAATTTTGGTATCTGTGACTGCTCACTAAATATCAGTAGGTCCCCTGTTCATTCCTCTTAGTGTTTATTTGTGCTTTCTCTGTTTCTTGATTGATTTTGCCAGAAGAATTTTACTAGTTTTGTCTAAAACCCAATTTTTAGTTTTATTGATCTTCTCTATTGTATAGTAGTCTCCTATTTAGCAATTTCTGCTTTAATCTTTATTATTCTCTTTCTACTTTCTCTGGGTTTATTGTTTTTGATTATCTGGGGTTTTGTTTATTTTGTTTCTTATGTTGGATGTTTAACTCATTAATTTTTAGTTCTTTTTTAGAGTAAAAGTTCAGAACTAAGCATCCTGAATAGCTTTAATCACATCCTGCAAGTTTTTTTGCCGTTTCTTTTTTTTTGGTTGTAAAATTGGTACAGAGCATAAAATTGATCATTTTAATCATTTTTAGATGTACAATTCATTGGTATTCATTAGGTACATTCACACTGATGAACAACCATTACAACTATCTGTTTCAAAAATTTCTTCATCATCCCAAATAGAAACTCCATACCCATTAAAACAGTAACTTCGCATTTTGCTGTGCCACTAGGCCCTGGTAACCTCTATCTTATTTTCTGTCTTTCTGAATTTGACCACTTAGATACCGCATATAAGTAAAATTACACAGTCTTTGTCCTTTTGTGTATGTTTATTTAATGTTTTCAAAGTTCATCCTTGTTAGAGTACCTGTCAAATTTCATTCATTTTTAAAGCTGAGTAGTAGCCTACTGTCTATCTGTCTATATACACACCACATTTTGTTCATCAATCCTGTAAGTTTGGATATATATATATAAGAATATAGTACTTTATCCTCCACATACCCTATGGTCCCAAGCACATAGGCCGGTGAAAATCATATCTGGACTTGCCTCACCTTATCTCTAAATAATCCACCCCACCCCTTAAGATCCAATCACCAATGGCCAGATGGTTGCCCCACCCCCTAAGATCCAATCACCAACTCCCCATGGCAAAACACACTCTATCCCTACTCCTTAAAAATGCATTTCCTCACCCACGAGCTGCTGCTCTCTGCTCAGAGGCAGCCATTCTCTCTTTCAGCCATTAAAATCTCTTGCTTGGGCCCATGTCTCTTGAGTCGTGCTGGGGTAAGGAAGGTCACGGCGAGATAGCCTTTCAACATAATTTTTTTATTCTGAGTATTTTCTAATTTCCATTATGTTATCTTTTCTTAACCATAGGTGTTTTGAAGGAGTTTTAAAATTTCCAAACTTAAGGATTGTTTTTCCTAGTTATCTTTTTGTTATTGATTTCCAATTTCATTGATTTTGGTTGAGTATAGAGTGATTTCATTCTTTTGAAAATTTCTCAGCCTCAAAATTTTTTATTTCAACCTCATTCTTGAAAGATAGTTTTGTTGAATCTGCAATTTATGTTGGCAGCTTTTTCTTTTATTACACTGAGGCTATTCCATTGTCTTCTTGATTTCATTGTTGGTATCAAGAACTAAGTTTAAAGTCCAGCTTCCTCAGTTTGCCCCTTTTTCTCCTTTGGCTGATTTTAGAAACTCTTTGATCTTAATTTCACTGTGTGTCTTCACTTTGATGTGCATAGATTATTTTTTATTCTGCTTTTGATTGATTAAGTTTCTTGAATTTATGGATTTGTGGCCTTTATCAGTTCTAGAAATTTCTCAGCTGCTAGTTTATCTGGTGAACCATTCCCTCATTCATTCTATCCTCTCCTTCCGGAACTCCAAAAAGATGTATCTTAGATCTTCCAACATACTTATCTTACTTTCATATTTCTCTCCCTTTGTGTCTGTGCGGCATTCTAGGTACTTCGTTCAGAAACACCTCCTAGTTCACTAATTCTCTCTTCCACTAAGTCTGCTGCTTTTTACTTAAAGTTTTAATTTTCAGGTATTACATTTTTTTTCTTACTGAAAGTTTTGTATGTTGTGGTGGTTTCTTTGGTTGGTTAGTTGGTGGTTGGTTGGGTTTTTGGTTTTTTGTTTGTTTGTTTTTGCTTTTACTTTCAGGCTTCTTACACATATTCTGTGTTAGATCATTCCATATCTGTTTCACCAGTCTGTTTTGGCTAGTTCCCAATCATGGTGCCTTGTTTGTTTGCTGGGTTAGTATTTTATCTTTGGGTATTATTTGAGTTCTGTATTGAAGTTGTTGTCTCTCAGGGAGGCCTTACGTTGTATTTGATTTTGCCATTTACCAGGGAGTTCTGGGAACATGGCTGCAATCAGTTAAACCTATTCAGGATGTTGGGATTTCAAAGGGGTAGTGAATTCAGACCATAAACCTGCATTTTGTTGTTAGGATTCCTCAGAGCTCCCCACCCTTGTAATCACCAGACTCAAAATAGTTCAGGTTTTCTTGTTCCCTCTGCCCAGAGGGAATTTATTTCTGATTTACTCTTATATAGACTATAACTTTTAGGTCCAGGTAATATGTGGGAGGGACTCCTATTCGATTTTTCAATTTAGGCAGACTAGGTTTTATCACCTGTCCTCTGTTGACAGCCATCAAAGTGGAGGTTTAAGAGCTCCAGGGTTTAGTCAGAAGTCCATCCAATTTACTAATAACTAGATTAGTAAATTGCTCACTCTCTTGTTCCTGGTTTCACTTTGCTTTGGGTTTTATGGAAACATCCCTTGCATCTTAACTAGCTTATCTGTGCAGTTTTAAAGATTTTATATGTTATCCAGTCCTTTTATTTATTTGAGTTTGAAGCAAAGTTTCATTTCGTTTTCCTTTATTCTTTACTCTTGTGCCCCAGTTGTATTTTCTACATCTCCTAACCACTTCCCTTTTCCCTTTCCCTTTCTGGTTTTGCTACAAATAGGCCTGGTGTTAGGACTATTGCCACCAAATGAAAACACTCCTTTCCTTCTAATCTGTGGTCTTTCCTTCTACAGTGTATGTTGTCCACTTGAGGTGCTTTGGGATGTTTTCAATGATGCTTTTGCTTTCAAAGGCATTTGAAGCTTTGTTTGGAGAGAGGGGTAGGGAAAGGAAGAAAGCCCAGTAAAGGTTTTGGGGGCTCTTACAACTTCTTGGTTGTTAGAAGTCTTATCAAATAGTGTATTATTACATTCAGAAGACTAAAACTTAAGGTTCATATATTACTTATATAAACTGTAAGTAAAAATATAAAGCAAAATTATGCTTTTTAAATCATCATGGTTTTCAATAGTATATGGTTTGTACTTGGAGTACCATAATTGATATAAGCAGAGTATAATAAACTTAGTGTTTCTACTAGTTGGACTGACTGGTTTCAGACACCACTCCTTTCATTTCTGTTGTATATTTAGTCTCCTTCAGTAGACAATTAAGGGATTGTTTGTCTTTGAGTTGTGTCACAATTAAACAATAGGCCTGTTAGAAGAGTACAGTGTGTTTTGGGCATGCTTTTTGTTTTGCCTACTTGTTTTTCACTGAAAAGTAGCAAAAAACATTTGAACACATTTGGAGAGAGGTACTACTTATCACTTGTTCCTTTTTTATAAACATTTTTGAGTAATGGTGGGATAAAACATAGGTAAATCAGTATTTTACCATGAATTGTTTTTAATGTTCTTTATTGTTTCTGGCTAAAACATAAGATGTAAAGAACCTTGTTACATCCTCATTTGCCACTTGTTAGGCATTGACACCATGAGTAGAAGCAGTATACAAAAAAATACACTGCCTTATGTAAAATAATTAAAGACTAAGGCTTTAATCATTTGTGAATCATCTCAAAAATATTGTTAATGAAGGGCAGTTTATATATTGTATAGAGAAATGCTGTTTGATAAGAGAACTAATAAATTCAGGAAGAATAATATTTCACCTGAGGACAGAGTGTAGTACCATAAATTAGTAAACATTGTCTGATACACGCAAGGATCTGTGTTAAACATTAAGGAAGATAGTAGAATAATATAAAAATATTAATGGTAATAATGATAGTAATAGTAGTATAATCAGTGCCTTAGAATTGTGTGCAGTCTGTGTGACTGTAGGAAAACCACTTACTCTTTGATCCATTCCTTCACATATAAAATAAAGAAGATGGTCCAGATTAATTGTAATCCATCTTTAATACTCTGAATTTATTTTCCTCTGTAACTTGGATTCAGCAGATGTGAGGGGTCATTTTGAACAGGGCTAGGTGGGAATGACCTTACAAAGGAAATAATTTTTACTGGTCATTAGATGATTTGGTTGAGTAAAGAATAGGATGAAGAAAATTTAAGAATGAAGAAATAGTTACACAGAGATGGTTTGGGCCAGAAAAGTGGTATGCTTGGGAAACATGAAGCATTGGGTTTAAGTGGTGCGTTCATGAGATCATATTGATTTAGTTGTAAATGGCCCTAAATGCCAGAGTTTAGTCCTTGGTCTGTTGATTATGCATAGCTACTGAGGGAAGGTATAGCCAGGGAGAGTGATATGTGTATTTTTTTTGTTTTTAAATATCCCAGAATTTATTTAATGTTTGCTTGATACATTTTATATAGAAAGGTTGGGATATTTACTTTGAGTGCCCCGTGGTAAATCTCATGGAGGCATCAGGTGTTATTTTTAGTCAACTTTGTGCAAATTCTAACTTCCTTTTTCTAAACAAAAACTGAATGCATAGAAACTCTTTAGGAACCTAGAGAAATCTTGAGATGAAGTGATAAAATATCAAGGTCATGCTCATATTTATTAAGATCTAATCACTTATGGGGCATGTTAGAATTATTGCTGTCATGTTTGTCATCTTGAGTGATTTCATTAGGGACGTCTGTGACTTACATGTTTAATATTAAGTTTGAGTTTCATTTAGGTATGTGTTGCCTGCAGGTAACTGTATTTCTTGAACTGTAGCTTATTCAACTTTATAATGTACAGTCACCAAGAAGAAAGCTCTGAAACAAACATAATGTATTAGCACCTTTTTGGTTCTGTGGGACTGAATTTGTGCAGAAAATAAGAAAGTTACTGTGCAGTATACTAAAACAGAGCAGCAAGGAAATTTTTTTGGATAACCAAACTATAAAGAAAGGCTGTGTTCTAAAAGTCGCCACATAATGTCCTTTGCTTAGAATTTGTGTTTTCATATAAATGTTAATTAGTCTCTCTGGTTAGCCCATGAAAGCTTACTCATCTTTCTGATTTTTGTTTTGAAAAACCATATAGTAAATACTATTGCACTTCTGTAGGTTTTCAAGCATGTTAAAGATTTGATTAGGTTTTTATACCCTAAGTTGGAAATCTAGTCATTGATTACCATTTCCTATGTTAAGAATGTGTTCTATAGAATATAGGATGAAGTAAACAGGGGTCTTCTGCTACCTCAATAAAACATCAGAAAGATTTGAGGGGTATGAAAGTGAACTTTGAGCTGGAGTATAGTTTAAAACAGCAATTGTTCAAGTATGGTCTATGTGGTATCCTTGGGGGGGGGTCCATGAGGTCAAGATCTATTTTCAAAGTAATCCTAAAACATTGTCTCTTATACACTATGTTGACATTCGCATTGATGGTGCAAAAGCAGTGGTGGGTAAAACTGCCCCTACTTTAACACAAATCAAGGCAATAGCCATGTGTTTCTAGGTCTTTTTAAAGAGCCAGTTTCACTTAAGCATGTACTTGATGAAATGAAAAATTATTAATTTTATTATATCTCTACTTTTGAGTTCATTTAATATAGCAAAATGAGAAGTACTCAATAAGGCACTTAGAATGTATGATGGTTGTCTTGTGAACACCATTTACATGATTGAGCTAAATCGAGCCTTGTCATGGAACACCATTTTTAGTTGAAAGAACTGGCCCACAAACCCCGGTTGTTCAGACTTAGCTATTTGGCAGACATTTTCTCAAAAATGAACAAAGTGACAGAATTTTTTGCAGTTGGTACAATATAAGCTTTTGGGTCAAAATTAGAATTGTAGAAAATTTGTATGCATTTTCTTGATTTTGACAGTTTCCCAGTACTGATAATTTACTCACAAGATCAGTGGTGATATTAATGAATGTTACTTTTTTAAATAAGGAAATGTGTCAACGTTGGAATATGTTCATAATTTGGTGAGCCAATATTTTCCAAATAATCAGTTCATGACACTTCAAAATTCATGCATTGATAAAAGATCATTCAAAGTACAAGAAAAAGTAGGCTGAATGTAATAGTGCACAAAAAATTCTTGCTGTGGTTTCAGATTCCACAACCAAGCTTTAGGAAGGTTGAGTTTGATATATATCAAAGATGTCCACAATTATCTGAAAGTTATTAAATTACTGCCTTTTTAAGAACATGTTGATAAAAGGATATATGTGCATAAACTAATGTAAACAAGTGTGCATTGGTCTTCAGATTATGAACTTTTAGAGAAGAACTAGGTCCTCTCTTTGTTCAGCATCTACATAGAATCTTATTATAATAATGGTCATGATAGTAGTCATAGCACCAGCAGCATTCATTCTTTATTAGCTCATTTAATCTTTCAGATAAATATTAATTCCTTTCTTAACTGAGATATAATTCACATAGCTGGAATTTGCTGTTTTAAAGTGTACAATTCAGTGGTTTTAATATAGTCACAAGTTTGTGCTAACCATTACCAATGTCTAATTGCAGAACATTTTCATATACTCAGAAGAAACTCTATACCCATTAGTAGTCACATCCAGTTCCCCTCATCTCTTAGCAACTACTCATCTACTTTTTGTCTCAAAAGATTTGCCTGTTTTTGACATTTCATATAAATGGAATATGTGTTTTTATGTCTGGCTTTTTTTCACCTATGTTTTCGAGGTTCATCCATTTTAGAGCATATATCAGTACTTCACTCCTTTTTGTGACCAAGTAATAGTCCATTGTATCGATATGCCTCATTTTGTCTATCTGTCCATCTGTTGATTGATATTTTGGTTGTTTCTATCTTACAGCTATTGT
Source organism: Phataginus tricuspis (assembly GCA_029783875.1). Lineage (NCBI taxonomy): Eukaryota > Metazoa > Chordata > Mammalia > Pholidota > Manidae > Phataginus > Phataginus tricuspis. The sequence goes on along the minus strand of JAQQAC010008350.1, from coordinate 31,099,136 downwards.
GAATCACTTAGCAGCATCTTTCAGCTGCTGTGAATATTTATGCACAAGTTTTCACGTGAACATGTTTTCATTCTCTTAGGTATATACTGCAAGTGGGGTTGCCAGGTCATATGATAGGTAACTCTATATTTACCTTTTTTTGGCATCATTAATCTACAATTACATGTGCAACATTATGGTTACTAGACTCCCCACATCATCAAGTACCCACCACGTACCCCATTACAATCATTACAGTCACTGTCCATCAGCGTAGTGACATGCTATAGAACCACTACTTATCTTCTCTGTGTTGTACAGCCCTCCCCGTGCCCAGCCCTACATTATGTCTGCTAATTGTAATGCCCCTTTTCCCCCTTGTCTCTCCCTTCCCACCCATCCTCCTGAGTCCCTTTCCCTTTTGTAACTGTTAGTCCCATCCTGGGTTCTGTGAGTCTGCTGCTGTTTGTTCCTTCAGTTTTTTTCTTTGTTCTTATACTCCACAGATAAGTGAAATCATTTGATACTTTTTCCACCTGGCTTATTTCATTCAGCAAAATACCCTCTAGCTCCATCCATGTTGTTGAAAATGGTAGGATTTGTTTCCTTCTTATGGCTGAATAATATTCCATGGTGTATATGTACCACATCTTCTTTATCCATTCATCTACTGATGGACACTTAGGTTGCTTCCATTTCTTGGCCATTGTAAATAGTGCTGCGATAAACATAGGGGTGCATATGTCTTTTTCAAACAGGGCTGCTGCATTCTTAGGGTAAATTCCTAGGAGTGGAATTCCTGGGTCAAATGGTATTTCTATTTTGAGTTTTTTGAAGAACCTCCATACAGTTTTCCACAATGGTTGAACTAATTTGCATTCCCACCAGCAGTGTAGGAGGGTTCCCCTTTCTCCACATCCTCGCCAACATTTGTTACTGTTTGTGTTTTGGATGCTGGCCATCCTTACTGGTGTGAGGTGATATCTCATTGTGGTTTTAATTTGCATTTCCCTGACGATTAGCAATGTGGAGCATCTTTTCATGTGCCTGTTGACCATCTGAATTTCTTCTTTGGAGAAGTATCTGTTCAGATCCTCTGCCCATTTTTTAATTGGATTATTTGCTTTTTGTTTGTTGAGGTGCATGAGCTCTTCATATATTTTGGATTTCAATCCCTTATCGGATATGTCATTTATGAATATATTCTCCCATACTGTAGGATGTCTTTTTGTTTTACTGATGGTGTCCTTTGAAGTACAGAAGCTTTTCAGCTTGATATAGTCCCACTAGTTCATTTTTGCTTTTGTTTCCCTTGCCCATGGATATATGTTCATGAAGAAGTTACTCATGTTTATGACCAGGAGATTTTTACCTATCTTTTTTTCTAAGAGTTTTATGGTTTCATGACCTACATTCAGGTCTTTGATCCATTTTGAATTTATTTTTGTGTATGGGGTTAGACAATGATCCAGTTTCATACTCTTACATGTAGCTGTCCAGTTTTGCCAACACCAGCTGCTGAAGAGGCTGTCATTTCTCCATTGTATATCCATGGCTCCTTTATCATATATTAATTGACCGCATATTTTTGGGTTAATCTCTGGATGCTCTATTCTGTTCCACTGGTCTATGGGTCTTTTCTTCTGCCAGTACCAAAATGTCTTGATTACTGTGACTTTGTAGTAGAGCTTGAAGTCTGGGAGCATAATTCTCCCTGTTTTATTCTTCCTTCTCAGGATTGCTTTGGCTATTAGGGTCTTTTGTGGTTCCATATGAACTTTAGGACGATTTGTTCCACTTTGTTGAAGAATGCCGTTGGTATTTCGATAGGGATTGCATTCAATCTGTAGAATGCTTTAGGTGGTATAGCCATTTTGACAATATTTTTTCTTCCTAGCCAAGACCATGGGATGAATTTCCATTTGGTAGTGTCCTCTTTAATTTCTCTTAGGAGTGTCCTGCAGTTTTCTGGGTATAGGTCTTTCACTTCCTTTGTTAGGTTTATACCTAAGTATTTTATTCCTTTTGATGCAACTCTGAATGGACTTGTTTTCTTGATTTCTCTTTCTGTTAGCTCATCATTAGTGTATAGGAAAGCAACAGATTTCTGTGTATTAATTTTGTATCCACTTTGCGGAATTCAGATATTCTAGTAGTTTGGGAGCAGAGTCTTTAGGGTTTTTTATATACAATATCATGTCATCAGCAAAGAGAGACACTTTGACTTCTTACTTACCAATCTGAATGGCTTGTATTTCTTTGTGTTATCTGATTGCCATGACTAGAACCTCCAGTACTATGTTGAACAACAGTGTGGAGAGTGGGCATCCCTGTCTTGTTCCCGATCTTAGATGAAAAGCTTTCAGCTTCTCGCTGATAAGTATGGTGTTGGCTGTGGGTTTGTCATATATTGCCTTTATTATGTTGAGGTACTTGCCCTCTATACCCATTTTGTTAAGAGTTTTTATCATGAATGGATGTTGAATTTTGTCAGATGCTTTTTTAGCATCTGTGGCAATGATCATGTCGTTTTTGTTCTTTTTGTTGATGTGGTAGATGATGTTGATGGATTTTCGAATGTTGTACCATCCTTGCATCCCTGAGATGAATACCACTTGTTATGGTGTTTGATCCTCTTGATGTAGTTTTTAATTCGGTTTGCTAATATTTTCTTGAGTTTTTTTGCATCTATGTTCATCAGGGATATTGGTCTGTAATTTTCTTTTTTGGTGGTGCCTTTGCCTGGTTTTGGTATTAGAGTGATGCTGGCTTCATAGAATGAGTTTGGAAGTATTCCCTCCTCTAATATTTTTTGGAAAACTTTAATGAGAATTGGTATTGTATCTTCTCTATATGTCTGATAAAATTCAGCGGTGAATCCATCTGGCCCAGGGGTTTTGTTCTTGGGTAGTTTTCTGATTACCAATTCAATTTCGTTGCTGGCAATTGGTCTGTTTAGATTTTCTGTTTCTTCCTTCGTCAGTCTTGGAAGGTTGTATTTTCCTAAGAGGTTGTCCATTTCTTCTAGGATTTCCAGCCTGTTAGCATACAGATTTTCATAGTATTCTCTGATAGTTCTTTGTATTTCTGTGGGGTCCGTCATGATTTTTCCTTTCTCATTTCTAATTCTGTTTATGTGTGTAGATTCTCTTTTTCTCTTAATAAGTCTGGCTAGAGGTTTATCTATTTTGTGTATTTTTTTCCAAAGAACCAGCTCTTGGTTTCATTGATTTTTTTTCTATTGTTTTATTCTTCTCAATTTTATTTATTTATTCTCTGATCTTTATTATGTCCCTCCTTCTGCTGACTTTGGGCCTCATTTGTTCTTCTTTCTCCAATTTCAATAATTGTGACTTTAGACTATTCATTTGGGATTGTTCTTCCTTCTTTAAATAGGCCTGCATTGCTATATACTTTCTTCCTAGAACTGCCTTTGCTGCATCCCACAGAAGTTGGGGCTTTTGTGTTGTTGTTGTCATTTGTCTCCATATATTGCTTGATCTCTGTTTTAATTTGGTCGTTGATCCATTGATTATTTAGAGCATGTTGTTAAGCCTCCATGTGTTTGTGAGCCTTTTTGTTTTCTTTGCAAATTTATTTCTAGTTTTATACCTTTGTGATCTGAGAAGTTGGTTGGTAGAATTTCAATATTTTTGACTTTACTGAGGTTCTTTTTGTGGCCTAGTATGTGGTCTATTCTGGAAAATGTTCCATGTGCGCTTGAGAAGAATGTGTTTGTGCTGCTTTTGGTTGTAGAGTTCTGTAGATGTCTGTTTGGTCCATCTGTTCTAGTGTGTTGTTCAGTGCCTCTGTGTCTTTACTTATTTTCTGTCTGGTTGATCTGTCCTTTGGAGTGAGTGGTGTGTTGAAGTAACCTAAAATGAATGCATTGCTGTCTATTTCCTCCTTTAATTCTGTTAGCATTTGTTTCACATATGTCGGTGCTCCTGTGTTGGGTGCATATATATTTATAATGGTTACATCCTCTTGTTGGACTGACCCCTTTATCATCATGTAATGTCCTTCTTTATCTCTTGCTGTTTTCTTTGTTTTGAAGTCTATTTTGTCTGAAACAACTACTGCACCCCTGCTTTTTTCTCCCTGTTGTTTGCATGAAGTATCTTTTTCCATCCCTTCACTTTTAGTCTGTGCATATTTTTGGGTTTGAGGTGAGTCTCTTGTAGGCAGCATATAGATGGGTCTTGCTTTTTTATCCATTCTATTACTCTGTGTCTTTTGATTGGTGCATTCAGTCCATTTACATTTAGGGTGATTATTGATAGATATGTACTTATTGCCATTGCCGGCTTTAGATTCGTGGTTACCAAAGGTTCAAGGGTAGCTTCTTTACTATCTAACAGTCTTAACTCTCTTGTTAAGCTATTATAAACACAGTCTGATGGTTCTTTATTTCTCTCCTTTCTTATTCTTCCTCCTCCATTTTTTATATGTTATGTGTTTTATTCTGTATTGTTTTGCTTTTCCTTTGACTGTTTTTGTGGATAGTTGATTTTATTTTTTTGCCTTTAGTTAGTATTTGGATGGTTTGCTTTTTTTGTTATGATTTTATTTTCTCTGGTGACATCTTTTTAGCCTTAGGAGTGCTTCCATCTAGAGCAGTCTCTTAAAATATCCTGTAGAGGTGGTTTGTGGGAGTCATATTCCCTCAACTTTGCCTGTCTGGGAATTGTTTAATCTCTCTCTGAAATGTAAATTATAATCATGCTGGATACAATATTCTTGGTTCGAGGCCCTTCTGTTTCATTACGTTAAATATGTCATGCCATTCTCTTCTGGCCTGTAAGGTTTCTGTTGAGAAGTCTGATGATAGTCTGATGGGTTTTCCTTTGTAGGTGATACTTTTTCTCTCTCTGGCTGTCTTTAATACTGTGTCCTTGTTTTTGATCTTTGCCATTTTAATTAGTATATGTCTTGGTGTTGTCCTCCTGGGTTCCCTTGTGTTGGGAGACCTGTGGGCTTCCATGGTCTGAGAAACTATTTCCTTCCCCAGCTTGGGGAAGTTTTCAGCAATTATTTCTTCAAAAACACTTTCTATCCCTTTTTCTCTCTTCTTCTTCTGGTACCCCTATAATGCAAATATTGTTCCTTTTGGAGTGGTCACACAGTTCTCTTAATATTCTTTCATTCCTAGAGATCTTTTTATCTCTCTCTGCCTCAGCTTCTCTGTATTTCTGTTCTCAGCTTCTCTGTACTTCTGTTCTCTGAGTTCTATTCCATTAACAGTCTCTTGCACCTCATCCAGTCTGCTCTTAAGCCCGTCAATCGATTGTTGCATTTCTGTAATGCCCCTCCTGACTTCATCCCTTAGGTCTTGCATATTTCTATGTAGGAACATCAACATGGTTATGACTTTTATTCTGAATTCTTTTTCAGGAAGATTGTTTAAATCCATCCCACCTGGCCCTCTCTCTGGGGTTGTCTGGGTGATTTTTGACTGGATCAGATTCTTCTGCCTTTTCATGGCGATAGAAGTGGTCGCAGGCAGGTGACACGTGTGTCAGCTGGGAGAACAAAGTCCCTTTCTGCTTGTTGTTCTCTTTGCCCTTCTCCGCAGCCTGTGCCAGATATCGCACACCAGGAGGCAGTCTCTGGGATAATCCCCTGAGCTTCCGTGAGCGGCACCACCCTCAGGCTAGCCTGGACCACTGCAGGGGTGTGACAACCACGCCAGGTGCGTTCTTCGGCAAGGATAGGCCCTTTCGCGCCTTCCAGACCTTGCTCTGGCTTCCACAGCCTGTGCTGGTTACTCACACACCGGGAGGCAGTCTCTGGGATAATCCTCCGAGCTGCCATGGCCAGGGCCACCCTCAGGCTAGCCTAGAGCACTGCAGGGGTGTTCTACTGCCAGCACAGCCCCTTTGCGCCCTCCAGACCTTGCTCCAGCTTCCGCTGTACTTCTGGGTGAGCTGCGGGCTGGGTGGAGACTCTGTGTGGTTGCCGTGGGCGGGTCTGCGCTCTGGCTGCTCCGCAGCTGTGGCGATTCGGCTGGCACCGGCAGGGGGGAACGAATGGCAGGCTGCTTTTCACTGGCTTCGGGGCTGCTTTACCTGGCAGAGGGTTAGGAGGCTCAAGATTCCCAACCTGCTGGGCTGAGTGTACTTTGACGATTTTGTTCAGCTGTTGGGCCCTTGTCCCTTTAAGACTTTTAGAAAGCGCCTGCTTTTTTTTCTTTTGCCCCAGGGGAGCCGGCTGTGGAGACCCACTCCCGGTCTCTGTCTTGGGTTTTACTTTTCTGTTTCTCTAATATCCAGTACACCATGCAGTGTGTGTCTGTGCTCCCGGTGCAGATTACTAGGGCTGGTTATTTAGCAGTCCTGTGCTTCCACTCCCTCCCCACTCTGATTCTTTTCCTCCCGCCGGTGAGCTGGGGTGGGTGGAGTGCTCGGGTCCCATCGGGTCATGGCTTTGTATCCTACCACCTTCGTGAGGTGCTGAGTTCTTGCAGATGTAGGTGTAGCCTGGCTGTTGTACTGTATCTTCTGGTCTTTCTTTTAGTAGTAGTTGTATTTGTTGTATTTTCAAGAATCTGTATGGTTTTGGGAGGAGATTTCTGCTGCCCTACCCACGCTGCCATCTTGAGCCCCTCCTATATTTACCTTTTGGAGGAAATTATTACAGTGTTACCGTTATCCAAGGTTTCTCTTTCCATAGTTTCAGTTACCCAAGGTCAACCACAGTCCAGAGCAGATGTATGGTCAGAATGTCAGTAGTAGCCTAATACTATGTCACAGTGCCTGTCATTCACCTCACTTCAGCTTGTCATGTAGGCATTTAATCATCTCACATCATCAAAGAAGAGGAGTGCCTACTGGTGGTTACCATACAGTAAGGGGTAGGGGTGGGTGAAACAGGTCAAGGGGAGCAAAATCAGTGAATGTTTGCTGTCTTGATATGGGTGATGGTTACATGAGTAACCAAAATTCATTGAACTGTGCACTTAAGATTTGTGCATTTTATTGTATGTACATCAATTAAAAGAATATAAAAAATTTTTAAAGGGTAATTACAGTATAATATATTTTGGGGGAGAGGGAGACAACATTCACATAATTTTTATTACAGTGTTTTGTTATAATTGTTCTGTTTTATTATTGGTTATTGTTAATCTCTTACTGTGCCTAATATATAAGTTAAACTATCAAAAGTATAGTAGATAGGAAAAACATGGTATATATAGTGTTTGGTACTGTCCATGGTTTCAGGCATCCACTAGTGGTCTTGGAATGTATCCCCTGCAAATGAGGGGGACTCCTGTAATTCCTTTATTAATAGACTTTTTATTTCAGAATAATTTTAGATTTATAGAGAAGTTACCAAGATAGTAGGTTTCCTGTATAACTATCACCCATCTTTCCCTAATGTTAATATAAACCATAAAATGTATGTCAAAGCAAGCGAACATTGATACATTGCTGTGAACTAAATTCTAAACTTTATTTGGGTTTTACCAGGTTTTCCACTAAGGTCCATTTTCTTTTCTAGGATATCACATTATTCTGTCTCCTGGACTCATCTGCTCTGTGACAATTTCTCAGTCTTTGTGTTTCATGTCTTTGACCGTTTTGAAGAGTATACTGATTAGGAATTTAGAATGACCCACCATTTAGGTTTGTCTGATGTTCTTCCCATGTTTAGAGTGTAGCTATGGGTTTTGGGGAAGAATACCACAGAGTTGAAGCTTCTTATCACATTAGATCAGGGGGTGAGTGACATCAACATGACATATTACTGGTGATGTTAACCTTAATCACTTGGTTAATGCAGTGTTTGACAGATTTTTCCACCATGAAATAACTGTTCCCTTTTCATACTCTGTTCTTTGGAAATGAGTCTCCGAGTCCAGCCTGTACTCAAGTTGGGGTGGGAGAGTTAAGTGCCAACTCCTAGAGGGGCATGTGTCTATATACATCATTTGGAATTCTTTTGTAAGGAAGATTTGTCCCATCACCCCAACTTTACTTAATTATTCATTTTTGTATTTATGAATTATGTGTATTTATTTCATACTTTGGGCATTGGCTTTTGAGAACTCTTTCCTGTGTCCCCTTGACATGCCCTTATCCTTTTTTAAGTACGTCCTTAACTCCTGACACTTTAAGATGCTTCAGGCTCATCCTTTATTTTCCCTGTTCTGCCTAGAACCAGCCATTTCTCCAAGGATTTCTGAGGCACAATTAAGTTATTTGCCCAAGGTCACACACTTAAGTAAATGGTGGAACCAAGATTCCAGCCAGAGTGTTCTGATCCCACAGCCCATGCTGTCAGCCACAGCCTGGGACAATGCACAGCCAAAGAGGCATGGGTGGTTCCTAGTCGTCCTCCATCAGCGAGTCAGCCTCAAAGATGGAATTGGTAGTCAGTTTACACTAAGTAATTACTGGTCCCTGGCTGTTTTATATTGATTATTTTTTTAGCTGTGATTATAATCAAGTTAAAAATTACTTATTAGCAAGGGGCATTATGATTAGCACACATAACGTGGGGAACACTGGAGAAGGCAGTATAGCACTGAGAAGACAAGTAGTGACTCTATAGCATTTTACTACACTGATAGACAGTGACTGTAATGGAGTATATGGTGGGGACTTGATAATGGAGGAATCTAGTAACCACAGTGTTGCTCATGTGATTGTATATTAATGATACCAAAATAAAAAAAATTACTTATTAACCACTTATTAGGTGACCATGTTGATATTTTGGTACATTCCCTTTCTAAATGTATGCAAATGTATTTTGAAATTTAGTGGTATTATCCTGATTGTTTAATATGCATAAATATGGAATGTTCACAGTATAATAAAAATCTGGACAAGCTGTTTCTGTTGTAATTAGTTTTTAAGGTGGAAGAGAGCCTCTCTAGGTTTAATGGCCACCCCCAAAAAGTGGTCTGTTTTGCCTTAATGTTATGTTCACATAAAAGATAAACATCTGTCTTAATTTATCAATTCATCAAATAACCCTCAAAGTACTGTTACTGAGCCTTATCTTTCCTCATTTGTAGCAGTAGAGAAGTCCTCTCTGATAATGTACACGTGACAGCCCACGCTTAAGAACATCCAGTTGCATGCTGCTTGCATCCCACCCCAAAACAAAATAAACCCCACACGATGTGACCAGCTGGCTGTAAGAACCATTTGACTGTCATCCACACCACCCCTTCTTAGATCCCACCCCCATTTCTTCCCTTGACCACCAGTATTAATTTCAGTTCCAACAGCCTTTCTCAAATACAGACATAAATCTTCACTTCTTCTCCCAGCCTTTCTCTAGCTGGTTACCCCAAAAAATGTTAAGTTTTCTCCTTTACCTTCTGTTATTCTTCTTTTTTCATAGGCTGAAAAATAACTCACTATGGCAGATAAAATATGTAGTATAGTGCTAATGGTGTACTCCTATCAAAGAAAACAAAAGCTATAAGATTTGGAGTGGTATTGGTACAATAACCTCTTCATCCCTCAATTCTCAAATTATACCTGCTTTTTTCTTCAGATACTAGCATTCAAACTAAAAAATGAAATTTAATTTTATCTAGGTATAGTTGGCGTTCTTTTCATTGTACATATATGAAGTTTTGTTCACTTTACATGCATTAAACAACTATAATCAAATCAGAATTTAATGCCCAATCAAAACCCCATTTAGTGGGAAAAGGTGATGTTTCTTAATATATATACTTGTGTATCAGAACTCATCTTCAACTTAGGCATACCCTCCCCTTATCTGCTTGTTTTATATGTGTGTAATCCACTTTTTTTAAAGACAAAAAACATATATGTGTAAGTGTGTATGTCAACAGGGTTTTTGTAATAAATAATATATCTGTAAACAACATTGAAATTTCCATTGAATTAGTCCTGTGAAGAAGAGGGTTACTTGACTGCCTGGACAAGGCATCACAGGATAGCAGGACCTTGGGATTTGGCCATATTCTGGTTTTCAGCCAAATTCTGGATTTACTTTTGTCAGTGTTCCCAAATGGGTCAAGTTCTATGGGACTGTCTGCAAAACTTGCAAGAGACTAAGGTGTGTGTAGTTAGAATGTCAGATTTTCAAAGTAACGAAATGCTGCGTTGGTGGCACATTGTCATCCTATAGGAAAGCTTATATGGAAGGTAGGTTGTCATCACAAGGCTAGTGAGCATGGACTCAGAATTGGAGGGTGTTGTTTGGTACATTTAATAGCAAGCATCCCATCCTTGCTCTAGAAATAGTTCTCTCAGAGAGATAGCCTTTGATTGGCTGGTCAGAACATATTATTTCTCTGTGGAATTCTCTTTTTTTAAGGCTGTATGTTTTCTGTCTTTTCACGGGATCATTTGCTCTTAGAATCAGTTGATTAGGTGAATATTTTTTGATGTTAGTATTCTCATACTTTCCAAAAAATTATCATAGTCCTTTAATCTGGACATAGCTTTTCAAACATTCCCTCAGCCAACCATTTACCAACTTTGTTAGGGGAGATTAGCTATATTGATAGCCAGTTTAATTTCTTACCTACTGAGTTTTACAAATTTTGCAGATTTCACTCTAAATGGATAAATTTGTTAATTCGAAGTTGAGGAGGGAATTACTGTTTTTTTACCTTATGATTAACCATACTTTTTTTGTCTATCTATTTCAGGCCGTATCATAATTTTGCATCATGTCTGATAACGGGGAACTGGAAGACAAGCCTCCAGCACCTCCTGTGCGAATGAGCAGCACAATTTTTAGCACTGGAGGCAAAGACCCTTTGTCAGCCAATCACAGTCTAAAACCTTTGCCCTCTGTTCCAGAGGAAAAAAAGCCCAGGAATAAAATCATCTCTATATTCTCAGGCACAGAAAAAGGTAAATAGCTACTGTGTTTCAAGAGTCTCAGTTATTATTTTATGTTACTGATTTTTGTGCCTTTTTAATTAAAGTATAATAAGGTGAGATCTTGTATATGGAGAATGATAAGCAGATCCAGGAAAACAGTTGATGGTGGTGTCCAGTGTTAGACTAGTTTATTTTAAACTGCGATAGAAAAGAATTAAACTGAAGTTGTTGCTCCTCCTATGTGTTACATCCAATGAATTTCTGTACTCATCTCCTTTGTTTTCTAAGATTTGGGCCATAGCTTATTGCTTCCTAACATGAATGAGATTTGTGGTTTTTAAGAAACACCTAATAAAGAGATTTTACCTTTTTTGAGCAGAAGTAAGTAATACCGTCTTCTTATCATGTATTCTGTATGCCCTCAGGAGTGTTTTACGCAGCGCTCAGTAATCGACACAGTAATATGTCTTCCACAAACATGAGTCTAGTCCAGGGTTTCTCAACCTCAGTAAGATTGATGTTGTGGAACCAAATAATGCTTCGTTGCAGGGATCTATCCCTGTGTTATGGGATGTTTAGTTCCATTCCCAGCTTTTACCTGCTAGATGTCAGCAGTGCCTGTCCCACCCAGTTGTGACGACTAAAAATGTCTTCAGACATTGTCAGGTGCCCCTATGCAGCAAAATGGCCTCTGGTTAAGAACCAGTGGCCTAGTCACACAACATGAAATAAAGATTATAAATAGTCTTAAATAAATTAAAGTCACTACAATAATTTTGGTGTCAAACCAAAAGAAAGAATTTTTTATTTTCAGGGCCTTTTTTGGATTTTAGAATTGTAATAGATTTTAGAATAAGGGTTAGGGGTTAGTTTAATATCATAAGCATGGCAATATGGCTCTGATAGTGGTCGATGTAAGTGGAGATAAAGATACATTTTTACTTATATATCTAAGTTTACATGGGGAAGTAAACCCAAGTGAAATAAGAATGGTGCTTTGTATCTAATAATAAATATGCATTTAGTTTGAGAATTAAGAATATATAACAATGAAAATCTGAATGAGATACAGTTAATATAGTTAATATTAATAAGGAATTAAGTCTTGGGGAATTCAGATTTGCAGACAGAACATAATTATTGGACAGTTGAAAGCCTGTTCATTTTATTGTGTATCTCTTATTTCTAATTTTGCATATATTAAGATTTCATGTAAGGTTGTAACTGAAAGGCCTCATGAAAGTATGTGTTTTAAGTTTATTTAACAGAAATGATAGGGTGTATATCTGGCATGTTTGAGAATGAAAAATATACTGACTGGGTTAGGTAAAGGATAAAGAAGGAAATTAGGAAATGAACCAAATAGTATGCATGGGAAGAGGGGAAAGACGTGTGTGTGTGTGCTGGAGAGCAGTAAATCCTCATCCTCTATGTTAGTGAGTTGGTATATTTAAAAAAAGAAAACCTAAGAATGGCAGTGTAAACACTATATTTATAATTATGGAGGTTAGTACCAAAAAAAATTGCTGAAAGGGTTGAAACTAGTCTAGGGACAGCAGAGTGCAAAGTGCAGTAGGGGAATGCTCAAGTAGGACAAAATGTACTTGGACACAGCGTTGGAAAGGTGAAAAGAACACAAATGAAACAAAAGGAAGTGTGGACAGTTCTTTACTCAGAGCAATGGTAGAGTTTGTGAGCAAATTGAACATGCATTTACATAAATATATAAATACACAAATACAAACACAAAACACATAAAAATACATATTAATACATAAAAAAAGCATACCAATTTCTCTGATCATTTTGAGAATCTCCCAGTTTTACTCTTTGTTCACTCCTCCTTCCCTTCCTTTCTTCCAGAATTACTTACCAGCGGTAACTAACTCGAGGTCCTCCCTGACAAAGGGAGAGTGAGGGTCCTGGTGACCTAGGTATGACTATGATTGCATTTAGGTTTATAGGTCTTGAGATCTGTAATTAATATCTATTAATTTTTGTGGTGATTTCTAAAGTCTTTTTGTTTTCTAAGGTTTATTACATTCAAGATCTAGTAGCTTTTTAGTACTTAAAACTTTACAAACTCTTTAAAAAAAGAAAACTTTGCCTTACCTAATTCCTTTTTTCTTCTTTTAAAAAGTTTTCTGTTATAGGAAGTGTCAAAATATACTAAATATAATAGTCTAGTGAACCCTGTCGTCTAGCTTCAACACTTTTTCTGCCTTCGCATGCCTTATTTTTTAGGTAAAGTTTACATGTATTGAAATGCACAAAAATTATCTGTACAATTTTGACAAATGGATACACCTGTGTAAGTAAGCCATGATCATCATCACCATATCACATTATACACCATTTCCATCTCTCTAGAAAAGTCTTTCATATCCCATCCCAAGAAATTTACTCTTCCCCTGGCTTCAGGCAACTAATGTCTGATTTTTTTACCTTTGATCAATTTAGCCTGTTTTAGAACAAACAGAATTTTGCTTTAATTTTTTAGTGACATCATATATATACATAAGAATATACTATACATAATGTATATATTTTAATAAAACATCCTTGTACCCATCACCCATCCTAGAATTCTATCAGTACCTCTGAAATCCCCATCTACTTTGCCCCATGTATCCCTTTGCTCCCTTAATTTCCACCATCCTGAATTTTGCATTTTTTTTCTCCTTGCTTTTTATTGTAATCTTGTACCATAATATCCCCAAATAATATGTGGTTTAAGCTTGCCTACTTGGGAACATTTCATAAATGGAATCATAAAGTTATTTTTCTAGTACTTAACATTTTTCACTCAGTTTCTTCTATGTGTAGTTCATTTTCACTGCTTATGTGTAGCTGTAGTTTGCTCGTTTTCACTGCTATATATTAGTACACTGTATAAATATATGGCAGTTTCTTTAAGCAGTCTCCTGTTAATAGACATTTGGGTTGTTTTCATGAAAAATGCCGCCATGGGTAATCTTGAACAACATATCTCTCGGTGGATACACATGCAGGTATTTGTTTAGGGCAATGCTTTTCAAACATCAGGTGGCCTATTAGTTTAGTTGTTCCTGATTCTAATTGCTTATTAAAAAATCTCTTGGGAAGCTTAAAAAACTAAATCCATGTCCAAACTCTATCCCAGACCAGTTGAATTAGAGTCAGGGACTTACCTAGACATAAGTCTTTAATTTTTAAATTAACCTGGACATTGCTTTTAATTTCTTGAATGCCTCAGGTAATTGTAATTCTAATATACACATAATGTTACAAACCACTGCATTATAATGGATGACAGTAAATGAAATAGAATAGAAATAATCAGAGTGTATTATACACAGTAAAAGATTTGTTTCATGAAACTTTTGTTTCAGTTATGTGTGTACTCAGGATGTAAAATGTAGTGTGGGTCCTGGCTAAAGATTGAAAGGTTGCTCTGAGGTATACACTTAGAAGTAAAATTGCTGGGTTACAGGGTATTCCTGTGTGACTTGACTAGGTTTGTCAGAGTGCTTTCTAAAGGGTTTTTTTTATGTTCAGTCTCATCCACAGAATAAGACTGTTCACACTGCTGAACATCCGTGCAAATTCTCACATTGCAAGACTTTAATTTTTGCCAGCTTAGGAGGTGTAAAATTATATCTCATAATGGCTTTAATTTGCATTCCCTTATGACTAGGGAAATTTCCTGTTTTTTCAATATGTTAATTTACCATTAATACGTATTTTCTGTAGCATCTGTTCTTTAGTTTTTCTGTTGAAATTTTTATTCAATGTTATTAATATTCTTTATATTCTATATACTAATCCTTCATCAATTATGTTATTAAATATAGTTTTCCAGGTTATGATCACCTTTTCACCCTTTCAGTGATATCTCTTGATGAACAGGAGTTATTAATTTTGGTGTAGTTGGATTGATTGATTCTTTTACTTTATGGTTTGAGCTTTTTGTATTTTAAGAAGTCTTTGTCAAACTGGGGGTCATAGACACTTTCTCTTGTTTTTCTAAAAGTCTAACTAAAAAAAACTAAACCTTTGAACTATCTGGATTTGGTTTTCATGCATCTGTAAAAAGAAATCCATTTTCAAGTTTTTAAAAACTAGTGTCCCAGACCATTTATGAAACTTTTATCATTTCCCTGTGACTTGCAATACTAGCCATTATCTGTCAAGTTTCCATGTATGCCAGGGTCTGTTTTTATGTTCTCTGTTTTATTGCATTGGCTTATTTGTCTACACCTGAGCTAATACTGCCCTGTAATTCTTAATACCTAATAGTGTAAATTTGCTACCAGGTACTTCAGGATCTTTTGGACCTTTGCTCTTCTCTATATATTTTAGAATTTGCTTTTAAGTTCATGTGGTCTTTTTTTTTTTAAGCCTATTGATGGTTTCATTAGAATTACTTTGACTTTGTAGGGCAAGTTGGGGAGAATGGCATTCAGTTCTGTTCTCGAGTAAAGCATCTGCCAAATCTCTTTGTGTAGCCTGCTTGTGGGGAGATTTAGGAGCCCTTAATTTTCAGTTAGAGAGATGGAATGTTTGGAGGGTAGAATGCTCTTTGATTTCTCCTCTACCCTGGGGCTCTTTTATCCCTTTCCAATTCAGCCTCCCACCATTGACTGTTCCTTCCTGGAAGCTAACACCTCTGACACTGTGGCCTGGAGGGTTGAGGGTTAGGAATGATGGAGAACCCTGTGTGTGTGTGCACATCTGTGCTTATCTGAACACAGAATCTACTTGCTTAACTCTTCCTAACATTTCCGCAAGCATTCTCCTGCCTACACCCCAAGCTGCTGTTCCTCTCTTCAGTTTTATCCTAATTGCTTTCCATCTTTGGGCATTCCTTGTAAATTTTGTTCCATGATAAATAGATATTTAGTGTCAGAGGTGGGGGGCTACAGTGTGTGCTTAGTTTATCATCTTGAAACTGAAGTCTAGAAGAGAAAAAATTGTATTTTTATTTTAAAAAATCATAACACCCTAAGATTTTTGCTATTTCTAATGTAAAGCCTGATCTAAAGATACTCATTTTATTCTACACAAATTTACTTTCCTTATTGCTGTCCTTATGAACAGACAGCTAATATTTTCATTAAAAAAAAATTCGGGAGTGTTTTCAGCTGTTCATTATTGGTTCTAATCAGTGTCACTGGAAAAATTAATCAGAAATCAGGCCTTTTATGGCAACTTGACTGAATAAATGCTTCTCACATCCTTGCTAATACGTAGCACATGTACTTTGTGAGTCATCAGATATACAGTGATAAGGAAAGCAGGTGATGTCCCTGCCTGCATGGGACTAATCAAACTTTGGCATAAAATTACAAACTATGTGAAGTGATAACAGGGAGAGCAGTATAAAATGTCTGTCATATCTGGGAAGGGTTCCTAAAGAAGTTACATTAGAGGTGAAGACAAAAGGATGAGTAAGTAAAAATAGGGTTTTGGTAGTTAACCTGTGTGATCCATGCCTCGAAAAGTTTCAGTGACCCAGGTGTAGGAGTGATCATAGTGCATTCATGGAGCTCAATATAATCCAGTGTGATTTGAAAGCAGAGAGGGAGAGATAATAATAGCATGATGTATGTAGGAATATATGTGTGTGGAGACAGCAGAAGAGGCTGAAGAGGTAGGCAGGGAGCAGGTCATAAAGGGCCTTGTATTCCGTGCTACAGAGCTCAGGTTTTATCCTGTTTCGTGGGGAGACATTGCACAATTTTAAACAGGGAAAAGACCTAGTTATATTTCTGTCTTAAATAGGAGAGACTGGTAGCTGTATAGAAAATAGGTTTTGTTGGAGGTTTAAGACTGAAGTTGGAAACTAGGAGGATTTTGCAGAAGTCCAGGTGAGATATTACTTAACAAGTCTAGTAGTTTTGATGGTGAAAATGGTGATGAGCTGTTGTCTTGGCTTATTTTTGAAAGCTCTGTGTAGTTAGGTTAGTGTTGAGTGGTATAGTGTAAAGTGATTTTCCAAATCTAATTATTCAACCTATGTGCACCTTCACTTCTGGTTGATTATGAAGATAATAGAACTGTAAATACCCTCCTGATCTAAAAATCTAATTCTAAGATTAATAATAGTAGCTCTTATTCCTCCACCTGTTTCCCAGAGAATACCCTTCTTATGATGGAACAAGTTCAGTTTCACCAATTTGAAGCTGTTCTGGATCAAAAGAAGAAAAGGGTAATCACTGATTCTGTTAAACTAAAAACAGAAGAGTCTTCTTTTAAAGAGATGGGGCTTTTGCAGCCTTAGACTCTGTTCAAATGTACCTAAGAGTGGTGGCCGTAAAGGATGTGGAAGTGGCATACTATGATTCTCTTAAGTAACTTTTGTGCAATACATGACTCAGGGGCCCTACTTCTTGACTGAAGGTTGCTGCCTGCCTGCTTGGTTTGTGGTCTAGAAGTTGGAAAATGATTCTAAGAATGTTTTTTCACCTAGTATACTAAAGCATATTTTATTGTAAGAAGTTTCTTTACCTGGTCCATTACTTCCCATCAAGTGTTCCAGTTGCCTGGTGGACATCTATAGATACATGATTATGGGGCATTTTTTCAGTGATGGTCCTTTTAGTTCTTGCCTTTCAAAGTTATAAAGCAGTGTTTCTGTTTATATAGCAGTATATTTACAGCACATTGTTTGATTTGAGATGTGCTTCAATATCTTTGTTTTAAATACTGTTTTTAATATCCTGTTCCCTTCCTACTTGGACTACTAAAATACAGGGAGTACTTGGGTATATGTATATGTGGATGTTATATAAAAACAAATGGAGCCAGAGAATTCAAGATGACGACGTGAGAGGTGAGACGGAGAGCTCCTCCCAAAACAACAAACAGTACAGAAATATAGTTAATTAATAAAACTAACATTAAAACAGCAACAAGAAAGAAGGCTGAACCAGACTGCAAAAAGACCTCATGAACAGAGAAGACTTCAGGAAAGAGGGTAATATATGAAAGCCTTAATCCGGCGGGACCCAAGCCCTTCCCCCACCCAAGCTCACAGGCAGGAGGAAGAGAAATGGAGCGGGGGAGGGGGTGGAATCCTGGGACTTCTGAACACCTAGCCTTGGAGATCTGTTTGTGAGTGGAAGCCTATATTGTGTTGTGCTCTGGACGTTCAGGAGCTCAGAGAGGCAGAGTGCTTGAAAAATTGACATCCTGGCCATTTGTGGAGGAGGGGATCCACACCTGGCCGCTCTGTGTCAGAGGAAAGGCAGGCAGGCAGTCTGAGAGGCTTCCTTCCTAGCAGCGAGAGGGCTGCTGAAGGGGCGAGGTTTGCACGGAACTTGCTGTGCGAGAGAAGGGAGACCTGGACAAGGTTGTCTGGGGGCGCTCTGCCCAGCTGGTTGGGAACTTTCAGGAGCTTCAGTTGCTCCATCTCCCTGGCTGCCTGCTCAGCTCCGAGGCCCCCCACTGTGACACACGTACTAGCCGTCCTACTGGCCTGCAGGCACCTGTTCGCAAACCTGCAGTCACTGCGCAGGTGTCAGGCCAGCCAGAGGGAGGCCCCGCCTACAACAGCTAGAGACGCAAAGCACAGAGGTTTACACATGTGTGCTTGGCCCACTGGCTCTCACACTGGAGACAGGCAACACAGAAGGGAATCAAGAAACAGATCTTTCCTCCCGCCAGACACCAGCACTGCTCCCCTACCACCCCCAACCTCACTCTAGGGTCTGAGCAGGTCCAGAGACTGGAGTTTCCGCACACTAGTGGGCACCACACAGAAATATAAAACGACAAAAGAACATGGTTCAGACAAAAATCTCGCAAAACCCCAGAAAGAGGGCCAAATGAAACTGAACTCACAAATCTTCCTGAAAGAGAACAAAATAAAAATTATAAACATGCTTATGGAGATACAGAAAAATATTCAAGAACTCAGGAACGAATTTGAGTTGGATATTAAATCATTAAGAAATTCCATTTCTGAAATGAAACATACAATGAAGGGATTGAAAAGAAGATTGGATTTGGAGAAGAGAGGGTAAATGGAATAGAAATTAGAGAAGAGGAATACAAAGAAGCTGAGGCACAGAAAGAAAAAAGGATCTCTAAGAATGAAAGAATATTGACAGAACTGTGTGACCAATCCAAATGCAACAATATTCGCATTATAGGGATACCAGAAGAAGAGAGAGAAAAAGGGATAGAAAGGGTCATTGAAGAAGTAATTGCTGAAAACTTCCCCAATCTGGGGAAGGAGATAGTCTCTCAAGCCATGGAGGTGCACAGATCTCCCTACACAAGGAACCCAAGGAAGACACCATCAAGACATATAATAATTAAAATGGCAAAGATCAAGGATAAAGACAGACTTTTAAAAGAGGCTAGAGAGAGAAGAAAAATCACATACAAAGGAAAACCCATAAGGCTATCATCGGACTTCTCAACAGAAACCTTACAGGCCAGAAGGGAATGGCATGATATATTTAATGCAATGAGACAGAAGGGCCTTGAACCAAGAATACTCTACCCAGCACGGTTATCATTTAAATTTGAAGGAGGGATTAAACAATTTTCAAATAAGCAAAAGCTGAGAGAATTTACCTCGCACAAACCACCTCTACTGCGCATTTTGGGGGGACTCCTGTAGATGGAAGTATTCCTAAGACTAAATAGATGTCACCCAAGGGCTAGACAAAGAGTACGGAATATGATTCATAACATACAAAGAATGGAGGAGGAAGAAAAAGGAGGAAAAAAAATAAGCTTTAGGTTGTATTTTTAATAGCATACAAAGTGAGTTAAATAAGACTGTTGGATAGTAAGGGAATTGCCCTTGAACCTTTGGTAACCATTAATCTAAAGCCCACAATGGCAGTAAGTACATACCTATTGATAATCACCCTAAATGTAAATAGTCTGAATGCACCAATGAAAAGACATAGAGTTACTGAAAGGATAAAAAAACAAGACTCATCTATATGCTGCCTACAAGAGACTCACTTCAAACCCAAAGACATACACAGACTGAAAATAAAGGGATGGAAAAAGATATTTCATGCAATTAATAGTGAGAAAAATCTGGAATTGCAGTACTTGTATCAGACAAAATAGACTTCAAAACAAAGTCACAAGAGATAAAGAAGAACATTACATAATGATAAAAGGGTCAGTCCAACAACAGGATATAACTATTATAAATATATATGCACCCAACACAGGATTACCTACATATGTGAAACAAATACTAACAGAATTAAAGGGGGAAATAGAATGCAATGCATTCATATTAGGAGACTTCAACACACCACTCACTCCAAAGGACAGACAGATCAACCAGACAGAAAATAAGTAACGAGACAGGCATTGAACAACCTATTAGAACAGACAGACCTAACGGACATCCACAGAGCACTCCATCCAAAATCAACAGGATACACATGCTTCTGAAGTGCACATGGAACATTTTCAAGAATTGGTCATATATTGGGCCACAAAAAGAACCTCAGTAAATTCAAAAAGATTGAAATTATACCGACCAGCTTCTCAGATCACAAAGGTATGAAACTAGAAATAAATTACACAAAGAAAACAAAAAATCCCACAACACATGGAGGCTTAATAGCATGCTCCTAAATAATGAATGTATCAATGACCAAATAAAAACAGAGATCAAGCAATATATGGAGACAAATGACAACAATAATTCAACACCACAAAATCTGTGGGATGCAGCGAAGGCCGTGTTAAGAGGGAAATATATTGCAATACAGGTCTACCTCAGGAAGGAAGAACAATCCCAAATGAACAGTCTAAACTCACAATTAATGAAACTAGAAAAGGGAGAACAAATGAGGCCCAAAGTCAGTAGAAGGAGGGACATAATAAAGATTAAAGCAGAAATAAATAAAATTGAGAAGAATAAAACAATAGAAAGAATCAGTGAAAGCAGGAGCTGGTTCTTTGAGAAAATAAACAAAATAGATAAACCCCTATCCAGACTTATCAAGATAAAAACAGAGTCTACACACATAAACAGAATCAGAAATGAGAAAGGAAAAATCATTACGGACACCACAGAAATACAAAGAATTATGAGAGAATACTATGAAAATTTTTCTGGTAACACACTGGATAACCTAGAAGAAATGGACAACTTTCTAGAAAAATACAATCTTCCAAGGCTAACCCAGGAAGAAACAGAAAATATGAATAGACCAAATACCAGCAAGGAAATTTAATTGGTAATCAAAGAACTACCTAAGAACAAAATGCCTGTCCCAGATGGTTTCACTGCTGAATTTTATCAAACATTTACTGAAGACCTAATACCCATCCTCATTAAAGTTTTCCAAAAAGTAGAAGAGGAGGGAATACTCCCAAACTCATTCTATGA
Organism: Phataginus tricuspis; assembly: GCA_029783875.1. Classification (NCBI taxonomy): domain Eukaryota; kingdom Metazoa; phylum Chordata; class Mammalia; order Pholidota; family Manidae; genus Phataginus; species Phataginus tricuspis. The sequence goes on along the minus strand of JAQQAC010008350.1, from coordinate 31,077,977 downwards.
GGCCAACATCACTCTAATACCAAAACCAGGCAAAGACACCACAAAAATAGAAAATTACAGACCAATATCCCTGATGAACATAGATGCAAAAATACTCAACAAAATATTAGAGAACCTAATTAAAAAATACATCATAAAAATCATTCATCATGATCAAGTGGGATTCATCCCAGAGATGCAAGGATGGTACAATATTTGAAAATCCATCAACATCATCCACTACATCAACAAAAAGAAGGACAAAAACCACATGATCATCTCCAAAGATGCTAGAAAAGCATTTGACAAAATTCAACATCCATTCATGATAAAAACTCTCAACAAAATGGGTATAGAGGGCAAGTACCTCAACATAATAAAGGCCATATATGACAAACCCACAGCCAACATTATACTTAACAGCAAGAAGCTGAAAGCTTTTCCTTTAAGATCGGAAACAAGACAAGAATGCCCACTCTCCCCGCTTTTATTCAACATAGTTATGGAGGTCCTAGCCATGGCAATCAAACAACACAAAGAAATTAAAGGCATCCAGATTGGCGAGGAAGAACTCAAACCGTTCCTGTTTGCAGATGACATAATATTGTACATAAAAAAAAAAACTAAAGAATCCACCCCAAAACTACTGCATCTAATATCTGAATTCAGCAAAGTTGCGGGATATAAAATGAATACACAGAAATCTGTTGCATTCCTATACACTAAAGATGAACTAACTGAAAGAGAAATCGGGAAAACAATTCTATTCACAGTCGCATCCAAACAAATAAAATACGAAAGAATAAACCTAACCAAGGAAGTAAAAGACCTATACCCTGAAAACTACAAGACACTCTTAAGAGAAATTAAAGAGGACACTAATAAATGGAAATTCATCCTATGCTCTTGGCTAGGAAGAATTAATATTGTCAAAATGGCCATCCTGCCTAAAGCAATCTACAGATTCAATGCAATCCCTATCAAAATACCTACAGCATTCTTCAGCGAACTAGAGCAAATAGTTCTAAAATTCATATAGAATCACAAAAGACCCCGAATAGCCAACGCAATCCTAAGAAGGAAGAGTAAAGCAGGGGGAATTACACTCCCTCACTTCAAACTCTACTACAAAGCTACAGTAATCAAGACAATTTTGTACTGACACAAGACAGACCCGTAGACCAGTGGAACAGAGTAGAACGCCCAGATATAACCCAAGCATACGTGGTCAATTAATATATGATAAAGGAGCCATGGATACACAATGGGGAAATGACAGCCTCTTCAACAGCTGGTGTTTGCAAAACTGGACAGCTACATATAAGAGAATGAAACTGGATTACTGTCTAACCCCATACACAAAAGTAAACTCAAAATGTAAAGACCTGAATGTAAGTCATGAAACCATAAAACTCTTAGAAAAAATATAGGCAAAAATATCTTGGACGTAAACATGAGCAATTTCTTCATAAACATATCTCCCTGGGCAAGGGAAACAAACGCAAAAATGAACAAATGGGACTATATCAAACTAAAAAACTTCTATACAGCAAAGGGCACCATCAGTAGAACTAGAAGACATTCTACAGTATGGAAGAATATATTCGTAAATGACATACCCAATAAGGGGTTGAAATCCAAATTATACAAAGAGCTCATGCACGTCAACAAATAAAAAGCAAATAAACCAATTAAAAAATGGGCAAGGAGCTGAACAGACACTTCTCCAAAGAAGAAACTCAGATGGTCAACAGGCACATGAAGAGATGCTCCACATCACTAGTCATCAGAGAAATGCAAATTAAAACCACAATGAGATATCACCTCATACCAGTTAGGATGGCCGCCATCCAAAAGACAAACAAAAACAAATGTTGGTGAGGATGTGGAGAAAGGGGAACCCTCCTACACTGTTGGTGGGAATGTAAATTAGTACTGCCATTGTGGAAAGCAATATGGAGGTTCCTCAAAAAACTCAAAATAGAAATACCATTTGACCCAGGAATTCCACTCCTAGGAATTTACCCTAAGAATCCAGCAGTCCAGTTTGAAAAAGACATATGCACCCCTATGTTTATCGCAGCACTATTTACAATAGCCTAGAAATGGAAGCAACCTGAGTGTCCATCAGTAGATGAATGGATAAAGAAGACGTCTTATATATACACAATGGAATATTATTCCGCCATAAGAAGAAAACAAATCCTGCCATTTACGACATGGATGGAGCTAGGGTGTGTTATGCTCAGTGAAATAAGCCAGGCGGAGAAAGACAAGTATCATGTGATTTCACTCATCTGTGGATTATAAGAACAACGGAAAGGCTGAAGGAATAAAACAGCAGCAGACTCCCAGAACCCAAGAATGGACTAACAGTTACCAGAGGGAAAGGGACTGGGAAAAATTGGTGGGAAGGGAGGGATAAGGGGGAAAAAGGGCTATTACAATTAGTGCACATAATGTTGCGGGGGTGGTGGTGGGGTGGGTGATACGGGGAAGGCAGTATAACACAGAGGAGACAAGTAGTGATTCTATAACATCCTACTATGCTGATGGACAGGGACTGTTATGGGGTATGTGGTGGGGACTTGATAACAGGGGGAGTCTATTAACCATAATGTTGCTCATGTAATTGTATATTAATATTAGCAAAAACAAAAAAAAACAAAAAAAACCTTCTAGAATAAAAAAACAAAAGGAAAATGGAATAAAGTAGATTTTTAGGATATTGTGTCATATTCTTTTAAGTAGACTAATGTATGTAGATGTGTCTCAAGTTCTGGTTAGCTACTGTCTCTTCCTCAGTTTTCATTCTATTTTCCTAACATATATTGAACTTTCTTTAATAAATGTCTCTAAACTCTTTTAACATTCCCAGGTGAAAAGTATGGCTGGGCCTTAGACATAATAGGAACTAGGAATTCTCTTGCTATATGTCTATCATTCCCCTTTTTGTGTGCCTGATCACATTTCTTTCTTATTTCAGACTGATTTTCTCTGTGTGTTATAGAAGACTAGTCTTCTATAAACAGGGTCATTTAAGAAAATAGTCTCTTTCCCAACCATATGCAAATCAAAAGTGAAATGCTGAGCAGATATTTTTCAAAGAAGAAAGATGTATTTTTATACTACACAAAATTGTATGTTTTTCTGTCAGCCATTGAGAGCCATGTAAAAACTAAACCATTAGCTTATAGTTGGTTAATAAATATTTTCTCCTCTATACAGGATACCAAGTTACAAGTCAGGGGACATCAAAGGAAGTAGAGGGCATGAAATCAAATTATTCACAGTCTGGTGGAAAATGCGAGTTTGTTTATGATAGATGTAAATGTGTATTTCAGTAAAGATACTAGGCTTAACTAGGCTTGCATTTTCCTCTGTTGTTTTCCATGACCAGTGTGCCCTGCCCTCTTACCATAGCCAGATCTCTTACAAATAAATACTGTATGTGCATGGGAGACCCAGAGAGATGGGCATTTGAGCACAAATCTGTGATCACTAGTCAAAAAAAGAAAGTATGTTCCTACTAATGCTAGGTCAATAGCCTCTTTGTAAACATAGAATAGTCTACCATAACATTCCAGTTTTATATATGTAGACTTATCAAACAACATGACTTCTAGCTCTTTTATATTAGGTGAATCTTACAGTTAAATATGGCAGATTGACCACTCTATTTACTCTCTTCCTCCCCAGATCCAGCTAAAATGCCCATTTTAAAAGGTTTTTGTTCTCTTGTTTTTTTTAATATAAATCACAAGGGCAAAAAGAAAGAAAGGAGACAGTAGTATACAACAGCTTTCAATATTTGAAAGCCCAGAATGTTTCCCATTCCAACCATGCAGAGTATACAATATTAGACAGAGTCTTTCATCAGTAGTGGGATAGAATTAGCATTATATTAAATGCTGCTCTAGTCCTGCCTAATAAAACTTAAAAATAATACCTAAAAGGATAAATTGTTTCTAAATTCATTTATCTTCTATCTGAATAAACAGCCAAGAATCACCTGTGTCCCAGAACAAAGCTCACCAATATTTATAGGAATACAGAAATACCTAACACTTAACAAGGAAAAGTTTTCAATGTCTGGCATCCATTCAGTATTTTCCACTTATGCAAAGACCCATAATGAGTAAAATCCATCAATCAGTATCAATCCGGAAATGATACAGATGATAGGGTTAGTAGGCAAGGACATTAAAAGAGTTAAATAACTGTATCCCTTATGTTGAAGAACCCAAGGAAAGATTCAGCATATTAAGAAGTAGCAGTGGAAGATACAAAATGAACAAATCAAAATTCTAGAGGTAGAAAATGCAATGGACAGGATTAAAAGTAAATTAGACATTGCTGAAGAAAAGATTAGTGAATTTGAAGATCATATCAATAGAAATCATCCAAAATGAAACACAGGGAGAAAAAGACAAACAAAAGTGAAGAGCAGCTATGGGACAACTCAGGCAGACTAATGTATCTTTAACTAAAGTCTCCAAAGAAGGGGAAGGTAAGACAAAAAATAGTGTTTTTTTTGAATGACTGAAAATTTCCAAATTTAATGGAGACTGTATACCTGTAGATATAAGAAGTTAAGTGAATTCTGAGCATAAGAAACACAATGAAAACTACATGGCAGAACATAAATTGTTTAACCAGTGGTAAAGAGAAAATCTTGAAAGCTTCCAATCCTTTGGCTCAATTTTCTGTGAACCTAAAACAGCTTTAAGAAATATTCTATAAAAAAAAATGCTTATTGTTGTAAGCCAAAAAATAAAAAGCTACCAAAAAGAAAAGGCATATTACATATAGAAGAACAAAAAATGACAGCAGACTTTATGTAGGCAACAGTGCAAACCAGAAAACAAGGGATAACGTCTTTAAAATACTGTAAGAAAAACATTTGTCAACTTAGGATTCTGTATTCTATGAAAATATCTTTCAAATGAAGGGGAAACAAAGTCTTTTTAAAATGTATAAAAGCTGAAAGAATTCATCACCATCAGACTTGCATTACAAGAAGTGCTAAGCCAAACCCTTTAGGCAAAAAGAAATGATGGGTGAGGATGTGGAGGTATGTAGAGAAAGGGGAACCCTCCTACAGTGTTGGTGGGAATGTAAATTAGTTCAACCATTGTGGAAAGCAGTATGGAGGTTCCTCAAAAAACTCAAAATAGAAATACCATTTGACCCAGGAATTCCACTCCTAGGAATTTACCCTAAGAATGCAGCAACGCAGTTTGAAAAAGACAGATGCACCCCTATGTATATTGCAGCACTATTTACAATAGCCAAGAAATGGAAGCAACCTAAGTGTCCATCAGTAGCTGAATGGATAAAGAAGTGGTACATATACACAATGGAATACTATTCAGCCATAAGAAAGAAACAAATCCTACTATTTGCAACAACATTGGGTGGAGCTGGAGGATGTTATGCTCAGTGAAATAAGCCAGGCAGAGAAAGAAAAGTGCCATATGATTTCACTCATCTGTGGAAAGAACAAAGAAGAAACTGAAGGAACAAAACAGCAGCAGACTCACAGAACCCAAGAATGGACTAACAGTTACCAAAGGGAAAGGAACAGGGGAAGATGGGTGGAAGGGAGGAATAAGGGGGGAAAAGGGGTATTACGATTAGCCCACATAATGTAGTGGGGAGGGGGCATATGGGGATGGCAGTATAACACAGAGAAGACAAGTAGTGGTGATTCTATAGCATCTTACTACGCTGATGGACAGTGGCTGTAATGGGGTATGTGGTGGGGACTTGATAATAGGGGGAGTCTAGTAACCATAATATTGCTCAGGTAATTGTACATTAATAATAGCAAAATAAAAAAACTGTAGGAAATCACCACTGAAGTTCAAAGCTGATGCAGCAAAATGCTATAAAATCGAATCCTTCTAAATCCTGATGAATGCATGCCACAGATGGAGGAAAACTAATGACATCTGCATCTACTTTGCCTTGCAGATCTTTATAAATGCTTCTCATTGGCAAAATATAAAGTGGAAACTCACTGTCAAGGATTACGAAAATTGTAGTTCCCAGAATACTTGTGGAAGGTAGACAAGAAAGGTAGAATTTGGGGACTGAGTGGGAGTAGAAATTGAAAAAGGAGAAAAATAAAATACATTTAAACAAGAAAGAGGCCTTGTACAGATGATGACAATGTGCTCTGGATTAAGGAATATAAATATATCAATTCTCTGCACCTTGAGGTCCAGTGGAAAAAAAAAAGAAGGAAAAAGAAATAAAGAAGCTTATTCACTACATGTAGATAGAGCTCTCTGGGAAATAATGTGTATATTCACATCAGAGTAAAAAAATATACCTTATTATTTCTTCCTTACTCAAAAGAAATTATTCAAAAGAAAAAACATTTTGACACTTTGGAGACATTAAAAGTCTTTTTTAGTGATATATGTGAGAAAAGTGTAGTTGATCCTTGACATTGTCACAAGATACCTCCTGAGAATTCTGAGTATTCCATATCTGTGGATTTGTCTACTTTTCCCTTTAATTTGGTCAATTTTTGTTTTATATATTTTGAGGCTATGTTATATACAACTTTAGAATTGTTCTGTGTCCTTAATGGATTGACATTTTATCATTACCAGCGCCCCTCTTTTGCTACAGCAACGCTTCTGAACTTCATATCTTCTTTGTCCATTAAGACAGCTATTCCAGCTTACTTCAGATTATGATTATATCATAGCTCTTTCCATCATTTTATTTCAGATTTTCTGTACCTTTATTTTTAAGGTTTGTTTTCTGTAGACATCCTATATTTTTCGGTTTTAGCCTTGTCTTTTATCTTAGTCTTTTAATAATGGCATTTAGTACATTTACATTGAATATACCTATCAATGTATTTGTGCTTATACTACCATTCTGCTCTTTTATATTTGTCCCAATTATATTTGCTCTTCACTCTCTTTTCTTGCCTTCTCTTGGAAGTACCAATAAAGGTTTTTTAAGATTTCGGTTTCTCCTATCAGTTTGTTAGTTACATACACATTGTTCTACTATTTCTTTTTAGTAGTCATCTTAAAGATTAGAATATCAACCCCTTACTTTGTAAAGTCTAACATAAATTAAAAAAGAAATGATGTCAGATGGAAATGTGGCTCTGCAATAAAGGGAATGAAAATAACTAGAAATGGTAAGTAAATGTTTTTTTGTTATCTAAATCTATAAAATATAATTGAATTTTTAAGAAATCCAGCACATCTACATGCTATCACATGGATGAACTTTAAAAATGAAGTGGAAAAAGCTATTTACAAAAGACCATGCGTTGTATGAGCCCACTTAGATGAAATGGCCAGAAAAGAAAAATCTGTGGAGAGAAAAGGATTAGTGGTGGCCTAGAGCTTGGGGAGGGGGAGGAGGTGCAATGGAGAGAGATTGCTAATGGATAAAAAGGTTTCTTTTAGGGATGATGAATATGTTCCAAAGTTAGATTGTGGTGATGGTTGCACAACTCTATAATATACTAAAACCCTGGGTGAACTTTATGGCATAAAAAGAATCATAGCTTAAAAATCAACAAGGGAGATAAAAGGAAACTATAAAAAAAAATACCTAGTTAATCCAAAAGAAAAAGGGAAACGGAAACAACAGATAATATCTAATAGAGATCAGAAAACAATAGAATGGTGGATTTAAACCCAATTTTATCAGCAGTCACATTAAATGTAACTTATATAGACACTCTAATTAAAAGACAGAGGTTATTAGATTGCTGAAGCCAACCTATCTATATGCTACCTAAGGAAATCCACTTAATAAATAGAAAGCCGCAAAGGAGGCTAAAGTAAAAGGATTTTTAAAAAATATGCTAACAGTGAAAAGAAACCTAGATTAGCTATGTTAATACCGGGCAAAAAATGCTGCTCAAAATAAGGATAAGAAATGTCCATTAAGAGAGTAGGGTCAGTTCATTAAGATGATGGAACTAAACATTTATGTGCTTACTAATAGAGCTTCAAAATACATGAAGCAGGGAAATAAACCAGGCAGAGAAAGACAAGTACTAAATGATTTCACTCATTTGTGGAGTATAACAACAAAGCAAAACAGCAGCAGACTCACAGGCTCCAAGAAAGGACTAGTGGTTACTACAGGGAAGGGGGGGGGGTAAGTGGGGAGGGAGGGAAAGGGGATTAAGGGGTATTATGATTAGCACACATAATGTAGGGGGGGAACAGGGAAGGCAGTATATCACAGAGAAAACAGATAGTGACTCTATAGCATCTTACTACCCTGATGGACAGTGACTGTAATGGGGTGTGTGGGGAGGACTTGATAATATATGTGAATGTAGTAACCATAATGTTGCTCATGTGAAACTTTCATGAGATTGTATATCAGTGATACCTTAATGAGTAAATAAATAAAATACATGAAGCAAAAATGGGTAGAATTTCAAGGAGAAATAGACAAATCCAGGTATAGTTGGAGATTCCAGTATACTTCTCCCAATAATTGGTTGAACAAGTAGACAGAAAATTGCTAAAACTAACAACCTCCTTTACTAATTATATTATAGAACACTCCACCCAGCAGAATACGAATTCTTTTTAAGTGAACATGGAACATGTACTGAGATAAATTGTGCTCTAGGGTCATTTTTTAAGTCTTAATAAATTTAGAAGGATTCAAATTACACAATGTATATTCTGTGACTGCAATATAATTAAATTAGAAATAGATAACAAAGATCTCTGAAAACATTTGGAAATAAATAAGACACCTGCCAATAAATGAAGACATGAAAAGGATATTTAGAAAGTATATTAATGAAAATGAAAACTCAAAACATCAGTATGTGTATGATGCTGCTAAAGCAATACTTAGAAGAAAGTTTATAGTATTAAGCACCCATATTAGAAAAGAAAGATTTCAGAGCAATGATTTCAGCTAAGCCATCTTAATAAACAAGAAGGGAAGAGGAGATGAGATCCAAAGTAAATAGAATAAAGAAATAATAAAAATCAAAGTGGACATGAATGAAATAGAAAAAAAAATACAGAAAAATCAATGAAACCACAAGGTGATTTGTTGAGAATATCAATAAAACAGATAAACCTCTAGCCAGACTGATATGGAGAAAGGAGACACAAATTACCAATATTGAGGAGAGAAGTGGCATCCCTATGGATTTTATAGATATTAAAAAGGCAAGATAATATTACAAACAAATACAACATGTTAGATAAAGTGGGAAAATTTATTGAAAGACACAAAGTTTTAAAGCTCACCCTAGAAGAAATAGGTAACCTGAAAACACTGTATCTCTTAGGAAAATTTAGTTTGTAGTTACTAGTCTTCCCACAAAGAAAGTGTCAGACCCAAAGGGCTCCATTGGTTAATTCTAGCAAACACTTAAGGAACAAATATCACCATTCTACTAAAACTTCAGAGAATTTAACAGGAAGAAATACTTACCTACTCAGTTTATAAGACCAGTGTTAGTTACCCTGATACTTCAACCAAAGACATACAAGAAAAAAAGACTACATATGAATATCCTTCTTGAGCATAGATTCAAAATCTTAGCAAGATTTTAGCAGTTAGAGTCCAACAGTATTTTAAAAGGGTAATATGTCATGGCCAAGAGGATTTCATTTCAGAAATGCAGGACTAGTGTAACATTTGGAAATCAGTCAGTGTAATTCACTGTACTAACCAAACTTAAAAGATAAACCATATTTTTGCCTCAATAGCTATAGAAAAAACATTTGACAAAATTCATTATTCATTTCTGATAAAAGGCATCTTTGAAAATCTACCACTGGTGTCAAACTTAGTAGTGGGGAAAAAATCACTCTTTCCCTCTAAGATCAGGAAGAATGGAAAGATTTCTTTTTCACCACTTTTATTCAGCAGTGTACTAGTGGTTCTAGCCTATGCAATAAGGCAAGGAAAAGAAACAAAAAGGAATCCAAAGTGAGAAGGAAAAAGCAAACCTCTCTTTATTCACTGACAACATGACTGATAGTACATCCTGTGGTAGCTAAAAAAATACTAAAACTGAAAAGTAGGTGTAATGGGGCTTAAAGACATAAAATCAGTATTTAAGAATCAGTTGTGTTTCTATATGCCATCAGTGAACAATTAAAAATCAGAATTTTAAAAGGTGTACCATTTGCAGTAGCAGTAGAAGTTTTGAAATACAGTTGGCCCTTGAAAAACACAGGTTTGAACTGTGTGAGTCCACTCATACATGAATATTTTTCAATAAATAATTGGAAAGTTATTTGGAGATTTCCAACAATTTGAAAACATTTTCTCTAGCTTACTTTACTATGAGAATGCAATATAAATACATGTAACATATCAAATACGTGTCAACCCTTTATATTATCGGTAAGGCTTCCAGTCAGTAGTAGGCTATTAGTTGTTTTGGGGGAGTCAAAAGTTATACGTGGATTTAGGACTGTGCAGGAGGTTGGTACCCCTGATTCCCATGTGGTTTAAGGGTCAGTTGTACTGAGACAGAAATGTGACAACAGTTGCAGATCTATACACTAATAAGTATAAAACATATAAAACATTGCTGAGGGAAATTAAAAAAGACCTAAGCCTAAGTGAGGTTCACTGTTTTTGTGGATTAAAAGACTCAGTGTTATTAAGAAATCAGTTGCCCTTAAATGTAATAGTAATGTAAATTGTTCTTTCTCGATGGGTGTAGGCAGCCCAGGCAAATAGGATTTGATGATAGACTTTGTTTTCCAAATTGCTCGGTATCTATGGCATAGGCCTGTATTATAGATTTGATGCAATCCCAGTCAAAATCCCAAATAGGCTCTTTTGTAGAAATTAATCGAGCTCATTCTAAAATTTACATGGAAATGTAAAATCTAGACCAGCCAACAGCTTTGATAAAAGAAAAAGTTACAAGACATACTGTGCAGCTTCAGTGCTCATTTTAAAACTATAATAATCAACGCAGTCTGGTATTGAAATAAAGATAAAGAGACAATTACAAGAACATCCCAAAACAGACCCATGCATATATGGACGATTGGTACTCAACAGTGGTTCAAAATAGCATTTGGCCTTTTTATAGTAGGATCCAGAAAATAGATTCTAGCACAGGGTATAAATGAAGGAAGGTCCTAGAACAACAGCCATGCCAGAAGCCTAGGCATAAACTAGTGCAGATTAGAGCAGAGGATCTGAGAGTAAAATGCCTAGGGGAAAAAAAGGAACTGATGTATTTGAATTTACAGAAAATGTTATTGATAGGTATGTGGCAGAAGTAATTAGTGGAACCACAGAAAAGCTGGGAAACTTTAAAATGTAGCAGCTATTAATTTCAGTGAAAAAGAAGGCTTAGAGTTGCACAAGAAAGGTGACATGGTCTTTGTAAACTACCTGTCTGTATACTTTCATCCACATAGTAATAGTAATGTAAATTGTTCTTTCTGGATGGGTGTAGCCCAGTGCAAATAGGATTTGATGACAGACTTTGTTTTCCAGTATCTGTGGTGTAGACCTGTATTTATGACAGAACCAGTGTTCTGAGGGGCTTGACCATTAGGCCTGGTACTGGGTCAGTCTGTTGCCTCTCTAATCAGGACACTCATCTGGTTGTCCCCAACTCTGCTTGATTTCAGAATAGATGCTGTACTTCATTTATCAGTTTCCTGTAGGTTATTGTCCCTAGGGGAAGTCTTTTCTAGAATGGCTTTGTTTCTAATCTGTTTCAGGAAAAATATAAACACATGATTACTAGTACCTTTATTAATCATGTTTAAATACACCGATTGTGTTTTAATGTCGTCTAGGAAGTAAAAAGAAAGAGAAGGAACGACCAGAAATTTCTCCTCCATCTGATTTTGAGCACACCATCCATGTTGGCTTTGATGCTGTTACGGGAGAATTCACCGTAAGTTCACCTTGAGACTCATTTATATATCAGCACTCAAACCTTTCTTTTAGTGTTAAGTTTGAAGTTAACTTTTCTCTCCCTATGTTAACTGAATTCTTAATACGAAGTGTTTGTGATAGGATTTATCTTTTTCCTAGGGAACTAAGCCTATTAATTATAATTATGCAAGCTAGATTTAGGTAAACAGACTATAGAAAACTAAACCTTTTAGAATTTAGTCAGACCGACAATTGTTAGATTGATTTGTTTTATGTGTTTTGTCATTTATCCCTGGAAATTGGTTTTATTAGAGCAACTCAAAATAGCTAATTTATGATATTTTTTTAGGGCATGCCAGAACAGTGGGCTCGATTATTACAGACCTCCAATATCACCAAACTAGAGCAAAAGAAGAATCCTCAGGCTGTACTGGATGTCTTAAAGTTCTATGACTCCAATACAGTGAAGCAGAAATATCTGAGCTTTACTCCTCCTGGTAAGACATCAAACAGTGGTAAAAGGCTGATTTAAATGGAATCGCAGAGCTGTTGCTTCTGCAAAAATTAAGAGCTAATCTGTGATTCTTGTGTCTACTTTTTCCCTTGCAAAGATCTGCCATTGTAAACTGACAGGGGCCGCTCTTACACATAACTTGGAGTGTGGGGATTATATTAATCTCTTAGCTTTGCCAAAAGTAGATAATCTGGCCTTTTGTTTGTTTCTCTTCACTGTTTTTGAATGAATGACATACCGCAGTATCCAAATGAGATACTGATTTAAAGGCCTGTTTATACTAGAAGTATATTTATTGTTAGTGGAACAGGAAGAGGGCTGTTTTACTATATAAATGCACAGACTTTGATGTAAAAATGTTTAAGGCCATTCAGAAATTGAAACTTATTTACCAAATACATAAACATAAAATAGGCATTAGAGTGAAAAGAATTTAATACCTCAGAATCATAGCACCATCAGGTAAGAATGGGAGAATAGTAGATTTTTTTAAATAGTTTATTTATTCAAATCAGTGTCAAAGTGAAGTCCATCCAGTACAGTTAGTTTGTTGCTATATCTCTTGATACTTAGGCTTCCCCCCCCCACACACTGTCTTGCAATTTATTAAAGAAACAGGATCTTTGTCCTGTTTTCCCTCATTGTGGATTTTTCTGATTACATCTTTAGGGTATCACTTAATATGTGTCTCTGTCCCCTGAAGTCATACATGTAAATTGTAAAAACAATATGATAGAACTAAAATCATACATGTAGTTATAATTAATTGTACTTAGTTTGATTGCATCCTCAAAGAAGTAGGACCTGTGTTTAAGGAAAAGGTAGAGGGCACTTGGCAAGTGATCTTGGTTGGTTGGTTTGTTTTTACTTGTCTAGTATATCCTTAGCAAAAGGTCAGACTTATCCCTAGAACTTCTGTGTCAACCAGTAAGTCTGTAAGTTAATCTTTTTTAAAAACCAGTGATTGACCAGATAATGGTATGTTCTTTTCATCCCATGTAAATATTATATTAAATCTCTGGCCATTTTAAAAAGCAAAACAAAACAAAACTTGTTCTAAATTCCAGAAGAGTATTTTGACATAGTCTTCATGAACTATGTTTTGCCTTTAGGGATTTGCTTTCATATTGATCAAAATTTATGTCAAGAATTTTCCTTTGCACAGTTGCCTTTGCCTGAAGCGTTTAAGTTAAGGCAGTTCTCTGGAGAAGGTATCATTATGAATAAATTTCTGTTTTGTTTTAATAAGTACAGGTTGACAGGTATCATTTCAAATAATTTAATAACTATATTGTATAATTTACATACTATAAAATGTATATATTTGAAGTGTACAACTAAGTGATTTTTAGTTAATTTACAGAGTTCCATTAAGGTTTGAACTTTGTTAGCTTAATCTCATATAAATTCTCATTTGGATACTGATATTGCCATTTTTTCAAGACTTCAGCTTAAACTGAAATTAGTCTAAGAACATTTGCTTGCTCTGCCTTATATTTTCTTCCTTTTATTATATAGAAGAGGTTTTATATTTTTGATTAACTGGAGTATTATTATCTGTTTTGTATTCAGAGAAAGATGGATTCCCTTCTGGAACACCAGCAGTAAGTTAATAATGTTATTATTACTTAAAGCTCTTATTCTAATTTAAGTTACCCCAAATCTCAGTTTTTATTTTCCCTTCTAAAATAAATTCCAGCCATCAGAAATAAGTACTTAATATGTTCTTAGCTAGCCACTTGATTAGTTGAGGAAGCCATACTAAGTAAACAGAATTTCCTTGATAGGAACACTTAAAGTGAGGGACACTTACTGTGATCTTTAAAAGCAGTTTAGCTACTTTGGGTAATGTTTTCATATATAAACATGAACACAAAGAACTTGCTAGCATTTTCCTCTGGCACCATTCTATTGAATGTAGACTGTGGAAACATACTGAACAACAGAAGCTTGTCAGAGTCTTCAGGGTTGTCTGAAACTGTAAGTTGTCATGTAAGCGCAATTACCTCCTGCAGACAGACACTTTTAATTCAGTTCCTCAATTAAGAGGAAACAGTCTCCTGGATTTATATGAAGACTAAGTACAATACATGCAGACTACCTATCTAGTGCATACCTGGCATATAATAAGCTCTGTATAAAGGTTAATGCCTCCTCTTTTGCTTCATTAGCTACCTTTTTTGTTGTTGAATATGGCTGTTTTAAATGACCAAATATGACTCTGACATACAAAGCCTAAAGGATCTTTGGTTTTGGTCTTAACAAAGTGATTGTTTCCTTTTAGGGCTTGTTTAAAGGCTATAAATTCCATATAAAAGGTATAAATTCTCTCAAAATTAGCACTTGATATTTACTGTATACGTTTATTTCATAAACTTACTTTTCTGTAACATGGAATTGCCTTTCCTTTTTAAATGATTAGATTAGAACCAGTGAGATTTTATGCTTTAAACAGGCTATTAAAGAAATAAATTTATTCAAGTATGTTAAAAAAGAGAGTACTATTTTAACAAACTGTTATATTTGACTTGTCTTCCTTACTTTGTTCATGTATGAAATGCAGCTGAATACCAAGGGATCAGAAACATCAGCAACAGTAACAGAGGAAGATGATGACGATGAAGAAGCCGCTCCTCCTGTTATTGCCCCACGACCAGATCATACAAAATCAGTGAGTTCGTTTCGTGGATTGGGCTGTGTGTCTGTCCATGTGTGTTTTTAAAAGGCATCAGTCCGTATTTGACTTCTGGTCATTAATTTTTAAAAACCCTCTGGGCTTAAAATATTTTAGTATGGAGAAATTTGAATAGGAGAGTTTCACCTAAAGACCACTTGTCAAAAAACTGGTTCTTTGAAAATGAAAATAGAATAGCTTCCTTAAAAGTTAGAATACTTACCTCGTTTTTTCTTTCTACATTACATCTTTTCCAGAGAATTTATCTATTTCTCTGGCTTTCTCGAAGTGCATCTAACTACTACATATAGAACTTAGATCTTAACTTCATACCCAGATTACATATTTCATCTCCCATTTTACATTTCTCTCAAAGCTTTGGTGTCATTCAGGAGGCTGCCAAGAGTGTAATTCCCAACCAGACGTGGGAGAATTTGAACAGTAGTGACCTTAGATAGAGACAGAGTGCTGTACAGTGGAGTGTGGTGGAGTTATGGCACCGTCGTCCTGGAAGGCTCTGAGGACTGCTGTTGGACCCTGATCTAATGATACAGGACTCTATTTTCTTCATTTCCTAGAACTGGCTATTTGAAATGTAATAGTAGAAACCATATTTGTGTAAACATTTTTGCAGGAATTAATAGTTATTTCAACATCAAGGTTTCTATAATTTTGCTCTTTATTTCTCTTCTTTGGTAAAAACATGATTTTTAAACTTGTACAATTTTTACTTTAGAGTTAGCATATCATTTTAGATCTGGTTATACTTAAATGTCATTCATGGATCTGCTGTTTTGCTGGACAGACTTAATACATGTACATGATGTCCTAAAGAAAATGTTTCATATTATTCTTAGTTTTAAGTCTTTAATAAGATAAGTCTGAAAATATTATTCTCATTTTTTATAACACTGGAGATAACTTAGTTTAGGTTAAAAATCAGAGAATGCCTAAAACTAGTTTTCCTCAAATCTCAGTAATTAACTGTGTCTCTGCAGATTTATACACGGTCTGTAATTGACCCTCTTCCTGCACCAGTGGGTGATTCTAATGTTGATAGTGGTGCCAAATCTTCTGACAAACAGAAAAAGAAGACCAAAATGACAGATGAAGAGATTATGGAAAAATTAAGTATGTTACCTACATTTTACATTACTCTTAAATTGTTAACAGCTCTTGAAACATTTGGCCCAGATGGATTTTAATTTACCACCTTATATTTTGACTTAAAACACAAAGAATAAATTGTTTTCTTCTGGGAACAATGGGTTAAATTAAAATCTAGTGAAGCCAAAATAATACTCTCTTTGCTTGTTATTATTGTGTGTTGACTAATGAGCAATGTCTTTGCAATAGACAGTACCTTTGGGAGCAATACTTTTTCTTGAAGAATGAAATCTAAAGGTCATAGTAGGAAACTTTATCAAAGGAAGTTGTATATATTTATGCATACCTATAACTTCTCAGTATAAGAATACAAAGTATTCCTAAATAACTAAACAACAAAATGGCCTTCCTCTGTCTCTGTATGTGTTTAAAAAATTTTTTTTTCTCTTCTCCTTTTTCATCCATCAGCTGTCATTGGCCTGAATCAAACACTGGAAATAATGTACACAGTGTCAAGGAGAAGAAGAGGGTAGCAATAATGTCTGATTACAAGCTACAGCAACTATAGTTATAAAGAACACTAACATAAAGGGAACAAGGGAAATTCTGTAACTGTAGTGGCCTTAGACTTGAGGTTGGGTACCCATATAAAACTGGATTCTTTATGTGAGTTTCCTTGATGTGCCCTTCTCTCCTTTTACCTTGAGCAAGTGGAAATATAAGGTGGTTTTTTTTCCCGTTTTTTGACTTATCTAGTAATATAAATATGAGTTACGGTTGTTTCTGTTGTTTTTTTTTAAGGTATCATTGATATACACTCTTATGAAGGTTTCACAAGTAAAACAATGTGGTTATTACATTCACCCTTATTATCGAGTTCCCCACACACACCCCATTGCAGTCACTGTCCATCAGTGTAGTAAGATGCCACATAGTCCCTATTTGTCTTCTTGGAGCTACACTGTCTTCCCAGTGACCCCACACACACCATGTGCACCAGTCATGATACCTCACAATCCCCTTCTCCCTCCCTCCCCACCTAACCTCCCCTACCTCCTCATCTTTGGTAACTGCTGGTCCCTTCTTGGAGTCTGTGTGTCTGCTGCTATTTTGTTCCTTCAGTTTTGCTTTGTTGTTATACTCCACAAATGAGGGAAATCATTTGGTATTTGTCTTTCTCTGCATGACTTACTTCACTGAGCATAATATCCTCCAGCTCCATCCATGTTGTTGCAAATTAGGATTTGTTTCTTTCTTATGGCTGAATAGTATTCCATGTGTATATGCACCACATCTTCTTTATCCATTCATCTGCTGATGGACACTTAGGTTGCTTCCATATCTTCGCTATTGTAAATAGTGCTGCAATAAACAAAGGGGTGCATATGTCTTTTTGAATCTGAGAAGTTGTTTTCTTTGGGAAAATTCCTAGGAGTGAAATTCCTGGGTCAAATGGTATTTCTCTTTTTAGTTTTTTGAGGAACCTCCATATTGCTGTCCACAATGGTTGAACTGTTTTACATTCCCACCAGCAATGTATGAGGGTTCCCCTTTCTCCACATCCTTACCAACATTTTTTGTTCCTTTTTTCTATGTTGGCCATCCTAACTGATGTGAGGTGATATCTCATTGTGGTTTTAATTTGCACTTCCTTGATAATTAGCGATGTGGAACATCTTTTCATGTGCCTATTTGCCATCTGAATTTCTTCTTTGAATATGAGTTACGGTTTTATGTACAACATTCTATCTTTAAAACCTGTTTCTTAGTTCTGACTTTGTAAACTTTCCTAAAATGGACATGTAATTAGTTCATATTAGAGTAGAGTAATCTTTATAGTAATAAGTGGTTTCCTAAATATATTGAAAGATAGAGGATACATGGGAAAAGTCAAAAAAGCCATTAAGGATTATTCATTTGAATATTATTTATATATATTTCTGATAGTAAGTTATTTTATAATTTATTGTTAGTTTAACACATTTCAGTGCCATATGAAAAGTCAGAAGACCAATTTTTCCTTTCCCCAGAAATTTCCCAGTTTGGAGACTGAATATCCTGTGCCATGAGAACCCACATAGTCTCAGGCAGACTGGTACAGTTTTAAAGTACTAGTACTAGTCATTTTAAAGTGTGATCATTTTTGAGAAATTGATAAGACAATCAAGGCATTAGTTAGGAGGTCTAACCTAATGGAAATGTGTTTTCCTCTGATATTTTTATTACTGTACTTTGTTTAGTGCTTTGTGTTTGCAATGTACATTATTTTTAAAACATAGTGTTATGCTTGAAAACCACTGTTCTAAAATCAACTTTCATTAAAAAGAATCATGACATCAGAATTAATTTGTGATTTTAAAATGTATGACCAACTTCTGACTTTCTGTTGTTGCTTTGTTTAAAATAGGAACTATTGTGAGCATAGGTGACCCTAAGAAAAAATACACACGATACGAAAAAATTGGGCAAGGGTAAGTATTTATTGAGTATGTATTACATATAAGTGGGTATATATTAACCACAGTATTAAATAGTTCATAGGTATACACTGTGATATCTCTTCTGCCTGCTCTCTTTGCCTGCTGACATTGAGCACTTATTCCATGAGTGGTATTTTGGACATGTATAAATAAGTAATGCATTTATTTCTAGGTGCTATTAAAAAACTGTACTACTTAGCAGTGATTGTTCATCGTTTCTTAAATGTTATTTCCCATTGGTGGTAAGAGAGTATATGAGTGGGAAAATTGCCCATCAAATACATTTAAAAGACGTAAGAATATCTGCTACAAGATTAGAGGCACTGAAAATAGGCATTTTAATCACATCATTAAGTATTGATCTTTGAGTCTACTGATGTTCTGATTTTGTCCAGTAGTTTATATTTTTAAGCTACACTAACTACTCTGTTGCTTGGGAGCAGGTGAACATCTTAAATTTTTAATGTTGTTAATCTACAGAAAGTATTCTGTGAATTTAGAAAGAGCTGAAGTCTTTTTTGAAAACTTAATTTTTTAAACTAATTTCAGTTGTAGCACTGATTTTAATAACAAAACATTGAAAATCATCTCCATATTCTTGAGCATAAAGGGTAAATTGTAATATATTTAATAATATATATAATGACTATGAGTGAATAAGAACAACACCTATCCGATGTTTAAATAAAGAAGCAAATTATAGAAAAATACATAAAATGAAACCATTTTATATAAAGCTTAAAAATTGTTAAATACATTTGGCACACAACCTATGTCCTTTGTAGTTAAAGTATAGAGGAATGTATGGAAATTATGCACATCAAATACAGAATAAACACACCAAATACAGGCTAAAGTCTTTAGATGTTAAAAATGATAGTGATTTAGAAACCTTAAATCTGGTTGTGTCTTTTTTCCCTCTAGGGCCTCTGGTACAGTTTTCACTGCTACTGATGTGGCATTGGGACAGGAGGTAGCTACTTTTTCATACTTCTGGGTGTTACAACTGCTTTTAGTATAGGAGGAAACTAGATAAACCTAAGAAATAATCAATAGTGATCTCTTTCTGAGTTGCATATAATGAAAGAATCAGTCTATGTAATTTTATAGGACTTCTCTTATTAAGGGGGAAAAAGAAGGAATTATGCATTGAGTTTCATCAATAAGCAAATACTTATAAAATTATTTTCCCAGCTTGGAATGAAAAGAGGATTAATTCCTGGTACTGGGCTTACCTGAGTTGGTTAATCAGCTTCAAGAGAAATCTAAAAATATTTAGGCTCTGTGTTTTACAAAGCATTGTGCATAGGCAATGTGGACGTGAAAGTACTACCTTTGAGTAAGTTATAATCTCATTGTATAATATGTATTTTAAAAATTAAATTATTAACTGATTGGTGTTTTTGCTTTTTCTAAGAGAATTGAGGGACTTGTTCTGATTTTGTTTGATTGTTTCCATTATAGGTTGCTATCAAACAGATTAATTTACAGAAACAGCCAAAGAAGGAATTGATCATTAATGAGATCCTGGTCATGAAAGAATTAAAGAATCCTAACATAGTTAACTTTTTGGATAGGTAAATATGAAAATTTCTTAAACATTGGGACAAAAATGTAGAAGTTTTAAAGTCTCATCATTTTGGGGGGCTGGCCACTTCAGTTAGTCTACCATAGAATATCAATGCTGAAAAGTAAGCTTGGAGGAGGAGGAGGGGTAAAAATAGTACATTGCAGTTTAGCATGTTGTTTTTCTACATTGGTATCACTTGCCAAGTGAGGGAAGACAGTTCGATGAAGGACATTTTTGCTGGTGCCCATATTAATTACAAATGATCAGAAGCAGAAACATTAAGGAAAGGTTGGGTGTGATTCATGTCTTGAATGTCTAAGGTGACTGGCTGCACAGTTTTTAAACTTTCAGATCAATTTTTATTTCAAATGCTGTCATGGACAAATAGTATGTCTATTAAAACCTCTTTTAACTTAGGAACTGATACTAAATGACAAAACAAAAAGAAGAATAGAAAATAATGTATCTTACAACAATGTGATTTCTTTCTAAGCAATTACATGTGAGTTAAAAACAGAAAGTAAGTCAAAACTATAATGGTGATTATATTAGAGATAGGATTATAGGTGATTTTCTTTTCCCCACATTTAATTTATTTAGAATGGGGAAAAGACAACACATTAATAGACTTTAGCCCTAATTAAGGGAGCCATGTTCATAGAAATAAAATTTCCAGGTACATTCCCCTGTATTTTATTTTATTTTTCTTTATCAATAATCTGTAGTGTTTATTTTCTTTTTCTTTTTTTCTTTTTTTGACACTCAAATACATTTTTTTTAATGTTTTTTATTAAGGTATTATTGATACACACTCTTATGAAGGTTTCACATGAAAAAACAATGTGGTTACTGCATTCACCCGTATTATCGAGTCTACCCTATACCCCATTACAGTCACTGCCCATCAGTGTAGTAAGATGCCACAGAGTCACTACTTACTTTCTCTGTGCTACATTGTCTTTATGATCTCCTCACACCATGTGTGCCAATCATAATACCCTCAATCCCCTTATCACTCCCTCCCCACCTGCCCCCCAATAACCCTCCCCTTTGATAACCACTACTCCCTTCTTGCAGTCTGTGAGTCTGCCGCTGTTTTGGTCCTTCAGTTTTGCTTCACTGTTATATTCCACAAATGAGGGAAATCATTTGATACTTGTCTTTCTCCACCTGGCTTATTTCACTGACCATAATATCTTCCAGCTCCATCCATGTTGTTGCAGATGTTAGGATTTGTTTCTTACATATGGCTGAATACTATTCCATTCTGTATATGTACCACATCTTCTTTATCCATTCATCTACTGATTGACACTTAGGTTGCTTTCATATCTTGGCTATTGTAAATATTGCTGCAATAAATACAGGGGTGCATATGTCTTTTTGAATCTGAGAAGTTGTTTTCTTTGGGAAAATTCCTAGGAGTGGAATTCCTGGGTCAAATGGTATTTCTCTTTTTAGTTTTTTGAGGAATCTCCATATTGCTTTCCACAATGGTTGAACTAGCTTACAGTCCCACCAACTGTAGGAGGGTTCCCTTTTCTCTGCATCCCTGACATTTGTTGTTCTTAGTCTTTTTGATACTGGCCATCCTAACTGGTGTGAGGTGATATCTCATTGTGGTTTTTTTTGCATTTCCCTAATACTTACTGATGTGGAGCATCTTTTCATCGGCCAATTGGCATCTGAATTTCATCTTGGGAGAATTGTCTGTTCGTATCCTCCACCCATTTTTTAATAGGGTTATTTGCTTTTTGGTTGTTGAGGCATGTGAGTTCTTTTATATACTTTGGGTGTTAACCCCTTGTTGGATATGTTGTTTACAAATACATTCTCCCATAGTGTAGGATGCCTTTTTGTTCTGTTGATGGTGTCCTCTGCTGTACAGAAGATTTTAAGATTGATGTAATCCCATGTGTTCATTTTACTTTTGTTTCCCTTGCTCGAGGAGATGCGTTCAGGAAAAAGTTGCTCATGTTTATATTCAGGAGATTTTTGCCAGTGTTTTCTTCTAAGAGTTTTATGGTTTCATGACTTACATTCAGGTCTTTGATCCATTTTGAGTTTCCTTTTGTGTATGGGATTAGACAATAATCCAGTTTCATTCTCTTACATGTAGCTATCCAGTTTTGCCAACACCAGTTGAAGAGGCTGTCATTTCCCCATTGTATATCCATGGCTCCTTTATCGTATATTAATTGACCATATATGCTTGGGTTTATGTCTAGGCTCTCTAGTCTGTTCCATTGGTCTATGGTTCTGTTCTTGTGCCAGTACCAAATTGTCTTGATTACTGTGGCTTTGTAGTAAAGCTTGATGTTGAGGAGCGTAATCACCCCAGCTTTATTCTTCCTTCTCAGGATTGCTTTGGCTATTCGGGGTCTTTTGTGGCTCATATGAATTTTAGAACTATTTGCTCTAGCTTGTTGAAGAATACTGTTGGTATTTTGATAGGAATTGCATTCAATCTGTAGATTCCTTTAGGCAGGATGGTCATTTTGACAATATTAATTCTTCCTATCTGTGAGCACAGGGTGTATTTCCTTTTCTTGGTGTCTTCAGTTTCTCTCATGAGTGTGTTGTAGTTTTAAGTGTATAGGTCTTTCATTTCCTTGGTTAGGTTTATTCCTAGATATTTTCTTTTTGATGCAATTGTAAATGGAATTGTTTTCCTGATTTCTCTTTCTGCTAGTTCACTGTTAGTGTATAGGTATGCGAGAGACTTCTGTATTAATTTTGTATCCTGGAATTTTCCTAAATTCAGATATTAGATCTAGTAGTTTTGGAATGGATTCTTTAGGGTTTTTTATGTACAGTATCATGTCATCTGCAAACAGGGACAGTTTAACTTCTTCCTTGTCAATCTGGATGTCTTTTATTTCTTTGTGTTTGATTGCCATGGCTAGGACCTCCAGTACTATATTGAATAGAAATGGGGAGAGTGGGCATCCTTAGCTTGTTCCCGATCTTAAAGGAAAAGCTTTCAGCTTCTCACTGTTAAGTATAATGTTGACTGTGGGTTTGTCATATATGGCCTTTATTATGTTGAGGTACTTGCCCTCGATACCCATTTTATTGAGAGTTTTTATGATGAATGGATGTTGAATTTTGTCAAATGCTTTTTCAGCATCTTTGGAGATGATCATATGGTTTTTGTCCTTCTTTTTGTTGATATGGTCGATGATGTTAATGGATTTTCTAATATTGTACCATCCTTGCATCCCTGGAGTAAATCCTACTTGATCATGATGCATGATCTTTTTGATGTATTTTTTAATTTGGTTTGCTAATATTTTGTTGAGTATTTTTTGCATCTATGTTCATCAGGGATATTGGTCTGTAATTCACTTTTTTTGTGGTGTCTTTGCCTCGTTTTGGTATTAGAGTGATGCTGACCTCATAGAATGAGTTTGGAAGTATTCCCTCTTCTCCTACATTTTGGAAAACTTTTAAGGGGGATGGGTATTAGGTCTTCACTAAATGTTTGATAAAATTCAGCGGTGAAGCCATCTGGCCGAGGGGTTTTGTTCTTAGGTAGTTTTTTGATTACCAAATCAATTTTGTTGCTGGTAGTTAGTCTGTTCAGATTTTCTATTTCTTTCTGGGTCAGCCTTGTAAAGTTGTATTTTTCTAAAAATGTGTCAGTTTCTTCCAGGTTATCCAGTTTGTTGGCATATAATTTTTCATAGTATTCTCTAATAATTCCTTGTATTTCTGTGGTGTTCATGGTGATTTTTCCTTTCCATTTCTGATTCTGTTTATGTGTGTAGACTCTTTTTTTTTCTTGATAAGTCTGGCTAGAGGGTTATCTATTTTGTTTATTTTCTTGAAGTACCACAGCTCCTGCTTTCATTGATTCTTTCTATTGTTTTATTCTTCTTGATTTTGTTTATTTCTGCTCTAATCTTTATTATATCCCTCCTTCTACTGCCTTTGGGCCTCGCTTGTTCTTTTTCTAGTTTCGTTAGTTGTGAGTTTAGACTGTTCATATGGGATTGTTCTTCTTTCCTGAGGTAGGCCTGTATTGCAATATACTATCCTCTTCACACAGCCTTCGCTGCATCTCACAGATTTTGTGGTGTTGAAATATTGTTGTCATTTGTCTCCATATATTGCTTGATCTCTGTTTTTATTTGGTCATTGATCCATTGGTTATTTAGGAGCATATTGTTAAGCCTCCATGTGTTTGTGGGATTTTTCATTTTCTTTGCATAATTTATTTCTAGTTTCATACCTTTTTGGTCTGAGAAGCTCGTTGGTACAATTGGTACAATTTCAATCTTTTTTAATTTACCAAGGCTCTTTTTGTTGCCTAGTTAGTATATGATCTATTCTTGAAAATGTTCCATGTGCGCTTGAGAAGAAGGTGTATCCTTCCACTTTTGGGTGTAGAATTCTATAGATGTCTCTTAGGTCCATCTGTTCTGATGTGTTGTTCAGTGCCTCTGTCTCCTTACTTATTTTCTGTCTGGTTGATCTGTCTGTCCTTTGGAGTGAGTGGAGTGTTGAAGTCTCTTAGAATGAATGCATTGTATTCTATTTTCCCTTTTAATTCAGTTAGTATTTGTGTCACATATGTAGGTGCTCCTTCCTGTGTTGGGTGCATAGATATTTATAATGGTTATATTCTCTTGTATTGATCCCTTTATCATTATGTAATGTCCTTCTTTGTCTCTTGTGACTTTCTTTGTTTTGAAGTCTATTTTGTCTGATAAAAGTACTGCAACTCCTGCAATTTTCTCCCTATTAGTTGCATGAAATACATTTTTCCATTCCTTCACTTTTAGTCTGTGTATATCTGGGTTTGCAGTGAGTCTCTTGTAGGCAGCATAAAGATGGGTCTTGTTTTTTTTTCCATTCAGTGACTCTGTGTCTTTTGATTGGTGCATTCAGACTATTTACATTTAGGGTGATTATTGATAGGTATGTACTTAATGCCATTGCAGGCTTTCAATTTGTGGTTACCAAAGGCTCAGGGGTAATTTCCTTACTATCTAAGAATCTAACTTAACTCACTTAGTATGCTGTTACAAACACAATCTAAAGATTCCCTTTATATTTATTTTCTTCCTCCTCCTTTTTCTTTCTCCTCCATTCTTTATATGTTAGGTGTCATATTCTGTACTCTGTCTATCCCTTGACTGACTTTGCGAGTAGTTGATTTAATTTTGCATTTGCTTAGTGATTATCTGTTCTACTTTCTTTACTGTGGTTTTATTACAGCTATTTAGCCTTAGGAACACTTCCATCTAGAGCAGTCCCTCCAAAATACACTGTAGAGACCATTTGTGGGAGGTAAGTCCTCTCAGCTTTTGCTTATCTGGAAATTGTTTAATTCCTCCTTCAAATTTAAATGTTAATCTTGCCAGATTGAGTATTCTTGGTTCGAGTCCTTTCTGCATCATTGCATTAAATATATCATGCCACTCCCTTCTGGCCTGTAAGGTTTCTGTGGAGAAGTCTGATGATAGCCTGATGGGTTTTCCTTTTTATGTGATTTTTTTTTTCTGTCTGGCTGCTTTTAATAGTCTGTCCTTATCCTTGATCTTTGACATTTTAATTATTATATGTCTTGGTGTTGTTTTCCTTGGTTCCCTTGTGTTGGGAGATCTGTGTACCTACATGGCCTGAGAGAGACTATCTCCTCCCCCAGATCGGGGTAAGTTTTCACCAATAACCTCCTCAAGACACTTTCTATCCCTTTTTCTCTCTCTTCTTCTTCTGGTACCCCTATAATGCGAATATTGTTCCGTTTGGATTGGTCGCACAGTTCTCTTAATATTCTTTCATTCCTAGAGATTCTCTTTTTTCTCTGTGCCTCAGCTTCTTTTTATTACTCTTCTCTAATTTCTATTTCATTTATCGTTTCCTCCACTGTATCTAATCTACTTTTAAACCTACCATTGTATTTCACAATGATTAGATTTCTGACTGGAATTCATTCCTGAGTTCCTGAATATTTTTCTGTTCCTCTGTGAGCATTTTTATGATTTTTATTTTGAAATCTCTTTCAGGAAGATTGAGCAGGTCAGTTTCACTTGAACTTTTTTACCATTTGAGGGATTTTTGTTTGAACCAGGTTCCTTTGACATTTCGTATTTGTATGTGGCGCCCTCTAGTGCCCAGAAGCTCTACGCTCTGGAGCTGCCCAGCCTCTGGAGTGATGTCGGGGGTTACAGGGGAGTGGTGCTGGTGTCTGGGGGAATGAAGGAGCTGTTTCCTGCTTCCTGGCTGTTATGCCTGTCTCCACTGCCAGAACCAGTGTGACCGAACACATAGATGTGTAAGCCTCTGTGCTTTGCGTTTGTAGTTGCCTTAGGCAGGGCTTCCTCTGGCTGGCCTGATGCCAGGGCAGGTGCTGCCGGTTTGCAAGTCAGGTGCAGTGTGGCTGGGGAAGCCATAGCATGCTGCATATCACAGTGGAGAGCCTTGGAACTCCATATCCAGCCAGGGGGATGGAGCGCCTGTAGCTGCTGATAGTTTACATCCTGCTGGGCTGAGTGCACCCGGGCAATGTTGTCCACCTGTCCTTTCTCCTGAGTAGTAAGCCCTGTATAATCCTTGCCCCTTTATCAGCCCTCTTGCTGTTAGGAAATCTCTCAGACTGCCCACCTTTCTTTGTCCCAGAGCAACCAGATGTGGATCCCTGTTTTCTACAAGCAGCTGGAATCTCAGCCTCTTCAGTATTCCACCTGTTTTAGCTTTCCAACCTCACTAATCACCAGAGCACCATGCAATGTAGCTTCATGCTCCCAGAGCAGATCTCCAGGGTTAGGTGTTCAGTCCCAGGCCTCCACTCCCTCCCCGCTCCGTTTCTCTTCCTCCTGCCAGTGGTCTGGGGTGGGAGAAGGGCTTGGGTCCTGCCGGATCACAGTTTTGGTACCACCTTATTCTTTGAAGTCTGTACTTTTCTCCAGGTGTATGCAGTCTGGCGCAGCCTTCTTTCCTGTTGCTCTTTCAGGATTAGTTGTATTAATTATATTTTCTAACTATATGTGGTTTTAGGAGGAGGCCCCTGTCTCTCATCTTACACCGCCATCTTTAATCCCTGTCCCTTCCCCTGTATTTCAAAATACCATTTCAAGTTAGTTGATGTGCTGAAGTTAAGCCGTAAGTTTTGGAGTCAGTTACACTTGGCATCAGGTTCTGATTCTGTCACACTAGCTCTGTGACTTTGGATGAGACACTTAACCTTTGCAAGCCTCTGTGTCTTCATCTGTTGAACAGGATGAATAATTCCTACCTTACAGCATTATTTTAATTGGAATAACCTATGTATACACTCAAAATTTAAAGGGATTCAAAGAAATCAGAACTGCTTTCATTTTATTTCTGTGATGTTACATGGCAACTTACCAGTTTTGCTCCTCGCTCTCAAAGCTACCAGCTTTGTTATTAAGATGCCTAATATTTGAATTCCTTGGCATAGAGTGCCATGTGTTTGAAAAGAAGTAAAAATGTGAGTGTACATGTGTTTGAAAAGAAGCAAAAATGTGCATGTATTTTATGTGTTCTTTTTTTAGTTACCTGATGGGAGATGAATTGTTTGTGGTGATGGAGTACCTTGCTGGAGGGTCACTAACTGATGTTGTAACAGAAACCTGCATGGACGAAGCCCAGATAGCTGCTGTATGCAGAGAGGTGAGTGTACTTCCTTTTTGATTAGTTATGGTGTTGTGTGGTTAGCAAAACGTGAAAAGTGGGAAATTTTTTTGCACAAGTAGTTTTTATTGTGCCTTATATTTTCATTATACTGCAAGTTATCAACACCATTTCATCCTACATGAGAGTTTCAACCCTTTCCTTCAGATATAAGATAATTCTGGAATGCAGAGCTCAACTTGGAGGTAAACTTCAGTGGGGTAATATTATAATTTATCATCCAAGCAGGATAGTTTTGAGAGTGACTTTGGATGCCATTAAAAATAACGTGACTCAACAGTGGAAACAGAACACATTTTCACTGAGTCTGCTTCTGGCTTTAGTGATCTCATTGAAGGTGAAGAAACTGATTATTTCTTGATATTCATAATGAATTTCTAGACATACTATTTGCTTAAGCCAGTAGAATCCTGCCAGGTTGTCTAAATCTAAGCCAAAAACAAGCCTGCCATTTTCCTCTAATCTTTTTCTACAGATGAGGTTTAGGTTAAAGACTTATTTATTGTCAGTGAAACTGATACTACTTCCTTCCTGAGTCCTGGGAATCATTTTTCATTTCTTAGGACTATTGTGGTTTCTGTGATTTGGGTTTCACAAATTTTAGTGATAGATGGACAAAGTTTATAATTCACTTAAGTAAGAACAGTATATATGGTACCACATGGAGAATTCTGTCAGTGATTCTGTAACATCTTTCTGTGTTGACAGCTAGTAACCACACTAGTGGGGGTGAGGGTTTAATAATATGGGTAACTGTTGAACAACTGTGTCGTATAATTGAAACCAATAAAGACTCTATATCAACTGCACTTCAATAAAAAGAAAAAAAGAAAAGTTTCCTTTTCAAACTTTTATTATGATGTTTAAAAAACTATTGAAAAATTTTAGTCAGTTATGTTCCACCAAAGGTAGCTCCTGTGGTTATTTCAGGAGGGAATGAAGTAAGCACTCTTTATAGTCATGAATGTGGTATATTAAAATCTGTGATATCCCTTAACAAAGAATGTTTGGTCAGTTAAAAGCTGAGAAAAAGTTAACAAGAATTTAATTTATACTTAATTTGTTTTCTAATATATTTTTTTCATAATTGATAAAAAATTATTTGAGGTGTTCTCATTATGACCAGTTTGTTTCTATTTCTCTATACAAGTATTTTTCTGGGGGTTTGCTCTTTTCCGGAATCTGCTTAAATGTTTGATAAATGTAATACAGTAATACAGTTTATATGGTTTTTTTTCCTTGAATGAATAGTAGAATATTTTGAATGAAATTTTTAGTTGCTATTAATGATGTACAGACTTTAGTTTTACTCTATGGGGGTAAGAAATAAAAATAATTTTTCCAAACTTGCAAATTATACTCAGTTTATATTTAAAAACAAAGAGGAAAAGCAGATTTTAAAACATCTAATCTCATCCTTGTATTCAGAAGAGGGAGTTTTTCCTCAGTTTGGAGTCAGTGCTTTCTGAAACATGGCGCAAGGGGAAAGCTTTTCATTCGTCATTGGGGCCTAGGTTGTTGGTATAGCTTTATGTAAAATCCACCATATAAGAAATAAAGAAAATGTCCTACATCACATTGATGAACAGCTGGGGTGGAACCAGAGCGCCCAAGATCTTACCCACTTTTCAGTGTCTTGCATTGATCAGACTTCTGAGTGTCTCATAGTCAAATGGGAATGATCACAAGTTTATCCATTACTGTTCAAATTATTTCTAAAGAGCTTGAGGTTGTTTACCAAGTGCTGCATACCTTTAAGCATTTAAACCTAAAAGTCCTAGAAATTATATGGGCCCACCTGTCGTAAATGAGAATGCTGGAGGCTGAGTTATATTCTTAGGGTTTTAAATGATCTGTACAGAGATATAGGAGTAGAGAAGACATAATTTAATAATTGTCTCTTGGAAAGATCAGAGGGTGGAGGGGAGGGGGACTAATTAATTAAGGTGTCTTATTTTCATAACTTTGTACATGGGAGGATGTTTTCTCCTTATAAATGTAATTATTGGTATGTCTTTTGCTGGATACTAGAAGGAGTGCTCAGGCCGTCAGTACTATACGTGAACCTTCCTTAGACTTTTCAGGGACTGTTTCATTGACAGGTGTTTTTTTCTGTTCAGTGTTTACAGGCATTGGAGTTTTTACATGCTAATCAAGTGATTCACAGAGACATCAAAAGTGACAATGTGCTTTTGGGGATGGAAGGATCAGTTAAACTTAGTGAGTAATAACTGAACAAATAATATTTATTTATTCTTTAATGTAATGTCAGCTTTTGTTTAAGTAAAACCTTATGCTATTAACCTTTTTATGGTTTAATATATGTTGGGGAGGGAGAATAGTGGTAAAGAATATGGACTCTGAACTGGGTAGCTTGAGTTTAAATAGCAAAATAGTGGCTACTTGATGAATAATTTTGGGCAAGTTAGTTAATCTCTGTGTCTATAATAGCACCTATCTCAAAGAGTTCTTCTGTGTATTAATAGTGGATAGCACTAAGGAACAGTCCCCCTGGGGCTTTTGTAATGTTGGTGTTGTCTTCCAAAGATAAACATGAATTTGTCTCTGTCATCTGTTAGGGTAGATTTTTCTCCTTATGCCGTTGTAGTTGCCTTTAGATTTGGTAGACCATGGCCCAGTCAGGGTAGATATGACCCTGCCCACAGAGATGAGGGACAAAAACATGTGAACCTCTTTTCCTGATTATCTTCTGCTGTCGGCATGGTAGAGTCATGTCATGGGGGGGACAATCCCAGACTTCCTTTTCCTCTGCTGGCTGTAATCTCTCAGTCCCAACCATGCCCTCTGGAGGATTCAAGAACTTTCTCCGAATTTTCTCCAACTATGCAAAATTCTTGCATCAAGAGACTGAAACTTTTTTCTTCTATGCTTCTAAAGAGTTTGGCTTCTTTTTCAACATCTCTTTAAGATACATCTTCCAAATATTACTCAACCATGAGAAAGGTTCTAGGTTCTATCAGATGGTCAAATATAAGATTACTAATCCAATCTTAGTGGACAAGTTAGAAATGGACCTTCTCATATATTTTTGGTAGATACTCATGTAAACTTGATTCGACTTTTTTGGATAACATAGTTAACCCTTGGACAATATGGGTTTGAACTGCACAGGTCCACTTAATAACAGATTTTTTTTTTCAGTAAATATATTGGAAAATTTTTTGGAGATTTGAAACAATATGAAGAAACATTTTCTTTACTCTAGCTTTATTGTAAGAATACAGTATGTAATACATACATGAAATGCATTAATCAACTGTTCATGTATTAGCAAGGCTTCAGTCAATAGTAGACTCTTAGTAATTAAGTTTCTGGGGGGAGTCAAAGTTAATACACAGACTTTCACCTGCATAGGGGCAGGGGAAGTGAGTGTTAGCACTCCTAACCTCCACATTGTTCAAGGTCACCTCTGGCTCTGCTTACTAGATGAATGATCTTAAGTAAGTTACCTAAAAATATGTATGCCTCAGTTTCCCCACTTATAAAATTCAAATAATAATAATAAATGTACCTATCTCACAGAGTTATCATAAGGATTAGGTATATTAATTTTTAAAAGGTACTTGGAACAGTACCTGGTTTGTTATAAGCACTCATTTACTCATAAATGTTATGATTTGACCTGACAATTGCTCTTTCTGTATTCTTTCCTATAGAATTACTGAACATACACACAACAATAAGTACAAAGATGTTCTCTGCAACATTGTAAAAATATCTTAAATGTCTAACAGTATAAGAATGGTTAAATAAATTGCCATTTTTTACTCTGTAATATTGTATAGTTATAATACTGAGGTAAGTCAGTGTACTAATATGGAAAGACCTCTAAAAATAAAGTTTTAAACAGTTTACAAAATATCCTAATTAGGTAAAAGAAGTAATATGGTTCACAGATATTATTTGTACATATGTATATATATAACAAAAAGTCTAGAGCTTAAAAACCTTAATGTTATATGCGGAGTAGAATGGGCTGTATAGGAGAAGGGAGAAAAAAATGCTAGAT
This sequence comes from Phataginus tricuspis, assembly GCA_029783875.1. NCBI lineage: Eukaryota > Metazoa > Chordata > Mammalia > Pholidota > Manidae > Phataginus > Phataginus tricuspis. Next base: position 31,046,078 of record JAQQAC010008350.1, on the reverse strand, counting down.
TCTCATCCTGACTTTCCCACTAACTTAACACTGAGTACCCCAAACTAGGCATTCTGCTCCTCAGCTAGTAAGATGTTTGGCATAGTAATGCTGTTGAGGACCTTGTAGGTTCAGTTGCAGTTAAATGTGTTCTTTTTCTAGACTCTCTGCTAAGGTTGATTCTTAGTAATTCTAACAGTCTTAAAAAACAATGAAGTCTAAACAGTCAGCTATAATTAATTAAGCCATCTAACATGAACTCTTAGATAAAATCATCCATGAACACCATTAACTCTAGATGTTTTGTTTTGTTTTATAGCTGACTTTGGTTTTTGTGCCCAGATCACCCCTGAGCAGAGCAAGCGAAGTACCATGGTTGGAACACCATACTGGATGGCACCAGAGGTGGTTACACGGAAAGCTTACGGCCCTAAAGTAGACATATGGTCTCTGGGTATCATGGCTATTGAGATGGTAGAAGGAGAGCCCCCATACCTCAATGAAAATCCCTTGAGGGTAAGATCAGTTAAACACCAGCCTTGTTTTAAGAAAAAGTCTTTTCTTTAAAACATTTATATAGAACCTGCTTGTGCCAGTCACTGGCCAAGAATTTAGGGTACAAAATTGATAAACCAATCTCTGCCCTCACTCTGCATCTAAAAATAATTTGCTCGTTACTGAGTTGAGTATGTTAGGTAATAATTTACTCACTTTTCTGCAAAGTGTAGGGCCCCTAAATAACTCTTTAGGATATCAGTTTTGAACCTTGACCTCTGTCCTTTAGGTACAGAGAAGAGAAAAGCAAGATCACATTTGTAAGCTGCAGAGAGGGCAATGTAAAAGCCCGTATGCAAACAAGAGTGAGGGTCCTCAGGTACAGAGGAGGTCAGGACACTCAAAACAATTAAATTTTACAGCTGAGGTGGAGAGTTTGGAGCTTTGTCCTTCCTTCCTTTAAGTCTATATGTTTCTTTTTTCTTTTTTTTTTCTCCTACTGCTACTTTTAAGTTGCTATATATGGCTCAATATCAATAGTTATTAAGAAAATGCACATCAAAATACAATAAGATTCCAGTTCACATATACAAGAATGACTAATCAGAAAGATGGCCAATAATAAATGTTGGTGAGGATATGGAGAAATTGGGACTTACATACACTGCTAGTGGAAATGTAAAATGGTACAGCACTTTGGAAAAAATGTGGCAATTCCTCTAAAAGTTAACACTGAGTTACCATATAACCCAGCAATTCCACTCCTAGGAATATGCCCAAGAGAATTAAAAGAATATGCCCAAGAGAATTAAAAGAATATACCCAAGAGAACAAAGAGAACAAAAACTTATACAAGGGTTCCTAGCAGCATTATTCATAATAGCCAAAAGGTGGAAACAACCCAAATGTCCATCAACTGATGTATGGATTTTAAAAAGTGGTATATCCAGACAATGGAAAATTATTTAACCATAATAAAAGGAATGAAGTACAAACAGATACAACATTGAAATCCAAGAGCATTATGCTAAATGAAAGAAGTCAGATACAAAGGATCACATATTGTATGATTCCATTTACAGTAGCTTCTTGTTCCTCATGGTATTTAGGTTCTGTAAAGCTGCAAATGTTGAATTAATACCAAACCATTTCTTCTAGGGGAAATATAGGGTTAGGTTCCTACAAACCTGTGGTCACAACAGTTTTGTCATCCGATCAGTGCATGAACTTGCTTTAATGGGTGTTTGTTTTAAGGACATTTTATTTATTGTATTTCAGTAATGCTGGACTTAGAGCCAACAGCATTATAACTCATGCCTGAACAAAAACTTATCAAACATAATGTATTTTCTCCATAAGGCACATCACAGCCTTTTTGCATGTACAAACACTAGACAGCACTTCAGCACTATGCTTTTCACCTCTCTGCACATATCCATGAGTCACCACACTTAGTGTATTGATTTTGTGGTTACAAGTAAATTTTAGCAAGTAGGTGAATTGGCATATATGGGGGTCTGCAAATAATGAGGATCGACTGCCTATGAAATATTCAAACAGCCAAATCCGTAGAGACAAGAGACTAATGGCTTCCAGGGAACTGAGGGACTGAGGAGGGAATGGAGAGTAACTAATAATGCCTGTGGGTGTTCTTTTTGGAGATATAAAAGTGTTCTGGAATTAGACTGGTGGTAGTTGTATAACCTTATGAATACATTGAAAGCATTGAGCTGTACACTTCAAAAGAGTGATTTTTATAGTATGTGAATTATATTTCAATAAAGCAATTATTTAAGAAAATTTTTTTTTACTATATATGACTACAGCTTATTGCCAGAAGTTTTTTTAATAATTTTTTTTGAGAATAAGCTGGACATGCTATAAAATGGTCTACAGACACCAATGTAATGGGTATGTTTAGGAGGTGCCCAGTCTGGATAGCACTGGATTTTGATGCTCTTTTTTCCTGAATGCTTTTCATCCCCTTGCAAAGATTCCAGTTCAAGTGAGCAATTGAGCTACTTAAAAGATGTGATTAATTTTAGAACACTTTTCGGAACAATTTTTAAAGAGTCTCTAATTTCATTGATTTGTTCAGAAAATATTAACTTGAGTGACTGTGTGTCAGGCACTGTTCAAGTCACTGTCTGAAAGAACCAACAAAAAATCCTGCCCTCATAGGAGGAGGAGAAAGAAAATAAATAAGAATAATATGTACTATATTAAATGATGGGACTGGTAGAGAGGCATTAGTAAGAGTGTTTGATTTCATGGGAGTGTGTGGGGAAGGCTTCACTGAGGTGACACTTTAACGAGGTAAGAGAGTGAAACTTGGTTACCTAAGGGAAGAGTATTTCAGTCAGAAGGAACAGCACATGCAGAGGCCCTAAAGCAGGAGCATTCCTGATGAGATGTATTCAGAGATCAGTAAGGACTCCAGCATAGCTAGCTAGCGTGCAGTGAGCACATGGCAGGAAGAAATGGTAAATGAATGAAGAAATGAGGTCAAACCATGTAGTCCCTTATTAGGCCTTTGTAGGGATTCTGGCTTCTATACCTGTAAGACAAGGATAAGGTTGGAGAGAGCAGTGCCTGGTTCTCACACAGGACTGGAAATAGTACCTGCTTCTGTCAGCTATAGTGGAAAGCCTTATAATTCACAGGATATTGAGTAGAAGATTCAAAAGTCTCTTGCCTCAGTGATGGGAAATAATTACCCCTAGACCATGCATTGCTGTGGGCCCACCTAACAGATCTTAAAAACCAGACCCAAAGGGATCTGTTTTCAAGTAACTTCCTCAGAACAAAGCTCAAGAATATTTATAGGAATACAGAAATCTCCAACACCTAGCATACACACTTAAATATCCAGTCAGAGTTTACCAGCCAGGCAGAACAACAGGAAATTACAACTCTCATTAAGAAGAAAGATCAATCAATTGAAACCAACCCCAAACTGACACAGATAAAAGAGTTAACACAAAAGAATAAAATAATTATTGTAACTGCATTCCACTTGTTAAGTAGAGATATTTGAAAGATTTTTTTTTTTTAGTTAAGCTTATAGGTAAAAGCTACAATGTTTGAGATAGCACACTCTAGAAAAAGTGATAAATGACTTAATAATCATAAGCATATAATGAAACTATCCAAAATTAAACATAGGGACAGAAATGAATTTTAAAGTGCAGTAGCATCAGTGAGCTGTGAGACAAATTCAAGTGTTCTAATATATGTATAACAAAGTTTGAGAAAGATAAAATGGTATACTATATGTTCATGGGATTGTAGTCATTTTTCTTTAATAACCTTTATTATGTATTATAATTCTTTTATCAACATGTATTCCATTTATAACTCCCAAAATAAAAAAGATGAAGCTAATTTTTAAAAAATTAGGGAAATATAACATCTAAGAATGAAGCTAATTTTTAAAAAATTAGGGAAATATAACATCTAAGAATAAAGGAAAAAAATCACATCCAAATGGGTACAATACCTGACTCTAGTATTTATCGTGGTTGTCTTTGAAGAAAGAAGAGAACCATAAACTTTATAAAGTACTTTTTTTCACTTTGCTACCTTAAGTAAGTCAAAGATGTTTTTCTATTTTTAGGCCTTGTACCTGATAGCAACTAATGGAACCCCAGAACTTCAGAATCCAGAGAAACTTACCCCAATATTTCGGGATTTCTTAAATCGATGTTTGGAGATGGATGTGGAGAAAAGGGGTTCAGCCAAAGAACTGCTACAGGTGAGTTTGAAATGATGCTATTTTGGGGAAAAGTTGACTTTTTGAGTAAACAAAGTTTACATAGGGTTAATAACTACATTTTGCCATTCATTACCAGCCATATGGCAGCTGCTGCAGTTTAGGATTCATATGCTGGGAATACAATACCCATGATAATACAATAAGTATATGTTTCTGCATATTATCAATTCTCAGACCAGTTCATTGCTGGCATGGGTATCTGGGTCATTTAAGTGAGATTTTTTAAAAATACTACACTATGAAAGTGATGTATTGATTTGTGTGTTGGTTTTATATAGGTATTGAAATACATGTTTATGAAATCAATTGTGATCCATAAAATAGTCTTTGGGACTTAATTAGAAGGAAATATTTAGCTTCTAAACTGGTGACATTTATACATTTGTTTTCCCTCCTCTTTCTTGCAGCATCCCTTCCTGAAACTGGCCAAACCCTTATCGAGCTTGACACCACTGATCATGGCAGCTAAAGAAGCAATGAAGAGTAACCGTTAACATCATTGCCATGGCCTCGTTTTTTTCCATTTTCTAAATGAAATCTTTTAATATATGAAAATTATTATTACTCTTCTGGGATTTAAAGAAATGGTCTGCATAACATTGAGGGAAAAAGCAAGTTACTACTTCTGAAGACAACCAAGAAAAAATTGGAAAACAGAATGACAATTTTTTATTGAATCCGTTTTTTAGGGTCCAAAATAAATTGTGGACTGAATCACTAGCCTTAACCTCTTTCAGCAGATGGCCCATCCGGGCTATTTATCATGCTTGAGATTTGTATTTTATTTTGCTGACTTCATGGCAATAAAACCCACTCGTTGCCCCCTTTTGAGGGTATTTCCAGTACTTGAATGGCAAATTCAAGTTTTGCAGCGTGTTTGTTTCATCCGCTAGTCTTCCTTCCTTTTCTCTTCATAGCTTTCTTTTTCCTTGACTTGCCCCTTTTGAGTTGCTTAGAGAAATTTTTCTTAGGCCTAAAATCAAAGCAAGTGTGATAGATACTGTTGTAGCTCCTTATATTGGCAAAGGAGCTGGATATGGTTTAACTTTTTAAAGAAGTTAGGACCAGCTGTTGTTACATGTAATAGTTCAGAATTTGAACTAAAGGAAGGGAAGAAAAGTACGATTTTTTTACCTTTTCTAATAAATGTGAAAGTCAATTTTAGGAATTTCATGGTAGTGAGTTGTTTGGCATTTGTTACCTGTATAGAGAAAAGACTAATAATCTATATTTAAAACTAAATCATTGAGGCAGAAAAAGAATGCCATTGATTCTGCATCCTTACAGTTTTGTTTTCCTTTCTGTTTACTCCTTAGATTTGGCTTCAGGAACCAAAGTAATTTGTTCTCGTTCCAACTTGGGCTTGATGACTTGGGTTGGTGCCGCTGTGTTCCCCTGACCTTTTTCCCCTTCGTTTTGGAAATGTTTCTGTATATGTTGTAATTTTAGTTTGTTTGTTTTTTAATTAACCCTCTCTCACCCTACTCCTTCCCACTGGTAATAATAACCACTGAATTTTCAGAATTTAAAAATTAACTTTTTTTCCATCTAAAGGAGAAAATATTTGAGCTAGCGGAGACAAAGTAAGAGACTTGAACCTTGGTGAGCTCTAAAATAATTAGATGAGATTATATTCATGAAAGACAAATGTCAGTTATATAGAGATGTACTTTCTGACAGTAAACTGTGGGGATTTGTTATAAAATTGCTCCCAACCCAGTACCAACATTTTGCTGTCAATGAGAACTTAAGTGACAAGAGAATTTCTTAATAAATTCATGGATCATTTGAAATGTTGAGTTACTTCAGATTTTCTTCAAATAAGTAAATAATATTCATCTAAAAAACTGGAGAAAGAAAGAAAAATGAAATGTGCTTGTTGATAGCAATACTTTATTTTAAAAAATTTTAAAAAGGTCTGTGACCTGTAGCATTAATTATTAGATTGCCTTCTCTTCTCCCTTCCCCTTCTCTTTTCTTTTCTCTCCTTTTTAAATTAAAAAAGAAAAATATTTTTTTTGTTTTGCTTTTGGAGGCAGTATTGTCCCTTCTGACATGCCAAGAGCCACATGAAAGAAAAATGTGTGGTTTATTTCTAGCATTTTGTTCCTACTCTCCACTCTTAACTTCACACCTATGTGCCATCCTGCAGTAATACAAACCATCATGAATAAAAGTAATCTTGATGTTTTGGAGTATCTTAGGGGAACTAGTAGAATTTTATTTCCTATCATTCCCATCATATCTGTTAAGATAAAACATTAGAAATGTTTGTTTATTGATGACACAGGAAGGTTTTCACAAAAATGAGTAAAGTAATTTATGAAACATATCTAGAGCACTTAATAGCTTGTTTTCAGTTTGATTCTTGATTGCATTTTCCTGTGGTTTCCATTGGCCTTTTATACCTATTATAAATTACAGAAACAAGCTGGTTTATTTCTGGTGGAAAGCTACATATAGTGTCTCTTGAGTTCCAGATTTGAACATTCTTTGTAAATAATTGTCTGGATGGATTTTGATAAAGATGTTACCAATGAAATAGAAAACCAACTAGATGGTAAGACTCTGATTATCACAACCTCATAGAAGGCGCTTCCATACATAAGCCATAGTGATATTCATTTTATACAGTGCCAATGCCCCATTTTTATGCCTTTGACTCAAAAAGGTCTTTTCAGTTTATAGAAGCAGGTTGGGATTTGTACAACTTCTTTCATGGTTACCTGCATGTCCATTGCTGGCAACGGACTTTATCATTATAACCTGACTCCTAGGTTAAGGGAGCTACACTGTGGTTTGTTCTTTTCTTACTGGATAAACTAACTTGTAATAGAAATATACTTTGGTTAATTCTGAAATGTGTCGTTTTTAAACAAAATAATCTTAAAAGCAATATGAAATTGTGATTTGTTAATTTTAAATTAAAATGTTCAGATCTTGTTGAAAAAATCCTATCTGTATCAAGATTCATATTTTTTTAATAACTGCCTTTTGCATTCACCCTTTTTGTCATCACTTTACGATGAAAACTCATTTAAATCTAAAAACTACTTTAGTAGTCCTCCTGTGTTATTAGAACAGTATTACTATAGTGCTTATTTATTGTATTTCACACTCTGTTGATCTTAAATTTTCCTTCTCTTGTTCCATTTGCTGCTTTTAGGGACAGTTAAAACTGGGAAACCATGAAAATAATGAATTATGTTTTCCTGCCTGGAATAGTAAATGGGTAGAGTGATTGGTATCTGAAGCCAAGGCTAACACAGCTCTGTCTTTGTGTGTTGAGTGCCTGGCACACAGTATAAATTCTCTTCCTTCCACATATAAATATTAAGCTACTTAAAATATATTTAGTTACCACCAGTCCTAAACAAACCTGTGCCTTTAATAAGCAATTTAAAACTACCTATGAGTATTTCTTTGTAGGGCTCACATAAATACATGTTTGTTTATATATACTGTATTCTAGCCAGAATAATTTTAGATCTGGTCAGACAGCTATAATGAGAAAAAAATTGTTGCCTAAAGAATTTGCATCAGTTTCTTAATCTAAAAGTTTTAAAATATACTGAGATCCATATCCACTGAAATGTCAAAAAATCATTATAGAATATAGCTAAAATCCAGATTAATACTCACTTGGGTTTTTTTTAATAGCGAAATTTCATAGTAATATAAAAAGCAGATAACTTTCTTGTCTATTGCTCTCACAATAGTTATTTAAACAATTAAAATCAGTTTTTCCACAGTGTGTGTATATGTGTGTATAAGAAGGGGGGGCAGGAAACACAGTTTTTTTCTCACTGAAAACATTTATTGACCACTTTGGCAAAGACACTGTGATAGATACTGGCATTACAAAGGAGAATCAAGCACTGGCCTGGCCTTGAGAGAATTGAAGTATTTCCCATTTATCATTCTAGAATGTAGTCAAATGAACAGAAGAAAGAAACGCATAATTCTGTCAAACATTTCATTTCTGTATTAAGAAAAGCAGAGAATTATATTTGGAATTGAACATCTTTGGTAGGAATTTGTTACTTTTTTCCCTTATTTTGATAGATAGAGATGAAATTAAGTGAAAGTAGCTTGTCTTTCCAGTTTTGTCTTCAAATTTTGTATTGACTTTGATCTTTAATTTAATCCTGTCAATTATTTAATTGTTACATTGACATTAACTGCTGTATTTGATGACTTTGTTCAATAATTGTGTTCTTTCAGGGCTAGAAATAAACTTTTATGTTTGTTTCCCTCCTTTCTAAACTTCAGTTCTTTCTTTAGATAGGAATAGCTTAAAAGAATAAGTGTAATAGGTATTCAAAGAGCATTATTTTTAAGGATAAATGCTTTTTAAACGTGTCATGCCACCATTTGAATGTATTACAAAGCTCTAATTTAGAAAGCTTTCCAGTGATATACAGGTAATATAAGCATGAGTCTTCTCCTCTAAGTCAGGTTCAGAATACATTTCTTATGAAATACTCTGGCTGTCAGACCCAGGGAAACACTTCTGATCTGTTTAAATACCTCTACTAACTTGGCCTGAAATTCTAATGTTTACTTGGCTGTAGTAATAATCTTGCCAGAATTTCTGTGTTAAATGCACTAAGAGATCTTTAAAAGTGCAATACTTTAAGGCATCACTTCATTATGTGCATTTAATTTGGAATGTGGATACCATGACAGGGAAAACAGCTGCAATATAAAGAGTTCATTATCAGAAATAAAAACTACACATTTTTTAGCATGGGGTTGGGGGTGTTTTAGCATGGAGGCACAATGACTGTTTAAAATATATTTGTCACAATAGTGACACCTTACTACATTGATGGACAGTGACTTCAGTGGGGTGTGGGGGGACTTCATAATATGGGTGAATGTAGGAACCACAATGTTTTTCATGTGAAACCTTCATAAGAGTGTGTATCAGTGATACCTTAATAAGAAAAATTTTAAAAAGCAGCTTGATGAAAAGAACTTGCCTCAGTATATTGAGGTATAACTACAGGTTGCTACTGACAAAAATAAAATGTGGAATAGAACAAGGAGCTTGAAATTATCTATGTTTGCAGATATTTATAGGATAAGTATATAGAAGTTTACATATGATAAGAGTCGATGAATTAGTTTGGAGAAATGGCTATTTCATATATGGTATTAAGATATTTGGAGATTTTGTTAAGACAGAGGTCTATTTCTCAAATGCAATTTAATCTCAAAATAAATTCTAGATCAAAACAAAAATAAATAAAAAGTATGTCTCAGGATTGAAAAAATAAAATATATTTGTCAATATAAAGCTGTTGAGTGCTTTTCCAACATTTGTATTGATAGCAAATGCTCAAAACCTAAGAAAGGTTCAAAAATGGATGATTAATTGGACAAGCACTATTGGTAGGAGCCTAACATGTGCTTTACAACTACTTGTATATTTTTGGCTTTTTAAAAATTAGGGCATTATTCTTTATTCTAAATTATTCAACAGGCTTTATCTTGTGAAGAGCAATAGGAGTAGAGCAATGAAGGGAACAGTCCTAGGCATAGTTATTTTAGGTTCCTAACAAAGTAATTAACAGCACCAGTCCACAGCTTTGAACTTCCTACTGCCAAGTCCTAATCCACAGGATCTGCTTTGGACTCAACTGGTTTTAGCATATATGAATCTTAATTTTCTAAATTATATACATACACAGGTATTTCTTGATGTTTCTATATTTTACTTTAGTAACTTTCTATTATGGCAGTTGAGAATTTGGGTACTGTCATACCATTCCATTCTCCCATTTCTACTCCCAGTCTTCCATTTAAAAGGTGATAATTATTCAATTAATAGTTTTGACCTTAGGACTATGCAGTAGTGTTGTTCACTGGAGTCAAGTAATTTTTTTTATTAAGGTATCATTGATATACACAATCTTATGAATGCCTCACATGAGCAACATTGTGATTACTACGTTCACCCAAATTATCAAGTCTCTACCACATACCCCATTGCGGTCACTGTCCATCAGTGTAGTAAGATGCTATAGAGTCACTACTTGTCTTCTATACTGCCTTCCCCAGCCCTCCCCTACGTTAATGTGTGTTAATCATAATGCCCCTTAATCCAATTTTCCCTCCCCTCCCACCTTCCCCACCCACTTCCCTTCGGTAACTGCTAGTCTCTTGGGAGTCTTGAGTCGGTCGGCTGCTGTTTGATTCCTTCAGTTTTGCTTTGTTATTCTCCACAAATAAGTGAAATCATTTGGTACTTGTCTTTCTCCGCCTGGCTTACTTCGCTGAGCATAATACCCTGTAGCTCCATGTTGTTGGAGCCGAGTAATTTATTATGGTCACATATCATTACTTGTTCAAGTCTCTTTTTCCTGTCAATCTTGTCTTTTTGTCTCCTTTGAAAGTTTCTATGTTCCTATCACTAAGTTTTCCCAAACTTGCCACAAAATTGTAAGAGCTCTCAGAAGACTATTTTCCATACAATTAATTGTCTCAGAAAATGACACTTCCTTTTTCTTTCCTGGAACTCAATTGGGCTGTGGTTCGGCTATCCACGACTTCGGCCCTCTGGCATCTGAAACTCAACTTTGCTTTTTCTCCTGAGTTAAATCTTTTGTTTCCTGAATACCATATCTTCTTGATTGCTCTATTCCCTCATTTTGGATAAGTATAACTTTGACTAGCTTCCTGAGAAAAGGTACATTCAGTTAAGATGTTTTAAGAACTTTCATGTCTCAAAATGTCTCACACTTAATTGATAGTAGATTTTAAGCTGGAAATCATCTTGAGAATTTTGAAGTCAGGGCTTCATTATCTTATAACCTGCTATTTCTGACATACCTTAATATGTAACCTCTTTTTCTGCATCTCTAGAGCTTCTGAAGTTTTACCCTGAAGTTCCTTGGCAAGGGTATATATGTTTTCATTAGCTTTGTGCATTTGTTAGGTTGTCTTTATAACAGACGCAATTCCTTCTGTTTTGAGAAATTTTAATATTTAGTTATATAATTTTAGGTGTTTTTTTTTTTCATTCTGAAATTCCAGCTTTAATCTGTTTTTCTTATCTTTCTTGCTTCCTATCTCTTTGCCTTTTGTTTTAACTTTCTGGGAGAATTTCCTTGATTTGATCTCTGACCCTATTTTGAATGTACATTAACTATTAAATTTTTAATTTCCAAAAGCTCATTCTTTTCTGATCCCCCTTTTTATAGCCTTCTGTTTCATAAACTGTGTTTTCTTGGTTAAGGCTAACATAAAAAATAACATAGACTGAGAGGTTTAAATAAATTTCTCATAGCTCTAGATGCTTGAAAGGCCAAGGTCAAGGTGCCAGCAAGGTAGGTCTCATTCTGAGATCCCACCTTGTAGGCAGCCACCATCTCCCTGTGCATTCACACAGCCCGTTCTGGACCCTTTCTGTGCAGGTGCACAGGAGAAAGCAATCTCTGGTCTCTTCTAAGGACACTAATCCCATCAGGAGGCCCCACCCTCATGACCTCATCTTAACTAATTACCTCCCAAAGACCCCAGCTTCTATACCAATACAGTGGGATTAGGACTTCAACATGAATTTGGGGAGGACATAAACATTCAATCTATTTTAGGCCTTTTTTCCAAGGTTTCTCTTTACCTGTGGATTGTGTATTTTTTTTCTGGGTCCTCTCTTATTTTTTTCTTAACTCCGTCACACAGATTTTTTACAGATGTCTGGTGAATACCTGCAGATTAATGCTTTTTCTGTAACAACACTAGCACTGTCTGGCACTGCAGTAAACAAATATTAATTCATTTACACACTGATTTTTTTCACCTCCCAGCTGGGCTCTTGGTGCTCTTCACCAGCCATTCACATTGCTCCTCGGAATTCCTGTCTTCCTCCAAACTGTCATAAGACTTCCAACCCCTTTAACCCACCATCTTAACACTTCCTTCAACCCTACTGCCAGAATTATCTGGGTTTCTGTCTTTGCCTTTTTCCTTTCAGTCTCTGTGGAAGATGTTCTGATCTCAGTGGCTGGCACCCCTGCCCCCACAAGCTCAAGGCCTGTCCTCCGTATGTTCCCAGGGCATTCTGATTTATTCTGGCTCCCCTGTACCTGCAGCCTGTCCCTCTACTCCCTGTAACTCTCAGTAAAACAAGTATGCTTACATATCTTCTTTTTAAAAGAAATTTCCATTGGCTTTTCTCAGCTAAATTTCTGGAAAGAGGCCAAACTTAACTGTTTTTCTCTTCATTAAAATAATACATCTGCCCTCAATATGTCATTGAAAATATCTACCAGCATCACCAGTGACTAATGATGTCCAGGAGATTCTCAAAACATAAAAAAATACGATTCTCTCAACTGGTAGCTAGTATGTTCACTAGGGTTTTTGCGAATTCCTAAGATTGCTGTGAAATACAGGGCTTCTTTCCTAGCCTTTAAATGCTATGACCAGGAATTTGTTTCTTAAGAGAATTTTATTTTCTCAGCCCATTCAGAATCCCAGGTGTTCAGCATTGTGACACCATCAGGCCCCTGGGAGGTGTTCAGGATGTTCACTTAATTTTCTGGGACTCATTTTGGGCCTTCATCCATACATTCTACATCTTGCAGCCAAACAAGCTAGATCTCAGTAATTATTTGATTCACTCTGACTCCTGAGGGCCTTTGAGGGGATGGTCTCAGGTGCTGAGAGTGCTCAGGACTGGGCAGGGGCAGAATTCCAGGACCTGGGCTAGGGGTAGAGTTGAGTAACTGCCCATGGAGTTTTGGTACCTGCAACCGAAGAGCATGGGCAGCAGTTTCTCAGGGAAGTGTCATCCTAGGGCTGAGTAGTTAATACAAACTGTTTCCAACCCGAAGTGCATAAAGCAAAGAGGGAGTGTTCAAGTACAAAGAAAGAAAAACATAGTTCAAAGGTATAAATGATCCCTTCTGTTTATACTCATAATTCTCACATTTCTTTAGACATTTATATAGATTCATATTCCAGTATGACATCCCACAATCATGGAAATGATGTATATTCATGCCTTTCATTATGGTAGCCTTTAACCACATGACTTATCAAGCATATGAAATGTGGTTAGTGCAACTGGGGAACTGCATTTTTTATTTATTAATTTAATTTAAAATAGGTACATGTGGCTAGTGACTTATTACTTTTTGTAGCACAGTGGTAGAGTATTTCATACTAAAGGGAAAACAAAGTAATATTTTTTTAGGGGCTTTAAAATCAGACAGATCTACCTGTATGGCTCTAGGCCTATGACTAACTCTACTTTCTGTCTTCTCATTTATAAAAGTAGAAATTTTCCCCAGGGTTTATTGCTGCTGCTGCTTGTAATTGGTAGCTTTTCTGAGCTAATTCTTTAAAGTCTGTATTCTTAGTTTTGTGTGGCCACTGAAGTCTCTACTCAGCTTAGTGTTGTCAACTAATGATTAAACAAGAGATTTCTCTAAATGCTTGGAACCAATAGAATTCCCAGTTTTGACCAAGGGGTTGTAATTGTATGTTGTAAGTTGTAAACCATGTAGCTTACAACTCTGTTTTACCCTTTATTTCCTGCTTGTTCAGAGCCTTAAAGTCAGCGAGGAGAGAGCTTAGGGCCTTCTTAGGTCTTTCCTGAGCGTGGTACAGCAGGAACCATCTCTGGGCATGCATGGGGACTTCTAGGTTCCCAGAAATGTGGCAGAGCTTTGCAAAGCCCATAAGGGCATCTCATTCCTCAGCTTTTCCTTAAATCTTTGTTAATCTGTTGATTCTCCAGCTCTGGTCTGCTCCCTCCATTAGCTGTCAAGCTAATTTTCAGCACTAATGCAGGCTAAGGGCAAATCAGTAAGCTTCAGGTTGAACATACAATCAGATGCAGCTCACAAAGTCCTTCTCCTGTCTCAGATTCTCAGATACAGAGATCAGAAAATGTTCTTCAGCTTCTCATGGATTTATGTGTTCCCTTTTAGCCCATCTTGCATCCATAGCCACAAGAATTAGATTAAAAGCTCAAAGTACTTGATTTGGCTCATGAATTATCCTAGGCACTGCTCCTCATCTCCCTCAGATTGTTCAGTTTGCAACTTTTGAACTATGTTTTAACAAAATTAGGTCAACCAAGTCATAAGTGGAAAAGTTATGGAGAAAAGGTTTTGCAGTGAGCAATGAATCTATATAAATGTCTAAAGAAGTGTGAGAATTATGAGTATAAACAGAAGGCATCATTTACACCTTTGGGCATTGTAGATATGATATAACTGAGTTTTACAAGTTATATTGCTTCCAAATAGGATATTGTAAGTGGCAGCAGGACAATGTTCCTGCTACAACAAATTTTGAAATATAGAATAAGTTTAAAATATATTGGATCACTGTGAAATCACAAGGATTTGTTACCTAGTTTTAGGTAAACTATAATTCCACAGAGGGGAGAGTACTTCTCAAATGAATTGATAATCATAGGTGTTTTATTTTCTAGAAACATTTGTTGATTCTAGATAGAGGCTGAAGATCAGTCTTAATCTAGGCAGAGAGAGTTTATTGGGGTAAAGGAAACCCAGAGGAACTTTTAGTGGTCATGTGGGACTACAGGGACTCAACTGGAAACCAGGGTGTAAGGCTTTATCCTCCATTTACCCCATGGTCCCAAGCACATGGGCCGCTGAAAATCTTGTCTGGACTTGCCTCACCTTTTCGCCCCACCCCTTAGACCCAACCACCAACGTCCCCATAGTAAAACACACCCTACTCCTTAAAAGCACGCTTCCTCACCCACAAGCTCTCTCTCTCTCCCTCTCTCCCTCTTTCCCTCTCTCTTTCTCCCTTTCTCCCTCCCCCCCCCCCTTTCTCTCTCTCTTTCGAGACAGCCATCCTGTCTGTGTGTCTTACAGGGAATAACACCACGCTGACGGAGTTCTCGTGTCCTTCCTTGCGAGCGAGTGAGCCGGGTAGCCAAAGAACCCTTTCATTGGTGTTTCCGCCCGGTTTGGGATCTCCCGGTCGCCTGCTCTTCCCTAGGAATTCGAGCTGCACCGGGAATCCGATAGCGCCCGGCCCCTCCGGACACGGGGGCTCCTCAGCGCCCTCCACCTCCCCGAACGCCTCTCCAGCATCCACCACCCGCGCCAAAGGAGCGGTGAGTCACCCTCCCCCAACAAGGGGCAAAAACGCCTCTGTGAGCGCCTGAGGGCTGACCGTTGAGGGTCTGGCACCCTCGTGGCCTCACTGCAGGCGGGGTACCGCCCCCAGTCACGGCCTTCATTGGCTACGGGCTGTGCCCCTGGTCACTCCCAGTCCAGTTTCTCTGGTCCCCGGCAGGCGAGAGACTGCCCCCATTGTGACTCTTCTGTTCCATTGGCTCACAGCTGGGCTCACAGCCGAAAAGTCCTAGCGCTAGGCACCTGCTGCTTCTTAGGGCAAGCGTGCCCCTCCAGTGACAGAGGTGACGACCCTTCACTTGGAGTTGGGCTACTCTTTGGAGTTCTGAGCCCCCTGGGGACACCTGGGGTTGTGCTGCAGCATCTCCACGAAAGAGTCACAGTGGGAGCGTCCCCCTCCATCCCTGCCGCTTCCCTGCTCAGCTGCCTCCTAAGCAATTTCAAAACTCTTCATCTACATCCAGATCTAAAGCCCTCCAAGTTAATTCAGCTCTGCAGCCAGATTTGGCCCCAATATCCTTTAGATAATAAAACAATTTGGCCTTAATATGGATCCTTAGACGCTAAAGTCCTTCAGGATCTTCACAACTTGTTCAGGCAAATGGAAGGAAATTCCCTATGTTCAAGCTTTTTTCTATCTTCAAAACAAGCCTTCTCTATGTAACTCTGTCCACCCCAAGCATATCCTTGCCATCCTTTCAAACCCTCCGAAGACTCCCTCTTCCTCCCTAGACCCAGCTCCTGCAGATGAGCCCCCTCCTTATCGCTCAACAGGCCAAGAATCAGCAGCTTCAAGTGCGCCGCCTGCCTCCACCCCTCCGACCCTCCCTTCTTCTCCCTTCACAGCTTCCATATCACCTCCCCACCCCACCCCACCCCGCCCCGCTTTCTCCCTACCCCAACCCCTGTTCAATCCCCTTGCTTCTCAGTCCGCCTGCCCGAAGAGCACACGCAAGTCTAGGAACAGGCTAGAGCCCATTGCAGATGACATGCACCTCACCAACCCCACTCACCCCACGGGACCAGAAGCTGTGCCAGATAGAGACCCAGGATGGGACTATAACCACTCCCGAGATCTCATTCGCCAAGATCAGTTTACTACCTGTCTCATAGCAAGCCTCCGAAAAGCAGCCAATAAAGCCATTAATTATGAAAAATTACAAAATGTCCTTCAAGATAAGGACGAAAACCCTTCAGCCTTCCTAGACAGGCTCACACAGGCCCTCTTACAGTATACCAATCTAGATCCAGAAAGTCCTGACGGACGGCAACTCCTAATGACCTATTTCTTTGCTCAAAGTTTTCCTGACATAAGAGCAAAACTAAAAAAGCTCGAGCAGGGGCCCCTTACGCCACAGTCCGAAGTTTTAGCCGTAGCCTTCAAGGTGTACAATGGGAGAGATGAGAAAGACTTAAAACATAAATACCAGCTGAAACACCAAATAATGGCTAAGGCCTTTCCTCCTCTGACTTAACTCCCGAGGGCCTGAGAAGACAGCCTCACCAAAACCATGCTTCAAGTGTGGCCAAGCAGGCCATTGGGCAAAAGCTTGCTCCAACCCGAGAAAGCCCTCATGCTACAGGTGCCACCAAGTAGGCCATTGGGCGGGAGGTTGTCCCAACCCGAGAAAGCCCCTGGGCCCTGTCCCAAGTGCCGCCTCCTTGGACATTGGGCAGTTGAGTGTCCTACTGCTCAGAGAAGCACACGGCCAGCTGACTCTGCTCCATCCCCAGTGCTATCTTCAGCCTAGCAGACGAGGATTAGCAGGGCCCAGGGCTCTCTCGAATCGCCACCGCCCTCACCACTGAAGAGCCCCGGGTGACAGTCACGGTGGCAGGAATCCCACTCTCCTTCCTCATTGACACCGGAGCTACTTACTCTGTCTGTGTTCGTATAAGGGCCCCGTCTCCTGTTCTTGCATATCTTATCATTGGAGTTTGCAGCACCCCTTACCAGCCCTTTTCAACCGCCCCCCTCACTTGCACTATAACTCAAACCACTTTCACACACCCATTTCTCATTATCCCACGCTACCCTACCCCCCTCGTTGGCAGAGACATTTTACACAAACTAGGGGCTTCTATTTCCTTCCGCCCCTCACACCGCCTCAACTCAGACTCGCCAGCAGTCCATCTTCTTCTCTGTCTTCAGAGTGCCCCCTCCCCCATTCCAGCTCCACCCTTACCGCCAAACCTTGTAAATCCCTCCATGTGGGACACAAATAACCTATCTCTAGCTAAGTGCAACCCAGTTCAGATTAGTCTTAAAAACCCAAACTCCTTCCCATCACAATCCCAATACCCGCTACCCTTGCTCAGCCAACTCGGCCTCCAGCCAATCCAAAATCTGTTAAAAAAAGGCTTCTTGAAGCCAACCCACTCCCCGTTCAACACTCCAATACTTGAGTGAAAAAGCCTAACGGCACTTTCAGGCTAGTCCAAGATCTCTGAATCATAAATGAAGCAGTCATCCCTATCCATCCCGTAGTACCCAACCCATATACTCTCCTCTCCTCCATCCCAAGCTCCACCACCTATTTTTCAGTAATAGACTTAAAGGATGCCTTCTTTACCATACCTCCCCACCGCAATTCCCAAAATCTTTTTGCTTTTACATGGACAGACCCCACATCCCGTGTCTCTACCCAATTAACATGGACTGTCCTTCCCCAAGGCTTTAGAGACAGTCCTCACCTATTTGGCCAAGTGCTAGCACACGACCTCCAACATATTTCTTTCCTTCACTCTGCCCTCTTACAACATGTCGATGATCTTCTATGCACCCTTCCCTAGCAATTTCACAACAAGATACAATCACCCTATTAAACTACCTTTCTGACTACGGCTACCGCGTCTCCCCAGAAAAAGTGCAGTTATCCACATCTCAAGTTTCATACTTAGGTGTTCTTCTGACCCCTGACCGAAAAGCCATAACTCTATGCAGAAAACAACTAATCTGCAATATCCCTGTCCCCTCTACAAAAGAAGAGATACTTTCCTTTTTAGGCTTAGCAAACTTTCTCTGTAGCTGGATCCCCAATTTCTCATTGCTTGCAGCTCCCCTATATGCTACAGCAAAGGGCTCCCTCTCCAAGCCCCTTTTGCAGTCAGTAAGCCGCCCCTTCTCTTCGGTGCAGAAAGCTCTCCTACGAGCCCCAGCCCTACACCTGCCAGATCTCTTTTAACCCTTCCTCCTATATGTTAATGGAACCCAGGGGTTCGCCCTTGGAGTCCTTTGCCAGACCACACTGCCCATACCTGCCCCTGTAGCATATCTCTCAAAGCAATTAGATACCACCACCCACCATGCCTCCGCGCCTTAGCAGCTGCAGCTATTCTTCACCAAGAGGCAAGAAAGCACATCTTTGGCACAGCTACCACCATTCTTTCACCCCACTGCGTCAGAACTCTTAACATACAAAAGTCTGAAAACCCTTCCCCCAGCCGAATCCTAGCCCTGCAAGTCACCTTTCTAGAAGATCCCTCCATTTCCTTTGCTACATGCACCCCTAGCAACATTGCCTCCCTACTCCCTTCCCCACTGACACCTCAACTTCCAGCCCCCTGGGCACACACAAGTCCCTATCAGTTCAGAGCCTTCATCAGCCCTGTTAGCCTGGGGCCATCTAAACCTTAACCCAGTTATATAAACTGCTCGCCCTTAGACTGAAATACTTTAAGTCAAATAAGCTAAAACAAAAGAAGGCAATTGGATATCAGTATCTCAAATCTTTGAATCAGTTTATCTATCTGAATATATGTTCTTTTATATCGGGGTTTTTAGCCTCTCTCCCACCGGTCCTGCTCTCGGTCAGGACTACAGCTCTTTGTGTTACAAGCTCTTTCTGTTGCAAGCTCTTTCCATAACCCTCTGAGCCAATGGAGGGAAAGGAAGGGAGGGAGAGGGGCTCGCCCCGATAGGCAGAGCAAGGGAGGTAAGTGCTGACTGTCCGCCCGTTCCCGCAGCCTCCGGCGCTAGGCGCCGCCGCCGCTCGCAGCCGCCGCTGCCACCACCGCTCTCAGCCGCCACTGCCACCGGAGACAATCAGATGCGACAGGAAGTTCACTCGAAGGAAGAACTCATTTATTGGGGTTATATTGGGTAGAGACACGGGATATATAGGGTGAAGTCTCTCCTGATCGGTCACCTATGCTAATAAGGCGACTTTCACTTTTCCAAATCACGCACAGAGTTGTGCGCATGCGTAGCTGTCTCTGACGTAAGAAGCGGACCGGAGTGGGCGCAGCTAAACCCCAGGGGGCTTTCAGCAGCCACCCCTGCAGTGCGGCTGAGTTCTCAGTGGCCATCTTTGTGGCATGGCTGAGATTCAAAGGCAGTTCTCAGCAGCCACCCTCGTGGCGAGGCTGAGATTCAAAGGCAGTTCCCCACACTTTTATGAAAAGTGTTGCTAACTGTAATCATATCTCAGTCTGTATGTTTGTTTGTCTAAGTGTGTAAATGAGAAATGTTTTTCTACCTCCAGATAGTATTAATACAAATTAATTTAAAAACAAGTGCTTGTGAAAATTGGGCATTCTAAAACTTCCAGGAAATTCTAATAAAAATATTAAGCATTAATGCTAATTTAAATTTAACTGAAACAGACATGTCCTTATAATTATCACCTGCCTAAGTTTACTTAAAATTGTTTAAGTTGATGTTATCAGTTAAATCTTTCAAGATGCTTAAAGAAATGCTTGACTTCGATGTTTAGTAAAAGTTTTATAAATAATCTAGCATAATTGCTAAAGAATGTGTAAACAAGTATAACAAATGAATATCTTAATAATAATAATAGTATATGAATGTATAACAGTATATATCTGCAAACAGCCTAAGAATTTTGTGGTAACCAAAATTCTTAGAGTTTTGCTAAGTTATGTGAAGATGTTTTAGAGTTTTACTAAGTTACATGAAGATGTTTTGTGCTCAGTAAAAAATTGTGCTATAAGGCACATTTTCAGAAAAGATAAAATATATTCATAAATGTATCAATCTAAGGAATGTGTTACAGTTTACCATAGCCTATTTTCAGTGTTCATTGAAAGTTAAAGTTCCTAATGGTTTTAAGTTCTAATTAAAACTACTTAAAGTAATAAAGAAAACATCTCTGCTTGCTGGAAAAGATGTGTGTTTTAACAAGAGAAGGTATAAGGAATGGAGATTCATTTTATTTAGGGTAAAAGAAGGTAACTGTTCTAAAGTACAGCTGTTTATTTAAAGAGGGAGAACAGTGAATGTAAAAAGAAAGTTGTAGAAAGTTTGTGGAAAAATTGACATGGTTGTGCTATGTAAACTTAAAGCAAATGAGTCTTGATGTCAAGTACACAGAAAAATTAGAATTTTGTTTTCAGTTAAAGACAAAGTTTTCTTAAACTGATTAGTCTGCTCTTAATGTTGAAAAGTTGCAAAGGGTTCTCTAATTGTTTTATCAAAGTTTCTCATGCTTAAAGTCTCAATGAGTTTGGGTATTTAAGAAAATGAGATCTTAGTATTAAAAAGACTAAAAGCTAAACTCTGCTAACAACTGTAACCTTCTATATTTGCCTTTGAGGTACTTTGTTGTCATTCTAGTTAAATGGATAAGTATTGCTTCATGGCAACCTATAATCCTATTTAAGCAAGTGCCAAAGAAACTTTCTTCTGAAACCTTCCCAAAATCAAATTCAAAAAAGTCCATTTACCTCTAGTTAACTCTGATATTTTCCAGAGGGCTCCTGGAACATGTCAGAGGAACTTTTTTTCTCACTGGCAAAGTATTTGGCTAAATTAGCTTCTTTATCTGATATATAATCACCTGCTTAATTACCTGGAAAGAACTGTCAAAGGGAATGATGCTAAATTTTGTTACTAAATGTTTTGTGTTGAAGAAATATCCAAATTTCCTTGTGTCAACTGTCTTATAATAAGCTCTCATCAGATCTTTAGCCATTGCCATTTGTAAGTCTTTTGTCATTTATAGTCACTGTTTTATTACTCCTAAACTAGTAAAGAACTAGATTTCAGCAGAACAAATATTTACATAGGATTACATAAACTAAGGAAGATGGTTTTGTGCCTTTTTGTTTCAAATGTTACTGATAAAGTGTTTTAAGCTTTTTCTCTTAAGCTGACAACAGTTTAGTAAATGACAATACCTTTGTAAGCAGAATTGAAACATTTATCTTTCTCTCTACCTGATCACTCCAGAATTTAACAACTCTCAGTGGCTACTTTTATATTTCATAGCAGTATATTTATTTGCATAAGTTCAGTAAGAATCTGCTTTCCTTATAAGAGGACCAATTAAAAACACTGGTTATATTACTAAGGCTTTGACTGGAATGTTATACCTGAGAGACACGTGCATAAAACTCATATGAACATACAGCTTTAAGGAACTGAAGTTGACTTTATAAAGCCAACAGAGCCCCTTGGAGGAACTGGCCTGGTACCTTGCTTACAGGATTCCCAGCAGCCTTGGTGAGCAAAGAAGATCACTTCCTGGCAGGTGCAGGAACCTCAGAATGTCTTGGAGACCTCAAGAAGAGAGGAATTCACCCAAATCTACAGGTGCTGCAGGCAAAACCTGATGGCAAGTCTGGCTTGGCTTTCTGGCCTTGAAAGGCCTTTAAAAGTCTGATCTGAAGTTCCTTATAAAAAGTTTCAGCAAAGCACATTTAAAAGAGCCTATGTAATCAATTGCTCTTCTTGCTGCACTTATGCAAATAATCAAGCCAAGTGTTAATTATTTTCTTAATCTGGTTACTTCTAATAAAAATGAGGGTGATTTTAGGGAAAAGTATTGTTTCAATAATGCAGCCTTATTTATACTAAGTCCTAATACTGGTCATTGGTACATAGACTAGATCCAGAATTCTAGTTTCCCCAAGATATCTGGCTATGATTCTCAATTAGAAATTTACTATTTCTAGTCGTCATATTCAGCCATGCATTCTTTAATATCCTTGTCAAGTGTTCTTTCAGAATAGACTATCTAACTCCAGATGTTGCTGCTTAACCTAGTGACATGATTTGTTCTGTCTCGCCTAGAGGCCATGAAGCTACAAATGGTGACAGCCATAGAGCCCAAGATAAAAGCTCCCATCTTCTGACACCTTCCTGACCAACCGTTGATGGAGACCTAGCTGCACCCCTTACTGCGCCCCCTCTCAGCATGAAGCAGCCAGAGCAGTCATCACCCCCTTTCCCTAGCAGCAGCTAGAGTCTCTATCTGTAGAAGGGGGAATGAGACAGGGACCATGGGCTTATTAGATCAACTCTGAGAGACATCCTACTTCCTCTCCTCATGCCTCTCATCATTTTCGGCCTTCTCCTACTCTTTGCTCCCTGCCTAATTAATTTTCTAAAAAAACCTCATTCAAACTCAAATTTCAAAAATCACTAACCAAACAATCAATCAGGTAATCATGCAGGAGTACCACTGCCTTCCAACGGAAGATCCTGCCAGCAGACAACGCAGTGCTGACAGAAGCCCGAGTCCTGGAACACGCCATCGCCACTTCAGACCAAGGGCTCATCCGAGGACCACCCCCATTAATACAAAAATGAACCTCTTTGCCCCTAATCAACAGGAAGCAGTTACTGAAGACTGACTTTCACTCCCTCCCCAAGTCCTCTGCAATTTATATAACAAAAAAAGGGAGGAATGTAAGACTTTATCCTCCATTTACCCCATGGTCCCAAGCACATGGGCCACTGAAAATCTTGTCTGGACTTGCCTCACCTTTCGTCCCTCCTCTTAAGACCCAACCACCAACCAGATGGTTGCCCCCACCCCTTAAGACCCAACCACCAACGTCCCCATAATAAAACACACCCTACTCTTTAAAAGCGTGCTTCCCACAAGCTTGCTCTCTCTCTCTCTCTCTTCCTCCCTCCCTCCCTCTTTCTCTCCCTCTCTCTCTCCCCCCCCCTTTCAAGACAGCCATCCTGTCTGTCTGTCTGACAGGGAATAAAACCACGCTGACGGAGTTCTCACGTCCTTCCTTGCAAGCGAGTGAGTCGGGTAGCTAAAGAACCCTTTCACAGAGGAGATCCAGTACATGGCTGTTTTTCCATGTGGGGTATTTTCTGAGTTCAAAACCTTGGGAGACTGTGGGACTGAGCCAAAACTTTTAAAAACAAGGTGCTTAGGAAACCTTGCCCCCATTTGAGGGACATGGCCTTCTCAAGCACATGGCTGATTTGTCCCTCAAGTCATTCCTCATGTTTTGAAGTTAAATAGTCTGGAATCTAAAGAGCTAAGCTCAAAGTCCTAAAAGAATGAACTGAAAGTACTGTAGTCTTTCAGGGCTGAGGAGAGAGGTTTTCTATCAAAACCCTGGGCTGCAGCTGAAGGACAGAGATGAACCAGAGGTCTAAATAAGAGGGCAACCTTGCCAAGACCCAGCACAATTCCTAACTAGACTGTGTTGATCAGCCCCTCACTCTATCAACCTAACAAAAGGCAGGGGACCCTCACTGGTAGGTGATATAATGAGGCAGCTCCACAGTTCTTTTAACTACACTGTCTGGCACCCAGAAAAACCATTACCGAGCATGTGAACAAGGAGGAAAATGTAATGGATAATCAAGACAGAAAAATGAACCACTGAACCAGACTAATAGATGACTGAAATGTTGAAATAAGCAAACAAAGAGTTGGTTTTCCTTCCTATATATACAACAATAGTATTGTTATACAGCAATAGTATAACAGTACACACAGCAGTAACAGTACAACGCCTTTCAGGTTCCCACACGTGATTCCAATGTGAGTGTGTGGGTTTGTAGGTGGGGTGGTTCCCACACAACAACAACCAATTCTTAAACACCAGCAGGATGTCAAGAATTTAACTCAATTCTGCCTGGAGACAGCACCAGACTCCCCAGGTTAAGGGCTCCATTCTGCATGACTGCCCTCCACCTGCCTCCAGATGCCTGTTGGAAGCCCCAGACAGTTAACCTGGGCTTCTGACCTACCAGCTGCAGATTGGAGGTTCCTACAACTGCTCGGGGAGCATTGTGTATTTTCCTCAGTTCTTGTCCCTGTCGCAACAAAGAATTGAACGGCAGAGACACAGTAGCGAAGCAGAGTAAAAGTTTTATTTAAAGTTACTTAGAGAAAAAGTGCAGGCAACCTCAGAGAGGATGGCCCCGAAAGGTTGGGGTTCCCCCTTTTAAGGATTCTCAGGAAAGTGACTAAGGGCTGGGGGTGCAGACTTAAGTGGTCTTTGAATACTTAGAATTAACAACAAAGGAACTTTCTCCTCTGATTTCTCCCTAGGATACCAGCATCTTGGTCTGGGAGCATATCAAACAAGACCACCTGCCCAGCCCCCAAGGAGGGCTGAGTTATAGTCTGTTTGCTAAAGACTACATTAAGAATCTTACTTCTTGACTTCCTGCCTTTACTATGTTATTTATGGCTTGGCCTGCATGCTAAATTAGTTGCCTAGGTTGCAAACTACTTCATAGGGCTGAAGGAGAAAAAAACGGCATATTGGTAAAGTTAAAAAATAAGCTGGGCCTGCATGATTAACACAGTAAAGACATGGGCTATGCTGAGGTACCCTCCTTTATCTGGGGAATATTCAAACATTCCAAGCCAAGTTGCTTCTGTCTTTTTGAGCTTTAACTGATTAACCCTGGGTCTTTCCTGGCCTTATTCTCTTTCCACTTGCTCGTATCTATTTTCCTGCCTAACACAACCTCCCCCTTAGGTTTGATTAATTTGCTAGAGTGGCTCACAGAACTAAGGAAAACACTTAAGGTTTACCAGTTTAATAAAGGATACCATAAGGGATACAAGCCAACAGCCAGATAAAGAGATACACACACCAAGCTCAAAATAAAGGAGCTTTTATCCTCGTGGAGCTTGGGGCCTGGCTTGGTGTTGTGTGGGAGCACTCTGATTCCCCAAACGTAGAAACTCTCTCCAACAAACAAACAGAATCCAAGGGAGTACCAAGCTCTTCTCAGGGTTCTTTGTGAGGGCTTCATTGCACAGTCATGATTAACTAAATTATTGGCTACTGGATTATTCAACCTCCAGCCCCTGCCCTTGCCTGGGGTCCAAAAGTCTCATTAACATGACAAGATACCCATCTCACATTTAAGACTGCAGTGTTTTCAGGAACTGTAGATGAAGACCAAATATATCTGGGAAATATATATTTGGTGTAACTCAGGGTGGAGCAGGGAGTGGGGGGAGATATTTTCCTAGCCTGGGGCAAGATACCTTTGAAACCAAAATTAGTCAAATGGAGAAATAAAGTGGGAGAAACCAATTTATTGCTTACAAGCAGTCTTCCACTTCTGCTTGCCTGTGTCTCTCTTGACCCAGCTGCAAAAAGGGGCCCCACCCAACCTTTCCAGTCCAAATATGCCTTCACTCTCCCTTTGTAATTACCTATTGATACAGAGATGAACTACTTCTCTCATTCCCTTGGAAACACCTATTGATATGGAGATGCACTAAGGCCAGGTGAGAGATTCTTGAAATATTGCAATTTTACCCACTTTTGGTTATCTGAATGAGCTTCATCTTAATGACCAAATATGTATTTCTTATAACTCATTATATTGCACAAGAACTGAAAAACAAAGCAAAAAAACACTGACAAATAAAGAACTAAATTTAATGAGAAGATGGAAATTTTTAACAATCTAAATCTGTAAAAAAAATTCTAAATTGAATATACAGTATTAAAAACTAAAAATTCAATATATAGATTTGACAATGGAGTGGAGATCAGAAAAAAGAATTACTAAATTGAAAGACAGGTCAATAGAAAACATTCAAATTGAGGCATCAAGGGGAAAAAAAGATGGTACAAAGTGTAAACACATGGTGAACAAAGTTGAATAATCTTACATATGTATTAGGAATCCAAGAGAAAAGGAGACTGAGAAAGGAGCAAAAACTACAGTTGCAAATGATAGCATCCAGACAGGAGTATTGCCTTTTGAATAAGCCCACCCACCATGTCAGGTTTCATCTTACCCAGGCTACAAGCATTCTCCAAAGGACACATTAACAAGCCACAAATCCACCTTTCCCCTGAACCCTCCCCTCAAAGCGCTCTCCAAAAACTCTGGCCAAAAAAGCCTCTTGGCCTGCTAGAGACCCCATTTTTCCTTTGTTCTGCTGGCCAGAACAGAAGGGTCCCTCTCAGGGTTAGCGATAAACCTGCTTGAACTGTTGAGTTCATGTCCCCTCTTTTCCTTTCATCAATCTCTTTTCCTTTCAGAAACAAATGGCTGAGAATTCCCTCAAAGTGATGAAAGACATTAATCCACACATTAGAGAAGCTCTGTGGAACCCATGCCAGATAAATACAGAGAAAACCAGAATAGGAAAAAAAAAATAGTCAAACGACTGAAAAACAGAGAAAATACTAAAAAGTAGCTAGAGCTTTCTCTTTTTCTCTTCACTTGAGGACTCTACTGTGAACTTACCTTGCTTTGGTATCCCAGTCTTTCTTTCCCTCATTTCGATCACCAAGCTCCTCCTGATGCCGGGGTTCTTGTTCACAAAGACAAAGAATGAGCTTAGCAAACAGGCAAGGTAGGAGAGCAAGGTACAGGTTTTTATTTAGAAATAAAGTGATAGGACAGAGCTCCCAGCTCACACCAGGAGGGGACAAGAGAGTCTGGTGTGCTGCGTTGTCTAGGGGTTTTACAGGCAGATTAGGATTTTTTGAGAACATGAAAAAAAGGTTTAGGGGTGTAGACCTGCCACGTGTGTCTGAACACCCCAAATTAACACAAGGAATTCCGCCCCCGGATTTTTCTCTGGAACACTTGCATCCTGGTCTAGGAGCATATCAAAAGGCAGCATGCCCAGCCCCCAAGGTGGGCTGAGGTATTGTTTGTTTGCCAAAGAGTAAGTTAAGAATTCTGCTTCCCAAACTTCCTGGGTGTTAAAATGCAATCTTATCTTTAAGGTGGAATCTTCCTGCCTTTCACTATGTTGTTTACAGCTGGTTCTAAATGCTAAATTAGTAGCCCAGTTTGTCCTGGGCGTTTTAGCATGCTAAAGTGAATCTTACAAGTGGTTAGCATAATAACAACATGGGCTACTCTTCTTTATCTGGGGAACACCCACTGATCTT
Source organism: Phataginus tricuspis (assembly GCA_029783875.1). Classification (NCBI taxonomy): domain Eukaryota; kingdom Metazoa; phylum Chordata; class Mammalia; order Pholidota; family Manidae; genus Phataginus; species Phataginus tricuspis. Next base: position 31,018,598 of record JAQQAC010008350.1, on the reverse strand, counting down.
ACTGAAGAATGACTCTAGAGCTTAATATTTAACACAGAGTTTTGGTAGGGGGTTTCCTTGCATGTAGTTACATTGCTCTGACTGCAAATATTCTGCCTTGCTTTTTCCGGAGGCCCTCCCCCTACTCTGACTACACCCACAGTCCGTCTCATTCCCCCCTCTACAGATACAGACCCTAACTGCTGGTAGGGAAAGGGGGTGACGACCACTCTGGCTGCTTCATGCTGAGAGGGGATGCAGTAAGGGGTGCAGCTAGGTCTCCATCAATGGTCAGTCAAGAGGGCCTCGGAAGATGGGCAGGTCCATCCTGGGTTCTATTTATATCACCATTTGCAGTCTTGTGGCTTCTAGGCAAGAGAATAAATCATGTTATTAGGTTAAGTAGTAACATCTGGAGTTGCATTTTCTATTCTGGAAGGACAAACTTTGTCGGGGTTTCTAGCCTCTCTCCCGCCGGTCCTGCTCACCGTCAGGATTACAAGTTCTTTCTGTTACAAGCTCTTTCTGTGACCCTCCGAGCCAGCGGAGGGAAAGGAAGGGAGGGAGAGGCACGTCCCGACAAGGCGAAGCAAGGGAGGCAAGAGCCAACTGTCCGCCCGATCCACAGCCTCCGCCGTCCGCCATCCCCAGAGAAAATCAGACGCGACAGGGAGCTCAGTCAAAGCAGGAACTCGTTTATTGCAGCTCAGAACACGGAATATATAGGGTGTGGTCTCTTCTGATTGGTTACACCTTATGCTAACAAGGCGACTTTCAAATTTCCAATCATGCACAGAGTTGTGCGCATCCGCAGTTGTCTCTGACGTAAGAGGCGGATCGGAGTGAGCACAGCTGAAACGCAAAGGGTTCTCAGTGGCCATTTTTGTGGTGTGGCTGAGATTCAAAGGGTTCTCAGAGGCCATCTTTATGGCGCGGCTGAGATTCAAAGGTAGTTCCCCACATTTTCCCCCTTTTTATTTTTGTATGAGCAAGAGTGATGCCATCCTGTACTCGAGGATGTGCCTGTCTTAGGTTGTCCCCATCTTTCAGATCTTACCCGTCATTGACTACCATCCTAGCACTTCCAGTAATGACATTCTCAAGAGGTCACTTGCACCTCTCTGTAGGGCTATATATGCCCATGAATGCTCTGGGGTATGGGGAACTCCTTCTTCAATCACTTCAGCTAACATAATTACCTTTTGCTGTAATATCTGTTGCCGTTGATATGATCTTCACCACTGCACGAGCATGAAAATAACTGATGACATTACAATTATTATACCTCCTAATAACAGCTTGGGTAGACTAAACAAACTAGTTATTTCTTCCTATACTCTGGTAAAAAAGGAAGCAGAGGGTAAGATTACAACCTCAGTCACATTAAGGTTCACAATATCATGAAGGAGCATTGCAAACATTTTTAACATCTTATCATTCCATGGTCCCTTAATATTCAGGGTAATTCCTCAACATTGTAGTAGCATTAATGGTATGCAGCAATGGTGAGCACGAGCAGGAGTAATAGTCCAGCCTTCATGACTCCTTTTCTTCTTATGCAATCCTCAAAAGGTCAGTCCTGGAAGAGAGAAGAAAGACAAGCCCTCAAGAGGTCACCCTCTTGGGGAGAGTCTATATCATGACTTTCTTCCACTTGCTGAGGGCAGAATTTCAAGTTCCTAGCAGGAACCCAAATTGGATTTGGTTCGCCTATAGGAAATACACATCCAAATCCTCTGCCCATACTTATCAGTGGATCTGGTCCTCGCCATTGCCCAGTCAGCTGGTCTTTCCAGGGCACTTCTATTTTGGCATATGGCATTTGATTTGTCCAGTGCCTTTGAAAGGCCGTTAGAGGTTGACCTTTTGAAAAATTTAAAATATTTAATGTAACTAGGCCATCCGTAATTGGTCATGGGGGCTTATTCCCCCTTTTTGTTTTTGTAATAGGTCTTTTAATGTCTTGTGACGCTCTACTATGGCCTGGCCCTGTGGGTTGTATGGGATTCCTGTGGAGTGGCTGATATGTCATGTATTTAAAAAGTCTTGTAATGCTCTGCTAGTAAAGCAGGGGCCATTATCTGTTTTTATTTGATGTGGTATGCCTAATATAGCAAAACATTGTAAAAAATGGCTCTGTGCATGTTTAGCTTTCTCTCCAGCATGGGCACTAGCCCAGCAGGCGTTGGAGCATGTATCTATTGAGACAAAGACAAATTTTAATTTTCCAAAGGCTGCATAATGAGTAACATCAGTTTGCCAGAGACAATTTGGTTTAATGCCCCTTGGGTTAACTCCAGGTGACTGGAGGGGTGGAATTTGTAGAAAAGGCAAATAGGATTTACAAGTTCTGATAATTTTTTTCAAGTCTTTAATAGGAATATGAGGAAATCTATGATGAAGTCCCCTCCAATTTAGGTGGGTAAGTTCATGAAGGTCTTGGGCCTGTTGGAAATCTTGCGCCTGTTGCAAGGAAAGGGCTTGAGCAGCAGAGGACGCTAATTGGTCAGCTAATAGGTTTCCTCTGGAGAGGAATCCGGGCAAATCTTGGTGTCCTTGGAGGTGCTGCAAGAATATGGGCTTGGATCTTGCTATTAGCAAGGATCTCACCTGAATCATCAAGGGGGTTATGGGGTTTTTATCTAACTTGATATAAGAAGAGGCTAAGGTGGGAAGCAAGTTCACCATATACAGACTATCAGAAAAAAGATTCATAGGTTCAGAAATTTTACTTAGGGCCAATGCTATGGCATACAACTCCTTAAATTGTGCTGAGCCAGTAACCTTTTCAAAATCTTGAGTTTCTTTTAACTTGGTTGAGAGGTGAGGAGGGGGAAAGACAACAACAGCAGACCCCTCTTTTCCTCCATGGGTAAACACATTCAAGGCATCAGAAAGGAGCTTACTTAAAAAGAGTCTAGGGGTGGTCCAACTTAACTTGGAGAAGGAGGCAACCCATCTGCTAGGCCCATAATGGCAATCAATCTTACCCAAAAAACCTGTCAGAGCCTCGGACACTCTATTGTGATTATGCTTGATCCATTCAAAGTCTGACAAACGATAAGGAATGGTTAAAATTTCCGGGTCTTTCCCATAATGTCTTAAGGTGGTGTCTCTGCCTTTGACTATAAGATCTGCCAGTTGATCTAATTGGGCATACACTCGCGGAGTGCCTCCTATTGATGCATGGACCCATTGGAGAGGGTTACCTTGCTGCGTGATAACAGCGGTAAGCAACTCTAAGCCAGGAAGAATCCACAGACAAAGGTCACAGTCAGGTTGATACCGGGCTAGTTGGGCATTATCAAGTGCTAATTGAATCTGTCTAAATACTTGTTTATGTTCCTCCATTAATACAACAAGCTCAGATGGAGTTTTATCTTTTAACAACTCAAAGAGAGGGATAAGGTCCTCTGTTGTAATGTGGAGCCGGGTCGTAGCCAATTAAGCTCCCCTAATACCTTTTGTAGTTCTACCAGGGAGTAGGAGTCCTTGATAGATAGCTGAGGTTTTAGGGGACACACAGTCCAGGTGAAGCCTCGCTCCTAGTATTTCAAAGGGAGGCACGGTCTGGACCTTATTGGTGGACACATGTAACCCCCCTTGTCTCAAGAGGGTTTGGAGCTTCTGGTAGGCAGAGCTCAGCTGTTGGGTAGTGGATGCTCCTAAAATAATATCATCCATGTATGCATATAGGACCACTCCTGGCCACTGTTGAAGGGGCTTCAAAACCTGAGAGACATATCTTTGGCAAAAGGCTGGGCTGTTAGCCATGCCCTGTGGCAACACTGTCCATTCATATCGCTCATCAGGCCCTTGAAAATTGGTGGAAGTTATGGAGAAAGCAAACTTCTCACAATCAGCTGGGTTGAGGGGAATAGAGAAAAAACAATCTTTAATATCAATCACAATGAGGGACAAACCTTTTGGAATGGACAGAATCCAGGGCAACCCCTTCAGGGGCGTGCCCACAGGAACCATCCGCTCATTGATCTTTCTTAAATCCTGTAACATCCTCCATTTGCCAGAGGCCTTCTGAATAACAAAAACAGGACTATTCCATGGGCTCAGGGAAGGTCTAATGTGTCCCAGTTTTAATTGTTCTTGGGTAATTTCTTTAAGTCTTTGAAGCTTAGCTTGTGGTAATGGCCACTGCTCCACCCAGACTGGAGGTCCTGGGAGCCATGTAATAGCAGGCATTACCGGAGCAGTGGCCTTTAGGATTGGGGGTGAAGCTTCACTTGCGAAAGGGGCATATTAGGTCTCGAAGCCTCAAAGGAAAGGCCTCCCCTATAATCACTGAATCTAGACTTCGGGTTCTTAGAACAACCAAATTGTTGTTGGTATTCTTCTTTCCCCGATATGTTTTCATAAAGAATTTTAGGATTACTGGTAATGTAGACATTGGCTGCTCCTAGAATGTCTTGGCCCAGCAGGTTAGCTGTCAGGCCAGAGGCAATGAGGGGGTCTGACTTCCCCATGATTGCTATCTTTGTCTTCCCATTTAAGCCAGTCCTTAGTCTCCTCAGAGGTGGCATTGCCTCCGACCCCTAGTAAAGGGGGTCCCGGGACTAGCCTCCAGTGGAGGGGAACTTCCTCCTTTCTAAGCACGTTCGGTCTGCCCCAGCCAGTGTCAATTAGGCAGCGGAACCTTTTTCCCAATATGAATATGTCCATCTTTGGTCTTACCCCCGGTATTATGGGCTCTGTCCAATGGGCCCTGGGGGAATCAGAAGAACTCCTCCTCCTTGGGCTAACGGGGCTGGAGGTTGCCCCTCCCCTAGTTTAAAGGGTTGCCTTGGATGTCAAACTTAGACTTGCAGTCTTTCTGCCAATGGAACCCCTTCCTGCACCTAGGACAGGGCGTCCTAGGTGGGCACTGTCCCCTCCTGTTCATCAGGGGAGCCCCTTGATTGCCACTGCTACTTTTTGTAGCATGGTCATTAGGGCACTCCCTCTTGAAGTGTCCCATCTGATCGCATCCAAAACAAGTTTGATTTCTCCCCCCTTTGTCTGGGGCTCTGCTCCCTGGGACTGTAAAGTGAGGGCTGCAGTCAAGGCCTCCATTAAGGAGGCCATTTGTGCCTGCAAGGCGGCAACCAGAATCTGGGACTGGTGGGCTTGAGTGCCCACATCCTTGGTGGCGACTATCCACCTTTCCATGGACCTATCTTTCAGCCCTGCACAGGCCAACTTGTGGTCAGTAGTCATCCCCTCCCAAACCAACATTTTAACAAATTTATCCCACAATGGCCCTGGGGGAAATTTACGCTGCAAGCTCTTTTCCACCCTATCTACAAAGGACGGGAGGTCCTCAGTGGGCTTTTGGGTGATTCCGGAAACTGGCGGTTCCTAGGGGCCTTCCTCCAGTTTTTTCCAGGTGGCCAGCCCAAGGGCTCTTACTTGCTCCTGATAAGGGGCGGGAATGGTGGCCTGCTGGAGACCTGTAGCAAACTGGTAACTGGTCCCCGAGAGCATCCCAAAGGTAATGGGAATCGGAGGGTTTGCAGATTGGTTTTTCTCTCTGCCTGGATGTGGCATTCCTCCTTAAAGAAGGCACACCACTTAAGGAACAGGGGACCAGGAAGGACTGCCTTTGTCAAGCTCTTCCAATCCTGAGTAGTACAGTGCTGATGAGCTAACCCTTGGAGGATGGTCTCGGCCCATGGGGAATTAGGCCCATCCTCCGAGACTGCTTTCTTTAGTTCTTTGAGTTCTTGGGTCTCCCAGGGTACCATACAGCTGGCCTGTTCCCGCCAGGGTTAACATTTACCGGAAATGCCTGATAAGATGGCGGCACCGGCCTGTTCCTGCCAGAGTTAATGGTCCCCGGAAACGCCGGATAAGATGGCGGCGGGGCGGTGTCAGAGGGCCTCTCAGCGATATACACTGATGGGTCGGGGCCGGCCCAGGGATCCATATCCATCCTGGGCAGGGCAGGATGGAGCTTAGGAGGTGGCCAGAGACATTCCTCATCAAAACATTCCCATTCCCTTTCCTCCGGGGCACATACGCCTCCTTAGGAGTTAGTTTATCTGGTTCTTTTGGGTATTGCCTATTAGCTCCCTGTTTGCTGGGACTCCTTGCGGGACCCGCCGAGCAGGGCGATAAAGATCGAGTGTTCCCGAAACATGCCTTAAGGGCTGACAATGTAGGGTACACTCCCAGAGGGGGATCTTCACCCTGGTCTATCTCTCCCTTTCTGATCAGTCGTTCGACATGGTCCCAGGTGGAATAATCAAAAGGGTTACTGACAAGGAGCCAGGGAGCTACCCTCACAAAGGTCTCCCAGACTCTTTGTGCCTGGGAATCTGAGAGTTCTAACCCTCGGCTTTTAAGCATGTATCTCAGCACTTTAAGCGTAGGTTCATCCTTAGAGGTTGCTTGTCCCATTTTCCCGGGAATGCTCTTACCACGTAGGAATGCTCTTACCACGTAATCACCCACTGCTCACTCCGCCGCACTTTCGGTTCGTCAACCGAGGGATCGTTGATCCGGTCTACGTGGCCTCTTCGGGCATTCCTCACACGGGGCACCAGCTGTCGGGGTTTCTAGCCTCTCTCCCGCTGGTCCTGCTCACCGTCAGGATTACAAGCTATTTCTGTTACAAGGTCTTTCTTTGACCCTCCGAGCCACCGGAGGAAAAGGGAGGGAGGGAGAGGCACGCCCTGACAAGGCAAAGCAAGGGAGGCAAGAGCCGACTGTCTGCCCGATCCGCATCCTCCGCCGTCCCTGGAGACAATCAGATGCAACAGGGAGCTCAGTCGAAGCAGGAACTCGTTTATTGCAGCTCAGAACACAGAATATATAGGGTGTGGTCTCTTCTGATTGGTTACACCTTATGCTAACAAGGCGACTTTCAAATTTCCAATCACGTACAGAGTGGTGCGCATGCGCAGTTGTCTCTGACATAAGAGGCGGACCGGAGTGAGCACAGCTGAAACTCAAAGGGTTCTCAGTGGCCATTTTTGTGGTGTGGCTGAGATTCAAAGGTAGTTCCCCACAAAACTTGACAAGAATATTAAAGAATGCATGGCTGAATATGAGGGCTAGAAATAGTAAACTTCTAATTGAGAATCATACCCAGATATCTTGGGGAAACTAGAATTCTGGATCTAGTCTATGTACCAATGACTAGTATTAGGACTCAGTATAGATAAGGCTGCATTATTGAAACAATACTTTTCTCTAAAATCACCCTTATTTTTATTAGAAGTAACTAGATTAAGAAAATAATTAACACTTGGCTTGCTTATTTGCATAAGTGCAGCAAGAAGAACAATTGATTACATAGGCTCTTTTAAATGTGCTTTGCTGGAACTTTTTATAAGGTACTTCAGATTGGACTTTTAAAGGCCTCTCAAGGCCCGAAAACCAGGCCAGACTTGCCATCAGGTTTTGCCTGCAGTACCTGTAGATTTGGGTGAATTCCTCTCTTCTTGAGGTCTCTAAGACATTCTGAGGTTCCTGCACCTGCCAGGAAGTGACCTTCCTTACTCAGCTGGTACGGCTGCTGGGAATCCTGTAAGCAAGGTACCAGGCCAGTTCTTCTTAGGGGCTCTGTTGGCTTTATAAAGTCAACCTCAGTTCTTTAAAGCTGTCTGTTAATATGAGTTTACACACGTGTCTCTCAGGAATAATATTCTAGTTAATGCCTTGGTAATATAACCAGTGTTTTTAATTGGTCCTCTTATAAGGAAAGCATATTCTAGTCAAAGCCTTGGTACTATAACCAGTGTTTTTAATTGGTCCTCTTACAAGGAAAGCAGATTCTTATTGAACTTATGCAAATAAACATACTGCCATGAAATATAAAAGTAGTCACTGAGTTTTTAAATTCTGGAGTGATCAGGTAGAGAGAAAGATAAATGTTTCAATTCTGCTTACAAAGGTATTGTCATTTACTAAACTGTTGTCAGCTTAAGAGAAAAAGCTTAAAACACTTTATCAGCAACATTTGAAACAAAAAGGCACAAAACCATCTTCCTTAGTTTACTTAATACTATGTAAATACTTGTTCTGCTGAAATCTAGTTCTTTACTAGTTTAGGAGTAATAAAACAGTGACTATAAATGACAAAAGACTTACAAATGGCAATGGCTAAAGATCTGATGAGAGCTTATTATAAGACAGTTGACACAGGAAATTTGGATATTTCTGCAACACAAAGTAACAAAGTTTAGTATCATTCCCTTTGACAGTGCTTTCTAGGCACTGGAAATGAAATGCAAGTACTATTCTAACACCAGTCATTTAAAGCCAGGCTGTATTTCAGAAGATACATTTCTTCCATTTCAGGGAGTTTAGTTTAAAAACCTCCCAATTTTTGAGGATAATGATGAACTCAGTAAGTAGAAGAGATTTCTGCCAAAACAATTTAGAAAACTAGTTCCACATTGTAGCAGTCTACAGAACTTTTGACTATTTTCTTTCTTTGCATTAAAATAAATTTAGCTGACTTCTCTCAGGGACCAAGCCTCTCCATTAGAGAGTTTGTACTGAGGCCAGGCTTGTGTGCAGAAGAAGATAAGGCACTTCTTCTTCAGGGTCTGAGGATCAAATTGCTCCCAGTTCTTCAGAATGCATGCCAGAGGCGCGTCTGGCTTTAAACTTGAAGAGGCTGCTCCCATCTGAAAGAGAGAGAAATACGGGTATCCAGCACCTAATTGGCTTCTCTTTCTGTGAGGGTGTCCCCTCGCCTTGGAGCCTAGGTGACAGCAGTCAGTCACCCCCTCTGCCAGGCCTCCTGGAATTAACCACTCTTGACCAGCGTGGCCTGCACCTTGCCTTGATTTCCCTCTTGCCTTCCCACTAAGCAAGAGTTGCTTCAGAGCCCTGGATCTAGTGGGAACCTCACCAGAATGCTCTTACTTTACGCCTTTTGGGAGTTTTAATCTGGATCCTAGTTTTCTCTACACAAGCTTTAGTCATTCCTTGAGTGCCCCCTACCGGTCTGATAAGGGCAGGGACTGTGTGACCTCTCACTGCCTGAGCCTTTGGACAGAGTCACCAGCCCGTTTTGCTTCCCTGGGGCTGCAGAAAAGGAAATGCCAGCCCCAGGATGACTGCCTCCAAGGAAGGGAGATCAATAGAATAGAGCCATGTTAAATGGAGCTATTTACATGTTACAGAGGGGGGTCTATACTCAAGCACTAGTTTCTGCCACTGCTTGGAAATCATTTAGCCAATTACCCACTATAACAAATCTGCAGGAATAAGAGCGAAGAGGATCTCCTACCTTGCAGTGGTGAGCATCGGTTTCCATGAAATTGATGAAGTTAGGAGAGAGTTAGGAACGCCCCCTGCCTCACTCAGAGACTAGGGCGGCCTGGAGAAGCAGGCTGGAAGTCAGAGACAGAGAAAGAGAGACACTCCTCATGGATACCCAGTCGGGCTGTTGGGGTCTGATTCCAGACATGCGGACCTTTGAGAAGCCGCTGAGGTGTAGCCTCAGCCTAGGCTCTTGCAGTTGCCCACGGCTTTCCTCAGTCCCTTGCATCCAAGGGGATGCCTCTGGAAGGGAATCCTGGCCTCCACTCAGGTGACATTCCTGGCTCCCAAGGGAGACAGGGGATCCACTGAGAGAGACACAGGGGAACCTGTCGCTTGAGACTTTGAGATCGGCAGCCAGGCTAGTCCCATTTAAGTGGCTGACAAGTGCCCGATGTTGTATGCCATAGACGGCTTCCTTTTATAAGGACAGTGAAAGAAAAGGCAGGCTTGGGCACCAATACTCACCTCTGAAGCTATCCCGGACCAGCCCCCAAAGATGATGCTGGGGTTCTTGTTCACAAAGCCGAAGAATGAGTTTAGCAAACAGGCAAGGTAGGAGAGCAAGGTACAGGCTTTTATTTAGAAATAAAGTGATAGGACAGAGCTCCCAGCTCACGCCAGGAGGGGACAAGAGAGTCCGGGTGGTGCGTTGTTTAGGGGATTTTATAGGCAGATGAGGATTTTTTGAGAACATGAAAAAGAGGTTTAGGGGTGTAGACCTGCCACGTGTGTCTGAACACCCCGAATTAACTTAACACAAGGAATTCCGCCCCCAGATTTCTCTCCGGAACACCTGCATCCTGGTCTAGGAGCATATCAAAAGGCAGCCCGCCCAGCTCCCAAGGTGGGCTGAGGTATTGTTTGTTTGCTAAAGAGTAAGTTAAGAATTCTGCTTCCCAAACTTCCTGGGTGTTAAAATGCAATCTTATCTTTAAGGTGGAATCTTCCTGCCTTTCACTATGTTGTTTACAGCTGGTTCTGCATGCTAAATTAGTTGCCCAGTTTGTCCTGGGCCTTTTAGCATGCTAAAGTGAATCTTACAAGTGGTTAGCATAATAACAACATGGGTACTTTTCTTTATCTGGGGAACACCAACTGATCTTACTGAAGAATGACTCTAGAGCTTAATGTTTAACACAGAGTTTTGGTAGGGGGTTTCCTTGCATGTAGTTACATTGCTCTGACTGCAAATATTCTGCCTTGCTTTTTCTGGAGGCCCTTCCCCTACTCTGACTACACCAACAGTCCGTGTCTCACTCCCAGTTTCCCCTGTCTTGGAGACTCTACAGATAGTAAATTGGGGTATTTGGGGGACTCACCCCATTTATTACCCAACTCTGAGGGGTCACCATTCTTTGCCTTATGTTAAATGTGTTGAAAACTGTTACTTCATATCTTTTGTCTGTTTTTTTAGTTGTTTCAGTTGGAAGGGTAAATCTGATCTGTTGTCCCATCTTGGGTGGAAGTATAAATATCAAAAGATTTAAATCGAGGAAATACGCCAATACGAAGGTTATATATATATATTACTAAAACAATTCAGCAATTGTTTAGAACTAAGCCTAAAGAAAAGGTTTTGTTGAAGGAAGGGAGAAGGGGAAAAAAGGGCTATTATAACTAGCACACATAATGTAGTGGAGGTGGGGGTGGGGTGCGGGATACGGGGAAGGCAGGATAACACAGAGAAGAGTAGTAGTGATTCTGTAGCATCTTACTACGCTGATGGACAGTGACTGCAATGGGGTATGAGGTGGGGACTTGGTAACAGGTGGAGTCTATTAACCATAATGTTGCACATATAATTGTATATTAATAACAGCAAAAAAAAAAAAAGCATTTGAGACCACTTAGCAGGTGTATATCCCTAGCCCTTTGTCTCTCAACTGCCTATAAAACCCCTAGACAAAACACCACCCCAGGACTCTTGAGACAGGGACTGTGGGTGTAGTCAGAGTACGGGGAGGGCCTCCAGAAAAAGCAAGGCAGAATATTTGCAGTCAGAGCAATGTAACTACATGCAAGAAAACCTCCTTCCAAAACTCTGTGTTAAACATTAAGTTCCAGGGTCATTCTTCAGTAAGATCAGTGGGTGTTCCCCAGATAAAGAAGAGTACCCCATGTTGTTATTATGCTAATCACTTGTAAGATTCACTTTAGTATGCTAAAAGGCCCAGGCCTATGTGCTGTCTTTCCTCTTTCAGATCTGATGGGGTGGTTTTGCAAACCAGGCAACTAATTTAGCCTGCAGACCCAGCTGTAAACAACATAGTAAAAGGCAGCAAAGATTCCACCTTAAAGATAAGATTGCATTTTAACACTCAGGAAGTTTGGGAAGCAGGATTCTTAACTTACTCTTTAGCAAACAGACAATACCTTAGCCCACCTTAGAGGCTGGGCAGGCCGCCTTTTGATATGCCCCTAGACAAAGACGCCAGTATCCCAGACAGAGATGGGGTGAGAAATTTCTTGTGTTAAGTTAATTCTGGGTGTTCAGACACCACTTAGCAGGTCTGCACCCCTAAACCATATTTTTCATGTTCTCAAAAAATCCTCACCTGCCTATAAAACCCCTAGACAACGCAGCACACCAGACTCTCTTGTCCCCTCCTGGCGTGAGCTGGGAGCTCTGTCCTATCACTTTATTTCTAAATAAAAGCCTGTACCTTGCTCTCCTACCTTGTCTGTTTGCTAAGCTCATTCTTCGGCTTCGTGAACAAGAACCCCGGCATCACTCTCCTGTCCCCTGCCGGCTAGGCTTGAGCCAGGAGCTCTGTCTTTTCACTTTCTCTCTAAATAAAAGCCTCTGCCTTGCTCTCCTAAGAACAAAAAAAGAAAAGTTTTTGTTTGCAATGGAGTACTTCGTCAGTGACATTGTTTATAACTTGCTGACACACATGATAATTAAAAACAAACCTATGTTTTCTACAGTCAATGCATACTGTTATTACCTGCACCTGTGGCACAAGAGTCCTAGTACCCCACCCTTGGTATTCCACTGTATCCATCTCCACTCTATTAAAAAATGAGTATGTCCAAAATTGAGTTTATCTTCCACCATAAATCTGCTATTGTATCTTCTGTCAGGATATTATATTAGAATCATCTGTTTATAACCTTCGCCACAATTAGACTGCGGGTTTGTAAGATAAAGATATATATATATGTACATGTTCACGTTAAGAAAAAAAAAAGGTTTGTTCAGTTCTAAGTCCGGGGAGAGGAAATTCCAGAGCAAATACCTCTAAAAGCTGAAATCAGTCAAAGGGAGAAATAAAGTTTAAAATTCGTTTATTGCTTACAAACTGCAGCGTGGGGCCGTTTCACTCTTTCCTGCTCCAGCAAAAGCAAAACGGTTCTCCTCTCTCCTCTCCCGTACAGAAAGGCCCTCCTTGCCCAGGTAACTATCCATTGATATGGAGATGTACTTCTCTCCACCCCTGAGTAATAATGCAAATGCACTAAAGTTCTTTCCACCCCTGAATGCCTATTGATATGCAGATGTACTAAAGCCAGGAGAGATATTCTGGAAATGTTAGTTTTACCCACATTAATGAACAGTGCTTCAACGTATAAGGTTGAAGCCACTTTCCTCTCAACAGAAAGAGGTAGCAAATTTACTGCACTGATTTAACTTTTGGGCCAGTAACAATTTGGTACTGGAGTTAAATGGTGAATAAGACCGGGCTCTGTCCTCCTGTGGAAGCGTTCTAAGGAGAGATAGGGCACAGATAAAGAGACACATTACAGTACCAAGGTGCAAGATTACCATGAGAAAAACGGAAACGCCTGGGGCAGGACTCAAAGTGCATTTGGAGCAGGAGCGTGGTCTTTCGCTTTTGGCAAAACAGAAAAGGTGTTAGTGGACGGAGGAGGCCATAAATTAGCTGTGGTTAAAAACTTTAAAGCCTCTGCAATTTCTAGATCACAATCCCCACAACTCCCGAGCTTCGCAGAACGTCTGAGGTACGAGACCCAACGCGACTCTAGGGCGCCGGGTGCAGCGCAGGGTGGGGCGGCCCTCTGGGGTGGCCCGGGGGGCGGGGGAACGAGCGCCACCGGAAGAGGACGGAGGGCGGAGCCACGCCCCCAGCGCCGCTCGCTCTGCTGTCCCGGGTACGCGGCGCTCCGGGGCTGAAGCGGAAGAGCACGGAAGGAGGTGACGATATAAGTGAGCGCCGGCTCGCGGGAGTGGCTCCAAAGGAAGCTCGGCGGCCGTGGCCGCAGTGAGCAGGCCGGATGCCTCATCCCTGACGGGGCTTCACCTAGAGCTGGCGAAGGCAGGGCCGCAGTCCGAGCTGCCCAGCGTCTAGACCCGCGGCGGGGCAGGTGCCGTAGCGAGGGATGTAGGTAAGCGGAAGCGCCGGTGTCAAATCAGCCGAATGACTTATGGACCCGGCTGGTGGCCGTCGCCGCGCCAGTGCGCGCCAGCTCAGCATCCCGGCTGGAGGTCTCGAACGCTGCCCTCCCCCCACAACCGAACCTGAGGTAGCAGATTTCTCCCCGGGCGCTGCTATACCTTTCTGGGGGCGGCGAGGGAGCTCGTTTCGTGAGTCCGCAGTCTTCCCCTCTTTCTCTCCATTCCAAGCTGTAGGACGCACAGGGAGAGCTAGCGGCCCGGCCGCCCCTCTTGAAGCCCGGGAAAGCTTTGGGAGGAAGAGCTACTGTTAGGGTCCTTTAGCTCCTGATGTCTTGGAAGTCAAGGATTTTTGTTTGTACGGACAGTTCTGCTTCCTTTTTCCTTTGGTTCCTTACCCTACACCTCTGGGACCCTGTACCTAGAGAACAGGTATGCACAATTGATCATTAGGGTGGTGGGAAGCCTTTTAACTTCCTTTAACGTGCTAGAAACCGACATTTTTAACCGCAGATAAAATGGTGCTTTCGTATACCTATAGAATTAGTCGGGAGAATTGAATTAAATGAAGAAAGGAGAACGTTAATCATGAAATATTTTGGGAATATAGTTAAGACTCGGTTTAAAAATATCCACGATACTTAATCCTAGTTAATGTCTTTCACTTAGAATACCTAAGCTTGGAATGGAGAAGGATGCCAGAGGAAATGGTAGGATCTTGTGTGGTTAGAGCCTAACTGCAGTCTCTGCTTTGGGTTGGGCAGTATTAAGAAATCAGACTCTCATCTCACCCAGATGTCTCATGCTTACTGATAAAACATTATGAGGCATATGAGGAGTGACCCACATTAGTTCTGCTTCTTACTCTAGGTAGTTTTACCCTAGCGGTCCTTTACTAGGAATAAAGCTGGGAGGGACTTCATTGACACTTTGGTACACTTTAGAAGGAATTCTTGTTACATATTTCTAAAGATCCTTCACTCTGCCTCTAAAATACTTTATGTTAATTGAAAATGTGCGAAGAATAAATACAAGAACTTGTTCCTCGGAGTGGCTGGACCTTACAGTTCTAAGTTAATCTCAGGAGGTGCCCCTCTAAATTGGAGAGAAAAGAGAATTTACCACTCTGAAATTTAACAGACCCTAGGTTAGAGAAGTGTACGGGAGGAGTGGGAGATGCAGACACTGACTTGAATGAGTAGCACCTGTTCTTAAAATTGCTTGGTCAGACAAATTACAGATGCTTTCCTTTCCTCAGTGGAGCATGATGATGGCTGCTGTGCAGTATGTAGCCAAGTGCAGTGTTCGGTACCTCTGACACAGAACTGTCAACTTGGAATTTTAACTCATGGATATGGAAGGGACCTTGAGGGCTGTCTAATCTAGTGGTTCCAAAACCTCAGATGCCTGGACAGTTCCTTGGTAGATTAGATATGGGACCTGGCTAACTGCTGGTTTTAAATAGCTTCTCAAGTGATACTCATGGTTTGAAACAGATATACATCAGGTTTCACATTGTAGTTTATGAACAGGCTCAGAGTGTGAAGCATCATGTCCAGCTAGTCTGTTGCCTTCTATGCTTTAATTTTTCTTTCTTTCCTTAACAAAGAAACTTACTTGAAACAATAGCATATTTCAGGTGTTGTACTGCCTTGATTTGAGCCCAGAAGAAAAAAAAAATGCCTTTAAGTCAATAGCTCTGTGTAATTCTTTTATTATAGTTTCCTATGTAGTTAGACTCCTTAATACTCTTTGATGAAAGTATTAGATTTTACAGTAAAATTTCTTACTAAATGGTGCCTGAATTTGTTAGCAAAATTATTTAAAGATTATATAATTTTATAAATCACTGGGTTTTTTAGTAGGCTTTTATGCTAAGTCTTCACTGGATGCTAAACCATGAAAAAATTCAAATTTAAGAATGTTTTGCTTTTGTTTTGGCTTATCATAAACCCAGTGTGTTACACACAGGCTTTTTCCACCCCTTCCTCCCAATATACATGACCACTTACTTTGATATGTATGACCACTTACCTTGTATCAATAGGCAGCTGCCTGTGGAGTTCAGTTTGAGAACTGGCTTCTATATATCTCTAGTTGCCTTAAAATACCTGACGTAACTGGCTCTAGGTATTTGCTTTAAGCATGTCCTTGAACTTAGTCCCTTTTTCTTTTCTTGGTCACATTGTACTGATTTAAAGATTTTTGCTGGACACCTGGAAAGGATCAGCTGATGAGGTGGTAACAGTGCCTCACATGTATTTTTCTTAACCATTATAGTGAAAATCTGTCTTTGTTTTGTTTTGGTAATATTTCAGAATTGCTAAGGTAACAGGCTATCGGCAGAGTTGAACATTCTCTTTTAGGGAGATAAATTAATTCTCAAATTTTTTGACTGTCTTCTCATTACTTCACTAGTTCCTGTGCTGTGTTAGTAGTAGAGCCAGAAATGGACCCCACATCACAAATCCTCTAGAGGAAGATGCTGAATTATTATTTTTATACCATGTTAACATCCAACAACCAGATGACAGGGCATTCTAAATTCACTGATATAAAAAAAGCCATATCAACAGATAGGTAGGTAGGTAGGTAGTCTGTGAATTCAAAGTCTAGAGAGACATGGTATGTGTCTGGATTGAAAAGCCAAGTAAGTAAATGAGTCTCTAAAATTTTCATTTTTGTGTCTGAAATACCTTGATTCTGAAGTTTTAAAAATTCAGATTCTGACAAACAATTTTCAAGTAGAGTTATTTAGAAAGGATAGATATGAACCCATGGTCAGTTTTAATCTAAACTGATAATACAAATTTAACATAGAAACAAAGGCAGGGGTGGGGGTAGTAACAACTTGAAGACCCAGTAAAAGGGGTGTTTAGAAATTACTTGCTAGTCCTGGAGGCAGTCATCCCTGTCTGTAAGGACCTGAGACTAAAATTGGATACTTAGTCCACTTGCTATCTGGTGGCAGAATGCCATGAAAGTATCACCAGTAGGTGCCATAAGTGTATAGGTCTCCAGCTCTCAGTCTTAATTTTTTTATAGTTCTTTCATATCCTCTGATGCAAATGGGCTATATATTTTTTTATTTTTTTATTTTGTTTCTTACTACAAATCATACATTCTCTCATTTTTGGGGGGTGAGTGGCCCCACCTGTTCATTTTCTACACAACAGCTATTCTTGTTACTATCTTATTACCTCTAGAAGACAGGACTTTTTCATAGTGATGCTTGAGTTACCTGTACAGTGGCTGCACTGCAAATTTTTACCCAAATATTGGGCCCCTAAGGATGGTTCGGACTTGGGGCTGCACTAAGATCAGTGAGTATCTAATAAGAGTTGAAAGTTCACTTCTGTTGCTTTTGTCTGTTCTATCTTTGAAGGGATGTTAGTATTTGGTGAACATGAACATACAGCAGCCTTGCTGAGAATATAGGGGCAGAAATGGAGAGGGACCCCATGTAGATGTTGCTTTTAATTTTATTTACACGTGCTCTGAGTGCATGCTTGGGATTTGTTGATTTTAGGCTGCACTGGCTGGACTCTCTTCAAACAAACAAAATATATCAGTGTCTTTGTCTTTTCTCTTGAGCTAGTTAGATTCCCCAAAGAAGACTCCTCAGATCTCCTGCATGGAGTATATAATCTGGGCTGCCAGCAAATCTGATAGCTAAACTGAGGGAAAAGGTGGAGGTCTTAGCATTCAGTATGTAAACTCACTTATGTTCATTTAACTCAACTATTTTCAGCATGATACCCATACTCAACTGGACCAGATGCTTTTCAGTCCAGGAATCCTTTGTTTTATTCTCTAGAGATGTGCTGTCCAATATGGTAGACACTCCATATGTACCAACTTAAATAATTAATATTAATAAAATTTAAAGATTTAGTTCCTTAGTTGCACTAGACACATTTCAAGTGGTCAGTAGCCACGTGCGTCCAGAGGCTGCCATCTTAGGACAGACACAGAGTATTTCTGTCATTGCGGAAATTTTATTGGACAGTGCTGTTCGAGTATGGAAAATAGTGCTCCAGGCTTCTGTAATGGTGGGTAGGGGCACGTGGTTTTGTGGAGAGTAGGAATGTGTTCCCTCACCAACTCCTTTCGGTTTCCAGACCTGTGTGTGTGTGTGTCCTACAAGACTTCTCTCCACCCCCAACTCCAGATGTCATTCACAAGCCCCAGGCAGTTACCTGTGCTTCTGATTAACCTGCTGCAGAGTGGAGGTCCCCACCACCTTCCCCTTAGGTTCAGTTAATTTGCTAGGGCAGCTCACAGAACTCAGGAAAACACAGTTTACCAGTTTAATAAAGGATGCTGTAAAGAATATAAGTTAACAGCCAGATGACAAGATACATAGGGCAAGGTCCCAAATAAAGGAGCTTCTATCCTTGTGGACCTTTGGTCCTGGCTCAGTGGCACATGGAAATGTTCTGGCCTGACAGACAAGGAGGATGCAGGAAGGAGAGGTAGGCTGATTCAACCTCCAGCCCCCACACTTGGGTGGGGTCCAAAAGTCCCTCATTAACATGGCAAGACACCCATTTCACCTTGAAGAATCTGAAGTGTTTTCAGGAACTGTAGATGAAGACCAACTATATCTGTGAAGTGTTAAGCAGGAAAATAGTTATGAGTGGGGTGGAAAGAAAAAGGCCAGGAAAGTTCATAAAAAAGACCCAAAGTTAATAAATTAAAGCTCAGAAAGCCAGGAGCAACTTGGCCTGGAATGTTTGAATATGCCCCAGATAAAGGAGGGTACCTCAGCATAGCCCATGTTAATCATGAAGGCCCAGCTTGTTTTTTAACTTTACCTGTATTCTGTTTTTTTTCTCCTTTCAGCCCTAATCAAGTAGTTTGTAACCTAGGCAACACATTTAGCATGCAGGCCCAGCCGTAAACAACATAGTAAAAGGCAGGAAGAATTCCATCTTAAAGACTGTATTTTAATACCCAGGAAGTTAAAAATGTAAGATTCCTAACTCACTCTTTAGCAAACAGACAATAACTCAGCCCTCCTTGGGGGCTGGGCAGGCAGTCTTGTTTGATGTGCTCCCAGACCAAGACACCAGTATCCCAGGGAGAAATCAGAGCAGGAAGTTCCTTGTCTTAAGTTAATTCTAAGTATTCAAATACCACTTAACAGGTCTGCACCCCCAGGCCTTAGTCACATTCCTGAAGAATCCTTAAAAGGGGGAATCCCAACCTTTCCTGGCACTCCTCTCTCTCAGGTCACCCACACTTTCTACCTGTGTAACCTTTTAATCTTAAACTTTCTCCAACCTTTCAGGGCACCACTCCTGCCTGAGGTTGCCTGCTGCACTTTTTCTCTCTTTAAGTAACTTTAAATAAAACTTTTACTCTGCTTCATTACTGTGTCTCTGCCCTTCAATTCTTTGTAGCAGTGGGGACAAGGACTGAGGAAAATACATGGCGCTACCCAACAGAAGTATATATTTGGTCATGTGAATGACCGTATGTATTTTTATTATTTTTTTAATTTTGGTATCATTAATCTACAATTACATGTGCAACATTATGGTCACTAGACTCCCCACATCATCAAGTCCCCCCCACATACCCCATTACAGTCACTGTCCATCAGCGTAGTGAGATGCTATAGAATCAATACTTGTCTTCTCTGAATTGTATACCCCTCCCCATGCCCCCAACATACATTATGTCTGCTACTCCTAATGCCCCCTTTTCCCCCTTGTCCCTCCCTTACTACCCCTTCTCCCCAGTTCCTTTCCCTTTGGTAACTGGTAGTCCATTCTTGGGTTCTATGAGTCTGCTGCTGTTTTGTTCCTTCAGTTTTTTTCTTTGTTCTTATACTCCACAGATGAGTGAAATCATTTGATACTTGTCTTTTTCCACCTGGCTTATTTCACTGAGCATAATACCCTTAGCTCCATCCACGTTGTTGCAAATGGTAGGAATTGTTTTCTCCTTATGGCTGAATAATATTCCATTGTGTATATGTACCACACCTTCTTTATCCATTCATCTACTGCTGGACACTTAAGTTGCTTCCATTTCATGGCTATTGTAAATAGTGCTGCGATAAACATAGGGGTGCATATTTCTTTTTCAGACTGGGCTGCTGCATTCTTAGGGTAAATTCCTAGAAGTGGAATTCCTGGGTCAAATGGTATTTCTATTTTGAGTTTTTTGAGGAACCTCCATACTGCTTTCCACAATGGTTGAACTAATTTGCATTCCCACCAGCAGTGTAGGAGGGTTCCCCTTTCTCCACATCATTGCCAACATTTGTTGTTTGTGTTTTGGATGCTGGCCATCCTTACTGGTGTGAGGTGATATCTCATTGTGGTTTTAACTTTCATTTCTCTAATGATTAGCAATGTGGAGCATCTTTTCATGTGTCTGTTGACCATCTGAATTTCTTCTTTGGAGAAGTGTCTGTTCATGTCCTCTGCCCATTTCTTAATTGGATTATTTGCTTTTTTTTTTGTTGAGGTGTGTGAGTTCTTTATATATTTTGGATGTCAACCCCTTATAGGATACATCATTTATGAATATATTCTCCTATACTGTAGGATGTCTTTTTGTTCTACTGATGGTGTCCTTTGCTGTACAGAAGCTTTTCAGCTTGATATAGTCCCACTTGTTCATTTTTGCTTTTGTTTCCTTTGCCCGGGGAGATATGTTCATGAAGAAGTCGCTCATGTTTATGTCCAAGAGATTTTTGCCTATATTTTTTTCTAAGAGTTTTATGGTTTATGACTTACATTCAGGTCTTTGATCCATTTCGAGTTTACTTTTGTGTATGGGGTTAAACGATAATCCAGTTTCATTCTCTTGCATGTAGCTGTCCAGTTTTGCCAACACCAGCTGTTGAAGAGGCTGTTATTTCCCCATTGTATGTCCATGGTTCCTTTATCATATATTAATTGACCATATATGGTTGGGTTTATATCAGGGCTCTCCAGTCTATCCAATACCAAATTTTCTTGATTACTGTGGCTTGGTAATAGAGCTTGAACTTGGGGAGCATAATCCCCCAGCTTTATTATTCCTTCTCAGGATTGCTTTGGCTATTTGTGATCTTTTGTGGTTCCATATGAATTTTAGAACTATTTGTTCCAGTTCATTGAAGAATGCTGTTGGTATTTTGATAGGGTTTGCATTGAATCTATAGATTGCTTTAGGTAGTGTAGCCATTTTGACAATATTTATTCTTCCTAGCCAAGAGCATGGGATGAATTTCCATTTATTAGTGTCCTCTTTAATTTCTCTTAGGAGTGTCTTATAGTTTTCAGGGTATAGGTTTTGCACTTCCTTGGTTAGGTTTTTTCCTAGGTATTTTATTCTTTTTGATGCAATTGTGAATGGAATTGTTTTCCTGATTTCTCTTTCTGTTAGCTCATTGTTAGTGTATAGGAAAGCAACAGATTCCTGTGTATTAATTTTGTATCCTGCAACTTTGCTGAATTCAGGTATTGATTCTGGTAGTTTTGGAGTGGAGTCTTTAGGGTTTTTTATGTACAATATCATGTCATCTGCAGATGGTGACATTTTGACTTCTTTACCAATCTGGATGCCTTGTATTTCTTTGTTTTGTCTGATTGCTGTGGCTAGGACCTCCAGTACTATGTTGAATAACAGTGGGGAGAGTGGGCATCCCTGTCTTGTTCCCCATCTTAGGTGAAAAGCTTTCAGCTTCTCGCTGTTAAATATGATGTTGGCTGTGGATTTGTCATACATGGCCTTTATTATGTTGAGGTGCTTGCCCTCTATACCCATTTTGTTAAGAGTTTTTATCATGAATGGATGTTGAATTTTGTCAAATGCTTTTTCAGCATCTGTGGAGATGATCATGTGGTTTTTGTTCTTTTTGTTGATGTGGTGGATGATGTTGATGGATTTTCGAATGTTGTACCATCCTTGCATCCCTGGGATGAATCCCACTTTATCATGATGGATGATCCTTTTGATGTATTTTTGAATTCGGTTTGCTAATATTTTTTTGAGTATTTTTGTATCTATGTTCATCAGGGATATTAGTCTGTAATTTTCTTTTTTTGTGGTGTCTTTGCCTGGTTTTCGTATTAGAGTGATGCTGGCTTCATAGAATGAGTTTGGAAGTATTCCCTCCTCTTCTATTTTTTGGAAAACTTTAAGGAGAATGGGCATTATTTCTTCTCTATATATGTCTGATAAAATTAAGCAGTGAATACATCTGGCCCGGGCGTTTTGTTCTTGGGTAGTTTTTTGATAACCGGTTCAATTTCATTGCTGGTAATTGGTCGCTTTAGATTTTCTGTTTCTTCCTTGGTCAGCCTTGGAAGGTTGTATTTTTCTAAGAAGTCCATTTCTTCTAGGTATTCCAGCTTGTTAGCATATAGATTTTCATAGTATTCTCTAATAATTCTTTGTATTTCTGTGGGGGTCCATCGTGATTTTTCCTTTCTCATTTCTGATTCTGTTTATGTGTTCAGAGTCTCTTTTTCTCTTAATAAGTCTGGCCAGGGGTTTATCTCTTTTGTTTATTTTTTCAAAGAACTAGCTCTTGGTTTCACTGGTTTTTTTCTATTGTTTTATTCTTCTCAATTTTATTTATTCTCTGATCTTTATTATGTCCCTCTTTCTGCTGACTTTGGGCCTTATTTGTTCTTCTTTATCCAGTTTCAATAATTGTGACTTTAGACTATTCATTTGGGATTGTTCTTCCTTCTTTAAATAGGCCTGCATTGCTATATACTTTCCTCTTAGAACTGCCTTGCTGTGACCCACAGAAGTTGGGGCTTTGTGCTGTTGTTGTCATTTTTCTCCATATATTGTTTGATCTCTGTTTTAATTTGGTCGTTGATCCATTGATTATTTAGGAGCATGTTGTTAAGCCTCCATGTGTTTGTGAGCCTTTTTGTTTTCTTTGTACAATTTATTTCTAGTTTTACACCTTTGTGATCTTAGAAGTTGATTGGTAGGATTTCTATCTTTTTGAATTTACTGAGGTTCTTTTTGTGGCCTAGTATGCCGTCTATTCTGAAAAATGTTCCATGTGCACTTTAGAAGAATGTGTATTCTGCTACTTTTGGGTGTAGAGTTCTGTAGATGTCTGTTAGGTTATCTGTTCGTGTGTGTTGTTCAGTGCCTCTGTGTCTTTACTTATTTTCTGTCTGGTAGATCTGTCCTTTGGAGTGAGTGGTGTGTTGCAGTCTCCTAAAATGAATGCATTGCTTTCTATTTCCTCCTTTAATTCTGTTAGTATTTGTTTCACATATGTTGGTGCTCCTGTGTTAGGTACATATATATTTATAATGGTTACATCCTCTTGTTGGACTGACCCCTTTATCATCATGTAATGTCCTTCTTTATCTCTTGCTGTTTTCTTTGTTTTGAAGTCTATTTTGTCTGAAACAACTACTGCAACCCCTGCTTTTTTCTCCCTGTTGTTTGCATGAAGTATCTTTTTCCATCCCTTCACTTTTAGTCTGTGTATATCTTTGGGTTTGAGGTGAGTCTCTTGTAGGCAACATATAGATGGGTCTTGCTTTTTTATCCATTTTACTACTCTGTGTCTTTTGATTGGTGCATTCAGTCCATTTACATTTTAGGGTGATTATTGATAGATATGTACTTATTGCCATTGCTGGCTTTAGGTTCGTGGTTACCAAAGGTTCAAGGGTAGCTTCTTTACTATCTAACAGTCTTAACTCTCTTGTTAAGCTATTATAAACACAGTCTGATGGTTCTTTATTTCTCTCCTTTCTTATTCTTCCTCCTCCATTTTTTATATGTTATGTGTTTTATTCTGTATTGTTTTGCTTTTCCTTTGACTGTTTTTGTGGATAGTTGATTTTATCTTTTTGCCTTTAGTTAGTATTTGGATGGTTTGCTTTCTTTGTTATGATTTTATTTTCTCTGGTGACATCTTTTTAGCGTTAGGAGTGCTTCCATATAAAGCAGTCTCTTAAAAATATCCTGTAGAGGTGGTTTGTGGGAGTCATATTCCCTCAACTTTGCCTGTCTGGGAATTGTTTAATCTCTCTCTGAAATGTAAATGATAATCATGCTGGATACAGTATTCTTGGTTCGAAGCCCTTCTGTTTCATTACGTTAAATATGTCATGCCAATCTCTTCTGGCCTGTAAGATTTCTGTTGAGAAGTCTGATGATAGTCTGATGGGTTTTCCTTTGTAGGTGATATTTTTTCTCTCTCTGGCTGTCTTTAATACTGTGTCCTTGTTTTTGATCTTTGCCATTTTAATTAGTGTATGTCTTGGTGTTGTCTTCCTTGGGTCCCTTGTGTTGGGAGATCTGTGGGCTTCCATGGTCTGAGAAACTATTTCCTTTCCCAGCTTGGGGAAGTTTTCATCAAATATGTCTTCAAAGATACTTTCTATCCCTTTTTCTCTCTCTCTCTCTCTTCTTCTGGTACTCCTGTAATGCGAATATTGTTCCATTTGGATTGGTCACACAGTTCTCTTAATTGTCTTTCATTCTTAGAGATCCTTTTATCTCTCTCTGCCTCAGCTTCTCTGTACACCTGTTTTCTGATTTCTATTCCATTAACAGTCTCTTGCACCTCGTCCAGTCTTCTCTTAAGCCTGTCCGTCGATTGTTGCATTTCTGTAATGTCCCTCCTGACTTCATCCCTTAGCTTTTGCATATTTTTCTGTAGGTCCATCAGCATGGGTATGACTTTTGTTCTGAATTCTTTTTCAGGAAGATTGTTTAAATCTATCTCACCAGACCCTCTCTCTGGGGTTGTCTGTTTGATTTTTGACTGGACTATATTCTTCTGTCTTTTCATGGAGATAGAAGTGGTCGCGGGCAGGTGATACGTGTCAGCTGGAAGAACAAAGTCCCTTTCTGCTTGTTGTTCTCCTTGCCCTTCTCCCCAGCCTTTGGGTTACCGCACACCAGGAGGCAGACTCTGGGATAATCCCCTGAGCTGCTGTGGGCAGGGCCGCCCTCAGGCTAGCTAGAGCACTGCGGGGGTGTGGCAGCCTCGCCAGGTGTGTTCTACTGCAAGGGTGGGCCCTTTTGCGCCTTCCAGACCTTGCTCTGGCTTCCGCAGCCTTTGCTGGTTACCCGCACACCAGAAGGCAGTCTCTGAATCTCCTGAGCTGCCGTGGGCAGCCCCGCCCTCAGGCTAGCCTGGAGCACTGTGGGGGCGTGGTAACCACGCCCCGTGCGTTCTACTGCAAGGATAGGTCCGTTCGCGCCTTCTGGACCTTGCCCTGACTTCTGCAGCCTGTGCCAGTTGCCCTCACACCAGGAGGCAGTCTCTGAGATAATCCCCTGAGCTGCAGTGGGTAGGGCCACCCTCAGGCTAGTCTAGAGCACTGCGGGGGGTTGCAGCCAAACCGGGTTTGTTTTGCAGCAAGTCTGGCGCCCCTTGGTGCCTTCCGGACCTTGCCCTGGCTTCCGCGGCCATTCCCGATTAGCTGCGCGCCCGCTGGGAGGAAATTCTGTGTGGTTGCTGTGGGTGGGGCCGCTCTCCCGCTGTTCCGCAGCTGTGGTGGATCTGCTGGTCTGTTTGCAGCGATGGTCAGGGGGAACGAATGGCAGGCTGCTTGTCGCCGTGCGGAGCTTTGGCGGGGCTGCTTTACACACTAGCCCGTTAGGGGGCCCGAAGTTCTTCCAAATTCCCAGCCTGCTGCGCTGTGTGTGCTGGGACGATTTTTTTCAGCTGTTGGGCCCTTGTCTCTTTAAGACTTTTAAAAAAGTGCCTGCTTTTCTTTTGTCCCAGGGGAGCCGGCTGTGGGGACCCGCTCACAGGCTCCGTCTTGGATCCTGCCCTTCCGTTTCTCTAATCTCCAGTACACCATGTGATGTGTGTCTGTGCTCCTGGTGCAGATCACCAGGGCTGTTATTTAGCAATCCCGTGCTTCCACTCCCTTCCCACTCTGATTCTTTTCCTCCCGCTGGTAAGCTGGGTTCGGGGAGTGCTCTGGTCCCGCTGGGTTGTGGCTTTGTATCTTACCCGCTTCGTGAGGTGCTGAGTTCTCACAGATGTAGCTGTGGCCTGGCTGTTGTACTGTATCTTCTGGTCTCTGTTTTAAGAATAATTGTATTTGTTGTATGTTCACAAATATATATGGTTTTGGGAGGAGATTTCCGCTGCCCTGCTCATGCCGCCATCTTCATACGCTAAGCTCCGTATGTTTTTTTTTACCACTCATTATATCCCAAGAAGGGTATTTAAATGATGACCAGTCATCTGTTTTTAGCATTAGTCCTCTTGTTCACACCCTTATAGAACTTGCTGCTGCCAATTCCTTACCTGTTTTGATACACTGTTGTATAAATTGGATTGCTTTCCTCTTTGCAAACTTGAGATTTAACTTTCTTAGGTCTTTAAGTCAGTCTGCATCACCCCTTCCAGAAGATTTTGTTCTCTCTTCCATTTTGTGTACATTGCTTTAAAAAGAACAGCAAACCATTAGGTCTGTGCATTTCACTGTATTATCTTTTATCCTTAAAAAACTTTTCATTCTCATCTTAATGGGGTTTTAGGAGAGAATGATAGTAAAAATATCTTTAGTTTGCCATGTTTATCTGTAAATACTGTACTCCATCAGCTTAAACATGTACAAACTATCTCCATTACAAAAAAAAAATCTGTCCTGTCTCTCCCATTTACCCAGGTTTCTTGAGCAGTTTTACATACTGTCTTCTTCACTCCATTTTGGCTTTTCTTCTTTCCATTTTATTAAAAATTTCTCTTGCAAATGTCAAGATAATCAAATGGTTACTTTTAAATTCTTATCTTGCTTTACATCTCAACGGGCTTTGATTGACTATTTCCCTCCTCCTAGAAACTTTCTAGCTTTCCTGATACCACACTTAACTGATTTTCCACCTTATTTCCTTGATCATTCCTTCTCATTTTCCATTGTAAATAGTTTACATCGCTCTTATTAACATCCCAGAGTTCCTCAAGACACTGCCCTGAGGTGCATTTTCTTCTACCTTTTACAGATAAGCTCCTTAGGCGAGTGTATTTTCTGTAGCTTTGGTTACTGTAAGCTGGTGTCTTAAACTGGAATTCCTGTTGTAACCTCCCTTCAGAGTTCCTGACCTGTATATCCAACTTTGGTATACATATACTTGGATTTCTTATAGACTCCTCAAATCTAACATGTCTAAAACTAAAGGCACACCAATATAACCTCTTCCAGTCTATCTCCATTTGTTTCTTATAAGTTGTACCACTGTCTATCCAGTAGTACATACCAAAACTCTTAGCCTCTGTGTATATAGGCTTTTCCCCAGTCCCATCATTTCTGTCCTGAAAAATCTCAGTGATCAATTCTCTGCTTTTCCTTTTCCTTTTCCTTTTCCTTTTCTCTTAATTCAAGCAGCTGTTACACTTTGCCCACATTTACTTCTAACAGCTGCCTAACAGGTTTCCCAGCCATTCTGCCTGCTGTAGGTAGAATGAGCTTTTCAAGCTTGTAATTTGGGTCTTGTACCCCTCTTTATGTTTCAGTTGGCTTCACACTACTTTTATATTAAGTAGCAGCAGCATTAATTTACTTTCTCTGTTTGCCTACCTCTCCATCTCCTCCTCCTCTAAGTGGTATTGAAGTTTTTTCAGTTCTTGGAATACTTCATTCCTTCTCCTGGGCTGTTCTCCTTTATCTGTTCCCTTTGCCTCGTTGGTCTTTCTCATCTTTTGTCTCAGTTTAAAGGTAATTTCTCCAGAGAGGTCATCCCTGATCCTCTTTCCAAACAGTCCCATAACACTCTGAATTTTACCTTTCTTCTGTGTATCACCTTTGCTAATAGTTGAAATGACTCTCCCACTAGACCATTATATTTTTTGAAAGCCCAATGATGTCACATTTGTAGCAACTCAAATACTTATTGAATTGAAATTTAACAGGTGTTTGTATGTTTTTACATTTTCAGCATATTTGGTGATAGAACCACCACCAGAAATATGTTAGATTAGTTTCATTTTTAAGGCACAGTCCAGATAGTTTTCTCTAATTTGGGGAGGGTTTTAAAATTTTAATTGTATTTGTTATGGACTCATAATTATGCAGCTTTGTGTGTGTTTTTGTGTGATAATAATAAATACCTTGAGACGATTGCTCAGCAGTCATTTTACCTTTAACTGTCATGAAGAATATATTTCAAGTTTCCTTTTATATTCATAATACAGAATGAAACTACTTGAATTTCATATTATGGACTTTATTTTAAACTTGTCTTTCCATTGATAGATAAATAAAAATATAATATTCTAAACCAGAGGTTCGCAAACTTTCTCTGTTCACAACGTCCTTAATGTCTTTTTCATAGTGTTCTTAGGCCTAACAGTTTAGTTTGCTAAGTAATTAGGTCTAAATAACTTAATAAGTATTTATATTCTAGCAACCTAATAGTTTTTAAGAATACACATACACTGAAAAATAAAATAGTGTTTTTAGCCCATTCTGAAATAACCACGGTTACTTAACCATATATGCTTGCTCAACACTACAGAACTTCTCAAACCTTGGAATCGTTAGATACTGCCACCCACATTTTCTGTTCCAAATTGATTTTTATTCAGTATTTTTTTTTAATCACAGCAACCAGTAAAAACCCAGCTTTGCAAAGATGTGATGTCATCAAAAGGAGGATAGCATGATCTAATTTGAAACTGAACTATCTTGAACTGGTGTTTGTGGGGTGCTCTGCAGATCACTTTTTCCCTATAACTTGGACTATCTCAAGACATACCTCAAGAATGTCTTGAGACTTCACCGCAGAACTCTAGGGTATGTTGTTTAGGAACTGGGGGCCTAAACTGTCAATAGTTTGGTTGTGAATCCTTTCAGGCATTTTTCCCTATAAATATTCAAAATACACATACATTCTTTTCCTTTGAACAAAAATGGGCTCATACGTATTGTTTAATGATTTTTTTCCAATAACATAATATCGTAAAGATACTGGGTTGAAAATGCACATTTAATTCTACTCCAGCCCAAAAACTCCATTATAACTGTAGAGAGGTGGTTCTTTTTAAACCCTGATGACAAAGAACAGGAGTAGTGAGAATAAGAACAAAATTCTGGAAGCTGGAAAGCAGAAAAGACTAGTGTTAACTGATTAGTTGACTTAAGAAAGCTGAATCCAAAATCAGCAAGTGGAGAAAACTAACAAGCAGTCGTATTTGTGTTTCAGAACCTCTTAAAAGTTTCAGGGTTAGTGGGGTCTATACCGTGGAGGTGAAGGTGGGACAGAAAATGGAATTGTTTGAAAGTCTAAGAAAAATACTTAACAGATCTGATCTTTTCATCTATCCATACATATGAACAGGGTAACGAGATTTAGTATCTGGAGTGGAGAGGGTACATCAGGCTCTGCGCTGGGAGATAGATACCACACATAGTTGAGGTGGGTACAGTGCTGTATAAAGGGACTAAGTGGAAATCTATACAGTAAAGGCAAGGACTTCTAGCCTTTTTTTCCGACTTAGTTCCCAGAATCCTGACCATTTTCACCACTTCCTGTTCCCTAAAGGCAGCCTCTTTCAAGTCTTTGAGCTATTCTTTGGGTATAAACAGTGTGTCTCTCAATTACCTTCTATGATCTTACTTTTATTTTCCTACTTTTAGGTATTACCTGCTGACTGTGGCAGTTGAAGATTTCGTTTTCTTTTCACCTGTGCCCCTCACTTCTATATACATCTACTCTTATCTACCCTCACCTATCCTCCCAATAAAGTGATCTGCAATTTTGGCTAGAATCAGTTTTTCTCAGTAGGGGCAATAATATCATTTGGGATAAGACAGTTCTTCATTATCCTGTTATTGCATGGTATCTAACATTCCTGGACCCCAAGCACTAAATACAATATTTAATCAACATTGAATTAATTGCAACAACTAAGAATTTCCCACGTTTCCAAACGTTGGGTTGGAGTGTGGTATGGGCTATCAGGTTGAGAACTATTGGGTTGGATCAGTGTTTCCCTTGTTATGATTATGTAAGTGGTAGTCACTGCTCAGCTTGTGGTATACTTTGATTTATGGTGACTATTTTTCCTTTGTAGTTTTTGTTGTCCCTGAAATTAATAATTGTCTTTTTGTTTAGTGTTCTTGGTACTTACTACTAATTTATTTTTAAGCTCTCTTAAAATTGTCTGTCTTCTGTCTTTGCATTTAGACACTTTAGAAATTTAATTAATTTCACATTTTGGAGACATCCCTCCCAGAGCCTTTTGACCTCTTCCTTATGGATTGGTGGCTCTCTAGGCCTGAGGCACAGTTGTCACTCCATGATCTTTCTTTACCATTTGCTTTAGTAACCCTCTTGCCTGTCTCGTTTTAAATCTAATTTCCCGGATCTTGTGTCTTCTTTCTGGACTAAATGCCTCATTTTGTCAAGTTACCTCCTTTTATGGCTCCCTGGGAAAAGGATGCAAGGGAAATACATATTTTGGTTAATTAAATCTCTGAAAACCTTTTTGCAATCCTGTTTTGATCAATAATTTGGTGGTTCTAAAATTCTATGTTGAAAATAATTTTCCTGAAGGAGGAGAAAAGATGTCAGCCTGAGTAGTGTGGCAGAAATCTCCTCCCAAAACCACATATATTTTGAAAATACAGCAAATACAACTATTCCTAAAAGAGTGACCAAAAGTAACAGTACACCAACCAGTCTACATCTGGGAGAAGTCAGCATCTCACAGAAAAGGGTAAAGTAAAAAGCCCTGACCTGGCAGGACCCAAGCACTCCCGCCGCCCCAGCTCACTGGTGGGAGGAAAAGACTCAGAGCAGGGAGAGAGTGGAAGCAAAGGACTGCTAAATATCCAGCCCTAGTAATCTGCACTGGGAGCACAGACCCACACTGCATGGTGCTTTGGAGATTAGAGGGTCTGAAAAGCAAAGTCTGAGACTAAGACTGTGAACAGGTTCCCAAAACTAGTTGCCCTGGAACAAAAGAAAAGCATGCAATTTAAAAGGCTTCTCCACAGTCAGAAGGCTGCTAATGGGGCAAGGGTTAAGGAGAAGGAACAGGTGGACAAAATCATCTTGGCACACTCAGCCCAGCAGGCTGGGAACTTTCAGGAGCTTCAGGTGCCCTATCCCCCTGGTTGGCAAAGCAGTCCTGAGGCCCCTCACTGTGATAAGCAGCCTGTGGCTCCTTCCTCCCCGCTGGCACCTGCGTGCAAACCCGCTGTCCCCGCCATTGCTGCAGACCAACCAGAGGGCCACCCTGCCTACAGCAACTACACAGCTTAATGCACAGGCTTCTCCCTGCACGCAGCTAACCGGCCCAGACACAGAGGCTGCTCCCTGTGCGCATTTAACCTGCACAGACAGTGGAGACAGGCGCTGAGACCAGGAAACATGAAAGGGCTTTGTTCTCGTGGCAGAACCTGCACCACTCACCTATGACCCCCACCATCGCCCTAGGCCATCCCAAGGGCCACCCCACCCACGGCAGTTTCGGGGAATAACCCAGAGGCTGCTCCCTGTGCGTGGTTAACCAGCACAAACAGTGGAGGCAGACACAGTGACTAGCAAGCAGGAAAGGACTTTGTCCTTCCATCTGACACCCGCCTCACTCATCTGCAACCACTCCCATGGCTCCAGGACTATGTAAAGGCAGAAGAACTGGTTCAATTCAAAATCCCTCAAACACCAGAAAGAGGACTCAGTGAGGCTGAAATCTTCCTGAAAAATAATTAAAAATAAAAGCCATAAGCATGCTAATGGAGCTACAGAAAAATATTCAAGAGCTAAGGGACAAATTCAGGAGGACTATAACTGTGGAGGGACTTAAATGCAGATTAGGTGAGATGGAGGAGACAGTAAATGGAATAGAAATCAGAGAACAGGAATACAGAGAAGCCAAGGCAGAGAGAAAAAAGGATCTCTAGGAATGAAAGACTATAAAGAGAACTGTATGACCAATCCAAATGGAACAATATTTGCATTATAGGGGTACCAGAAGAAGAGAGAAAGGAATAGAAAGTCTTTGAAAAAATAATTGCTGGAAAGTTCCTCAATCTGAGGAAGGAAATAGTCTCTCAGGCAATGGAAGTCCACAGATCTCCCAACACAAGGAACCCAAGGAGGACAACATTATATATGTAAACATTATGTATATCTATGTATTTTATATGTAGTGTGTATGTGTGTATATATAGATGTGTGTTTGTACGTTATATATAATATATATGTACTTTTATTGTCAGTACCTCCCCCAAAGCTTGTAGGAGATTGGTCCCTATTGTTCTGAAATTTCAAATTTGCTATGCCTTGGTATGGGTCTGTTTTTATTCATTGATAGGTTCTTTGTATGTACAAAATCATGTCCTTTAGTTGTGTGAATTTTCTTGAAATATAGATATACATATATATTTTTTATTACCATTAAAAATTTTTTTTAGTTTTGGTATCTTTAATATACAGTAACATAAACAGTATTGTGGTTACTAGATTTCCCCCCATTATCAAGTCCCCACCACATACCCCCTTACAGTCACTGTCCGTCAGTGTAGTAAGATGCTATAGAGTCAGTACTTGTCTTCTCTGTGCTATACTGCCTTCCCATGCCCCCACCTACGTTATGTGTGCTAATTGTAATGCCCCTTATTCCCCTTCTCCCTCCCTTTCCGCCCCCCACCCCCTCCAGTCCCTTTTCCTTTGGCAACTTTTAGTCCATTCTTGGGTTCTGTGAGTCTGCTGCTGTTTTGTTCCTTCAGTTTTTGCTTTGTTCTTATACTCTACAGATGGTGAAATCATTTGATACTTGTCTTTCTCCGCCTGGCTTATTTCACTGAGCATAATACCCTCTAGCTCCATCCATGTTGTTGCAAATGGTAGGATTTATTTATTTCTTATGGCTGAATAGTATTCCATTGTGTATATGTACCACATCTTTATTCATTTATCTACTGACAGACACTTAAGTTGCTTCCATATCTTGGCTGTTGTAAATAGTGCTGCGATAAACTTACATGTGCATATGTGTTTTTGAATCTGAGAAGTTATTTTCTTTGGGTAAATTCCTAGGAGTGGAATTCCCAGGTCAAATGGTATTTCTATTTTTAGTTTTTTGAGGACCCTCCATATTGCTTTCCATAATGGTTGAACTCGTTTACATTCCCACCAGCAGTTGAATTACATATTTATCACTTCCCTTTACTTTTTTAGTTTGTCTTTCTGAAACTTTGATTTGGATATTTGATCTCGTGGCCTTATCATTTAACTTTCCTATCTTTATCCATTAATTTCAATCTCTGTCATTTTGTGCTGCGTTCTGGGAAATTTTCCTTAAATTTTAACCATTGAAGAAAAAATTCTAACTTTTCACTTTGTAATAACTTCAAGCTTACAAAAAATTTAAAAATTTCACATACACTTGACCCAACTTTTCCCCAGTGTTATATTATGTAACTATAGTACATTATCAAAACCAGGAAGTTAATATTAAGATAATATTGTTAACTGATCTGTATATAACTGATTAGATTTTGTAAATTGTCCCACCAATTTCCTTTTCTGGACTAGGACCCAAGCCACGATTGTACATGGCTCTAGTTGTCCTGTTGCCTTTGTCTTAGTCTTTAATCTGGGATAGTTCCTCAGCTTGTCTTTGTCTTTCATGACCTAGGTTGACACATTTGAAGTGTTGGACAGTTGTCCTATAGAGTCTCCCTCAGTGTGGCTCTGTCTGTTGTTTTCCTTATGATTAAATTCAGGCTATACATTTTTTAACAAGAATACCACACAAGTGACATTGTGCCACATCAGGAGGCATGTTATGACTGTGTGTCTCATTACTAGTAATGTTAACCTTGGTCACCTGATGAAGGTGATATCTGCCAGGTTTTTACATTGAAAGTCACAATTTTTCCCTTTGTAATTTTAAGTATCTTGCAGGCGATATTTTGAGACTTTGTAAATATCTTGTTTCTCATTGTACTTTCACCCTCTGATTTTAGCATCCATTGATGATTCTTGCCCAGTCAGTTATTTTTGAGAGGAGTTGCAAATTGGAACTTTTCCATTTCCATCATTTCTTCTATGTTTATTAATTTGAAATTCAGTCTAAGGAAGAACTGCCCCTTCTCCTTGTTTGTTTAATTAACCAGTTATTTATATTACTATAGACTCGATGTTTGATTTATTCCTGAGTTATAACCTATTATACTACCATTATATGTTCAGTTGCTCAGGGTTTTTTTTGCCCTTGTGAGTCTCTTCAATTTGGCTTCTGTGTTCTTCTGACATGTCATTATTTTTTGAGTACTTATTTACTTTCTAACACTACAGTGATATTCCAGGCTCATTCTCTACTTCCTTTGCCCCAGCTCTGGAGTCAGCCATTTCTTTAAGTGGAGAATAATATTTAGAAACCAAGATCTGGGTACTAGTCTTTGCTGCTGGGGAGTTATTGCTTCTAGGCCCTCTAAGCAGACAGAACTAGGAAATAAATATATGTGTATGCACACTTCTAGATCTGTATCTGTGTGTGTATTAAACACTGTGAGTTCCTATGGATCCAAGTTCAGTTTATCACAACAGATTCAAAGCTACCTCAGTTTGTGTCTTTCATTATTTTTAACTCCTTTCACCAACAGTGAGAAACCCGGTTCTAATTATCGACAACATTTTTACTTACTGCTCAATTTTAGAATACTTAAAAAGTAAGTTTCAGAATTAACTCATTCCTCTGCGGAAAAACAAATGTACTAGCTAAAGTACAGTATTTGTATACATTCCTTTTGTTTCTAGTCTCATATGGTCAAAATAATGTGTTCCAAAGTTACTTTAGCTAGTTCTTTTCTGCTCTATTCCTTTCAGTGTTCTTATGGTACTTATTTGTAGTACAGTTAAGTTCATTTGTTACTGTTTGTATTTCATTTTTGATTGCTCTTTTTCTGGTTGATTTTAACTATTTGTATATTTTAAAAAATATATGAAACATTAAGATGGTTCTAAAAGTCCAAACTTTACAAAAATCCCTATTCAGAAATGTACCATTTTCCTATTCATTATTGGACCCCATGCCCTGTAGGTAACTATTTTCATTAGTTTCTTGTTTATCCTTCTCATGTTTTGATTTTTATCTTGTTTTGCCTTTTTTGAGACATGGTGAGAAAAGGGCAGGTAATTGTATATTTTATTTTTTTCTTTTATGAAAGGTGGCTGTGTAGTAAAGAATTTAACTTTCCCTGAAAAGAAAGCATTTATCATTGACTTCTGGGAGGAAATCTTTAAGTCCTTGGAATGTCCTGCCTGACTGGTCTGTGTTTATCTGGGGACCTTGGGTCACTGATAGTCTAACAATATGATTTAACATGGGAGTTGGCCATGTCAGAAAGACCAATGGTATGATTTAAGGTGTTGATTTTGATATCAGTAGAACTCCAGAGGGGCTGAAGACTGATCTCAGTCATGTGGGCAATCAGTTATGCCTACAAATCCCAGTAAAAACTCTGCGAACATCAAGGCTTGGGTGAGCTTCCCCAGCTGGCATTGCTCTCTGCATACTGTCAGTGATGCTGAGGGAGTAATGCTGTCCTGGCTGCAATGGGAGAGAACAGCTGGAAGCACCACAGCTGTTACTTCTCTTGGACTCTTCCCTGTGTGCTTCTTTGCGTAACTGCTTTTAATCCTTACCTTTCAGCTGTAATAAACCATAACTATGAACAAAACAGTTTTCACTGAGTTTTGTGATTCCTTCTGGCAAATTATCCGACCTGATTGTGGTTTTTGGAACTTCTGGAACTTGTAGTTGGTGTCAGAAGTGAGGGTGATCTTGTATGAGCGGTTTTCTCTCATTGTATGCTTGGCTAAACTATTGCAGTGGCATGCTATAGATACTCATTTCAACTTTGATTTTTTCACTTAACCTGGATAATCCTTCCTTGTTAGTTCTCAGAGCTCATCTTCCTCTTTTATGGCTTCACTTACTGTGTGGGTGAACCATAGTTTGTAATTGCAGAACACTGGAAACAACCTAAATGCCCATACATAGGACAGTGGTTAGAATAACGTTGCAATGAATAACCTAGTAGTATGTATATTCATTATTGTTAGAGGCATAGCTTCAGGGTAAATTCCTAAAAGTGGAATTTCTGTATTAAAAGGTAAATATTTTTGTAGTTTTGTTAGTTACTACTAAATTCCCCTCTAAAAGGATTTTATCAATTTGTATGCCCACCAACAAAGTATGAAAGTACCTTTTCTCCCACCAACAGTGTTGTCATAATTTTTGACAATTTAAAAAAATTGGCTGTTATTGACATAATATGTTAATGTCAGTTGTACAACAATGATTTGATATTTCTATACATTGTGAAATGATCACAAATCTAATTAACATTCATTACCATACAGAGTCACAAAATTTTTTTCTTGTGATGACTTTTAAGATTTACTCTTAGCAACTTTCAAATATGCAATACAGTATATTATTAACTGTATTCACTGTGCTATACATTATATCCCCATGATTTATTTATTTTACAACTGGAAGTTTGTACCTTTTTGACCCCCTTTACCCATTTCACCCACTTTCTCATCACCCTGCTTTGTCTATTTTTTGAGTGAAGTTGAACATCTGAAGTTTAGAGCCATTTAAAAAATCTGTATTTGTGAACTGTCTTCTTATGTTCTTCTCCCATTTTCCATCAGGCTTTTTTTTTGTTGTTTATCCCTCAGTTTGACTACTTTATAGTGGGGCTATTAGACCTTCTCTTGGGTTTTTCATTTCTGCTACTATTTTTAATTTCCAAGGCCCTTTTATTGTGTTAATAGTTCATTAAAAAAATAACATTTTTTTCCCCAATGGATGTCATATTTTCTTTTACTTCTTTGAGGATAGTGTTCAGTTTCTTCTTCCTTATTTTTTTTTGCTATTATTAATGTACAATTATATGAGCAATATTATGGTTACTACACTCCCCCTATTATCAAGTCCCCACCACATACCCCATTACAGTCACTGTCCATCAGCGTGGTAAGATGCTGTAGAATCACTACTTGTCTTCTCTGTGTTATACTGCCTTCCCTGAATGCCCCCCAACCCCCCCTGCTACATTATGTGTGCTAATTGTAATACCCCTTTTTCCCCCCTTATCCCTCCTTTCCCACCCATCCTCCCCAGTTCCTTTCCCTTTGGTAACTGGTAGTCCATTCTTGGGTTCTGTGAGTCTGCTGCTATTTTGTTCCTTCAGTTTTTTCTTTGTTCTTATACTCCACAGATGAGTGAAATCATTTGATACTTGTCTTTCTCCCCCTGGCTTATTTCACTGAGCATAATACCCTCTAGCTCCATCCATGTTGTTGCATATGGTAGGATTTGTTTTCTTCTTGTGGCTGAATAATATTCCATTGTGTATATGTACCACATCTTCTTTATCCATTCATCTACTGCTGGGCACTTAGCTTGCTTCCATTTCTTGGCTATTGTAAATAGTGCCACGATAAACATAGGGGTGCATATGTCTTTTTCAAACTGGGCTGCTGCATTCTTAGGGTAAATTCCTAGAAGTGGAATTCCTGGGTCAAGTGGTATTTCTATTTTGAGTTTTTGAGGAACCTGCATACTGCTTTCTGCAATGGTTGAACTAATTTTTACATTCCCACCAGCAGTGTAGGAGGGTTTCCCTTTCTCCACATCCTTCTGCTTTCATTGATTCTTTCTAGTGTTTTATTCTTCTCAATTATATTTATTTTTGCTTTAATCTTTATTATGTCCCTCCTTCTTCTGACTTATTTTTTATGTGGTAAAATATAGGTAACATAAAATTTAATATTTTAATCATTTTAGATATATGGTTCAGTGGCATTAAATACTTTAACACTGTTGAGCAACCATCACCACCATCCATCTTCAGAACATTTTTCATCTTCCTAAACTGCAACTCTGAACCCATTAAAGAATAACTCCCCTTTCCTTCTCAACTTATTCTTTTAAGTTGACTTCACAATACACATCTTTGCTTTTTCTGTTTGTTTCGGTCCTCTTTTTATTCCTCAAAGTCTGGTGATTCTTGGTTATCCTGTCATTTTAAAGAATGACCACTAAGAAGTTCTAACTTATATTGATGTGAGTATATCTTCGTGATCTTACTTTTTAGGATAAAAATGTAACTTTTATCTCTCTTCTTTACAGCTTCATCCAGATCTCATTATGCATCATAAAAATGAAAAAACAGAGGAAAATTTTATGGAGAAAAGGTATCCACTTAGCCTTTTCTGAGAAATGGAATACTGGGTTTCAAGGCTTTAAGAAGTTTTGCTTTCATCAACACTTGTGCATTCTGAAAGCCAAGTTGGGAAGGACAATTATTTGGAGCAGGCAGTTGAGGCATTTCCAGTGCAGAAAGAAGGCCCTTCATATCCAGAAAACGTGGATCCAGGATGAACCTCTTTTTGCTAAGACAGAGCCCAGTGTGGCTGCTCAAAATGTTAGTACTTTGTCCTCTAAAGTGAAAAGAAAAGACACCAAACATTTCATTTCCTCTTCAAGGACCCTCCTGAAACTCCAAGCAGAGAAGTTGCTGTCATCAGTAAAGAACTCTGATTATGAATACGGTGGAGAGAAAAGTTTCTTGAAGGCAGTTGCTGACTTATCAACAAATAGTGTTTTAGATCAGGTCAGTGGTCACAGACCTAGGACAGAGCTGCAAGCTTCTGACTTTCCCATGAAGTTCAATGGGGAGAATCAAAGTTCATGTGAGAGTGGCACAATTGTGGTCACCTTGAGCAACCGTAAGAGAAAGCGCTTTTGTTATGGCTGCTACAAAGGGCTGGAGCACCACAGGAATGGAGGACCTCTGATTCCAAAAAAGTTCCAACTTAACCAACATAGAAGAATAAAAGCGTCTCCTCTTATGATGTATGAGAAATTATCCATGATTAGGTTTCAGTACAGAATTCTCAGATCTCAGCACTTCAGAACAAAAAGCAAAATTTGCAAGCTAAAAAAGGCCCAGCAAAGCTGGCTGC
Organism: Phataginus tricuspis; assembly: GCA_029783875.1. Taxonomy (NCBI): domain Eukaryota; kingdom Metazoa; phylum Chordata; class Mammalia; order Pholidota; family Manidae; genus Phataginus; species Phataginus tricuspis. The sequence continues at coordinate 30,980,047 of JAQQAC010008350.1, read as the reverse complement.
AGGTCACTGGGGACCATCAAGAGACTCTTAGGGAGAACAGTGAGGGTGGCAGTTGCAGCCCATTCCCTGCCCCAGAACCTAAAGACCTTTCTTGTCAGCGCCAACAACACTTCTTCCCAGATATGGACAGCAATGCTGTGGGAAAGGGGAAGAACTCTCATGTGCCTGATGGCCACACTAAAGGAAGCCCTTTCTTGGGCAAGGAACTTAGTTTAGATGAGGCGTTCTCTAACCAACAGAATGGCAGTGCCACCTACACCTGGGACCAGTCACCGTGTTCTTCTCCTAAGTGGGGGTGTACAGCGTTGATTCATAACATCCCCCTGCCAGAACATCATTCTAGTAACATGTTTATCTCAGAAACGGAAAGAGAAGTTATGACTCTGGGTCAGGAAAATCAGACAAGTACTGTCAGTGAAAACAGAGTAAAACTGTCAGTTTCTGGGGTAGATCAGTCTATGAGTGGAGTAAACCAGCCAGTGTCCAAAGAGACTATCCAGGATGAGACCTCATGCCAGATGGATGAGGATGGATCTCTTAAGCAGAACATTCTTAGTTCTAAGTTGTTGGACCACCCTTACTGTAAAAGCCCACTGGAGGCTCCTCTAATGTGTAGTGGACTCAAACTAGAAAATCAAGTGGGAGGTGGGAAGACCAGTGAAAAAGCATGTCTAGTGGATGATGAACAGCTGTCAGTCTGCCTTTCTGGTATGTACTCTTCTTTATTCTCCCCCAGTTTCCAGCCTGCACTTGCTGTCCACTGTCTTTTCTAGAAGAGTTCTGTTTTTTCCATCCATACATGGATTTCCCTTTAAGCAATTAGACATTCTTCTTGAAGCCTTTTATATTGCTGTATTATATAGATGTTGCATAATTGAACTCCTGCTTGATGGGCATTTGTGTTGCTTTTAGTTTTTTTCTTCTATAAACAATGGTGCAATGAAATTACTTCTTTATACTTACACCATTATTTCTGTAAGTTAAGTTCCTAGTGGTAGAACTGATGGTGAAAGAATATCCATACTTAAAATTTTAAGAGAATTGTTATATTATCCTCCAAAAAGTTGAACTGGTTTGCACTTCTTAAACTTCACCAGTCTTATAGATCACATAAGAGTTCCTTGTTTTAATTTCCATTTTTAAGTTTGAAGTTTGAACATCTTTTCTCTGTTTATTGGCCACTTTTTGTTTGTATATAATTTTCCTTTGCTTATTTTTCTCTTGGATTATTTATATTTTATTTAGTATGTGAGAAGCTCCTATGTACCAGGCACTGTGCTAGTTCAAAGAATATAACAACAAACAGGGTACACTGGTTTCTACTGTCTTGGGCCTTAGCATTATTGTAGTTTTAAGGATGTTAAGTTAAATTTTGATTATAAATGTCATAAGATTTAACTTATTCCCTCCCAAAAGGTAAAAAAGTCTTCAGTACCCTGACAGTATGGTATTTTTGCTTAACATATTTTTGATTCTTACATAGAAAATTTATCTGTCTTTATGGCTTCAGGTTTTTTCATCATACTTTAAAAAATCTTCAAGTCAAAATCTATCCCATGAAGTAAGCTGGTATAAACATTTTTGAGAGACAATTTGGCAGTATCAGTCTTTGACTCGTTCCACTTCTTGCAGTTTATTCAAGCTACTAAAAGAGTACAAATGTATTTGTACAGGCATATTACTTACAGTATTGTCTTGGTAGTAAAAAACTGAAGACAACCAAAACAAATGTTTCTCTGGAAGTATAAATTATAACACATCCAAGCAATGGCATACTGTGAAGCTGTTAAAGAATATATTAAATCTATATTTGATACTGAAAGCTGTCTATAGAAAGTGAAAAATGCAAGTAGCAAAGTAGAGTGATGCCATTTTGTTAAAAGATACATATGTACATATGTAGGATGAGTATATATATGTGGGCATGCATTTCTATAGGGCATGTCTGGACAGATATATCAAGTTGTTATGTGTTTTTCTGGAGGGTTAGGAGAGTTACTTTTTGGTGGTTTAAGTAAATTTGAACATTTTGTTTTCCCAACCAGTAAGAATATATAAAAAGTTTTCCCACAAAATAAAAAAGAGTCCTAGAAAATCTTAAAAAAAACCTCTATTTGTTTATACTGTCCTAGAATAGGGAAAGACAAATTTCCCAGCTATAAGGTTAGCAGAACCATGATGCATAAACCTAAAAAAAGTTAGCATTTACTCAAAAATACTGATTAACTTATAAATGTAGATGTAGCACTTCCAAAAACAGTTGATAAATCAAATATGGCAAATAGTAAAACTGCAGCATGATGTGAGGAGGTAGGAATTTTTACAGAATTTACACTTAGTGATCTGTAATGTAATTTCATTATTTAATAGGCTAAAAGAGAAAAATTATGGAATCTCAGCAAGTATTGAAAAGCCTATTAGTAAAACTCAGGTTCTCTTGTGTTTAAATCTCTTAGAAAAGTAGGAATAAAAAAAATTAATTTCACGTAGTAAGGAATATCCATCAGAAAGAACCACAGGTCCACATGTTTAAGAGGATGAAGTAAGCATATGGAATCTCTTCTTCCTCCTACCAAATCCTTAGAAACCATGAAAAATACATTAAAAACATATATGTATTTCCTTACTCAGAAACAAGGAGGAGAGTTTTGGTGGATCAGAAACTGAGGAACTCCCACAAGGCAGAAAGTAGAAGGTCCAGAGGGGAACCCCAGTGGCAGAAGAAAGATTAGTAAAGGAAAATTGTACAACACTGCGGGTGTCCCATTCCTGGAGATGGTGGAGTTGGGGAGGAAAGGGGAAACCCATGGTAAAAGACTCTATACCTGGGGAATCTCAACAAAAGCATCTCTCCCTGCCTGTGCCACATATCAGCAAGGAAAATATCTGCTGTCAAGATGAAATTTTTTTGTTTCCTCCCCGGTTTTACTGAGATATAATTGACACTGAGCATTGAAATCCTAAGAACAGGAGATTGGTGGGGAGATACAGGACATTTCCTTTTCCCTCTGCCCCATTACTTGCAACATCTGGCAAGAAAGAGGGAAATCCATTTCCAGAAGGACAGTTTTTTGGGTTCATAATATCCTTACTTCCACTGAAAATAGTTCAAGGCTACTACTGCCCTTCAGAGCCCTCCACCCACCCAGCAAGTTAACCCAAGTAGGGGTAAGTCCAAATTTATCACCAGACATCTTAGAAAAGCCAACATTATGAAAGAGACAGATTGAACAAGTAAAATAACTAAACCTGAGTCAGGATTAATAGAATTGTATGTACACTTTAAGAGGATGAATTTTGTGGTATGTGAACTTTAGCTCAATAATGCTGTTTGTAAACAAATGCAAGAGACCAATCTTATAAATCAAATTGATGAGACATTTTAAAGCATGATAGAAAACTCACAAGAAATAAATATGCATCAGAAATTTTACTTATAGCAAGTTTGTTCTGGAGAAACAACAGAACAAGGATATTTCAAAGGTTTTAATTATGACAATATTTAGAGAGCTAAAAACTAACAAATGGTCATCAGTAGGGAATTGGTTAAGATACAACATACCCATTTAATGGACTACTAGGGTGTTTTGAATTGATGTAGGAAAAAAGTATTCACGATATATTGATAGAAGAAAAGCAGCTTCAAGATTAAGTATAGTGTGTTACTGACATATTTAAGAAATACATGTTCAGAAGGGCATAAAAGTTCTAAAGGAATTATGGAGTGTGGCACTTTATTTTAAAATGTTTTTGGTCATGTATTAGAAAAAAACCCTTCTACTTAAAGCTTGTGCCCATTTCAAGTTTATAAAAATGTCCAACCCTATTTTCTTCTAGACTATTAATGTGTTAATTTACATATAGCAATTTGGAAAAAAGTAAAGATAGATCCCTAACTCATTCTTTATACCAAAATGAATTCCAGCTGTGAATGAAAGACATAGCTAGTAGTTTTTTTTTTTTTAACAATTTATTTTATTTTAGTATCATTAACCTACAATTACATGGGCAATATTGTGATGATTAAACTACCCGCTTCATCAGGTCCCCCCCACCGACCCTATTACAGTCACTGTCCATCAGTGTAGTGAGATGAGAATCACTACTTGTCTTCTCTGAGCTGTACAGTCCCCCCCGTACCCCCCCACCCTATGTCTGCCAATCGTAATGCCCCTTTTA
>JAQQAC010008350.1:30961141-30974603 GCA_029783875.1 Phataginus tricuspis | reverse complement strand
TTTCTGTTAGCTCATCATTAGTGTATAGGAAAGCAACAGATTTCTGTGTGTTAATTTTGTATCCTGCAACTTTGCTGAATTCAGATATTAGTTCTAGTAGTTTTGGAGTGGAGTCTTTAGGGTTTTTTATGTACAGTATCATATCATCTGCAAATAGTGACAATTTGACTTCTTCTTTACCAATCTGGATGCCTTGTATGTCTTTGTTTTGTCTGATTGCCGTGGCTAGGACCTCCAGTACTATGTTGAATAACAGTGGAGAGAGTGGGCACCCCTGTCTTGTTCCCGATCTTAGCTAGTAGTTTTTAAAACTATTTATTAATTCATCTTTTTCCCCTGGTTATAATATACCATCTGCCATTGGGTCTATTTCTAGACTTGGTTTCTCTATTTCTCTGCTAGCACTATTTTGCTTTCATTGCTGCAGTTAGTTTTATAATTTTATAGGACTAGTCCCATCTCTTCTCTTTAACCCCTTATCAACCTTACCCCTTTAATCCTTTTAAAAAATTCTAGGCAAGAATGAGGCAAATCCATTTCCAGAAGGACAATTTTTAGGGTTCATAATATCTCAAGATAAGTTTTTGTCCCAAGATAAATTTCAGATTTGTTTTTTCAATTAAAACAATGGCTTTTGATTGGTATTGTATTAGTTATAGACTAATTTATGGAAAATTGCATTCATTACAATAATTGAGTTTTCTGTCTAAAAACATTTACTCCATTTATTGATCTGTGTTCATTACTAGAAATTTGTATTGCTTTTCACTTAGATTTTGTACATTCCTTAAGTTTAGTCTGAGATATTTCATGCCTTCCTTATTTTTTGATGGGACCTTCCTGACATGTTGTATTTTGTCGGAGAAGCAAGTGGTTGCATTTCTTCCATACACAACAAAATGATTCCTACTCCACATTCAGGTGGGACGAGACCCAAGTCAGTTATCTCAAGAAAATACTGTTCAACATGGTTGGTTTAACATTTTGAGTAATTTAACTTATAAAATAACACCTCCAGTTTTGTTTTTCATATTACCTTTTGTACTTGCAGGATGGATTATGATTTGGACTCTAGGGTTTTTGTTTTGTTTTCCTAACATTTTATCCTTTGTTTCTTGGTCACATTGGAATTTTAGTCCTTTTGGAGTTAAAGCAATTCTGTATTTCAAATGCATTTTGCCTTTTGGTTCATTAGTCTGGTGAAAGTGGGTAAAGAATAATATATTTAACTCTCATTCTAAGAAGTCTGTTTTCTGGGTAGTTCTTGGTCCATGTATATTAAAATGGTAAAGGTGAAGTGAAGAACCAAGTTGTCTTTGTAGAGAAAAATAACAAGTATTCTGTTTTGGAGGTAGCATAATAGTTACTGGCTCAGCTTCTGTAGTCACATGACCTACCATTAGAATCTCATTTACGCTGTATGCTAGTTCAGTCCTTGGAGAAGTTAACCTCCCTACTCTTCTATCTCCATTTGTAAAGTAGGGATACTGTCTAACACCTGGGGTAGTAAAAAGGATGAAATGAGATATGCTAGTGCTTGGCTTATGGTAAGTTCTCCTTAACTGTCATTTTACTTCTGGATCCAGTGAGATAATGGTTTGCATCAGTGAGACATTGTCATCTAGAGTTCTTGAAGATCCAGTTAGGTCCTTTCTTCTGCATTAGGGATCCATGTTTATTACCTGAAAGTGAAACAAAATACAGATAAGAGGAAAAATAAAACAACTTAAAATCTCCAAAATACTACTATCCAGAAATCACATTATTAACAAGGGACACCCCTTTCCCATGATATTAGTTTAGGATTGGAACCATGTCCCCTTGATAGAGGAGACTGCTTTTCTTGAGGAATTTCAATTAAGGTTGCTGTGCCTAAAGTTTAATCTTTTCTTACTAGGGGCATTCTTTTTGTATAAAATTTGTTCCTTTAATGCAGTTTCTCAAAATTGGGATTTCTGTCTTCTGTTTGGGTCCATTCTCCCATGTAGACACAAGGCTGGCTTAGAGAACTAAAATACGATATTGTAAACACTACAGGTAAATATATGCTCTAGTTTAGTAGCCCAAATCTTTGTCTCCTACTCTGACTAAGCTGGAACTTGAGACTCCCTTTCTGTCTTCTGTATGCCTAAAGCCTGGACCAGAATCGGCCATAAGCAAGGAACTCTCTCCTCATTACTATATCCTGACTTTTGCTCTGGTGTGAAGCCTTACAAATTGGGAGCCATGCTGATGGAAAACCAAAAGGAGGAAAAATAGGTTTTTGACACCTTTGTCTACCCGTCCTCTGTACAAACTACTCTATTCCAAGGATAGTCACTCTGTTGTGCTACTTCCTTTACATTTTGTATTGATGCATAGCATAGGGCATTCTTGAAGTTAGAAAAGGAGCTGGGTAAAATAAGTGGCTGACAGTCCTCGTTTTCCCATCTGAATTCTGAGGACTAAACTGTCAAGACTGATGTTTTCCCAAGCTGTTGCTCCACATTCAGCATTAGTGAATGACCTAAGTCCTGCCTGTATTTTTGTGATCCTTTAAGCCTTTCCTTAGCTTCTTTGTATTTACTTAGAAGTAATGTCCTGGTTTTGTATTCTAGGGCCTTTTTAAGGTGTGTTTCTTCAGTGGATCCTCTTGGAAACCATTAAAATGCATATATTTACTATTTAAATTGACCTATCCTTTATTCTAGCCAAGAAGTCATTCCTTAATTTTGCTTACCCTCTTAAAATATGCCTCACTAGCTATTACCCACCTAAGCTCACCTCATAGATTTATTCCATATCATAAGCATAACTCTTTCAAACTGTGCATTAAAAGTTCCTTAGAATTTGTCCCTTGCTATGAGATAGGAAATTATACACCCTTACCAACAAATACAGTAACAGCAATCTTTTTTTAATTGAAGTGTAGTTGATATAGTCATATTGGTTTCAAGTATACAACACAGTGGTTCACTGTTTACCCATATTATTAAGTCATCACCCCCACTAGTGCAGTTACTATCTGTCAACATAGGAAGATGTTACAGAATCATTTGTATTATCCAGGCTGTACTACCATCTACATGACCAACATATTATGATTGAGAATTTTTTGCACTTTTATCCCCCTCCTCACCTCAACCCCTCCCACATGCTAACCACCAGTCACTTCTCAGTGTGTATGAGTCTACTGCTGTTTTCCTTCTGTTTTGCTTTATGTTCCACAAATAAGTGAAATCATATGGTATTTGTCTTTCTTTGCCTGGATTATTTCATACTGAGCATAATAGCCTCTAGATCCATCCATGTTGCAAATAGCAGGATTTCTTTTTTTTTAATTTTTAAATTTTTTATTTTGGTATCATTAATGTACAATTATATGAGCAACATTATGGTTACTAGACAAACCCATTATCAAGTCCCACTACATAGGATTTCTTTTTTTTATGGCTGAATAATATTTCATTGCATATATATACCACCACTTTATCCATTCATCCATTGATGGAAACTTAGGTTGTTGCTATTTCTTGACTATTGCAATCAGTGCAGCAATAAACATAAGGGTGCATGTCTTTTTGAACCAGGGATTTTGTTTTCTTCAGGTAAATTCCTAGAACTACAACTACTGGATTGAATGGTATTTCTATTTTAAGTTTTTTGAGGAACCTCCATAATGCTTTTCACAACAGTTGTACCAATTTACATTCCCACCAACAGTGTGGGACAATTCCCTTTTCTCCACATCCTCACCAGAACTTGTTATTCCTTCTCTTTTGGGTAGTTGCCATTCTAACTGGTGTGAGGTTATATCTCATTGTGGTTTTGATTTGCATTTCCCTTATGATTAGCAATGTGGACCATTTTCACATTTGCCTGTTGGCCATCTGTACTTCTTTGAAAAAAATGTCTGTTTGGGTCCTCTGTGCAATATTTAAATTAGAATATCATTCATACATAGCCCTATGTTGGTTTCAAATATATAACACAGTTACTCAACAGTTGTCCATTGCCAGAAAGGATTAAAGATGTTGGCATGAGAGGTGAGACAGAGGCTTCCTCCTAAAACCGCATATAATATGAAAATATAATTAATGCAACTACTCCTGAAAGAGCAACAGGAAAGAGGACTGTGCCAAACTACATATATCTGGAGAAAAGAGCAGACTTCACGGGACAGGGTAAGGTATCAAAGCTGTGGCCCGATGGGATGCAAGCCCTTCCCCCACCCCAGCTCACCAGCGGGAGGAAGAGAAACAGAGCGGGGAGGGAGTGGAAGCCTTGGACTGCTGAATACCTAACTCCGGAGATCTGCTCTGGGAGCACAAACCTACATTTCATGGTGTTTGCATGATACTCTTGTAATTAGGGGGTTGGAAATCTAAGACAGGCAGAATTCCTGGAGAGACTGAGATTCCAGCCGCTTGTGGAAAGCAGGGATCCATATCTGGCTGCTCTGGGACAAAAGAAAGGCGGGCAGTCTGAGAGACTTCCTAACAAGAAAGCCCTTAGCAAGGGGGCTGCTAAAGGGGCAAGGATTGCACAGAGCTTACTGCTCAGGAGAAAGGACAGGTAGACAAAATTGTCTGAGTGCACTCTGCCCACCAGTTTGGGAGCTTTCACAATCTTCAGGTGCTCCAGCTCCCTGGATGGCTACACAGATCCAAGGACCCCCTCCATGATACACAGCCTACTGTGCCTTTCTCCCAGCCAGCCCCACCTGGCTCGCAAACCGGCAAACCTACCCTGGCATTAGGCCAGCCAGAGGGAAGATCTGTCTACAGCAACTACAAACTGAAAGCATAGAGGCTTACACCTGTGTGCTTGGCCCACTGGTTCAGGAGTGGAGTCAGACATAGCAGCCGGGAAGCAGGAAACAGCTTTTAACTCTGCCCAGGCACCAATACCACTCCCCTGCGACCCCTGACATTGCTTCAGTGGCTGAACAGCTCTATTAAAAGGTATGGAAGCTCCAGGGAGTAGAGCTTCTGTGTACTAGAGAGTGCCATATACAAATATGAAACACCAAAGGAACCTGGTTCAAAGTAAAATTAATACAACTACTGAGAAAGATTTAAGTGACATCAACCTCATGAATCTTCCTGAAAGGGAGTTCAAAATAAAAATCATTAACATGCTTATGGAGGTATGGAAAGATATTCAAGAACTCAGGAATGAATTCTGTTCGGAGATCCAATCATTGAAGAGCACAATGGATGGTATTAAAAGCAGATTAGATATGGTGGAGGAGACGATAAATGAAATAGAAACTAGAGAAGAGGAATATGAAGAAGCTGAGGCACAGAGAGAAAAAAGATCTCTAAGAATGAACGAATATCAAGAGAACTGTGTGACCAATCCAAAGGGAGCAATATTCGTATTATATTGCTACCTGAAGAAGAGAGAAAAAGGGATAGAAAGTGACATTGATGAAGTAATTGCTGAAAACTTCCCCAAACTGGGGAAGGAGATAGTCTCTCAGGCCATGGATCTCCCAACACAAGACACCCAAGGAAGACAACACCAAGACATATAGTAATTAAAATGGCAAAGATCAAGGATAAGGACAGATTATTAAAAGCAGCCAGAGAGAGAAATAAGATCACATACAAAGGAAAGACCATCAGGCTATCATCAGACTTCTCAGCAGAAACCTTACAGGCCAGAAGGGAGTGGCATGATGTATTTAATGCAATGAAGCAGAAGGGCCTTGAACCAAGATTACTTCATCTGGTAAGATTAACATTTAAGTCTGAAGTAGGGATTAAACAGTTTCCAGATAAGCAAAAGGTGAGAGAATTTACCTCCCACAAACCATCTCTACAGTGTATTTTGGAGGGACTGCTATAGATGGAAGTGTTCTAATGTTTAATAGCTGTTACCACAGGTGATGAAACCACAGTAAAGAAAGCAGAACAGCTACATACTAAGCAAATGCAAAATTAAATTTCCTATCCCCAAAGTCAATCAAGTAATAGACAGTACAAAATGTGATACCTAATATATAAAGAATGGAGAAGGAAGAACAAGGAGGAGAAAAAAAAAAGAATCTTTAGATTGTGTTTGTAATAGCATATTAAGTGAGTTAAGTTAGACTCTTAGATAGTAAGGAAGTTAACCTTGAACGTTTGTTAACCACGAATCTAAAGCCTGCAATGCCAATAAGTACGTACCTATCGATAATCACCCTAAATGTAAATGGACAATGCACCAATTAAAAGACATAGAGTTACTGAATGGATAAAAAACAAGATCCATCTATATGCTGCCTTCAAGAGACTCACTTTAAGCCCAAAGACATACACAGACTAAAAGAGAAGGGATAGAAAAAGATATTTTATGCAACTAATAGGGAGAAAAAAGCAGGAGTTGCAGTACTTGTATCAGACGAAATAGACTTAAAACAAAGAAAGCCACAAGAGACAAAGGAGATTACATAATGATAAAAAGGTCAACCCAACAAGAAGATATAACCATTATAACTATTTATGCACTCAACACAGGAGCACCTACATATGTGAAACAAATACTAACAATTAAAAGGGGCAGTAGAATGCAATGCATGCATTTTAGGACACATATACAACACTCCACTCACTCTGAAGAACAGATCAACCAGACAGAAAATAAGTAAGCAGACAGAGGCACTGAAGAACACATTAGAACAGATGGACCTAACAGACATCTACAGAACTCTGCACACAAAAGCAGCAGAATACACATTCTTCTCAAGTGCACCTGAATCATTTTCAAGAATACATGATATACTAGGCCACAAAGAGCGTGGGTAAATTCAAAAAGATTGAAATAGTACCAACCAGTTTCTCAGACCACAAAGGTATGGAACTAGAAATAAATTACTCAGAAAAAAAAAAAAAGAAAACTCTGACAAACACATGGAGACTTAACAACATGCTCCTAAATAACAAACGAATCAATGACCAAATAAAAACAGATCAAGCAATATATGGAGACAAATGACAATAATTCAACACCCCAAAATATGTGGGAAGCAGCGAAGGCCGTGCTAAGAGGAAAGTATACAGCAATACAGGGCTACCTTAGGAATGAAGACCAATCCCATGTGAACAGTCTAAACTCACAATTAACGAAACTAGAAGAAGAACAACAAATGAGGCCCAAAATCAGTAGAAGGAGGGACATAATAAAGATTATAGCAGAAATAAGTTAAATCGAGAATAATAAAACAATAGAATCAATGAAAGAAAGTGCTGGTTCTTTGGAAAAATAAACCTAATACATAAACACCTCGACAGACGTATCAAGAAAAAAGAGTCTATTCACATAAACAGAATCACAAGTGAGAAAGGAAAAATCACTATTGACACAAAAGAAGTACAAGGAATTATTAGAGAATACAATGAAAAATTATATGGTAACAAACTGGATAACCTAGAAGAAATGGACAACTTTCTAGAAAAATACAACATTCCGAGGCTGAACCAGAAAGAAACATAAAATCTGAACACACCAATTACCAGCAAGAAATTGAAATGGTAATCAAAAACCTACCTAAGAACAAAACACCTGTACCAGTTGGCATCACAGCTGAATTTTATCAAACATTTAGTGAAGACCTAATACCCATCCTCCTTAAAGTTTTCCAAAGAGTAGAAGAAAAGGGAATACTTCCAAACTCATTCTACGAGGCTAGCATCACTCTAATACCAAAACCAGGTAAAGACACCACAAAAAAAGAAAATTACAGACCAATAGCCTGATGAACATAGAGGCAAAAATACTCAACAAAATATTAGCAACTCGAATTCAAAAATACATATAAAAGATCGTCCATCATGATCCAGTGGGATTCATCCCAGGGATGCAAGGATGGTACAACATTCGAAAATCCATCATCATCCACCACATCAACAAAAAGAAGGACAAAAACCACATGATCGTCTCCATAGATGCTGAAAAAGCATTTGACAAAATTCAACATCCATTCATGATAAAAACTATCAACAAAATGGGTATACAGGGCAAGTACCTCAACATAATAAAGGCCATATATGACAAATCCACAGCCAGCATCATACTTAACAGCGAGAAGCTAAAAGTGTTTCCCTTAAGATCTGGAACAAGACAAGGATGCCCACTCTCCCCACTTCTTTTCAACACAGTACTGGACATCTTAGCCACAGCAGTCAGACAACACAAAGAAATAAAAGGCATCCCGATTGTTAAGGAAGAAGTCAAACTATCCCTGTTTGCAGATGACATGATATTGTACATAAAAAACCCTAAAGAATACACTCCAAAACTACTAGATCTAATATCTGAATTCAGCAAAGTTGCGGGTTACAAAATTAATACGCAGAAGTCTGTGGCATTCCTATACACTAACAAAGAACTAGCAGAGAGAGAAATCAGGAAAACAAGTCCATTCACAGTTGCATCAAAAAGAATAAAATACCTAGGAATAAACCTAACCAAGGAAGTGAAAGATCTATACTCTGAAAACTACAAGACACTCATAAGAGAAATTAAAGAAGATACCAATAAATGGAAACATATCCCGTGCTCATGGATAGAAAGAATTAATATTGTCACAATGGCCATCCTGCCTAAAGGAATCTACAGATTAAATGCAATTCCTATCAAAATACCAATGGCATTCTTCAACGTACTACAGAAAATCGTTCTAAAATTCATATGGAAACACAAAATACCCCAAATAGACAAAGCAATCCTGAGAAGGAAGAATAAAGCTTGGGGGATTATGCTCCCCAACTTCAAGCTCTACTACAAAGCCTCAGCAATCAATACAATTTGGTACTGGCAGAAGAACAGACCCATAGACCAATGGAACAGACTAGAGAGCCCAGATATAAACCCAACCATATATGGTCAATTAATATATGATAAAGGAGCCATGAACATACAATGGGGAACTGACAGCCTCTTCAACAGCTGGAGTTGGCAAAACTGGACAGCTACATGCAAGAGAATGATACTGGATTATTGTTTAACCCCATACACAAAAGTAAACTCGAAATGGATGAAAGACCTGAACGTAAGTCATGAAACCATGAAAAGCTTAGAACACAACATAGGCAAAAATCTTCTGACTATAAGCATGAGCAACTTCTTCCTGAATGCATCTCTTCGAGTAAGGGAAACAAACAAAAAAATGAACTCATGGGACTACATCAAACTAAAAAGTTTCTGTACATCAAAGGAAATCATCAAGAGAACAAAAAGGTATCCCACAGTATGGGAGAATATATTTCTAAATGACATATCTGACAAATGGTTAACGTCCAAATTATATAAAGAACTTGAACGCCTTAACAACCCAAAAGCAAATAACCCAATTAAAAAAAGGGCAGAGGATATGAAGAGACAGTTCTCCAAAGAAGAAATTCAGATGGCCAACAGACACATGAAAAGATGCTCCACATCACTAATCATCAGGGAAATGCAAATTAAAACCACAATGAGATATCACCTCACACCAGTAAGGATGGCCAGCATCCAAAAGACTAAGAACAACAAATGCTGGCGAGGATGCGGAGAAAGGGGAACCGTTGTACACTGCTGGTGGGAATGTAAGCTAGTTCAACCATTCTGGAAAGCTATATGGAGGTTCCTCAAAAAAGTAAAAACAGAAATACCATACAGGAGTCCCACTCCTTGGATTTTACCCAAAGAATACAACTTCTCAGATTAAAATGAACATACGCACCCCCGTGTTTATCACAGCACTTTTCACAATAGCCAAGATAAGGAAGCCATGTAAGAGTACATCAGTAGATGAATGGATAAAGAAGAGGTGGTACATATGCACAATGGAATACCATTCAGCCATACGAAAGAAACAAATCCTACCATTTGCAACAACATGGATGGAGGTAGTGGGTATTATGCTCAGTGAAATAAGCTAGGCAGAGAAAGACAAGTGCCAAATGATTTCCCTCATTTGTGGAGTATAACAACAAAGTAAAACTAAAGGAACAAAATAGCAGACTCAGAGACTCCAAGAAGGAACTAGTGGTTACCAAAGGGGACGGGTGTGGGAGGGCGGTTGGGGAGGGAGGGAGAAGGGTATGAGGTGTCTTAGGTTTAGTACACATGGTGTGGGGGTTCATGGCGAAAACTGTAGCACATAGAAGGCAGGTAGTGAATATGTGGCATGTTACTACACTGAAGGGCAGTGACTGCAGTGGGATATGGGTGGGGACTTGATAATATAGGTAAATGTAGTAAGCACATTGATTTTATGTGACACCTTCATAAGAGTGTATATCAATACTTTAATAAAAAATTAAAAAACAAACCATTGTCCATATTATTAAACCTCACCTCCTCTAGTGCAGTTACTATCTACCAACATAGTAATATGTTATAGAATCACTGACTATATTCTCCATTGTCTAGTATCATCCTTATGACCAATGTATATTGTGACTGCGAATTATTGTACTCCTTTGACCCTTCACCCTAGCCCCTCACCCGCGCCAACCCGTCCCCCTCAGTAACCACTAGTCACTTCTCAGTGTCTGTGAATCTTCTGTCATTTTGTTCTTTCTGTTTTGCTTTGTTTTTATACTCCACAAATAAGTGAAATCATATGGTATTTTTCTCTGCCTAACTTATTTCACTGAGCATGATACCCCTCTAGATCCATCCATGTTGTCACAAATGCCCACATTTCTTTTCTTTCTATGGCTGAATAATATTCCATTGTGTATATGTACCACATCTTTATCCATTCATCTATTAATGGACATTTAGATTGCTTCCATATCTTGGCTGTTGCAATCAGTGCAGTGATAAACATAGGAGGAATATATCTTTTTGAATCAGGAATTTTGTTTTCTTCTGGTAAATTCCTAGAACTGGAATTACTGGGTTGAATGATATTTCTATTTTTAGTTTCTTGAGGAACCTCCATATTGCTTTCCTGAGCAGTTGCACCAATTGGCATTCCCACCAACAGTGTAGGAGAGTTCCCATACCTCTGCATCATCACCAGCACTTGTTATTTCTTGTCTTTTGGATAGTGGTCATCCTAACTGATATAAGGTGATATCTCATTGTGGTTTTAATTTGCATTTCCCTGATGATTAGCGATGTGGAGCATCTTTTCATGTGCCTGGTGGCCATTCCTGTTTCTTTGGAAGAGTGTTTTGGTCGTCTGTCCATTTTTTAATTGGGTTATTTGCTTTTTGGTTGTCGAGGTGTATGATTTCTTTATATATTTTGGATGTTAAACCTTTATCTGATGAACCATTTACAAATATGTTCTCCATTACTGTGGGTTGCCTTTTTGTTCTGTTGATGGTGTCCTTTGCTGTACATAATCTTTTTAGTTTGATGTAATCCCAATTGTTCATTTTTGCTTTTTGTTTCCCTTGCCTCAGGAGATGTGTCCTTGAAAAAAAATTGCTCATGCTTATTTATATTCAAGAGATTTTTCCCTATGTTTTCTTCTAAGAATTTTATGGTTTCATGACTTACATTCAGGTCTTTGATGTTAATTTTGAGTTTACTTTTGTGTATGGAGTTAGTAATCCAGTTTCATTCTCTTGCATGAAGCTCTCCAGTTTTGCTAACACCAGTTATTGAAGAAGCTGTCTTTTCCCCATTGTATATTCATGGATCCTTTATCATATATTAATTGATCATATATGTTGGGTTCTATATCTGGGCTCACTATCCCATTCCACTGATCTATGGGTCTGTTCTTGTGCCAGTACCTAATTATTTTGATTACTGGAGCTTTGTAGTAGAGCTTGAAGTCAGGGAGCATAAACTCCCCAGCTTTGTCGTTCTTTTTCAGGATTGCTTTGGCTATTTTAGGTCTTTTGTGGTCACATACATATTTTACAACTATTTGCTCTATTTCATTGAAAAATGCCATCGTTATTTCCTCTAGTTCATTGAAAAATGCCATTCATATTTTGATAGGGTTTGATTGAATCTATTGTTTTGGCAGGATGGCTATTTTGACAGTATTAATTCTTACTATCCATGATCATGGGTTAGATTTCCGTTTGTGTCCTTAATTTCTCTCATGAGTGTCTTATATTTTTAGAGTACAGGTCTTCGCTCCTTGGTTAGGTTTATTCCTAGATATTTTATTCTTTATGATGTAATTGTAAATGGAATTGCTTTCCTGATTTCTCTTTCTGGTAGTATGTTGTTTATACATCAGAGTGCAAGAGATTTCTGTGTATTAATTTTGTATCCTGGAACTTTGCTGAATCCATTTATTCCTGTTTTTTGGAGGGTTCTTTATGGTATTCTATATATAGTATGTCATCTTCAAACAATGACAGTTTCACTCCTTCGTTACCAGTTTGGATGCCTTTTACCTCTTTATCTTGTCTGATTGCCGTGCCTAGGACCTCCAGGACTATGTTGAATAAAAGTGGTGAGAGTGGACATCTTTGTCTTTTTCCTGATGTTAGAGGAAAATCTTTCAGCTTTTTGCTACTATTATTTTGGCTGTCGGTTTGTCATATATGGCCTTTATTATGTTGAGGTACGTTCCCTGTATATCGTTTTTTTTTTGGTATCATTAATCTACAATTAAATGAGCAACATTATGGTTACTACACTCCCCCCATCATCAAGTCCCCACCACCTACCCATTACAGTCACTGTCCATCAGTGTAGTAAGATGCTGTAGAATCACTCCTTGAGATCTCTGTGTTTTACAACCCTCCCTGTGCTCCCCCCTACATAATGTCTGCTAATCGTAATTCCTCTTTCTTCCCCTTGTCCCTCCCTTCACACCCCTCCTCCCTAGTTCCTTTCCCTTTGGTAACTGTTAGTCCATTCTTGGGTTCTGTGAGTCTGCTGTTGTTTTGTTCCTTCAGTTTTTTTCTTTGTTCTTATACTCCACAGATGAGTGAAATCATTTGATACTTGTCTTTTTCCACCTGGCTTATTTCACTGAGCATAATACCCTCTAGCTCCATCCATGTTGTTGCAAATGGTAGGATTTCTTTTCTTCTTATGGCTAAATAGTATTCCATTGTGTATATGTACCACATCTTCTTTATCCATTCATCTACTGATGGACACTTAAGTTGCTTCCATATCTTGGCTATTATAAATAGTGCTGCGATGAACATAGGGTTGCATATGCCTTTTTCAAACTGCGCTGCTACATTCTTTTTTTTTTTTTACAATTTATTTTATTTTAGTATCATTAACCTACAATTACATGAGCAATATTGTGATGATTAAACTACCCCCTTCATCAGGTCCCCCCCACCAACCCTATTACAGTCACTGTCCATCAGTGTAGTGAGATGAGAATCACTACTTTTCTTCTCTGAGCTGTACAGTCCCCCCCGTGCTCCGCCACCCTATGTCTGCCAATCGTAATGCCCCTTTTACCCTCTTATCCCTCCCTTCCCACCCATCTCCCCAGTCCCTTTCCCTTTGGTAACTGTTAGTCCATTCGTGGGTTCTGTGAGTCTGCTGCTGTTTTGTTCCTTCATTT
>JAQQAC010008350.1:30943633-30956141 GCA_029783875.1 Phataginus tricuspis | reverse complement strand
TCATCTGCAAATAGTGACAATTTGACTTCTTCTTTACCAATCTGGATGCCTTGTATGTCTTTGTTTTGTCTGATTGCCGTGGCTAGGACCTCCAGTACTATGTTGAATAACAGTGGAGAGAGTGGGCACCCCTGTCTTGTTCCCGATCTTAGATGAAAAGCTTTCAGCTTCTCACTGTTAAGTATGATGTTAGCTGTGGGTTTGTCATATATGGCCTTTATGATGTTGAGGTACTTGCCCTCTATACCCATTTTGTTGAGAGTTTTAATCATTAGAGTGGAGTCTTTATAGAGTGTTTTATGTACAATATCATGTCATCTGCAAATGGTGACAGTTTGACTTGTTTACCAATCTGGGTGCCTTTTATTTCTTTGTGTTGTCCGACTGCTGTGGCTAGGACCTCTAGTACTGTGTTGAATAACAGTAGGCAGAGTGGGCATCCCTGCCTTGTTCCCGATCTTAGGTGAAATCTTTCAGCTTCTTACTGTTAAGTATGATGTTGTTGGCTATGGGTTTGTCATATAACGCCTTTATTATGTTGAGGTACTTAGCCTGTATACCCATTGTGTTGAGAGCTTTTATCATGAATGGATGTTGAATTTTGTCGAATGCTTTTCAGCATCTATGGAGATGATCCTGTGGTTTTTGTCCTTTTTTTTTTAATGTGGATTATTTTGATGGATTTTCAAATGTACCATCCTTGCATCTTTGACATGAATCCCGCTTAATCATTGTGTATGAGTCTCTTTATGTATTTTTGAATTCGGTTTGCTAATATTTTGTTGAGTATTTTTGAATCTGTGTTCATGAGGGATATTGATCTGTAATTTTCTTTTTTTGTGATATCTTTGCCTGGTTTTGGTCTTAGAATGATGCTGGCTTCATATAATGAGTTTGGAAGTATTCCCTCCTCTTTATCTTTTTGAGAACTTTAAGGAGAATGGGCATTATATTTTCTGTATATGTGTGATAAAATTCAGTGGTGAATCTATCTGGCCTGGGGGTTTTATTCTTGGGTAGTTTTTTGATTACCAGTTCAATTTCATTGCTGTTAATTGTTCTGTTTAGATTTTCTGTTTCTTCTTGGTCCATCTTGGAAGGTTGTATTTTTCAAGGAAGTTGTCTATTTCTTCTAGGTTTTCCAGCTTGTTAGCATATAGATTTTCATAGAATTCTCTAATAATTTTTTGTGTTTTTGTGGGGTCCAGCGTGATTTGTCCTTTCTCATTTCTGATTGTCTTTATGTGTGTAGACTCTCTTTTTCGCTTAATATGTCTGGCTTGGGGTTTATCTATTTTATTTTCTTAAAGAACCAGCTCTTGGTTTCATTGATATTTTTCTATTTTATTCTTCTCAATTCTATTTATTTCTTCTCTGATCTTTATTATGTCCTTCTTTCTGCTGACTTTGAGCCTCATTTGTTCTCCTTTTTCTAGTTTCAAAATTGTGACTTTAGACTATTCGTTTGGAATTGCTGTTCCTTCTTTAAATAGGCCTGGATTGCTATATACTTTCCTCTTACAACTACCTTTGCTGCTTCCCACAGAAGTTGGGGCTTTGTGCTGTTGTTGTCATTTGTCTCCATATATTGCTTAATGTCTGTTTTAATTTGGTTATTGATCCATTGATTATTTAACAGTATGTTGTTAAGCCTCCATGTGTTTGTGAACCTTTTTGTTTTGTTTGTACAATTTATTTCTTGTTTTATACCTTTGTGATCTGAGAAGTTGTTTGGTAGAATTTCAAATGTTTTTGAAGTTACAGAGGCCCTTTTTGTGGCCTAGTATGCAGTCTATTCTGGAAAATGTCCCATGTGCACTTGAGAAGAATGTGTATTCTGCTGCTTTTGGGTGTAGAGTTCTGTAGATGTGTGTTAGGTCCATCTATTCTAGTGTGTTGTTCAGTGCCTCTGTGTCCTTACTTATTTTCTGTCTGGTTGATCTGTCCTTTGGAGTGAGTAGTGTGTTGAAGTGTCCTAAAATGAATGCATTGCATTCTATTTCCTCCTTTAATTCTGTTATTATTTCTTTCACATATGTTGGTGCTCCTGTGTTGGGTGTATATATATTTATAATGGTTATATCCTCTTGTTAGACTGCCCTTTTTATCATTATGTAATGTCCTTCTTTATTTCTTATTACTTTCTTTGTTTTGAAGTCTACTTTGTCTTATATAAGTAATGCAAGTCATCCTTTTTTCTCCCTATTGTTTGCATGAAATATCTTTTCCATTCCTTCACTTTGAGTCTGTGAATGTCTTTGGGCTTGAGGTGAGTCTCTTGTCGGCAGCATATAGATGGGTCTTGCTTTTTTATCCATTCTATTACTCTGTGTCTTTTGATTGGTACATTCAGTCCATTTACATTTAGGGTGATTATTGATAGATATGTACTTATTGCCATTGCAGGCTTTGGATTCATGGTTACCAAACTTTCAAGGGTTGCTTCTTTACTGTCTAACCGTCCAACTTAACTCTCTTATTAAGCTATTATAAACACAGTCTGATGCTCTACCTTCTTATTTTTCCTCTTCCACTCTTTATATGTTATGTGTTTTATTGTGTACTCTTGTGTTTCTTTTGATTGCTTTTGTGGATAGTTGAATTTATTTTTAATATTTGTTTGGTCTGCTTTCTTTGCTGTGAATTCATTTTCTCTGGTGACGTCTATTTATCCTTAGGAGTGCTTCCATCTAGACCAGTCCCTTTAAAATATCCTGTAGAGGTGGTTTTTGAGAGGCAAATTCTGTCAACTTTTGCTTGTCTGGAAATTGTTTAATCCCTCCTTCAAATTTAAATGATAACCTTGCTGCATAGAGTATTATTGGTTCAAGGCCCTTCTGTTTCATTGCAGTAAATATATCATGCCACTGCCTTCTGGCCTGTAGGGTTTCTGTGGAGAAGTCTGATGATAGCCTGATGGGTTTTCCTTTGTATGTGATCTTTTTTCTCTCTCTAGCTGCTTTTAAAAGTCTGTCTTTATCCTTGATCTTTGCCATTTTAATTATTATATGTCTTGATGTTGTCTTTCTTGGGTCCCTTGTGTTGGGAGATCTGTGCACCTCCATGGCTTGAGAGACTATCTTCTTCCCCAGATTGGGGAAGTTTTCAGCAATTACCTCCTCAATGACACTTTCTATCCCTTTTCTCTCTCTTCTTCTCGTACCCCTATAATGTGAATATTGTTCCATTTGGATTGGTCACATAGTTGTCTTAATGTTCTTTCATTCCTAGAGATCCTTTTATCTCTCTCCGCCTCAGCTTCTCTGTATTCCTGTTCTCTGATTTCTGTTCCACTGACAGTCTCTTGCATCTCATCCAGTCTGCTCTTAATTCTATTGATTGTTTCATTTCTGTTATCTCCCTCCGGACTTCATCCCTTAGCTCTTGCATATTTATCTGCAGGTCTATCAACATGGTTATGACTTTTATTTTGAATTCTTTTTCAGGAAGATTCTAACTCACCAGGCCCTCTCTCTGGGGTTGTGTGAGTGATTTTTGACTGGACCAGATTCTTCTGCTTTTCATGGTGATACTTGAAGTGGTCGCACACAGGTGGTGTGTGTGTCAGCTGGCATAACAAAGTCCCTTCTTGCTTGTTGGTCACCTTGCCCTTCTCCGCTGCCTGTGCCATCTACCCACATACCAGGAGAAGTCTCTGGGATAATCCCCTTAGCTGCCGTGGGCAGGGTGGACCTTGCGATAGCCTAGCGCACTGGGGCAGGTCGCAGCTGTGCTGGTTGCATTCTCTTGTGATAACAGTGCCCCTTCATGCCTTCCAGACCTTGCTCCGGCTTCTGCTGCCTATGCTGTCTACTCGCACTCTGAGAGCAGTCTCTGGGATAATCTCCTGAGCGTCCGTGGGCGGGGTGGCCTTCGGGAAAGCCAGCACACTGCCGGGGTGGCAGTCGCACCGGGTGTGATCTCCTGCAAAAATGGCGCCCCTTCATGCCTTCCGGACCTTGATCTGGCTTCTGCTGCCTGTGCCGTCTACCTGCACACCACGAGCTATCTCTTGAATAATCTCCTGAGCTGCCATGGGCGGGTGACCTTTGGGAAAGCCTAGCACACTGTGGAGGGTGGCAGACGCACCAGCTGTGTTCTCCTCTGAGAATGGTGCCTCTTTGTGCCTTCCGGACCTTGCTCTGGCTTCCTCTGTCTGTTCCTTTTAGCTGTGCGCTGGGAGGAGAGTCTGTGTGGTTGATATGGGCAGTTCTGTTCTCTGAGTGCTCTGCAGCTGTGGTTGGGTTAGTCAGTTTGCTTGCAGCACTGGCCTGGGTGAATGATTGGCAGGCTGCTTATCACCGTGCAGAGCTTTGGGGCTGTTACCCCCCAAGGGGCTAGCGAGTCTGAAGTTGCTCAAGATTCTCAGCCTGCTAGGTTGAGTGTGCTGGGACGATTTTGTCCAGCTGTTGAGCCCTTGTCCTTTTAAGACTTTTAAAAAGCGCCCACTTTTCTTTTGTCCCAGGGGAGCCAGCTGTGGGGACTCGCTCGCAGTCCCCATCTTGGATTTTACTTTTCCATTTCTCTAATATGCAGTACAGCATGCAATGTGTGTCTGTGCTCCCGGTGCAGATTACTAGACCTGGTTATTTAGTAGTCCTGTGCTTCCACTCCCTCCCAACTCTGATCCTTTTCCTCCCGCCCATGAGCTGGGTTGGGGGGAGGGCTCAGGTCTCCCCCGTTCTCGGCTTTGTATCTTACCCTTTTCATAAGATGCTGAATTCTCTCAAGATGTAGCTGTATCCTGGCTGTTGTACTGTATCTTGTGGTTTCTGTTTTAGGAATAGTTGTGTTTGTTGTATTTTCAAAAATCTATATGGTTTTAGGAGGAGATTTCTGCCGCCCTACTCACGCCGCCATCTTGAGCCCCTCCCTGTATATCTACTTTGTTGAGATTTTTATCATGAATGGATGTTGAATTTTGTCAAATGCTTTTTCAGTGTCTACTGAGATGATCGTTTGGTTTTTATCCTTTTTTTGTGGTGTGTGGTGTTGATTGATTTTTGAATATTGTACCCTCCTTGCATCCCTGGAATAAATCCCACTTGGTTGTGATGGATGGTCCTTTTGATGTATTGGTTTTCTACTATTTTGTTGAGGATTTTTGCATCTGTGTTCATCATGGGTATTGATCCATAATTTTTTTTTTTTTTTGTAGTGTCTTTGTCTGGTTTTGGTATTAGAGTGATGCTGGCCTCATAGAATGAGTTTGGACGTATTCCCTTTGTATGTTTTGGAATGCTTTAAGAAGGATGGGTGTCATCTCTTTAAGTGTTCAGTAGAATTCAGCTGTGAAGTAGTCATGGACTTTTGTTTGTTGGGAGTTTTTTGATTACCAATTTCATTACTGGTAATTGGTCTGTTCAGGATTTCTGTTTCTTCATGGGTCAGTCTGGGAAGGTTGTACTTTTCTAGGATTTGTCCATTTCTTCTAGGTTGTCCAATTTATTGGTATATAATTTTTCGTAGAATTCCTTAATAATCCTTTGTATTTCTGTGAAGGCAACTGTGACTGATTTTGTTTACTTGTGTACTCTCATTTTCTCTTGATAAGTCTGGCTAGGGATTTGTCTGTTTTGTTTATCTTCTCAAAGTACCAGCTCTTTGTTTCATTGATTTTTTTCTATTGTTTTATTCTTCTCTATTTTATTTATGCTCCGATCTTTATTATGTCCCTCTTTCTACTAACTTTGGATTTTATTTGTTTTTCTTTTTCTAGTTTCTTTAGTTGTGAGATTAGACTGTTTATTTGGGATTGTTCTTGTTCCTTGAGGTAGGCTTGTGTTACTTTGTACTTCCCTTTTAGAACTGCTTTTCAGTGACAGCTTTTTTTTCCCTCTTTTTTTCATCAAAACAATACAAGTTCATAGTTTAAACACAGGATACTTCAGGTTTTATAGTGAGAAAAACAACAGTGTCCTGCCCTACCCTCTCCATCCGAAACTTCCAATCTATAGAAGCAACAGTTAACTGTTTTAGCTTTTTCTTTGAGTGACAGCAGCCTTAACAGTTAATTCCTTCCAATTGTCATTTTAAAATAGATGATTCCTTCACTTGTCAAATGTTATATACATTTAACTGTGTGATTTAGCCCTTTCGGTTTCACTCTTTAGGTGGTAGGATTCTTATCCAAAGTTAAGTTACCAAAAGATATCAATCCTTAGTTTTAGTTAGCCATTCCCTCCTAACAGTGCATCAGCTTAAAAATCCAATATGAAATGATGCCTTATAGCATTTCTCTCTAAATTGGAATGCTGAGGGCCTGATCCATTAATTTTACAAAACATAACTTTTAAAAGATTTCTTTTATAGTGTAATGTATGTTTGTAATAGTTTAAATATGTGTTGTGCTGCTTAAAGTTTCTGGAGAATGACTTTGCTGAAAATATTTTTCCACCTTAAATTTTTCTTTATTCCTTTATTTAAGGATTCCTAGATGAGGTTATGAAGAAATATGGCAGTTTGGTCCCTCTCAGTGAAAAAGATGTCCTTGGAAGATTAAAAGATGTCTTTAATGAAGATTTTTCTAATAGGTATGTCAATGATGCTTAAGTTAAGCCCTTGAAAATACAATTGTTGGCAAATATAACTTTTTTTTATTAAAAAAAATACTTAGCAATATATTGAGGAGAACTCATGTTTATCTTTTGAAATCTTTATGTTGCAGAAAACCATTTATCAATAAGGAAATAACAAACTATCGAGCAAGACATCAAAAATGCAACTTCCGCATCTTCTACAATAAGCACATGCTGGATATGGATGATTTGGCGACCTTGGATGGTCAGAATTGGCTGAATGACCAGGTGAGTTTATTTTAGGTTCTTAGCATGGAAAAGCTGCACAGGATGTTGGACAATAAAATAAAATTAATGACTTCTGGGTTGGTCTCACAGTATCTTTTTGGAATCAAGGATTCTTTATTCCTTATTGAAGCTACTCATTCACTAACCCCAGTGTCCAAAAGGTTTGATTACTGGAAGCAGTATCATTATGTTATTCATTCTGAGTGGGATGTTCTGAATTATATAGGGTTAGTAAGCTGGTTTTATGTTGACTTTTTATAGGTCATTAATATGTACGGTGAGCTGATAATGGATGCCGTCCCAGACAAAGTAAGTGAAAACTTAAATTTCTTCAGGAGAGTCCTTGTGTATTAAAAGGAGAAGTTTCTCTCTTTAAACTTAATGTAATTATTTGATATTACTTTAGATTTTTAAAAAAGCGTTAGATTTTGTCTTGATCATGTTAGGTTCGTGCATATGTTCTATAAATCTTCTCTGCATAAGAAAGTCATGATGCCAGTGTTTTCCAGCTTATTTCAGAGTGGGTGTGTTGTTGATATCTTGAGGTGGCTTTTTTTTATGGTGATAAAAAACAATATTTAACAAAATTCAACTGAGTAAATTTAAAGATCTAATTAGTTTTATTGATTCATGAATTCAGCATTCCATGTAAAAAATGGAAGACTTATAGGTAGAAGGGGGTAGGACATGGAAATTACTAGCAAGAGTAGATTGTTTCAGGCAAAGTCCCCTTCCTTTAGAGAAAGGCAGAGATCTCTCAGGCAGATTGCCTCATTAGTGCTGACCAGGTAATTCCAGGTTGACTGATTAAGATTACAGTTCTTGGAGAGCCTGAAACTGCAATTAGGTGTTGTCTCAGTTTGGTGATGTAGGTTTAGCACAGGTGACTCCATTTTGAGCCTGTTACATCTTTAACAGTGGGGAGATGCACAAACGGTCTGTTTGCTTTATGCTTTTAAAGTTTTGCTTTCTTGAATAATGTAGTAAAGTGGTATACATCTTCACTTTTTTTGGATTGATCTGTGATACTCAGTTCAAATACAAACTAACCCCCTTTGAACTCTAAAATTACCTGAAGAGCTTAAATATCAAAGCTGTTTTTTAAATTTTACATATTTGTCCTGAATACTGAAATTGACAGATGGGCAGTCTTTGATTTTTACCAAGCAAAATCTTTCTAAGTACTTTATGATCTTTTATAAATCTAGTGATTTAAATAGGTAAATATACTTACTTTCATATTCCAATGCCATTTATGAATATAGACAAAATGTCGTACAACTTTCTGCTTGAAATTACAAGTGTTTTGCATTTTAAATTGGAATCATGAGGCTAATCTGTCAGATTCTGTATTACGTCAAATTCTCTTAATCATCAAAAAGTTTAAAATACAGATGATTTTTACAAAACTATTAATTTCAAGGCTATAATTTACCTTTATTACTTCTGCATTTAATTATAAACTTTCACTGGATTAAAAGAACACTTACTAAAACAGTGGTTCTCAAAGTATAATCCTGAAACCAGCAGTATTGACATCACTGGGAACTTACTAGAAATGGAAAATTTCGGACTACAACCCACATCTGCTGAATCAGAAACTGGAGGAGGGGCTAGCAATCTGTGTTTTAACAAGCTTTTTTTACTTCTCAGAGTTTGAGAATTACCTGTGCTAGAGCTAATACAGGCTCTTTTTTATCGATATCTTAAGCTGCATGGCTCTCAAAACAAATATGCATCTGGATCCTCTGGAAGCTTTATAAAACCAGGTTGCTGAGCCCCACCCTCAGAGTTTGTGCTTTAGTAGGTCTGGGGTGGGGCCTGAGAATTTGTATTTTAACAAGTTCCCAGGTAATGCTGATACTGGTAGTCTGCTGGACCACACCCTGAGAACCTCAGCACTGAGAGAGCAATTTCATCATCCCAAGTGAGTCACGTTTACTGAATGAGACTAATATGTTAACTATCTTAGATGAGTTGATACTGATTTTATAAGCCAGAAATTTAAAGACAAGGATGCCAGGACATGATTCTCTATATGACCAGGTAATTCTTTTCAGTGCTAGAAATGATCATCATGCTAAGGCCTTTTTATAGTTGTTACAACAACAAAAGACTCCAAATCCGCCTCCTTTAGATAGTGTTGGTTTTATAATCCTTATCCCTTGAGTTCAAGGCAGTCATTACCTCATTTTTTATAGCCTCTTTCAACTTTATCACCTGATATGGACAGATTTGTCATATTGCTTCTCTACTTGAGTGGATTCAGGTAATCTATGTTTACTGTCCCATTCCAGTTCTGACTATGGACTGCATATGTGAAGTATTCTAATGAAAATTTGTAATGCTTTTTGTGTACTATATAATGTATTTTCTATATTTTGGTCATTATTTTTAAGAAGAAACTTCATCTTTTGGTGTATCTCACATTCAAGGATTTTTAATTTTCCATTTTCTTTTGAAGTTAAATCTGGGCATGGCCTAATATAATCTGGGTGCTTGTTTGATGTCTCTTCTAGGTTCACTTCTTCAACAGCTTTTTTCATAGACAGCTGGTAACCAAAGGATATAATGGAGTAAAAAGATGGACTAAAAAGGTATTCTTTATTTCTTCTTTGTTCTGAATTTGAAATGCAGATGATAAATCACATTGAGTGGAAGTGTGATGCCAATATGATGTTAATCAGAAGCAGATTCTTTAATATGACAGTGTTTTTTAATTGTTTCTTCCAAGTCTTTTTATTATTTTATTAAAGTGTCATTAATATACCATCTTAGGTTGTTTCAAATGTACATCACAGTGGTTCAACAGTCCCCATGATCAGCTTACATTGTGTCTGAATTACTGTGACCTTTTATCTGCCTCCTCTCCCCCTTCATAACCACTAGTCACTTCTCAGTGTCTGTGAGTCTAATGCTGTTTTGTTCCTTCTGTTTTGCTTTGTTTTTATATTCCACAAGTAAGTGAAATCATATGGTATTTGTCTTTCTCTGCCTGGCTTAGTTCAGTGAGCATGATACCCTCTAGATCCATCCATGTTTTCATAAATGGCAGGATTTCTTTTCTTCTTATGGCTGAATAATATTCCATTGTGTGTATGTTGGTGGACATTTAGGTTGTTTCCATATATTGGCTGTTGCAGTCAGTGCAGTGATAAACATAGGGGTGCATATTTCTATTTTTAGTTTTTTGAGGAACCTCCATATTGCTTTCCACAGCGGTTGCACCAATTGGCATTCCCATCAACAGTGTAGGAGGGTTCCTGTTTCTTTGTATCCTTGCCATCATTTGTTGTTTCTTGTCTTTTGGATAATGGCCATCCTAACTGGTGTGAGATGATACCTTATTGTGGTTTTAATTTGCATTTCCCTGATGATTAGCAATGTGGAGCATCTTCCATGTTGTTGGCCATTTGTATTTCTAATTTGGAAAAGTGTCTGTTCAGGTCCTCTGCCCATTTTTGAATTCAGTTATTTGTTTTTTGGGTGTTGAGGTGTTTGAATTCTTTATATATTTTGGATGGTATACTCTTATCAGATGAGTCATTTGCAAATATATTCTCCCATACTGTAAGATGCCTTTTGGTTCTGCTGATGGTGTCCTTTGCTGTACAGAAGGTTTTTAGTTTGATGTAGTTGCACTTGTTCATTTTTGTTTCCCTTGCCTAAGGAGATGTATCCTGGAAAAAATTACTCATGCTTATATTCAAGAGATTTTTGCCTATGTTTTCTTCTAAGAATTTTATGCTTTCATGACTTCCACTCAGGTCTTTGATCCATTTTGAGAGTTTCCTTTTGTGTATGGAGTTAGTAATCCAGTTTCATTCTCTTACATGTAGCTGTCCAGTTTTCCCAGCACCATTTGTTGAACAGGCTATTTCCCTATTGTATATTCATGGCTCCTTCATCATATATTAATTGTCCATAGATATGTGGGTTTATATCTGGGCTATCTATTCCATTCCATTGATCTATGGGTCTGTTCTTGTGCCAGTACCAAATTGTCTTGATAACTGTGGCTTTGTAGTAGAGCTTGAAGTCAGTGAGCATATTCCCCCAGCTTTGTTGTTCTTTCTCAGGATAGCTTTGGCTGTTCGGGGTCTTTTGTGGTTCCATATGAATTTTATATTCTAGTTCATCGATGAATGCTATCGGTATTTTGATAGGAATTGCATTGAATCTGTAGATTGCTTTAGGCAGGGTGGCCATTTTGACAATATTAATTCTTCCTATCCATGAGCACAGGATGTGTTTCCTTTTCTTGGTGTCTTCTTTAATTTCTCTCATGAGTATCTTTTAGTTTTCAGGGTATAGGTCTTTCACATCCTTGGTTAGGTTTATTCCTAGGTATTTTATTATTTTTAATACAATTATAAATGGAGTTGTTTTCTGCTAGTTCACCATTAGTATATAGGAATGCACCAGATTTCTCTATTAATTTTGTATCCTGCAGCTTGGCTGAATTTAGTTATTATTTCTAGTAGTTTTGGGGTGGATTCTTTCAGTTTTTTTATGTACAATATCATGTCATCTGCAAACAGTGACAGTTTAATTTCCTTACCAATCTGGATGCCTTTATTTCTTTGTGTTGTCTGATTGCCGTGGCCAGGACCTCTAGTACTGTGTTGAATAAAAGTTGGGAGAGTTGGCTTCCTTGACTTGCTCCCAATCTTAGAGGAAAAACTTTCAGCTTTTTGGTGTTAAGTATGATGTTGGCTGTGGGTATGTCATATATGGCCTTTATTATGTTGAGGTACTTGCCCTCTATTCCTATTTTGTTCAGAGTTTTTACCATGAATGGATGTTGAATTTTGTCAAATGCTTTTTCAGTGGCTATTGAGATGATCATGTGATTTTTGTTCTTTTTGTTGATGTGATCGGTGTGTGATGATGATGGCTTTTTGAATATTGTACCATCCTTGCATCCCTGGAGAAATCCTACTTGATCATGATGTACGGTCTTTTTGATGTATTTTTTGATTCAGTTTGCTTTTTTTTTTGTTGAGTATTGTTGCATCTGTGTTCATCAGGGATATTAATCTGTAATTTTCTTTTTTTGTGATGTCTGTCTGGTATTGGTATTAGAGTGATGCTGGCCTCATAGAAGAGTTTGGAAGTATTCTTTCCCCTTCTACATTTTGGAATACTTTAAGAAGGATGGGTATTTTCTCTGAGTGTTCAGTAGAATTCAGCTGTGAAGCCGTCTGGACTGCGGATTTTGTTTTTTGGGAGTTTTTTGGTTACCAGTTTCATTTCATTGCTGGTAATTGATCTATTCAGATTTTCTGTTTCTTCCTTGTTCAATCTTGGAGGTTATGTTTTTCTAGGAAGTTGCCCATTTCTTCTAAGTTGTCCAGTTTATTGGCATATAATTTTTCATGATATTCTCTAATAATTCTTTGTATTTCTGTGGTATCCATTATGATTATTCCTTCTTCGTTTCTGATTCTGTTTATGTGTGTTCATTCTCTTTTTGTCTTGATAAGTTTGGCTAGGGGTTTGTCTATTTTATTTTCTCAAAGAACCAGCTCCTAGTTTCATTTATTTTTTTTCTATTGTTTTCTTCTTCTTTATTTGTTTCTGCTCTGATCTTTAGTATGTCTCTCCTTCTACTGAGTTTGGGCTTCATTCATTCTTTTCTAGTTTCTTTAAGTATGAGTTTAGACTTTAATTGGGATTGTTCTTATTTCTTGAGGTAAAGT
>JAQQAC010008350.1:30921810-30939320 GCA_029783875.1 Phataginus tricuspis | reverse complement strand
TTTCTTTCTAAAATTTATTTCTAGTTTTATACCTTTGTGATCTGAGAAGTTGGTTGGTAGGATTTCAATATTTTTGAAATTACTGAGGTTCTTTTTGTGGCCTAGTATGTGGTCTATTCTGGAAAATGTTCCATGTGCACTTGAGAAGAATGTGTATCCTGTTGCTCTTGCGTGCAGAGTTCTGTAGATATCTGTTAGGTCCATCTGTTCTAGTGTGATGTTCAGTGCCTCTGTGTCTTTACTTATTCTCTGTCTGGTTGATCTATCCTTTGGAGTGAGTGGTGTGTTGAAGTCTCCTAAAATGAATGCATTGTTGTCTATTTCCTCCTTCAATTCTGTATTTGTTTCACATATGTTGGTGCTCCTTTGTTGGGTGCATATATGTTTATAATGGTTATATCTTCTTGTTGGACTGACCCCTTTATCATTATGTAATGTTCTTCTTTATCTCTTGATACTTTCTTCATTTTGAAGTCTATTTTATCTGATACAAGTACTGCAACACCTGCTTTTTTTCTCTTTGTTTTTTGCATGAAATATCTTTTTCCATCCCTTCACTTTTAGTCTGCGTATATCTTTGGGTTTGAGATGAGTCTCTTGTAAGCAGCATATAGATGGGTCTTGCTTTTTTATCCACTCTGTTACTCTGTGTCTTTTGATTGGTGCATTCAGTCCATTTACACTTAGGGTGATTATTGATAGATATGTACTTATTCCCATTGCTGGCTTTAGATTCGTGGTTACCAAAGGTTCAAGTGTTGCTTCTTTACAATCTAAGAATCTAAGTTAACTTTCTTGTTAAGTTATTGTGAACGCCGTCTGATGTTTCTTTGTTTCTCCCTTCCTATTCTTCCTCCTCCATTCTTTATATATTGGGTGTTTCATTCTTTGCCTTTAGTTAGTATTTGGATGGTCTGCTTTCTTTGCTATGATTTTATTTTCTCTGGTGACATCTTTTTAGCCTTAGGGGTGCTTCCCTCTAGAGCAGTCCGTTTAAGATATCCTGTAGTGGTGGTTTATGAGAAGCAAACTCTTTCAACTTTCCTTTGTCTGGAAATTGTTTAATCCCTCCGTCATATTTAAATGATAATTGTGCTGGATACAGTATTCTTGGTTCGAGGCCCTTCTGTTTCATTACATTAAATATGTCATGCCATTCTCTTCTGGCCTGTAAGGTTTCTGTTGAGAAGTCTGATGATAGTCTGATGGGATTTCCTTTGTAGGTGATCTTTTTTCTCTCTCTAGCTGCCTTTAATACTCTGTCTTTATCTTTGACCTTTGCCATCTGAATTATTATGTGTCTTGGTGTTGTCTTCCTTGGGTCCCTTGTGTTGGGAGTTCTGTGGGCTTCCGTGGACTGCGAGACTATTTCCTTCCCCAGTGTGGGAAAGTTTTCAGCAATTATTTCTTCAAAGACACTTTCTATCCCTTTTTCTCTCTCTTCTTCCTCTGGTACTCCTATAATGCGAATATTGTTCCGTTTGGATTGGTCACACAGTTCTCTCAATATTCTTTCATTCCTAGAGATCCTTTTTTCTCTCAGTACCTCAGCTTCTTTGTATTCTTCTTCTCTAGTTTTTATTTCATTTATCGTCTCCTCCACCGTATCCAATCTGCTTTTAACACCGTCCATTGTGTTCCTCAAGGATTGGATCTCTGACTGCAATTCATTTCTGAGTTCTTGAATATCTTTCCGTACCTCCATGAGCATGTGAATGATTTTTATTTTGAACTCCCTTTCAGGGAGAGTCATAAGGTCCATATCATTAAAATCTTTCTCAGGAGTTGTGTTCATAATTTTACTCTGGACCAGGTTCCTTTGGCGTTTCATATTTGTGTATGGAGCCCTCTAGTGCCCAGAAGCTCTACTCTCTGGAGCTGCTCAGCCCCTGAAGCAATGTCAGGGATTGTAGGGGAGTGGTATTGGTGCCTCGGGGGAGGAAAGGGCTGTTTCCTGGTTCCTGGCTGCTATGCCTGTCTGCACTGTCTGAACTGGTGGGCTAAGCACCCAGGTATAAGCGTCAGTGCTTTGCCTTTTAAGTTGCTGTAGACAGATCCTCCCTCCGTTTGGCCCAACACCAGGGAAGGGCTTCCAGGTTTGCAAGCCCGGTGGGGCTGGCCAGGCTAAAGGTGCACTAGTTTGCCTGTCACAGAAGGGGTTCCTGGAGCCGTGCAGGCAGCCAGGGAGCTGGCACACCTGAAGATCCGAAAACCCCCAATCTGCTGGGCAGAGTACACCCGGACAATCCTGTCCACCTGTCCTTTCTCCCGAGCAGCAAGCTCCATGCAGTCCTTGCCCCCTCAGCAGGCCTCCTTCCAAGTTCCTCCCTGCCAAGAAGTCTCTCAGACTGCCTGCCCCTCCCCCGTCCTGGAGAAGCTGGGTATGGATCTCTGATCTCACAGGCAGCCGGAATCCTTGTCTCTCCAGGAGCTCCGCCTGTCTTAGCTTTCCAAACTCCTAATTACAAGAGCATCATGCAAGCACCATGAAATGTAGGTTTGTGCTCCCAGAGTAGATCTCCAGAATTAGGTACTAAGCAGTCCCAGTTCTCCACTCCCTCTCTGCTCTGTTCCTGTTCCTCCTGCCGGTGAGCTGGGGTGGGGGAGGGGCTTGGATCCTGCAGGACCACAGGTTTAGTACCTTACCGTTTTCTGTGAGGGCTGCTCTTGTCTCCAGGTGTATGCAGTTTATTGTAGTTCTCTTTCCCGTTGCTCTTTCAAGAGTAGTTGTAGTAGCTTTATTTTCATATTATATGCGGTTTTAGGAGGAAGCCTCTGTCTCATGTCTCACGCCGCCATCTTTAATCCTTCCATTTTTTAGGGTTTTTTATGTACAATATCATGTCATCTCCAAACAGGGACACTTTGACTTCGTCCTTGCCAATCTGGATGCCTTTTATTACTTTGTGTTGTCTGACTACCGTGGTAGGATCTCCGGAACTATGAAAGTAGGGAGAGTGGGCATCCTTGTCTTGTTTCCAATCTTAAAGGAAAAGCTTTCAGTTTCTCACTGTTAAGTATTATGTTGGCTGTGGGTTTGTCATATATAGGCTTTATGATGTTGAGGTACTTGCCGGCTACACCCATTTTGTTGAGAGTTTTTATCATGAATGGATGTTGAATTTTGTCAAATGCTTTTTCAGCATCTGTGGAGATGATGATGTGGTTTTTGTCCATCTTTTTGTTGATGTGGTGGATGATGATGATGGATTTTCGAATGTTTTACCATCCTTGCGTCCCTGGGATGAATCCCACTTTATCATGAGGGATGATCTTTTTGATGTATTTTTGAATTAGGTTTGCTAATATTTTGTTGAGTATTTTTGCATATATGTTCATCAGGGATATTGGTCTGTAATTTTCTTTTTTGGTAGGTCTTTGCCTGGTTTTGGTATTAGAGTGATGTTGGCCTCGTAGAATGAGTTTGGGAGTATTCCCTCCTCTTCTACTTTTTGGAAAACTTTAAGGAGGGTATTAGGTCTTCACTAAATGTTTGATAAAATTCAGCAATGAAACCATTTGGTCCAGGGATTTTGTTACCAATTCAATTTCTTTGATGGTAATTGATCTATTCAGATTTTCTGTTTCTTTCTGGGTTAGTCTTGGAAGGTTGTATTTTTCTAGAAAGTTGTCCATTTTTTCTAGGTTATTCAGAACTGTTACGATATAATTTTTTATAGTATTCGCTCATAATTCTTTGTATTTCTGTGGTGTCCACAGTGCTTTTTCATTTCTCATTTCTGATTCTATTTATGTGTGTAGACTCTCTGTTTTTCTTTTTAAGTCTGGCTAAGAGTTTATTTTGTTTATTTTCTCGAAGAACCAGCTCCTGCTTTCATTGATTCTTTCTGTTGTTTTATTCTTCTGAATTTTATTTCTCCATTAATCTTCATTAAAGTCCCTCCTTCTACTGACTTTGGGCCTCATTTGTTCTTCTTTTTATAGTTTTGTTAATTGTGAGTTTAGACTGTTTATTTGGGATTGTTCTTCTTTCCTGAGGTAGCCCTGTATTGCAATATATTTCCCTCTTAGCACGGCCTTCACTGCGTCTCACAGATTTTGTGGTGTTGAATTATTGTTGTCATTTGTCTCCATATATTGCTTGACTTCTGTTTTAATTTGGTCATTGATCCATTAATTATTTAGGAGTATGTTATTAAGCCTCCATGTGTTTGTGGGCTTTTTCATTTCTTTGTGTAATTTATTTCTAGTTTCATATCTTTGTGATCTGAGAAGCTGGTTGGTACAATTTCAGTCTTTTTGAATTTACTGAGGTTCTGTTTGTGGCCTAGTATATGCTCTATTCTTGAAAATGTTCCATGTGCACTTGAGAAGAATGTATATCCTGCTGCTTTTGGATGAAGTGTTCTGTAGATGTCCATTAGGTCCATCTGTTCTAATATGTTCTTCAGTGCCTCTGTCTCTACTTATTTTCTGTCTGGTTGATCTGTCCTTTGGATTGAGAGATGTGTTGAAGTCTCCTAAAATGAATGCATTGCATTCTATTTCCCCCTTTGATTCTGTTAGTATTTGTTTCACATATGTAGGTGATCCTGTGTTGGTTGCGTAGATATTTATAATAGTTATATACTCTTGTTGGACTGATCCTTTTATCATTATGTAATCTCCTTTGTCTCTTTTGACTTTCTTTGTTTTGAAGTCTATTTTGTCTGATACAAGTACTGCAACTCCTGTTTTTATCTCACTATTAGTTTCATGAAATATCTTTTTCCATCCCTTTACATTCAGTCTGTGTATGTCTTTGGGTTTAAAGTGAGTCTCTTGTATGCAGCATATAGATGGGTCTTGTTTTTTTATTCATTCAGTAACTCTATGTCTTTTGATTGATGCATTAAGACCATTTACATTTAGGGTGATTATCGATAGGTATGTACTTATTAGCATGGCAGGCTTTAGATTCGTGGTTACCAAAGGTTCAAGGGTAATTCCCTTACTATCTAGCAGTTTAGTTTAAGTAACTTCTTATGCTATTAGAAACACAACTTAAAGCTTCTTTTTTTTCCTCCTTTTTCTTCCTCCTCCATTCTTTCTATGTTATGAATCATATTTTGTATTCTTTGTCTTCCCTTGGGTGACATCTTTTTAGCCTTAGGAATACTTCCATCTGTAGGAGTCCCTCCAAAATGCATTGTAGAGGTGGTTTGTGGGAGGTAAATTCTCTCAGCTTTTCCTTATTTGAAAATTGTTTAATCCCTCCTTCAAATTTAAATGATAACCTTGCCGGGTAGCGTATTCTCGGTTCCAGGCCCTTGTGTTTCATTGCAGTAAATATATATCATGCCACTCCTCTGGCCTGTAACGTTTCTGTTGAGAAGTCTGATGATAGCCTTATGGGTTTTCCTTTGTATGTGATCTTTTTTCTCTCTAGCTGCTTTTAAAACTCTGTCTTTGTCCTTGATCTTTGCCATTTGAATTATTATATGTCTTGATGTTGTCTTCTTTGGGTCCCTTGTGTTGGGAGATCTGTGCACCTCCATGGCTTGAGAGACTATCTCCTTCCCCAGAGTTTTCAGCAATTACTTCCTCAATGACATTTTCTATCCCTTTTTCTCTCTCTTTTTCTTTGGTACTCGTATAATGCAAATATGTTCCATTTGGATTGGTCACACAGTTCTCTCAATATTCTTTCATTCTTAGAGATCCTTTTTTCTCTCTGTGCCTCAGCTTCTTTGTATTCCTCTTCTCTAATTTCTATTCCGTTTACCATCTCTTCCAGTACATCTAATCTGCTTTTAAATCCCTCCATTGTATGTTTCATTTCAGATATGGAATTTCTTAGTGATTGAATCTCTGACTTAAATTCGTTCCTGAGGTTCTTGAATATTTTTCTGTACCTACATAAGGATGTTTACAATTTTTATTTTGAACTCTCTTTCAGGAAGATTGGTGAGTTCAGTTTCATTTGGTCCTTTTTCTGGGGTTTGTGAGATTTTTGTCTAAACCATATTCTTTTGACGTTTCATATCTCTATGTGGTACCCACTAGGGCGCAGAAACTCCAGTCTGTGGAGCTGCTCAGCTTCTAGAGTGAGGTTGGGGGCCGTAGGGGTGCGGAGCTGGTGCCTGGGGGGAGTAAAGATCTGTTGCCTAATTCCCGTCTGTAGTGCGTGTCTCCAGTTTCAGAGCCAGTGGGCCAAGCACACATGTGTAAGCCTCTGTGCTTTGTGTCTCTAGCTGTTGTAGGCGAGGCCTCCCTCTGGCTGGCCTGACGCCAGCACAGTGACTGCCAGTTTGCGTACCAGTGCCGGCAGGCTATGAGGAAGGTGCAGCAGGCTATGTGTCACAGTGGGGAGCCTCGGAGCTCAGTAGGCAACCAGGGGGCTGAAGCACCTAAAGCTCCTCAAAGTTTCTAAGCAGCTGGGCAGAGTGTGCCCAGACAACCTTGTCCCCCTCTCCCTTTTCACATGCAGCAAGCTCTGTGCAAACCCGGCCCCTTCAGCAGCCCTCTTGCTGCTAGGAAGCCTCTCAGACAACCTGCCCATTGACACAAAGCAGCCAGGTGTGGATTCCGTCCTCCACAAATGGTCGGAATGTCAGTCTCCCAGGCCCTCCTACCGTCCGAGCTCCCCCCACTCCAGAGCCCCACAGAATATAGGCTTCCACTCACAAAGCAGATCTCCAGGGCTAAGTGTTCACCAGTCTCAGTATTCCACCCCCTCCCTGCTCTGTTTGTCTTCCTCCCAGCGGTTAGCTGGGGTGTGGGAAGGGCTTGGATCTTGCCGGATTAAGGCTTTCGTATGTTAGCCTGTTCTGTGACGTCCGCTCTGTTCTTGAGGTCTGTATGTGCTCTGGTTCAGCCTTCTTTCTCCTTGCTGGTTTATGGTTAGTTGTATTAATTAACTATATTTGTGTACTATGTTTGGTTTTGGGACGAGTTCTCCATGTCACATCTCACGCGGCCACCTTGAGTCCTCGAGTGCTGCTTATCCATTTCTTTTAGGTTGTCCAATGTTGCCACATAATTTTTCATAGTAACCTCTTATAATTGTTTGTATTTCTGTGGTGGTAGTTGTAACTTCTCTTTCATTTCTGATTTGTGTCTTCTTTTTTCCATTGATGAATTTAGATTTAGCTAAAGGTTTATTAATCTTTTCGAAAAGCTCTTAATTTCATGGATATTTTGTATTTAAGTCTCTTTCATTTATTTCTGCTTTGATATTTTTTTCCCTACTTCTACTAACTTGGGATTTGTTTGTTCTATTTCTAATTCCCTTAGGTATAGGGTTAGATTATTAGGGATTTTCCTTGTTTTTTGAGGTAGACCTGTAGTGCTTATATAAACTTTGCTGTTAGAACTTCTTGTGCTATGTCCCAAAGATTTTGAACTGTTGTCTTTCTATTTTCATTATTCTCCAAGTATTTTGATTTCCTTTTTGATTTCTTCATTGATCCGTTGATTGTTTAGTATCAGGCTGTATATTTTTTCTGGTTTTCTTCATAAATTGATTTCCATTTTCATACCATTGTGGTAGGAGAAGGTATGATTTCCTCAATAAGTTTAAGTCTTCTTAAATTTATTGACTCGTTTTATGAGCTAAGTTGTGATTTATCTTGGAGAACATTCTATGTGCACTTGAAAAGAATTTGCATTCTGTAATGAATGTTCTGTATATATCTGTTATGTCCATTTGGTCTAATATGTTGTTCAAAACCACCATTTCCTTACTGATTTCCTGTCTGGATGGTCTACGCATTGATTTAACTAGGGTGTTAAAGTCCCCAAAAATAAATTACTGTATTAATTTCACTTTCTCCCTTTGTCTGTTAATATGTGCCCTATGTAAGTAGGTGCTCCTCTGTTGGGTGGGTAGATATTTACAGTTGTTTAATCTTTTTGGTAGTCTGAGCCCTTGTTATATAATGTCCTTCCTTTTCTCTTGTTACTTTTTGTTTTAAATTCTGTTTTCATATAAGTACTACTGCTATAGCTTTTTTTTTAACCTTCAAAACATTTTTAATGACAAGGAAAAATGTTCACAATATACTAGTA
The DNA here is from genome assembly GCA_029783875.1 of Phataginus tricuspis. NCBI lineage: Eukaryota > Metazoa > Chordata > Mammalia > Pholidota > Manidae > Phataginus > Phataginus tricuspis. The sequence continues at coordinate 30,931,310 of JAQQAC010008350.1, read as the reverse complement.
AGCAGAATTTCAGTATACAAAACTGTATATACAGTATGATCATAAAATAAAAGTGCAGATAAGACAGTTAAGAAGTAGCCAAAATGTTAAATAGTGGTTCTCTCTGTGTAATAGGATTATGATCAATCTTCTTTATAATATGCCCTATGATTTTCCACAATATCACATATTATCTTATTTTTTTTAACAATTTATTTTATTTTAGTATCATTAACCTACAATTACATGAGCAATATTGTGATGATTAAACTACCCCCTTCATCAGGTCCCCCCCACCAACCCTATTACAGTCACTGTCCATCAGTGTAGTGAGATGAGAATCACTACTTGTCTTCTCTGAGCTGTACAGTCCCCCCCGTGCCCCCCCACCCTATGTCTGCCAATCGTAATGCCCCTTTTACCCTCTTATCCCTCCCTTCCCACCCATCTCCCCAGTCCCTTTCCCTTTGGTAACTATTAGTCCGTTCTTGGGTTCTGTGAGTCTGCTGCTGTTTTGTTCCTTCAGTTTTTTTTTTTTCTTTGTTCTTATACTCCACATATGAGTGAGATCATTTGGTACTTGTCTTTTTCGGCCTGGCTTATTTCACTGAGCATAATACCCTCCAGCTCCATCCATGTTGTTGCAAATGGTAGGATTTGTTTTCTTCTTATGGCTGAGTAATATTCCATTGTGTATATGTACCACATCTTCTTAATCCATTCATCTACTGATGGGCACTTAGGTTGCTTCCATTTCTTGGCTATTGTAAATAGTGCTGCAATAAACATAGGGGTGCATCTGTCTTTCTCAAACTGGGCTGCTGCATTCTTGGGGTAAATTCCTAGGAGTGCGATTCCTGGGTCATATGGTATTTCTATTTTGAGTTTTTTGAGGAACCTCCATATTGCTTTCCACAATGGTTGAACTAATTTGCATTCCCACCAGCAATGTAGGAGGGTTCCCCTCTCTCCACATCCTCGCCAACATTTGTTGTTGTTTGTGTTTTGGATGTTGGCCATCCTCACTGGTGTGAGGTGATATCTCATTGTGGTTTTAATCTGCATTTCTCTGATGATTAGCGATGTGGAGCATTTTTTCATGTGCCTTTTGGCCATCTGAATTTCTTCTCTCTGCCCATTTCTTAATTGGATTATTCGCTTTTTGTTTGTTAAGGTGCATGAGTTCTTTATATATTTTGGATGTCAACCCCTTATCAGATACATCATTTATGAATATATTTTCCCATACTGTAGGATGTATTTTTGTTCTACTGATGGTGTCCTTTGCTGTACAGAAGCTTTTCAGCTTGATATAGTCCCACTTGTTCATTTTTGCTTTTGTTTCCCTTGCCTGGGGGGATATGTTCATGAAGAATTCGCTCATGTTTATGTCCAAGAGATTTTTGCCTATGCTTTTTTCTAAGAGTTTTATGGTTTCATGACTTACATTCAGGTCTTTGATCCACCTTGAGTTTACCTTTGTGTATGGGGCTTGACAGTAGTCCAGTTTCATTCTCTTACATGTAGCTGTCCAGTTTTTCCAACACCAGCTGCTGAAGAGGCTGTCATCTCCCCATTGTATATCCAAGGCTCCTTTATCAAATATTAATTGGCTGTAAATGTTTGGGTTAATGTTTGGATTTTCTATTCTCTTCCACTGGTCTGTGGGTCTGTTTTTATGCCAGTACCAAATTGTCTTGATTACTGTGGCTTTGTAGTAGAGCTTGAAGTCAGGGAGCGTAATTCCCCCTGTTTGATTCCTCCTTCTCAGGATTGCTTTGGCTATTCAGGATCTTTTCTGGTTCCATATGAATTTTAGAATTATTTGTTCCAGTTCATTGAAGAAAGCTCTTGGTAGTTTGATAGGGATTGCGTTGAATCTGTAGATTGCTTTAGGTAGTATAGCCATTTTGACAATATTTTTATTCTTCCTAGCCAAGAGTATGGGATGCATTTCCATTTGTTAGTGTCTTCCTTAATTTCTCCTAGGAGTGTCTTGTAGTTTTCAGAGTACAGGTCTTTCACTTCCTTTGTTAGGTTTATTCCTAGGTATTTTATTCTTTTTGATGCAATTGTGAATGGACTTGTTTTTCTGATTTCTCTTTCTGTTAGTTCATCATTAGTGTATAGGAAAGCAACAGATTTCTGTGTGTTAATTTTATATCCTGCAACTTTCCTGAATTCAGATATTAGTTCTAGTAGTTTTGGAGTAGAGTCTTTAGGGTTTTTTATATACAGTATCATGTCATCTGCAAATAGTGACAATTTGACTTCTTCTTTACCAATCTGGATGCCCTGTATGTCTTTGCTTTGTCTGATTTCCGTGGCTAGGACCTCCAGTACTATGTTGAATAACAGTGGAGAGAGTGGGCACCCGTCTTGTTCCTGATCTTAGATGAAAAGCCTTCAGCTTCTCGCTATTAAGTATGATGTTAGCTGTGGGTTTGTCATATATAGCCTTTATGATGTTGAGGTACTTGCCATCTATACCCATTCTGTTGAGAGTTTTAATCAAAAATGGATGCTGAATTTTGTCAAATGCTTTTTCAGCATCTATGGAGATGATCATGTGGTTTTTGTTCTTCTTTTTATTGATGTGATGGATGATGTTGATGGATTTTCGAATGTTGTACCATCCTTGCATCCCTGGGATGAATCCCACTTGATCATAGTGTATGATCCTCTTGATGTATTTTTGAATTTGGTTTGCTAATATTTTGTTGAGTATTTTTGCATATACGTTCATCAGGGATATTGGTCTGTAATTTTCTGTTTTAGTGAGGTCTTTGCCCGGTTTTGGTATTAGAGTGATGCTGGCTTTATAGAAAGAGTTTGGAAGTATTCCCTCCTCTTCTATTTTTTGGAAAACTTTAAGGAGAATGGGTGTTATTTCTTCTCTATATGTCTGGTAGAATTCAGAGGTGAATCCCTCAGGTCCGAGGGTTTTGTTCTTGGGTAGTTTTTTGATTACCGATTCAATTTCGTTGCTGGTGATTGGTCTGTTTAGTTTTTCTGTTTCCTGCTTGGTGAGTCTTGGAAGGCTGTATTTTTCTAAGAAGTTGTCCATTTCTTCTAGGTTTTGCAGCTTGTTAGCATATAGATGCTCGTAATATTCTCTTATAATTCTTTGTATTTCTGTGTGGTCCGTCGTTATTTTTCCTTTCTCATTTCTGATTCTGTTTATGTGTGTAGATTCTCTTTTTCTCTTAATGAGTCTGGCTAGGGGTTTATCTATTTTGTTTATTTTTTTATCTATTTTGTTTATTTTTTCAAAGAACCAGCTTTTGGTTTCATTGATTTTTTCTATTGTTTTATTCTTCTCAATTTTATTTATTTCTTCTCTGATCTTTATTATGTCTCTCCTTCTGGTAACTTTGAGCCTCATTTGTTCTTTTTTTCTAATTTCAGTAATTGTGTTTTTAGACTGTTCGTTTGGGAATGTTCTTCCTTCTTTAAATAGGCCTGGATTGCAGTGTACTTTCCTCTTAAAATTGCCTTCGCCGCGTCCCACAGAAGTTGTGGCTTTGTGTTGTTGTTGTCATTAGTCTCCATATATTCTTTGATTTCTGTTTTGATTTGGTCATTAACCCATTGATTCATTAGGAGAATGTTGTTAAGTCTCCATGTGTTTGTGAGCCTTTTTGGTTTCTTTCTGAAATTTATTTCTAGTTTTATACCTTTGTGATCTGAGAAGTTGGTTGGTAGTATTTCAATATTTTTGACTTTACTGAGGTTCTTTTTGTGGCCTAGTATGTGGTCTATTCTGGAAAATGTTCCATGTGCACTTGAGAAGAATGTGTATCCTGCTGCTTTTGGGTGCAGAGTTCTGTAGATATCTGTTAGGTCCATCTGTTCTAGTGTGTTGTTCAGTGCCTCTGTGTCTTTACTTATCCTCTGCCTGGTTGATCTATCCTTTGGAGTGAGTGGCGTGTTAAAGTCTCCTAAAATAAATGCATTGCTGTCTATTTCCTCCTTTAATTCTGTTAGTATTTGTTTCACATATGCTGGCGCTCCTGTGTTGGGTGCATATATATTTATAATGGTTATGTCTTCTTGTTGGACTGACCCCTTTATCATTATGTAATGTCCGTCTTTATCTCTTGCTGCTTTCTTCGTTTTGAAGTCTATTTTATCTGATACAAGTACTGCAACACCTGCTTTTTTCTCTTTGTTGTTTGCTTGAAATATTTTTTTCCATCCCTTCACTTTTAGTCTGTGTATATGTTTGGGTTTGAGGTGAGTTTCTTGTAAGCAGCATATAGATGGGTCTTGCTTTTTTATCCACTCTGTTACTCTGTGTCTTTTGATTGGTGCATTCAGTCCGTTTACATTAAGGGTGATTATTGATAGATAGGTACTTACTGCCATTGCTATAGCTTTTTTTTTTTCAGTTTTATTTGCATGGGATATCTTTCATCATACCTTCAGTTCCAATCTGTGTGTATCTTTAGGTCTGACGTGTCCTGTAGGCAGCATAGAGATGGTCTTGTTTTTTATCCAGTCACCCTGTTTCTTTTGAATGGAATATTTGGTCGTTTTACATTTCAACTAATAATTGATAGGTATGTACTTAGTGCGATTTTGCTGAATGCTCTCTGGTTTTTGTCATTCTTCTTTGATCCTTTCTTCTCTCTTCATTTGTTTATGATGTCTTTAGTGTTATGGTTAGATTCATCATAACACTTTTTAATATTTTGGTTTGTGGTTACTATCAGGTTTATATATGATGTTTTATGTATATAACAGGCTAGGTTGATGGTTGCTTAAACTTAAATGTATTCTAACAGCACTACATTTTTTACTCTTCCTCCTCCATGTTTTGTTTACGATAGCTTGTATTTAGTGATTGATTCCCTTAACTAATTTTTAGAAGTAATTGATTTTACTACTTTTGCATTTTAACTTTCATGCTAGCTTTTAAATAATTGAACTACTGCCTTTACATATGTTTGCTTTTGCCACTGAAATTTTTTCATAATTTCTTTGCTTCCAGTTATGGCCTATTTGTTTTCCTCTTAATGAAGTCCCTTTAACATTTCTTGCAAGGCTGGTTTATAGTAGTGAACTGTTTTATCTTTCAGTTCTGAATGATAATCTTGCTGGGTAGAGTATTCTTGATTTTTATTTTCCTTCCAGCACTTTGAATATATCATGTACTCCCCCCTGGGCTGTGGAGTTTCTGCTGAAAAATCAACTGACAGCCTTATGGAGTTTCTCTTGTAACATGTAACTTTACTCTTGCTGCTCTTAGGATTCCGTCTTTGATCTAAAGCATCTTGCCAACTTATTTTGAACTCTTCATCAGGTAGACTGCTTAACCCTGTTTTATTTAGTTCTTTTACTGTTTTGCCTTTTGTATCAAGCATATTCTTTTGTCTCATTTTGTTTGACTTTCATGTTTGTCTCTATGGATTAAGCAAAAAGGGCTACCTCTCTCAGTCTTGAAGGTGTGGCCTTGTATAGGAATATCTCCTGGGTAGACTGTGTGAGCCTGGCAGTTTTGGCTGGCTGGAGGCCAAGTAGGCATGGGCCTGGGTGTCCTGGTGCCTGTTTTGTCATGTGGGTACTGGCTGGGCTGTGCCAGAGGGGCACAGTCTTGGGGCCTCCTGGTGGGGGCGATGGTTGGAGCTATGCTGGCAGGAGACTGGAGTCAAAAGGGGCATGGGTTGGGTGGATCCGCCGAGTGCCATGCTGCTGCCACCTTGGTGGGACTGCTGGATCTCTGATGGGTGTGTGGGTGGGGGCTGGGAGGCTACCTTGGTGTCTAGAGCTGGTGTGTGTGCCCTTACCCTGCTCCCATTTGCACTGTTAATGTGCTGGGATATAAACAGTGGTGCTCACCAGCATTTCCAATCCTGGGGAGAATTCTAGTAGTTCCCCTGCCATTTGTCAAGTGCTTTAGTTCTGAAAGTTTGTTTCCTTCAATTACAGTGTGGTTGCCCTTTAGACCAGTTTTTCTGTCCCTCAGGGCAGGTGACTCTGCACTGAGGTTCCTCAGTGATATCCCTCCCAGGTGCAGGGCTGTGTTGGGGAGGTCTCCCTTTTACTGGTCTCCCATCTCTCCTTTTTTTAAATGTGGTCTTTTTATCCCTCAGTGTGCAGGTGTTCACTCATAGCTCAGTTCTTCCTCAGGTTGAACTGCTGTGTGTATAGGTAATATAGGTAATTTAGTACATATATGAGAGGAACCATGCTCTTTATACACCACCTTGGACCTGCCCTTTCTACTTATCTTAACCATGTTTTTTTATGAGTGGAGATTTTAAGTTTTGATGAACTTACCATACTTCTTTCTTTTATAGTTCTTGCTTTCTATATCCAGTCTAAAAATAATTAGCTTCATGTTTTCTTCTAATAGCTTTATAGCTTTAGGTTTTATATTGACATCTCCAGTTTTTGTGTAAGATAAAAATTGAATTTTTGGATCAAAGTTGTTTAGTTTTTTCCCCCCATCATCCAGATTTCCATTTGTTTAATGTATTTGCTGAAAAGATTTCTCTTTCTCAGTTTGCTTTGGTACATTTGTAGAAGGTCAGTTGGCCACATATACTGTGAATGTATTTCTGGACTATGTTCTTATATTGATCTCTCTGTTCTTACACAAATACCATACTATCTTGATCACTAACTTTTTATTATGTCTTGAAATCAGTATAAGTTGGCCAGCTTTATCTAAGTCCTTTGTATTTCCATATAAATTGTAAAATCATCCTGTGACTCTGTTTTTCAACACACCTGCTAGATTATGATTGGGATTGTGTTTAATGTATAAATTCATTAGGGAGAATGGACCTTTTAACAATATTAAGTCTCAGCTCATGAATATGGTATATTTTCCATTTTTGGGGGTCTTTAATTTTTCTCAGCAATATTTTTTAATTCTTAGTGTACAGAACCTGCACATATTTAAAAAACATGTTCCTAAGTATTTCGTATTTCTAAAATTTTCATAAACTTTTACATGCCATCTTCCACTTATTTGCTACTATAGAAATTGATTTCTGTATGTTGATATTGTATCCTATGACTGTGCCAAAATCACTCACTAATTCTAGGAGCTTTGTTATAGATTCTGTGAGATTTTCATAGGCAATCATGTCTGTACATGGTGACTTTTATTTTATTTTTTTCTAGACTGTATATCAGTTTTTTCTTACCTTATTGCACTGGCTATGACTTCTAGTATAATGTTGAATAGAAGTAGTGAGGAAATCTTTGCCTTGTTCTCAATCTTAGGAGGAAAGCATTAAGCTTTCGCTATTATTTATGATGTAGATTTTGTTATAGATGCTTTTTGTCAGGTTAAGTTCTCTCCTATTTTTAGTTTGCTGAGAGTTTTTAATTATAAATAGATATTGAGTTTCAGCAAATAGTCTTTTGTGCACCTAAGGAGATGGTCCTATGGTTTTTCATCTTTATTCCTTAAATGGGACCCACACGGAAGGAGCAGCACCTAATCTTGAGACATAGTAGTCTCAGGGCTACATTGTTGGTCCTGAAGTTTAAACTTAGTCATGGCATAACCAACCTGTTTACAATGCATTTAAAGCAGATCACATGACAGGACTACATTTCTACCCTACAACAGGCAGTGAAACCACAAGGCAATAGGCAGTTCTGCACAATCAGTCATCTTATACGGAGGATAAGAAATAATTGGAGTGGTGGGGTTGGTGGGGGGGACCTGATGAAGGGGGTAGTTTAATCATCACAATATTGCTCATGTAATTGTAGGTTGATACTAAAATAAAACAAATTGTAAAAAAAAAAAAAAAGAAATAATTGGAACCAATAATACAATCTACCAAACACATCACTTGTAATTGTATGTATTAAGTTGTATGTGTGTGTGTAAAAAAATCAATTAAAAAGAAAAAGATCTGGAAAGACAGACACTGAAGTGTTTTTGTATTTTCTAAATTTAATTTTTAAAAATTGTTTTTATAATTAAGAAAAAAGTTTCTTTTGAGAAGTAAATTTGGTGTTATTTATTTAAGTCTGTATTTTAAATATGATTCCTTGTTTTAGATACTCAGTTTTGAGCTGGAAAGGACCAATTGTCTCTCCTATCTAATAATTCTTTCTGTCTCTCCTATCTAATAATTCCTTCTGTCCACCTCACCACTCAGGTTTATGGATGCTGTAACTGAAAAGCAGAATGCTAAAGTGCTTTGCTCCAAGGTCATGTAGATTAGTAGAAGATTCATCTAAAGCAGGACATTATCTGAATATCAGAAATCAAGGAAGGCTTGAGAAATAGTTTCTAAAAATCTGACATAGTTTAAAATAACCTTGTAATCGTTTTAACCCAAAGAGTCACTAAAATACTCTTAAAAAAAAACTGAAAAAAGAAATTCTTAAATTCTTTTACAGATGCTTATTGAGCACCTATTACCTTATCATCCAATCCACAACTGGGATTTTGAGTGGAATAACATATTTCTAGACTGTAAAGGATATATATGTATCAGGATATAAGGGATGAATTAGGATGTAAAGGATGTGTAAAGAATTATAAACAACACAATCTCTACATCTGGGGGTCTCTCAAGATGTAGTAATAATAATAATAATAGCTAAGATTTATTGGTTACATATAATGTAATAAGCACAGTTAAAGCATTTTACATGTATTGTCATTCTAAACAATTTCTTAAGGTAGGTAACTGTTATTATCTGTATTTTATAACTGAGGAAATCAAGGCACAAAGAAGCTACAAAAACTGCCAAAGTCATCTGGCCAATAAGTGGAATGGCCACAATTTGAACTCGACCAGATTTACTTCACTGCCCATGATCTTAACTGCTACAGTGAGTCTGTGGAAAGACAGAAGGCATATAGCCTATACTGTTTTCTAATATACTCCAGTTCCTTCCTAAATAAGAATTGCATCTAGTTCAAATATATATAGAAGAAAACTAGCTAAGCATAAAAATAAGGAGCCAACTCTTAACTAGGCAGTTGCTGCACAGGCTTGGCTGACTAAATAGAAAATAGTGCTTTTTATCTTCAGTTTTCTTAGTGTTGTGTGTTGTAGCTTAGTAGTCAAAAGCATGGGCTTAGACTAAGACCTGCATTCAGATTCTGGCTTCACCACTTCCTAGTTTTATGACCGTGGGCAGGTCAAAGGTCAGTTAATTGAAGCTGCTATTTGTTGTTTGTTTGGATAGCCTGTCATGATGGTTGCATTTCTTTTTCTTTTCTTAATCAGGTGGATTTATTTAAAAAGAGTCTTCTGTTGATTCCCATTCACCTGGAAGTCCACTGGTCTCTCATTACTGTGACACTCTCTAATAGAATTATTTCATTTTATGATTCCCAAGGCATTCATTTTAAATTTTGTGTAGAGGTAAGTTTATATACTGCCTGTTTTTTCATTTACCTTGTGACTAATCAAATAGTATCTTAGCTTTTTGTAGAAAAACAGCAATCAGTATCAGAGAAGATCCATTTCTGTCATGAAAGCCCTTTAATTTAATGTTGTCAGGCAAAAGAACTACAAAAATCATCTCGGGGGGGG
>JAQQAC010008350.1:30834145-30921310 GCA_029783875.1 Phataginus tricuspis | reverse complement strand
TGGCAGACTGCTGTTACAAAGGTAAGTAAATGACAAAAATGAAAACCCAGGCATGTCAAGGGGATGGAACTATCTAAGGGGTGGGTGTCTTTAAAAGCATTTGAAAACTGGTGGAAGTTACTAAGGGAGAACCTGGAGCCTGCAGGAAAGCAGCTCAGAATAAAACTTCCATTCAGTATTCACCATCTCACTGCACAGGGAATAAATACAGCCACTTCCTCCCTGAGGCAGCTGCAAATGATACAGTTGCTCTATTGGGAAAAAACAGAACTATATGTACATATTTGTCTTTTAGTAGCACCTGCCTCATGCTTCATGGCTTTTGTTTCCAGATGACCCATATAGACCAAGAGATCTGTAAAGTAAAAATGAGTATTTGTCCCACTAAGGGAGCAAGTACACTGGATTACTTTTTGGACACAGCACAGTGTTTGGCCCGTAGACATTAAAGTTGTAAGTGGGGCAGTGCCCAGGCATAGCCTTTGTCCTGTCACAAATACCAGTGTCTTACACTACTACTTTATTAATTTTAGAGTGTTTTGCATGTATATCTCATTTGGTCTTTACAACCTGTGAGGTAGATGGGTCTTTTAAGGATAGCATTATCTTTAAATCTAGGTGAGAAAAGTCTAGGTGTAACCTTCCCCAAAAGCCATCAAAACTCTTGGTGTAGAGTCAGGTCTGTCTGGATCACTGACAGTGTTAAAGAGGCAGCGTCTTGAAACAAACTTTTAACCCAGACCCAAAGGGACAAGATTATTTTTTGCATTTTAAATAACCTACTATGAGTTCAAACCAGAAGTGAACTTGGAAATTTCCTGAATTTACCCAACTAGAATACTCAAGTATTCTAAATTTAGTCAGGATCTTTCATATTCCCACTTTAGGCAGAATACAGTGACCAGTTCTTTTGAAAGCTTATCACTTACCTTTATGATTTCTTTCAAAGAATAGGACAGAGTTGTGTAATAAGAAATGAAAAGTGAAGAAGACTGCTAAAGCTAGATTGTTATTAAGTATTCAGAGTCCAGGTGTATGTTCTCTCATCTACAATTCTATTATTGGTGAATTGATTAAAAAAACAGTTATCCAAATGGAAGTTTTAAAATAGGATTTCCCATTTCTCTTATTTAGGCAAAATGTTCTAAAAGTTGTAGTTGATTGATGGTTCTTCCATGTGGCCAGATTCCTCCATAAGATCAAATACTTCAAATACCAAAGGTATACACCAGCTGTCTTGGATAGAGACAAGTTCCCCATCTTTTGTCTGTTTTTCCATAAAAACAGTTTCCTTATCTGGAAAGTACTTGGTCTTATTTTTAATGATCATTTTGTTTTTCCCTTAGTGTATTCCACAGCAGAAAAATGACAGTGACTGTGGAGTCTTTGTGCTCCAGGTAAAGATACTATTTTTTTCAGAATTTACAATGTGTGAACTGTATTTTTGGGTTTAGAGAGAGGTGGGAGTCCCTCTGATGTATCCATGGTACTAAGATAGATAGCAGAGTACTTTTCCTCCCTCCTCCTGTTGTTGAGAAGCAGTAGTTTATGAATTTTCAGTTCAGTATCTGCATTTCAGATTTCAGATAATTAGGAAGAATCACCTTCTAAGGCCAAGAATGAATAACTGGTATCATCAGTGTCTTATCAGAAGTTATTAGTAAGCTATACTGGACACTGACCTGAATTTATCCATATTATAGACCCTTAGCATTTGCAGAATTAACTATAGCTTTTTTAAACTATTAGCAAATAGTATTTAGAGTAAAAACAAGTTAGATTTTAAATACTGACCACTTTTTTTGTGCTGTAAGTTCCCTTATGGTCTAAAAGAGGTATTGAAAAAATGGTCATACATTCTATCTGTGAAGGAAATAATAGTATAAAATCCATGAATTTAGGGATTTGCAAAGATCTTGGAAGATGGTCTCATTCACATGACTCATGAATGTCTGGGGTTTGTAAACAAATTCATGTTCTCCTTAAAGGCCCTGTTAGGTCTGCTGCATTCTCAGCAGGCTGCACCTTGAGAAGAATTGGAGCCTCTTCATCACTCTCTGCTTTTCATACTGTTGAGTGGGGAGGGAGGGGATCCCAAACCGTTAACTTGCCTGGGAAGTTGGCTATAATTCGGAGGTAAATGTTTTAAAACAATGTGTTTTACAGCCAGTTGAAACAGACTTTAAAATGCTGCCTTAGACCCTATCCTATTAGGTCTGCATCTGGTAAAATACAGTGGGCTGGTACATAACTCCACATGCCACTTAAGTGTTTCTGGGATGTTTGCAGTACTGCAAGTGCCTCGCCTTAGAGCAGCCTTTCCAGTTTTCCCAAGAAGACATGCCCAGAGTGCGGAAGAGGATTTACAAGGAGCTTTGTGAGTGCCGGCTCATGGACTGAAACTCTGCAGGGACTCTGGGAAGTCTGACCAAGTTAGAGCAGATGGTTTGTTACTTGAATCTCCAAACACTTAATTGAATTTTTATAGCTATTTCAGATCAGTGGTGTGTTGGGCCACTACTGTTACCTCAAATTTATTTCTGCCCATATTCATTTCTCTAGCTACCATGTACTATTTTTTAATGTTCAGTTTGGTTTCATTTTTAATTTTATGGATTCTGTGTGTCCCCCCCTCCCATATTTAATATTTATTATCCAAAAGCATGCATATAGACAGAGCATGCGATGCAGAGTATTAAAAAAAAAGCCTAGTAGATTCGGTGCAGCTTTTATAATTTAGTTAGATGTGAACTGAATACAGGTTTAAAATGTAATCCTGAATCTAAAAATGCAGGATGGTTTTGATACAACATAACTCAGAATAGTAGATATTCCCTGGGGCATAAAGAGTAGCCAGGAGTGGTTTTGACAAAGCCAGTCCTGTTTTCACTTTGACCAGCAGCACCTTTCACTGACTTCTATGTCCAAGTGGGTCTTGCTTGGAGAGTGAATTGCATTCCCTTTGAAGGGTGAGAAGGAAGTGGCCATAAACTGACTGGTGTGTTTTATTTATGGAGGCCCAGTTGTAAGCACAGTGCTTGCTTTGGGAAGAGTTGATTAAAGTATGAAAAACAGATAATGACCTTGGGGGTCCAGTTATCTTAACACATGAGAGATTTCAATCTTGGTTCTAAGAAGAATTACAATAAATGCCTAACTTATAAAGGATTCTTGCTGGAACACTGAATTCCCTGGATTTTTCTGGTTCTGACACATAAATACCCATCAAACCAGTGGTCAAACAAGTGAGAATTCAGCCTTGCTAAGGGAAACTTACCCTGTTCCTCGTCAGTTCCCTTGTCTCCCATATGGAAGAAATTAAGAGTTACCAAATAGCTTTCTATTTAAAGGGTATTAAAATATAAACACTTAAAACTGAAGACTGACTTTGGGTCTTCTGCAGATGGGTGGGGAGGAGAGAAGAGGAAAGCTAATAAAGATGACTTAATTCTGTGGAAGTACAGCAAATGTCAGTTTTCTGTATTGGACAAAACACTAATCTTTTAGTGATCTTGGCAACATGCAGGGCTCCTAATGTGGCCTCTGCTTGACCAACCCTGAGACTCAAGCACAGGAGTCCTTTTTTTTTTGCTTCTATAAAAATACCATCTTCTGGGGAAAAGTGGAAGTGGCCCTGTCCTTACACTTAGCTGGAATATATCTCGCATCTTTAGCCATTGGTGGTATTTGAAAGGAAAGGAAATAAAGAAGGATGAGTGTTAAACTACCCAATTGTCTTTTCTAAACCAGGACAGAAGAACAATGTATGTATATATAAGAAATTCAGAAGCTTGTACAGAAAAAACAATTAAATGACAGCAGATACTTGGATTTCTATCGTGTTAGATGTGGGGTGTTGAAAATGAAAAGCTTAAAATGTGCAGTGTAACTTGGCCATAAGATAAGGCTGACTGCCAGCAGCTGAGGGTGGAGGCAGTACATGTTTACACGAGGGTTCCTGTCCTCAGACATTCCATCTCTGACACCAGTATTTACAATGCAAACAGCTCCAGCACTTTCCTAAATCCCCCAGATGCAAACTCTTCAGTAAAAAATCAGGTCAGTATTCCTTACTGTGCTTCATGTCATTAAAAAGACAGAGGTTAGAGGCACTTTGTGCTGCTACAGGTAGGGCCATGTCAACATTAGGAAAGATGACAATTGAAAGTGTAGAGAATGTCTTGAGGTTTTCTAATTCTGAAATATACAGGTTCATATCTCTTGAGGCTACATATTTATGCAAACACAAGATACTCCAAATCTGTGAGACATTTGCCTTTTTTTTTTTTTGGTAGCTGTACAAAGTAGCCATTAACTGAGCTATCCATTCAAAATGTCTTATACTGTAGGCTCCACATTTCACTTCCTCACTGACAGAACCAAGCATGCAAGAGAGACAGAACTATGTTCTGGCAAGAATCTTACTGCCCAAAAGCTGGAGTTGTTGCAGTAACTCCATCTGAAAAATGGGTCATCCTCTCAGCACTGAGGCATACAGGGATGAGCATAGAGAACCTCAAATGAGCTGTCCAAGTCTAATTTCTCTTTCACTTCCAGCTTAATAGGGCATGCTGAACTGCACTGTCCAGCATGCTTAGCTGTAAAATATTTTAAGTCTGGTTAGAAATGTTTCTCTGTTCATGAAACTTAAATTTTAGCACACACACAGTTGCTTTTCCTACTCTTGGGACTAGGTGTGAACCTCTACTTAGCCCAAGTCCTACATTATAATGGCCTTTGTCCTGATGTTTGCAATAATTGCTTCCATGCAACAAAGACATTTTTGAAATTTAGCTTGGGCTATTGGTGGAAGAGACAGGCATTGTTTTACTCATTCGCTTGGCGCTGAACTGTCTGGGTGCCCACAAGGTGGGCAGACTTCATGCTTTTGGGGTTGTATGTAGGCCTCGTACAAACCAGAAGCTACTTATGATGTGCCTTCACCACTAGTTGCTTCTTCCAGTGACTTCTTCTTTTGTTAAGTCTATAGCAATCAATATAGATTAATTCAACTTTTAGTTGTCTCAAGAATCATGGAGAACCAACCTTCTCTTACGGAAGGGAAAGGCTGTTGCTGCCAGTAACCCCCAAATCACTTCTTGGCTTTCCATTGTGTTTTCTACTTATCATTGGATACAACTAACACTGATCATCTTAAATCCGTAGTTGGGGGAAAACAGTAACAGCTCTAGCTGGGACACAGCCAGCACTAGCCTAGTTGAGCTGCCTTTTTTCTCTGCAGTTGTGGTTCACTGCTTCCCTGGGTTAGAAGAGAGAACTGGGAGTACTGAGTGGATCAAACTCTTCAGGTGACAAACAGTTTATTAATAGTGTGAATTAGATATACTGACTACCTGCTCTGCTTAATTACACTAAGAAACTAGACTAATCAGCAGTTACAAAGCACATACTTTGTTATGTGCAACACTCGTGCCTCCTGGCCTGTAGATAGTTAGGAAGAACTAGGGAATACCATCAGAAGTGCTAATTGTATTTGGGTGTTATAAAAGCAGACCTAGACAAGCTGTTCACTAAATGGTACCTTTTGGTCAGAAGAAGAAATCATTTCAAGATTGTGATGTAAAATTACTCAAACCTTCTAGCAAAAGTATTTTTTGAAAAATAAACTAATGCCTTTATAAATGTGTGTTCTCTTGTGTTGAATAACATGTACTGTTCAGTGAGTAATAATTTTTCCTAATGACATGCCGGTCATCATAAGACTCATTTATGAACAGTAACCAGGGTAGGCTTTAAACAGCCTGCCCTTAAACAGCACTGTCCAGTGGAATTTTCTGCAACGGAAATTCTCTGTATTTGCATCTACTACAACAGCCACTGGCTAGTGTGATTGAGGAATGTTTTAACTTGGTCAATTAAATTAGCTGTAGGTGGCTATGACATTGGGTAACTGTCAAATCAAAATGGACATGTTGATTCTACACATTGTTTTCCCATAAAACACATTAATAAATATTCCAGAGTAAGACAGTTCCAATGTCCTCCTTATTAAGGTGAGGAAGTGGGCACAGACATATTATAAGCTGGCCCAACTTTATTAAAATCTGTTACAAAAGACAAAAATAGGAACCACTCAGTGGTTCCCAGGCCTATAGAAATCTGAATTGGTTTACATAAAACATAAGAATATAAAAAAAAAATACACTAATTCAGACCACAGTGTAAAAAGAAACTTGAAAAACAAATATGTTCTCATTAAGTATTTGCCAATGATTTTTTTCTTAAGCAGTTAGAGCTAGTTACAGCTTTTTTAAAAATTCAAATAACCAGTTTGAATTTAATGAGAAAACCTATACATGTTATATAACATGAAAGATGTTCACCCTGCAGCCCCAATATTCACAAACTACTGGAAGTTAGGAGATACTCTGTTGCTACATAAGAAAATTTCACTTGCGTCAGGTAAGTCAGACTAACAGTTCTAAATGTGCAGTAACAGATCCCATTAATATCAGAGAAATCACCTCTTGCCTTACAAATCCAAAATAAGTCTAGCCTCCATTCTCTGTAGAGACCATTAGCTCATTATCAAAGCTCTAAAGCTCAGTAAGCACAATTAGAGAAAAAGCAAGAGATAACAATGTAAGAATTGGACAAAACACATTTCCTCCAGGAATTGTTTCTGTTAAACACTCAATTTTCAAGCTCTTTTTTTAAACTCACTCCATTCCCAAGATTACTCTGAAAATGAAAATAACTGTGATGGCCCTCACAGCAGCCATCATGTCAAGGCAATGGTTTAACTCATGTCCCTGGTATTTTGTCCCATTTCCTACTGTTCTCCAACCCCCTCCCCCTGTAGAGTTTGAGGTTCTCTGTAATACAAGCCCTTGCTTTTTTTTTTTTTTTTAAGCTTTAAACACATCTTTTGAAAAATGTATTAGTAAATACTCTCAAGTCTTGTACCTAATATCCTGATATATAAAGCACAAAAGCAGGTGGCATCCCTTGGGACTGTCTAAGCCTTACTTTTGCACCAAATATTTAGAAAGTTCCCTTTACTCCTAATCTGCCTTTAGAAGTAAGAATTCAACACAGAAAACATTCAGCTGTCAAACATGTTCCTTAGACCAAAGCCATAGAACATAACACAATTCCATTTATTAAACTTTCTATCTCATGCAAACTTAAAATTTCTCAAATAATTCCAGGTGCTAATGCAGACCATGAACCTACTTGGACACAAACATGGTAAATAAATTTAAAATTGTTTCCTGTCTTCCTTAAAGAAGTGTGGTGTTTTTGGCTAATCAACTTTTATAGATCAAAATCTGTTGCCAAGGAACACAATTTTTGATCTGGTAACAAAATAATTCTGGTAACCTGACACATAGTCAAGATTCTAAGACTAAAGAATTAAAGGTATTCTAAAGGTATTCTTTTGGATTCTGTCCTTTAATAGAGGAAAACCATGAAGAGGCTTCTGGCTCAGTAGAGACACTGATTAAAGCTTGGTAAAAACGGGCAGGTTTGCAGACCTTGGGTAATGCATGTCAAATTCAACAGACCAAAGGAGTGCGTTTTCATGATGGGGCTCTCACCACTCACTGGTTTTGGGCCAATTTTCCATAGCCACCTCTCCCAGCATCATAGTCCTGCCGATACTCATCTCGTACCTAAAATTGAAAAGAACACAAGTTAAAGAACTGGTGTAACACATATGCCTCCCACAAATATGTCAAAACAGCTAAGCCTTTTCAGATGTCATAATGTGCACATTCAAGCAGGACAGAACTCTTTGAACACTCATAAAGCTCAACTGCCTTGTGAAGTTAAGAATACCTAATGGTTTTTAACAAACATCAGGCTCATACTTAATTCAAAAATTAAGTATTCCAAAGAATACTTAAATTAGGTTACTTATTTAAAAATAAAATTAAAATTCTTCAGTGTATCTTTTGTTCTAGACACTCTTGCAGGTGAAAAATATCAAGCCCCTAACAGATCAACAATAGTGGCTTGTAGAAATGTCTAGCATGTACTACCTCATAATTTACCAATCTCAATGTGTGGTTTTCAGATTCACTTTAAGCCAAGGTTTTAGGCACAAAGTTATTCAAAAGAGCAAATATAAATTGATAAATCACTTGTCACAAGACTGGAATGCCATGCAAAGGCTGAGTTCAGAGAATCTTCCTACATACCTGGCCCCCTGATCGCCCACGGCCATACTGTCTGCCCTCCTTAAAGCCTGCATCCCAGTCTGTGCGAATGATTCGGTCATCCAGACGAGTTCCATTTATGTACCGCATGGCATTTTCTGCATCTGCTCTTGAATAGTATCTTAAGTAAAAGTATTAAGGAACACCATATAGCATTTCTCCAAACGTTCTGGGAAATACAGGAAGCAACATCTAAATAAAACAGTTAAGAAAAAGTGTAACTTATCCAACCTGACTGGAGTTCAAAGACAATAATGTGGCTTGCACAGGCCTGTTTGAGGTTGGTCCAGAAGCAGAGTTGAATAAAATATGACACATCTATGGCTATAATGATCATGACTTCCTGGATAATCCTGTTAAATAATTAGTTCCACTGTCCCCTTATTTTGGTTTGCAAAACACAAAATGTTCAGTGGAGGTTTAGATCACAGACTGCACACTTCTTATCCAAGGAAAACAGCATCCAAATTTGGAGCTGTATATTCAAGAATAACCTTAAAAAGGTCATAATGCATATGGAATTGTCAATGCACTTCACTAAAAGTAGTAGTTCCCAAACATATTTAATCAGACTACTAAATCTATCTTTGGAGTGGTATTAAAGAAGAAAATCTCTTAGAGGCATTTATGATTATTAGCTGGAGTTAGGAACTGCTGATCTGGACATTTTTCCCCCTTTAATTACACAGGTAGGGAAGCACTTGCTGCAGCTCCAGTATCCAGCATCTACACAATGCCTAGAACATAGTGGGCATTCAGTACTTTTTGTCGAATGAATGCTAAAAAACAAGCATAAAACACTAGCAATAGCAGCCTCTTTCCATTATTTACTGTTATGATTGTTGATCTTCACCTGTATGGTTAATTTTGCAAAAACATTCCAGTTCTCAGAGACTAATCATTATCTGGGAGGTGGATTTCCTATACCTTTTGTTTTCGTTGTTCTCCCTGTCCCCTGTGAACTATTTTATGCTATTGCCGCTAGAGCAAATCAAAACCTGGGTGCTCTCATCACTTCTGTCTGGAGGGAGAATGGAAGCAGCTTGCAGAGCCCAGAAGTAAATCAAAAGTGAGGCTTCTGGTTCAAGCTGATAGAGTGAGCATATTTCTTCTCATTCTTCTCAAGACCCCCATTATAACAACAGAAAAAAAAAACAGGCCCAAAGAATAGAAGAGGCCACCAGCAGACTAGAGTCAACAAAAGCCGATTGTAGAAACAAAGAATTTGAAATATTCTTGAGGGGCTTAAAGAGGGAGACAGCAAGCCCAGGAAGCTCTTAACTCAAAGTTGAATAAGTGAGGCTGAAAACAGGGTTTAATTAAAGGTCTCCATGTGGGAAGAACCTGCTAGCAGAAGGCATTTAGTAAGAAGCAAATAAAAATAAAATGACAGGGTTCTGAATGAACTGTCTGGAGGAAGTAGGGCAGTGTCTTTTATGTTAGCAGGCCAAAATAAAATCTCTTTTCATTCTGGCATTCGGGAAACCCACAAATCTCAAAGGCAAGGCATAACTTGAGAAAGAAGTCTGCTTGGGTCCACAAAGTCACCCTTCTTTTTCCTAATTATGATTGAAAATCCAGGGATAAGCAAACATTTAAGGAAAACTTACAGCATAAATACAACCAAAAGAAACAGATACTTAAGGGCACAGATAAAAAATTCAAAAGATATGTTAGGATCAAGTCAGACATTTCTCAGAATATAAAATATATCACCAAAAAAGAAAATATTTGTAAAAAAAAAAAAAAAAAAACAAAGGATAAATCTAGGAGGTTCAGTATAGAATCTTTAGGGAGAATAAATGACACCAAGTAAAAGTTTTGGTTTTGCCCTATAATATTGAGTTTATATACATCAACATGATGAAATACTATATACTCATTTAAAAAAGGTAGACCTGTATATCCTACCTGGGAGCAATCTCTTAAGACAGGTGGGAAAAAAAAGTGCGTGCAGTACAATATCACCCATCCACAGGACTACTGGAAAGAGAGCCCCAAGACTGGTAACTGACTGTCTTTATTCTTAGAATGGTACAGGGATTTTACTCTCAGTATGCCCTTCAGATTTTCTTTAAACATATATTCTTGAAAGACTGTTTTTCTTAAAGAATCAGCTATAAACAAAGCGTGGATTTCACAACAGAATGTAAATGTTATCAGCTTTCACAATATAAGTGTAGACACAGGACAGACAGTAGGAGGTAGGTGAAGGCAAGAGGTAGAGATAAGTGTAGACATGCTAGTTATCGAATATCCTCACTCATTTTTTTTACAAAGGTGACTACACACTTGGCCCCATCCTTTTTGGACAGCTGTGTCATACACACAAGAAGGATACTCCACAAAGCAGAACCCACATGCTGTTTTCTTCATTTTATCCAGGCCCATAATGATTTTCTTTATGTCACCACTTTTACTGAAGAGTTCATAGATTTGTTCTTCAGTTGTATAAAATGAAAGATTTCCAACATACAATGTACAGCTTTTTTTCAGTAATTTTTCCTGTTCTTCATTATCACCCTATAATTTAAAATAGAAAAAAAAAGTAAGCAACACACCCTAAGAAGAGCCCTGCTTAAATAGTATTCCTAAATATAGGGGAAACTTTCATTAATTCTGATTTAGGAATCAGCTTCTCTCACCATCCTGATCCACCAAAATCCCTTGCCAAAAATAAGACAAGTGTTCATAATCTATGAAGCACGTATGCACAGTCCAGACTGCTTTTAATAGAGGGCCAAGGCTTGAAAATTATGTTGCATGTAGCCCCACTCCTCCTGCATCATACTATCACATGAGTGGCAAGCCTTTTCCCTGCATGTTCCATATCCTCAGCACTGGATCCTTCTCTAATGGCTCAAGTTTAATTTCTGGGCCTGAACCAATATATAAGAAAGGGCCCTTTTCATCTTTTGTAGTGAAAATTAAATGGTCTTGCAGAGATAGGGTACCCCTTGTAATACACAGAGAATGTTCAAAACAACAACCACTTAGATGGTTTACCTATTCATACACTTTCCTCTGAGTTCAGGAGAAAATGTAGTGAACACTAAAAACAAGAGATCTCACTTTCTTGACAGGCTTCCTGATCTGGAAGACAGAATGAAGCCAGAGACAGAATGAACTGGGCTTCAGCCAACACACCTGACAATCTCTGGGGACAAGATGACTCATCGTGGGCTAGACATGGCCACTGGCCATCCTTGGACCTTCTAGCCTCCACATTGGGAAGGACAAATGCTGACTAATGGAAGGACTACCATTCCAAGCTGACCTGTTCTCAGGCCCTTTGAGCCAGGTTAGGGCTCTAACATCAACTGTACAGTGGTATTTATTCCAGCTTGGAAAGTAGCTGTGAAGATTCATACTCAGGCTCCCACAGCACTTTCCCAAGAGGCCTCCCTTCTTCACTTACTACTACACATATAATGCTGATCCAGGTTTCTTCACTCAATAACACTGCACTATTCGTCTCTGAATGCTCTGTAGCACAGTGCTCACAGTAATGGGTTTCATGTGATCACATTCAGTGGCAGAATAGAGAAACAGACAAACCATCTACACTCACATCACAAGAAAATTGATGAAATAAATTGTAGGCTAATAAATACAAAATTATGCAGCCCCAAGAAAAAAAGTATGTCCACATGCAGTGATATAGAACATCTCCAAGATAGTGAGCAAAGTAAAAAAATCCAGTACAAAATGTGAAAATTCTTAAAGGGAAACCTCACTCAAGTGGAATCCATAGGCAAGAACGAGGAGTTGGGGAGCCGCCCCCACCACTCCTCATTACAGACTCCAAAAGCAGAGCTGTCAACAGAAAGGAATCATTGATTTTATGGGCCCCAACAGAGAAAGATGTACATTGCATCTCCTATAAGAAACTGACTACCCCTGCAACTCAGCCAATGAGAAACCATCATTACCCTCGACTCTTGCTTTTCTCCAACAGACTTTCCTTCAAAACAACCCCTCCCACTTCCTCCTTATCCATAAAATAACATTCTTCTGCTTTGTTTGTTGGACTTGTCTATGGACTTGCCTATGGCTTTGCCCCAGCTTGCATGCCCCAAATTGCAATTATCTATTCCCGAATAAACCCATTTTTGCTGCTAAAATAACCGTTTTGTTTTTAAGGTTAACATTACTTGGCGATCAGAAGTGGCATCCAAAGAAGATCCCCAACAACTCCAAGGCTTGTGAGTGAACGGGTGCCCGTACCCACAGAGCCCATTAAGCTCACTGCTTGCTTGCTAGCCCTAGAGTTTGAGGGTAAGTTTTCTTCTGGATTTTGAGCTCTACTATCTAAGTTTTTGAGCTCTCCAGGCTTTAAAAATTGTTTTAGGGCTTTGCCCTTATCTCAGAGTATTTGTTTGGCCTGTGACCCAATTTCTGTGTGGCACTGGACTGTCCTAGTGGAACTGTGCTAGCTAGCTTTAGTCTGAGTCTTGTTTGCAACTAGACTGTTCCTTGCATAAGTGTGCTGGCCTTCAGTCTGATTCCTTTTCAGAACCAGGTTATTCCTGCTGGAACAGTGATGGCCTTTGGTCCGATTCTTTTTGGAACTAGACTGTTCCTGTTGAAACCGTATAATTTAGGAGTTTTTCTTTGCTCTAGAGAAAAGCCTCTGAGAAATGCGATCTCAGTCACCAAGATACTTTGAGGGTGCCCCTTTTTCTGGGACCCAGTCGGTTTTATGTTTAAAAACTATGGTCCCTCAAGTGCATTTCTAACTAAACCGACCAACTTAACCAAAGGTAATTTAGACTACCAATGGCCATAATGGGGAACTTTCCATCTCCCCAAGCTTTCTTTTCTCAAAATTAGATAGCCACAGCTCAAAGAACAAACATGACAAAAACTGAATAGGATGCCTATTTTAACTAATACCTTGAGGCTTCCAAGTATTTTCAGGATCCTAAGTTGGCCTCTTTGCAAAATAATATTTCTCAATTCACTGAAGCAAACAAACAATTGAAAGAAGCCAAAATGGGTTCCAAGGCCTCTTTCCCCCCTCCATCTTGTCTCTAGACACCTAGTGGCCACCTTGTGCTCAGGCCTGCCTCTGATGCCATTTTCCTCTGTTCTCTTTGAACTGACCCCCACCCTCTCCCTCCCTCATTCTAATCCCTTTGCTGAACTTCCCTTTTCCTCTAATCTGTCTCAGCTCCCTCCTCTGCTGAACCTTTTAAAACCCGCCTCTCTAATGTTAAGTCTCCTGAGGATCCAAATAAACTCTGAATTTATGCTCCCTGGACTAAGGACAAACTGCAAATCACAGTTAAAAGAGTTCCCTAAAGTAACTAAGCCCCTTGGTTTGCTGAAGCATTTAACAGAGTTAATTCAAACTTAACCGACCTGGATTCTCGGACTTTTATCAATTAGTCCACATGCTTGCTGGTGAAAGCCAGGCCAAGCACTGGATGAAACTAGCTCTACTGGAATATCCTGAAAGGGATTTAGAGAGACAGACCCCTCACTTTTGGCAAAATGGTAGAACACTTGCTGGAAATATCCACTGAGCAATTTACAGTAGCTTTTCCTAAACTGGTTGATTTGAACAAAATTCAGGCTTGCATACAAAAGCCTGATGAACCTGTTCATAACTGCTACAATCTACTTTAGATTGTCTTCAAAGAAAATTCTGGTCTTCCTTTAGGTGTTGAATCTACCCTGATAGCACTTAACTTTTATAGGTTGAACCAGGACCTTTCTCTTTCAGTTAAAAGGACCAGGATGTATTGGAAAACTTATGTCCACTCCAGATTTAGTTAATTTGGCAACCCAGCTTCTCCACACCATAGGTGAGTCACCTAAAAGAAAGCCGCTAAACTTCTCTTTCAACTTTGGCAAACAAAGACCCCTAAACAAAACCAAAAACCTCGTTTTTGCTGTTGCAAAGAGCCTGGACATTACAAAAAAGACTGTTACAAATTAAAGCACCTCAGACCCTTCGGCTTGTTAGCCAGGCTTTCCAATGTCCTCCTAGTTCCCAATGATGGCATGCCAAGGACTATTTGGCTCTTCCAATCCTCCCTCTTAATCAGCTCAGAAAAACCACCCTCCCAGATTAGGAATAAGCCTCTCTTTGTCCTGACTGACACTGGGCTACATTTTTGGGGCTCAACCCCACTGCTATAAAGCAACCCCTACTCAGAACACTAAAACACTTCACATAGTGAGTGAGGTGTGTCATAAACCCCAACAGGTTCCTGTCTCTGAACCTACTCCCTTTTGTTTAGGACCTTTGAGAGATACCCTTTCTCCTTAGTTCCTCTGCCCCTATTAGTTTATTGGGCCAGAGTTCTTTAAATAAAGAACATGCCAGCATTTCTCCCAAAAGGTAAATAATTCTAGAATTTGACATTAGTAGTCAAAATTACCAACCAGAGGAATTAAATGACCCCTAAACATATTGATTTGCTCCGTCTCTGAGGCACTATAGCCAGTCTGAGGGCACTGATCATTTGTTTCTATGGATCAGCTACCATCCTATTTATTGGCAAGATCTTCAACTGCTATTGGCAGAATTCATAGTGCACCTCCCATTAAGATTCAAATAGATCCCTCAAAAACCTCTCCCCAGAATTAATCAATACCCTATAAATAAAGAAGCCCTTCAATGCATCAGACCCATCATATGAAAGTACAATGCTCCAGGCCTCTTTATCTCCTGTACTAGTCTCTGTAATACCCCTACTTTACCTGTGAGAAAACCCAGTGACCGGGGACGGAGGTTTGTTTAGGACCTCAAGCATTAAATTACACTGTTATCCTTTGGCACCCTGTTGTTCCTGACCCCCCACAAGCTGCTGACACCATTCCCACTGAAAGCATAGCATATTTTTCACTGTAATTTATCTATGCAGTGCATTTTAGTATTCCACTTGATAAGGATAGCCAGGATCATTTTGCTTCCATTTGAGAAGAACAGAAATACAACTGGACAGTAATGCCCCAAGGTTTCACAGAAGGTCCCTATTTCTCACAAACTTTAAAAGCTGATTTGGCTGATACATAATTTTCTGCAGTCTCTATTTTGTACAATATCTAGATGATTTGCTTCTCTGTTCTCCTTCTCAAAACTCTCCATAGGAAGACAACATTCACCTGTTAAAAATTTTAGGTTTCAGGGGACATAAAGTCTCCAGAGAAAAACTGCATTTTGCTTATATTCAGGTCTGGCACATAAGGCATCTGATCTCAGAATAGGATTACATGTGGATCTAGATGAAACCCTTCAGTAACTACTTAACACTAATGGATCACCTTTTGATTCTCCCTGACAATTTACAGGAAACTCCCTGTTAAACAATGTAGCTTTTTCATGGTTTACTGATGATTCTTAAAGGATTGAGATGGTAAATATCAGACAGTACAGTATTGCAACTATTTTTGAAATTTTTGAGCCAGCACCTCTACTTTTGGCTACTTTGGCCCAACAAGCTGAGCTTTATGCCTTTAATTGAGGCTTGTACCTTAAGCCAAGGGTAAACTGCAAACATTTATACTGATAGTTGGTAAACTTTGGGGTATTATGGAACAATGAGGTTTCCTTAGCTCTAATGAGGATAAAATTAAAACTGGCTCATATGTTCAAAATTTATTAGGTCAGTGCTTTTGCCATTGGCTGTGGCTAGTAAGGTCCCTGGGCATTCTAGACTTGATTCCCTGGAGGCCAAAAGACCCACCTTGCTGATATTTCTAAAACACTGCTCTCAAAGTAACAAATAGCCAAACCTCTGTCATTCTCCAAAAGGATGTTCTCCCAAATGATAATTCAGAAAAACTGAAAAATATACACAACAGTTGGCCCCAGAAATGAAAAACAATATTGGAAATCTAGAAATTGTTGGTTTGATAAAAAGAGAAAACTTTGGTTTGGACCAAATAACAATCCAGCTCTACCAGAAATTCTAAAAGTCCCATTACTTACCACTGTACATACATTAAGCCATTGGTCAGGACAAAATCAGAGTGTTCATGAACCAGTATTGGTGGGGAAATACTAGTAAGGCCACAAAAAGTACCTACCTCACTTGTCCCACCTGTTCAAAGTATAATCCTGGGATACCTGTCCATGCAGTGCCCTGGACATTTCAGTTGCCCAGTGGGCCATCTGAGGTTTAGAAAATTGATTTCATACAGCTTCCCCATGTCATGGATAAATGTTTTAGTCATTGTTTGTATTTTTTCCCTGGACTGAAGCTTTCTCTTGTAGATGGGTCAATGCTCTTTCAGTAGCTAAAATGTCTGTTGGAAAAGATTATCCCTCCTGGGGAACCCATCTTAAACTTCATAGTGATTGAGAAACCCATTTACTGGTCAGGTACTTTGATCAGTCTGGGCTGTCTGGCCAATTTTATGCTTTCATTGTGCATACCACCCTCAATCCTCAGGGTTAGTTATACACACTAATGGCACTAAGACTCATTGGCAAAGTTTGCAGAGACTCTCCAAATACCTTGGCCAAAAATACTGCCTTTAGTCCTAAATCTCAGATGCACACCCTTTGGAACATGTAGACTCTCAACCTTTAAGAAGTCTCAGGATGTCCAGTGCACTTGGCCTCTGCCTCCTTTGACCCACATTTGATAAAGGAGACATACTTCAATATTGTAAAGGTCTAATTACTTATATATATTGAAAATAACCATGCTTTACAAGAGCAATCTTTTCACAGTGTGCTTCTGGGAGACAAAGACCTTAAGCATTACACCTCTGAACCTGGAGATTTTGTCTTTGGAAAAGACAACTCCAGAAAAGACTCTCTTCAACCTCACTGGAAAGGTCCTCATCAGGAACTACTAACCAACCCTTGTGCCACCAAATTCCAGGGAATAGACTCTTGGGATTCATGTGACACATCTAAAGAAAGGACCAAACCCTGACTGGATCTGCACTCCCATCTGGTGATCTGAAAATAAAGATTCACTGGATTGAAGCAGATGACATCAGACGAGATAGCTTTCCCAAGATGTCTGGACCAGGCCTGTATACTTTTTCTCATTCTTTGCAGCTTCTCTTTTGTGGAAAGAGAAGCTACATTTCCCACAACCTTGCAAATGGATGACTCTTCTTTTGATTACGGCCTTTTGGAAACAGCTTCATCATGATCACATGAGCTTTCTGAAGGCCTGGAAGGTTTAGAATTCACAAGTCTTTATTTCATCTTAATTATGAACTGGCTTTGGATGCTTATCCAAATTCACAGTCTCTGAAATTGCAACCTTACAGACTACATTTTTGGTAACACAATTGGCTCCCAACAGTATTGAGATAACAGTACTATTTTAAAATGTCTTTATGTTTTGCTCTTTTGTGAAAAGTTCATCAGCTGTTGCTTCATATTTATACCTACACTGTATCTTCCCAAATGCACTTGGTTCTTTCAGAGTGCTCATAGGATACACTATTCTGCTTTCACGGGCGCTTTGAGCAGGGACTGCCAGAAGGCATATGTGACTCTGGGTTGGCCTGCATAGGAAGAACTTTTTTCCCCTAAGTCGGGAGTTAGTGCCAAAAAATACTTCATTTGACTTTCAGACCTAGGGTCCTGGTTTAGAACCATCATGCAATTTGGAATTGTCATATTACTCCTTCTGTTTGTATAATTATTTTAAGTTTTGTATTTTATTGCCTGTCAAACTTTTGTAAAAAATGATGTACTCAGTAAGAAGACGATCTTCAGTGCTTAAGATCTTTATAAATAAGGACTATACTTGGGAAGTGTTATGTTGAGTTCTCCCTCCTGATCTTCCTTATTACTCAAATGTGGCCTTAAGTGCTTTCCAGCTGCTATGCATTTGCCCTCTGATGTAGGACATGACAACCAGAAAAGGTCCTTCCTGGCACTAAAGGACAAAACCATTACTCAAAGAAAACCTGACACTTGATCAGTGGTGTTTTCAGAGAAAGATCTTGATCAAAAGGGGAAATGTGAAAATTAATAAAAGGAAAAGTCACTAAAGTGGAGTCTGGAGGCTAGAAGGTGGAGCTACACCACTCTTAGCCACTTATAAGAAGAAATGTCAATTACAGACCCAACATGAGAAATTTCAATAGGAAGGAATCACTGATTACAGGCCCCAACAGGAAAAGACGCACATTGCATCTCCTACAAAAAACGGACTACTTCTATGACTCAGCCAATGAAAAACCTCATCATCCTGAACTCTTGCTTTTCTCCAATAGACTTTCATTCAAAACAACCCCTTCCAAGCTCCTCCTTCTCCAGAAAATAATGTTCTTCTTCTTTGTTTGTTGACATGCCTATGGTTTTGCTATAGCTTGCATGTCTTGAATTGCAATTCTCTATTCCTGAATAAACGCATCTTGCTAGTAAAATAACTGTTTTATTTTTATAATTAACTACAAAAAATATTTAGAAATAACTGTGGCAAGTTTATGAAGACACTCGTATTGTTGGTAGGAGTGTAAATGAATACAACCTCAAAGGAGGGCTGACTAATAATGTCAAAATGTTGGAATTTTAAAATATATACTTGCACATGTGTAAAATAAGGGATGTTTGGGTTATTTGTAATAGCGAGAGAAATATCCCAAAATATTCCTCATTGAAAACAGGCTAAATATCCATCATTAGGAGTTTAAATACATTAGGGTGAAGCTAAAGAACGGAGTATAATTTTTTTAATGGGGATAATCCTATCTCTTCTATTTTTATTTCTGTTTTTTATCATAGATACATAAAGTACACAAATCTTAGTGCACACAGCTTGATAAATTCTGACATGTGTACACACTCATAACCACTACCCTTATCAAGATATCAATCATTCTCACTACTTTTCGGAAAGATGTGGCACACATATACAATAGAGTAGCCATAAAAAAAGAATGAAATCTTGCCATTTGTGACAACATGGATGGACCCAGAAGGTACTATGCTAAGTCAGGCAGAAAAAGACAAATACCGTATCACTTCACTTATATGTGGTATCTGAAAGACAAAACAGAAATAGACTCATAAACACAGAAAACAGAATGGTGGCTGCCATAGGGGGAGAGGAGGGAGATGGGTAAAATACATGAAGGGGGGGAAAGTTAGTGAGATTATTTGGTCTCTTGATCTGGGTGATGGCTCCACAAATTATATCTTTTTAAAGTATGAATATACATAGATACCATATACAAGAAACAGGTTAAGTTACCTCTAGGGAGAATCAAGGGACTGCAGGTCACAGACTTCCACAGATGAGATCTTATTTAGTTCTCAGAACTGAAGGAGTAGGTCCTAATTTTTATTAACCTCATTAACTTAAGGTTATTAAACTATTCAGCTGTTGCAACTGGAATCCAAACCTAGACTTAGCCTCAATCCCATACTTCCTTAAAAAGTCACAGGACAAGAGTCATTCTACATAAAAAATAGGTTTTCAGAACTTTGGAATAGGCATTAAAGTGGATTCACTTCATTTATTACTGATTTGTTAAAATTATGCTCAGGAGGCATATTCTTTATTCTTTCTGCCTTCCTCACACATGTAAGTACTGTCCAAACAAACAGCCCACAGCTTAAGAAAACTGTGGTGTAAGTACTTACTTAAGGTACACTAATGTGGATTTCATTCAAGGAGATGGAAATTTCCACATGACAGTACCTTACTACTATCTAAATAAAGTTATAGGCTTTAGAGATGAATAATAGCAGAGTCCAATCCTTCCACAGTTTTACTCTTGCAGGATGCTTGAAATTAAGATGGTTATGATACAGAACTTTCATAAGTAATGAAAACTGTATAAATGATAAAGTGAAAATCATACCAGGCATACAGAAAGCATTTAAAATGGTCGACTGAGTGAATTTAAGATCTTCCTTAATTTGGCCTCACAAAGAAAATTTCCTTTTCCCCAGCCTAGTAACACTTTTTACACCCACTCTCCACACCTACTCTCGTCTATATGCGCCCTCTCCCTTCTCAGTCACAAAGCTTCTCCCTTTCCTGAATGTTCACAGCCCTTCCCTTTTCGCTCATTTCTGCTTTACGTGATTGTTTGCCGCCATTTACAGTCCCTTCCAGCGGACTGTAAACTTCGGGTGCGCAAACTTGTCTTCCCTCTCCTTCTGAGGCTTAGCAGAAGGCTTCAGCAACAGCACTCAATAAAAGCTTACTAAATAACCAGTGGTTAATGCGTGTTGCTCCACCGCATCCTCGCCTTTGCTGATACAAAGTGCCCACCTTGAACATCTGCTGCACTCTTCCCTTTTTCCGCATAATCTATGACATGGGCGAAACTAAAATTTCTTCTTGTGAAACCCAGCAGCTCCTCTCACGAAACTAAAATTTCTTCTTGTGAAACCCAGCAGCTCCTCTCACTTTGATATCCAGACACTTACTGTGCGTGCCTAGCTTGGCTGGTCCACCTCCCCACTCCGTGGGTGGAGACAGGGCTCAACTTGTCTCCCACGGACCGCACAGAACTCTGCAGGACCGTTCTAAAAGACTACGGAAAGAACTCAAAAGTACCGAAGGGCAGTTTGGCTTATCTAACTTAAAATTTTTAAAGTAATAAAAGCCCCTGTATCTAGGTCAGGAAGGCGCCTCCACAAATTCCAGGTGTCTAAGACACCCCTTCCCCTTGTCACAAAGTCACCATCCCGAGGCACTGCCCGTGAAAACGTGAGCCACGATGACTACTGCCGCTCGAACCCCTCTGCACTGGCCCGAAACAGGGAGCGGCTGCAAGGAAACAATACAGCAAGCCTCAAATTATCTTTTTTTACGAGAGAAGAGAATTCCCTGCTGTCCAAACACCCTTGAGCATCCATTCCCCAGCAGGCACCAGGGCCTCACTTCGCGTTTGGGGAAACCCCAGCGTAGGAGACGACACAGTGAGACCAGAGAAAACCGAGTCTCAGCGTTCCGGCCCAGGGCCTTTCCTTCTGGAGGCCCGGCCTCCCTCACCCGGAAGTGCTGGTCTCGGTACTGGCTCAGCTCCACGTATGAGTCGCTGCGCAGGGCCTTTAGGAGGCCACCGGACATAGTGTAGAGAGGTGAAGGAGGACGCCGCCACTACAGGAACAACGAGGCCGTCGCGGCGTGCCGGATCCGGAAACGCAAGGAGGGAGCTGTAGAACGTGAGACTCCAGCGGGCCAATCCAAGGGCCACAGTGTCGTCACTGAGCGGCGCGGGCGCAGACGGGGGTCCGTCGTCTGGCGCTGCCGGTCAGAAGTGAGAGCGGCGCCCTCCGCGTTCCGGGCCGCTCCGAGAATGGTTCTGCGGCGGCTGCTGGCCACCCTGCTGCACAGCCCGCAGCTGGTGGAGCGTCTGTCCGAGTCGCGGCCCATCAGGCGGGCGGCGCAGCTCACGGCCTTCGCACTGCTGCAGGCCCAGCTACGCGGCCAGGACGCTGCCCGGCGCTTGCGAGCCCTCGCGGCTGGGCCTGCGGGCTCCCTGGGTCGTCGCGCTGCCCGCTTCAGAGACACCTTCACTCAGGAGCTACGCCGCGGCCTCCGGGAGCGCCCGGGGCCACCACCGGGTAGCCAGAGGGGCCCGCGCGCAAACCCTTGAACCTGGGCTGGGCCGGACCGAGGTCGCCTGTTTCCCTTCAGGGCTTGACACAGGCCTCGGCGCTAAGGAGTCATTCTCTGGGCATTGCGCACGGCTTGGAATCCTGACTCGGATTATCGTCCTACAAAGGTTCCATTCAACAGAGAGCCCAGGCCATACCGACATGCCCCGTGAGTTACTGAAATGTGACAAGGCAGTGTGTGAAAAAAGCCCCTGAAGCCTGACGGAAGTAAAGATAGGCTGGGCATAACAGAGAGCCATGGGCCAAACCGCAGTCCAAGAGTCAACCGTCTGCGAATGTGAAGAAAACCCACGGTAGATGATGTTGCCTCTGCAGTGATACAGAAGCGCACTACTTGCAGCGGAGATCATGGATGGAAAGACAACTTTGCTGCTGCCAAAATCCTCTATTAAATATGTGAACTGAGTAATGGGTATGAATGTGATATTTCTCTAGCGAGATGGATTAGGAATCGGGGGGTTGTTGGCCATGGTAATACTAGTTAACACATGTTAAGTGCTTACTCCGTGTGGGTTATCTCAGTTATTCTTTACAACCATTTTCACAGGAGGGGTAGTCTGCTTAAATTGCCCATGGCCTTACAGAATGGGATGTGGATACAGGTGTTTGACTCCAGGGCCTAAGTCCTAATCACAGCCCGCTGCAGCATTTACTCTGACCTTCAGTCCCCGAGGATACATCCCCCCTTCCCCTTCCCCGCCCAAGTCACCACTGAACACTGCCACTGGGACTACTGTCCACCATGAAACAAACTACCTGGATTTCTGTTTCCCATTTTAGAGGGTCTGGAATATAATCTGAAGACTATGGTCCAGCTAATGCACCATTGATTAGCAAATCCATTGTATACAGAAATGCCCATCCTCTTTCAGGACCAAAATCCCACTCTCCCAATGACCCAAGTCCTGGTTTGGGGTCCTCCTCTCTTTCCTCACATCAGAGGTGGCTCTCTGGATTCTCCTCTGAGCTTGGCAGTCAGGAGCCCGAAGAGCTTGTTCATCCTACTGCCTTATGTGCCTCACTGGTCTCAATCCCATTCATTGGTCTCTGGATGTCAGAGCAGATTGTTAGCAGTTCCCAATCCAGCCCAGTACCCTCAACAAACAAGCACATACACTATTAGGTCTTTTTCTAACTGAGAGACAAAAGGGAGCAGTAGAAGAAGCAATGAAGCTTCTAGATAAACTTACCTGGTAAGAACAGGAGAGCAAGAGACTGGGGCAGTTGCTTATTATTTTTTGTGGGAGAAGCATGTGAGAACTAAATTCTCTCCATTTTATTGAAGTCTGGGATCAGACAGAAAAGTGAGGCCTTTCTGCTCCAGCCACAGGTGATTTGGATGCTTCCTGTTTCATTGCTTGTCACCCCACCAGCTACGCTATTACAGAAACAGAACAAGGCACCCCACTAACCTGAAGGACAATTCCAACTCACCCCTTGAAGCTACACAGATCTAGATACCCACACTTTATAGACAAATTTATTAGAGCTTAGACCACCACCATCTGCAAGTACTGCTACACCAACATTTCCTCCAGGGAATTCTGAGGTGGTGGATCCAACTTGGGAAGGGAAAAGGCAGAAGTCCCAAGAAGCCCAGAGGGGTATGGGACCCTCGAGTCTGTGGTGGCTCCAAAGTGGCGCTTGGTTTTTATTTGTTGGGTGTAAATGCCATCTTTGGCTGCAAAGTAAACAATTAGATGCGTATGTGCCAGAGATGATGCTAAACATTAGGGGTAGGAAGACAAATCAGAGATTTGTGGCAGAAACATAAGCCACAAGAACAATGAATGGTCATGAATGGGTACTATAGGGTTTAAAGGAGGGAAATGTCTGGTAGTGTGCTAGATCCAGTTTATACTGACACATAAGAGCAGATGCTTGGCATCTCCCTCCAACTAGGAGTTCAGTAACATTTGAGTAGTTTGAAGTCAGCCATGGTGGGAGTATTTATATCATGGAAACCAAACACTACAAATTGGGGCTTTTTTACTCCAGAGAATGGGTTGCTAAATATTTACCAGCATACCACTGACTTTCCTCCTCCACGGGATTGGAGTCATGAGGAAGGTTTGGCACTAACCCTAGCAGCTGCTGCTGAGCTGGGGCTTTAACGGGGCCCAAGCTTTAGCCAGAGGAAGACAGGACTAGGGAAGTGCTCTGCTTTGGGCATTTGGGTAGGTTTGGTCTCCTCCTCTGTGCTGACTTCCAGCTCACTGACCTCTGCAGCCTGCATGCCTCTGGTTCTCATGAGATGGTAGGGATGTGGGGAGAGAGAATGAAGACAGGGTTAGTGCCACAGCTCCTCCCACTCCCAGTGGACTGCTCGGGGGGTTTCATTATGGGGAGCAATGTGTTGGGGGTGTGATGTGTTGGTTTGGCATGGGGTTTGCTCTCCATCCTGTGAGGAGAGTGTCAGATAGGGCCTCTGAGCTTGGAGAGTGCCCAGACCACATGCAAGAGAAAGCCCTCAGGGAGAACCAGGGTGTCCTCAAGTGCTGCCGGATACTGCCTAAATACTGTATATTCTCCCTTCCCACTGGGGCAGGCAGAGGAGGGAGAACATCTAGGCTGTCTAATCTGGTAGAATGATCCTTAATGGGTGAGATGCAGAAAGTCCATCCACCTCTCTCAGAGACAGGTGTAGAAGAGAAGGGGGAGAGGTTCCAAAACTACTTCATTTGGTAACAGCTGAGCACTGAGACAGCAGGCACCCAAGTGCCATTAATTACACCACCACATCCACTTCTATGTTAAAGAGCTCTGGGAGACACATACCTGTCTAGCCAGGGGACAGGTGCTGCAGAACCAGGAACAACAGAGTTGGCTGGGAGACACTTTCAAGATCCTCTGGTCTATTGTACAGATTGGAAAACTGAGGCTGGGTGAGGGGAATGGACTTTCTTAAGATCACACTGCCAGAGAGTGGCAGAGCAGGGACTAGAACTCGGGTCCCTGAATCTGAGCTACCTGCTCTTTTCACCACTACACCGCCTCCCCAGAAAGCTAGGAAGCCAAAGGATTGTCCTGACAGCCAAGGCAAGGTTTGGAGGAGGTTATTCAGGAATATCATTAGAAGATCGTTGTCTCTTTGCACAACCAGGCGCTAATTATATATTTAAAACATCACAATGGCTGCAAGGAATAGGCAGGACCAGGCACCAGGCGCCACTGGTTACATCCACTTCTTTGGGGACCTTGGCCTCAGGACCATGACTCATCAGACCTTTGGTCTTTGATGGGTGCCAGCTTACCCATCAGGGAGAGCAGCCGAAGACTGTGCACAAAAGAAGCTGTGGTGGGAATTCTGGAAGGGAAAGGAAAGGGAGAGAATCAGCCCAGTCCAGCTACCCACATAGAAGTGGAGTGGCACCTTCCTATGGCTGAATCACGGGCAGTGTTTTTTCTGTCATATTGTCAGGTTTCTCCCCCAGCTCCAGGATGTGAAGGCTGAGATGGTCCCTCCAAGCTCCACTCAGCAGGGAAGACAGAGCTGGTGGGTCTTCCAGGGTCAAGTGGGGAAACATGAGTGCCTCACTCTTGAGGGGGAAGCTGCACTTCTCCACAGCAGACCTGGTGGTGCCAGGGGTCACCACGAAAAGGCGGCAGAGCCATGGCCCACCGGCTACCTGGCAGGATGGTTGTTTGGTGAAGTTGTTCAAGGCTTGGCACAGGGCCCAGTCCTTAGTTCCACCCATGTCTACCACCTCCACAGGCGACCCCAGGCCGGGGAGGTGTAAGAGGTGCCGGGGTGGCATGTAGGTGTGGGTGAAGAGGAGCGTGTAGTGGGTAGGTATGCTGGGGAGCACAGGGGCATGGACTATCTGTTCCAGGTGCTCCAGGCCAGGCAGGAGGCCACCCTGGTGTAGGCAGCCAAAGAAGAGGGCACCCAGGCCATTGAAGAGGACCAGACTACCCTTGCAGGGCACAGGTTGGGTCTGTGGACTACAAAGCAGGACTAGGGGAATCAGGAGAGGTATCAGGAACCGAGCCTCCTGGTGGCTAAAGGCAGACAGCAGGGCCAGGGGCATGAAGTAGAGAAGGAGGAGGCAAGACCGAGGGCTGGAGAGCAGGCTCCGGGCACCCAGTGACCTCAGGAAGCCCAGGTGTGCAAAGGCCTGGAGGCAGGCTTGCAGCTGTTCCCATGCAGCCTGCAGGGCCTGGGCATGCAGCACCCCAAAGAGCAGGAAGCCATTGACCGCCAGGTGAGTGAGCCGCATGTGTGTGCCATGCCTGGCCAGGTTTTGAGGATCCAGGTTGTAGTGCAAGAAGTTGGCAGGTGTAAGGACAAGGGTACTGGCAGAGGGACTGGAGAAATACCAGCTGTCCACAGCCACAAACACCGCTGCTGTGAGGGTCGCCCCTGGCAGCAGTACCAGGGCTTCCTTGGTCAGCGACCTGAAGCCAGGGTCTGTGACTCCACAAACGCCCCAGAGAAGGAGGGGGACTAGAGCAAAGGCCAGAAAGGTGGGCCGGTTGAAGAAGCCAGCAACCACGATGCCCCCGAGAAGCCAGCTGTGCCACCAGGGGCCTGGGGCAGGTTGCTCGGCTGTGGGGCTCCAAACCACACGGCGAGACACCAGTACCAGCAACCACGCCAAGAGCAGCCCCTCAATAGCATTGGAGAAGGTCCTTGTGTAGAAGACCAGGGTCACGTAGGAACCAGACAGCAGAGCCAGGGCATTCCAGCGCTCCGCCTGCCAGAGGGGGGCGAGGTGATACACAGCCACGTCCAGGGCAAAGGAGAGGGTGGTGAGGAGGAGTCGGGGCCCCGCCAGCAGTGCATAGCCACTCACGGGGCCAGGCCACAGCCCCCACTCTTCCCAGAGCCTGAGCAGCCAGAAGGCAGAGCCGGAGGTCAGCAGTGGGAAGACCACCGTGCGGCAGGAGCTGCTGGGCAGAAACTCCCAGGGCCGTGTGGCCTCTATGCCCAGGATGTCTTCTGTAGAGAGAGAAGCGGAGGTGAGTCAGTTTCACGTTCAGAGAATAGGGTAGACAAAATTCTGGGATGGCCGCCAAGAGTTCCCAGCCCCCTTATGTACACATCCTTCACCATACTTGTGAAGATGATGGATTTTACTCCTGTGATTAGGTTCCATCACAGGGGATGATAAAATAGGGAGAAAAACCGGTGAGCCTGATATAATCACACAGCCCTTTAAAAGCAGAGTTTTCTCCAGCTGGTAGCAGAAGAGGATGTCAGAGATTTAAACTGTGAGATGGATTTGAGGCACCATTGCTGGCTTGAGGATGTGGGGAGCCATTGGCAAGGAATGAGGTGGCTTCTAGTTGCTGAGAGCAGCCCCTGGCTGACAGCCAGCCAGGAATCATGGCCTTCAGTTCTGCAGTGGTAATAAACTAACAAGAATGAACTCGGAAGCAGATTTTTCCCCAGAGCTTCCAGAAAAACCCAGCCCAGTCCATACCTTGATTTCAACCTTGTGCTACCCTGAACAGACAGCCCATGCCAGCCTTGTGATTTACAGAATTGTGAACTAGCCATTGTAAGCTGTTAGGTTTGTGATGATTTGTTTACAGCAATAGAAATGAACATAGGAGAGCTCAGCCCTCCTGAGGTCCCAACCTGTGAAGGGGACAGGGGAAACCACAAGTGAGGTGACAGAATGTATGGAGAGGAGCCAGTGGAAGCTCCAAAGTCAGAGTAAAAAACCCATTTCTGTGACTATAATTGTCATCCAGGATAGGCAGTGTGAGACTGGGGGAAGGGAATGAGCAATTGTGGTTAGGTAAAAATGACTTTAGTTTTGTCTGTGATACTTAAATTGTTATAAGAAGCAATACTTATATAATTAAAAATGACTTGCTGCCTGGGGCTGGTCTGTGCCCTGTGCCCCAGTGTCCCAGAGCTCTGCAGGGTGGGGGTGAGGGGAACAAACTCTTAATTTCTGCATCTCAGCAACAAGCCTCACAACATCTCAAACCCGGGTTGTTCTGGGCTCTTTGCTTCTGCCACTTATTACTCCAGCCTTTTGGCTGTTTTCTCTATGTCAAAAGGTGAGAGGGAAACAGAAAATCCAGGACCAGATAAATCTGGCTGCTTTTAACTGGCTCAGGTTAAAAAACCAAAGGTGTGGAAAATATTAGACATTTCTACTTAAAAAACAAATCCGGAATTCAAGATGGCAGCGTGAGAGGTGAGACCGAGAGCTCCTCCCAAAACCATAAACAGTATAAAAATATAGTTAATAAATGCAACTAACCATCACACAGCAACAAGAAGGAGGGCTGAACCAGATTGCATACAGACCTCATGAACAGAGCAGACCTCAAGAAACAGGGTAACGTACGAAAGCCTTAATATGGCGGGACCCAAGCTCTTCCCCGACCCCAGCTCACCAGCAGGAGGAAGAGAAATGGAACATGGGAGGGGGTGGAAACCTGAGACTGCTGGACACCAGGCCCTGGACATCTGCTTTGTGAGCCGAATCCTATATTCTGTGGTGCCCTGGGTGTTGGGGAGCTCAGATAGGTGGAGTGCCTGAGAAATTGACATTCTGGTCGTTTGTGGAGAAAGGGATCCACACCTGGCTGCTCTGTGTCAGAGGAAAGGCAGGGAGTCTGAGAGGCTTCCTAGCAGCTAGAGGGCTGCTGAAGGGGCGGGGTTTGCATGGAGCTTGCTGTGCAGGAGAAGGGAGAGCAGGACAAGGTTGCTTGGGCATGCTCTGCCCAGCTGCTTGGGAACTTTGAGGAGCTTCAGGTGCTCCATCTGCTGACTGTCTACTCAGCTCCAAGGCCCCCCACATTGAGAAACAGCCTGCCTAGCCTTCCTACTGGCCTGCAGGCACCTGCTCACAAACCCGCAGTCACTGTGCAGGCATCAGGCCAGCCAGAGGGAGGCCCCGCCTACAACCCCTAGAGACACAAAGCACAGATTACCCGAGTGTGCTTGGCCCACTGCCTCTGACACTGGAGACAGGCACCACAGGCGGGAAGCAGGAAACAGATCTTTCCTGCCCCTGGGCATCAGCTCCGCTCCCCTACGTCCCACAACCTCACTCTAGGGGCTGAGCACCCCCAGAGACTGGAGTTTCTGCACACTTGTGGGCACCACATAGAAATATGAAATGACAAAAGAACATGGTTCAGACCAAAATATCACAAACACCAGAAAGAGGGCCAAATGAAACCGACCTCATAAATCTTCCAGAAAGAGAGCTCAAAATAAAAATTATAAACATGCTATGGAGGTACAGAAAAATATTCAAGAACCTCAGGAACTTAAGATGGAGTTTCAATCATTAAGAAATATCATGTCTGAAATACAACATACAATAGAGGGATTTAAAAGCAGATTAGATGTAGTAGAAGAGGCGGTAAATGGAATAGAAATTAGAGAAGAGGAATACAAAGAAGCTGAGGCACAGAAAGAAAAAAGGATCTCTAAGAATGAAAGAATATTGAGAGAACTATGTGACCAATACAAACACAACAATATTTGCATCATAGGGGTAACAGAAGAAGAAGAGAGAGAAAAAGGGATAGAAAATGTCATTGAGGAGGTAATTGCTGAAAACTTCCCCAATCTGGGGAAGGAGATAGTCTCTCAAGCCATGGAGGTGCACAGATCTCCC
The DNA here is from genome assembly GCA_029783875.1 of Phataginus tricuspis. Classification (NCBI taxonomy): domain Eukaryota; kingdom Metazoa; phylum Chordata; class Mammalia; order Pholidota; family Manidae; genus Phataginus; species Phataginus tricuspis. Next base: position 30,891,971 of record JAQQAC010008350.1, on the reverse strand, counting down.
AACACAAGGGACCCAAGGAAGACAACATCAAGACATATAATAATTAAAATGGCAAAGATCAAGGATAAAGACAGACTTTAAAAAGCAGCGAGAGAGAGAAAAAAAACATCAAATATAAAGGAAAACCCATCAGGCTATCACCAGACTTCTCAACAGAAACCTTACAGGCCAGAAGGGAGTGGCATGATATATTTAATGCAATGAAGCAGAAGGGCCTTGAACCAAGAATACTCTACCCGGCAAGGTTATCATTTAAATTTGAAGGAGGGATTACACAATTTACAGACAAGCAAAAGCTGAGAGAATTTACCTCCCACAAACCACCTCTACAGGACATTTTGGAGGGACTGCTATACATGGAGGTGTTCCTAAGGCTAAAAAGATGTCATCCAAGGGAAGATAAAGAGTACAGAATATGATTCATAACATACAAAGAATGGAGGAGGAAAAAAAAAGAACCTTTAGGTTGTGTTTGTAATGGTATATGAAGTAAGTTAAATTATATGGTTAGATAGTAAGGGAATTGCCCTTGAACCTTTGGTAACCATGAATCTAAAGCCTGCCATGCCAATAAGTACATACCTATCAATAATTACCCTAAATGTAAATGGTCTGAATGCATCAATCAAAAGACATAGAGTTACTGAAGGGGGGAGTTCAATCATCACGGTATTGCTCATGTAATTGTAGGTTAATGATACTAAAATAAAATAAATTATTAAAAAAAAAAAAAACAAGACCCATCTATATGCTGCCTACAAGAGACTCACTTCAAACCCAAAGACATACACAGACTGAAAGTGAAAGGATGGAAAAAGACATTTCATGCAACGAATAGGGAGATAAAAACAGTACTTTCAGTACTTGATACAGACAAAATAGACTTTAAAACAAAGAAAGTCACAAGAGACAAAGAAGGACATCACATAATGATAAAAGGGTCAGTCCAACAAGAGGATATAACTATTATAAATATCTATGCACCAAACACAGGAGCACCGACATATGTGAAACAAATACTAACCGAATTAAAGGGGGAAATAGAATGCAATGCATTCATTTTAGGAGACTTCCAACACACCACTCACTCCAAAGGACAGATTTCAACCAGACAGAAAATAAGTAAAGAGACAGAGGCACTGAACAACATATTAGAAAAGATGGACCTAACGGACATCTACAGAACAGTCCATCCAAAGCAACAGGATACACATTCTTCTCAAGTGCACATGGAACATTTTCAAGAATAGAGCATATACTAGGCCACAAAAAGAACCTCAGTAAATTCAAAAAGACTGAAATTGTACCAACCAGCTTCTCAGATCACAAAGATATGAAACTAGAAATAAATTACACAAAGAAATGAAAAAGCCCACAAACACATGGAGGCTTAATAACATGCTCCTAAATAATCAATGGATCAATGACCAAATGAAAACAGAAATCAAGCAATATATGGAGACAAATGACAACAATAATTCCACACCACAAAATCTGTGGGATGCAGTGAAAGTGGTGTTAAGAGGGAAATATATTGCAACACAGGCCTACCTCAGGAAAGAAGAACAATCCCAAATGAACAGTCTAAACTCACAATTAATGAAACTAGAAAAGGAAGAATAAATGAGGCCCAAAGTCAGTAGAAGGAGGGACATAATAAAGATTACAGCAGAAATAAATAAAATTGAGAAGAATAAAACAATAGAAAGAATCAAAGAAAGCAGGACCTGGTTCTTTGATAAAATAAACAAAAAAGATAAACCCCTAGCCAGACTTATCAAGAAAAAAAGAGAGTCTATACACATAAACAGAATCAGAAATGAGAAATGAAAAATCACTACAGATACCACAGAAATACAAAGAATTATGAGAGAATACTATGAAAAATTATATGGTAATGAACTGGATAACCTAGAAGAAATGGACAATTTTCTAGAAAAATATAATCTTCCAAGGCTGACCCAGTAAGAAACAGAAAATCTGAATAGACCAATTACCAGCAAATAAATTGGATTGGTAATCAAAAAACTACCTAAGAACAAAACTGCTGGACTGGGCAATCCCACTCTTGGGTATTTACCCATGTGAAATGATGCTTATGTTCACATACAAACCTGTACACAATATGTTTATAGTAGCTTTATAATTGCCCCAAACAGGAATCAATTCAAACATCCCTCAACTGATGAATAAATTGTAGGACATCCATATAAGAATGCTCAGCAATAAAAAGGAATGAATGATTGATAATACAAGTGACAACCTGGAGAGACCACAAGGGCATTACACTTAGTGAAAAAATTCAATCTCAAAAGGTTACATACTCTGTGACTACATTCATACAACATTCTCAAAATGAGAAAACTTTAGAGATGGAGAACAGATTAGTGGTTACCAGGGGACAGGGGGGCATGAGAGTGGGTGTGAAAATAAAGAGGTGGCACTAGAGAAGAACAAAGAGTTCTTCTGTGGTGAGGTAAGTTCCCTATCTTGACTGTGGTTGTAGTTACGCAAATCTAGACACAGAGTTCAAGTGCATAGAACTCTGCATGCACCCCACCCCCAACACACACAAATGGATGCAGGTTAAAGAATGGTGAAAACAGAACTCTGTGCTCTATGGTCTAGTTACAGTAATGTATGTAATGTCAATGGCTGGTTTTGATATTGTACTACAGCCCTATATATTACATGTCACCATTGTGGGAAGACGGTTAAACAGTACATGAAATTCTATTATTTTTGCAACTTCTTATGAGTAGTCCATAATTGTTTCAAAATTAAAAGTTAAGAAATAAAACTCTAGCAGGTGGGTAGAAAAAAAACTGCTGTACTAGGTAGTTTCACTGCTGAATTTTATCAAACATTTAGTGAAGACCTAATACCCATCCTCATTAAAGTTTTCCAAAAAGTAGAAGAGGAGGGAATACTCCCAAACTCATTCTATGAGGCCAACATCACTCTAATACCAAAACCAGGCAAAGACACCACAAAAAAAGAAAATTACAGACCAATATCCCTGATGAACATAAATGCAAAAATACTCAACAAAATATTAGCAAACCGAATTAAAAAATACATCAAAAAGATCATCCATCATGATCCAGTGGGATTCATCCCAGGGATGCAAGGATGGTGCAAAATTCGAAAATCCATCAACATCATCCACTACATCAACAAAAAGGACAAAAACCACATGATCATCTCCATAGATGCTGAAAAAGCATTCGACAAAATACAACATCAATTCATGATAAAAACTCACAACAAAATGGGTATAGAGGGAAAGTACCTCAACATAATAAAGGCTATATATGACAAACCCACAGCTAACATCATACTTAACAGAGAGAAGCTGAAAGCTTTTCACCTAAGATCGGGAACAAGAAAGGGATTCCCACTCTCCCCACTGTTATTCAACATAGTACTGGAGGTCCTAGCCATGGCAATAAGTAAACACAAAGAAATACAAGGCATCCAGATCAGCAAGGAAGAACTCAAATTGTCCTTGTTTCTAGATGACATGATACTGTACATAAAAAACCCTAAAGAATCCACTCCAAAACTATTAGATCTAATATCTGAATTCAGCAAAGTTGTGGGATACAAAATTAATATACAGAAATATGTTGCATATACACTAATGATGAACTAGCAGAAAGAGAAATCAGGAAAACAGTTCCATTCGCAATTGCATCCAAAAGAATAAAATACCTAAGAATAAACCTGACCAAAGATGTGAAAGACCTATACCCTGAAAACCACAAGACACTCTTAAGAGAAATTAAAAAGGATACTAATAAATGGAAATTCATCCCATGCTCTTGGCTTGGAAGAATTAATATTGTCAAAATGGCCATCCTGGCTAAAGCAATCTACAGATTCAATGCAATCCCTATCAAATTACCAACAGCATTCTTCAATGAACTAGAGCAAATAGTTCTAAAATTCATATGGAACCATAAAAGACTCCGAATAGCCAAAGCAATCCTAAGAAGTAAGAATAAAGCAGGGGGAATTATGCTCCCTGAATTCAAGTTCTACTACAAAGCTACAGTAATCAAGACAATTTGGTACTGGCACAAGAACAGACCCGTAGACCAGTGAAACAGAATAGAGAGCCCAGTTATAAACTGAAGCATATATGGTCAATTAATATATGATAAAAGAGCCATGGATATACAATGGGGAAATGACAGCCTCTTCAACAGCTGGTGTTGGCAAAACTGGACAGCTACATGTAAGAGAATGAAACCGGATTACTGTCTAACCCCATACACAAAAGTAAACTCAAAATGGATCAAAGACCTGAATGTAAGTCATGAAATCATAAAATTCTTAGAAAAAAATATAGGCAAAAATCTCTTGGACATAAACATGAGCAACTTCTTCATGAACATGTCTCTCCGGGCAAGGGAGACAAAAGGAAAAATGAAGGAATGGGACTATGTCAAACTAAAAAGCTTCTGTACCACAACGGATACCATCAGTAGAACAAAAAGACATCGTACAGTTTGGGAGAATATATTCATAAATGACATATCCAATAAGGGGTTGGCATCCAAATTATATAAAGAGCTCATGCACCTCAACAAACAAAAAGCAAATAAGCCAATTAAAAATGGGCAGAGGAAGCAACCTAAGTGTCCTTCAGTGGATGAATGGATAAAGAAGATGTGGTACATATACACAATGGAATATTATTCAGCCATAAAAAGAAAACAATCCTACCATTTGCAACAACATGGATGGAGCTAGAGGGTATTATGCTCAGTGAAATAAGCCAGACAGAGAAAGACAAGTACCAAATGATTTCACTCATATGTGGAGAATAAGAACAAAGAAAAAACTGAAGGAACAAAACAGCAGCAGACTCACAGAACCCTAGAATGGACTAACAGTTACCAAAGGGAAAGGGACTGGGGAAGATGTGTGGGAAGGGAGGGAGAAGGGGGAAAAAGGAGCATTACGATTAGAACACATAATGTAGTGGGGGTCGGGGTGGGGTGGGGTGATATGGGGAAGGCAGTATAACACAGAGAAGACAAGTAGTGATTCTATAACATCCTTCTATGCTGATGGACAGTGACTGCAATGGGGTATGTGGTAGGGAACTGATAATAGGGGGAGTCTAGTAACTATAATGTTGCTCATGTAATTGTAGCAAAAAATAAAAAAATAAAAAAACAAAAAACAAAAAAACAAAAAAACAAATCCACCTGTTGAACTCCGGCAGAAATAGTTGGGTGTCACCCCAATATCCATTCCCTCCTTTTTCCTAGGTCTCTTAGCTGGGTATTTAGTCAGGTATAAAGGCTATATTTTGCAGTGAGATGTGGTCATGTGACACATTGTGACCTACAGGAAATGGGCAGAAAGTATGTGACTTTCAAAATATGCGTTTAAGGAGAGCAGGCATGACCATCTCTTCTCTGCTGTCTGGAAAGACCTAGTTTTAGACTTGATAAGTGGAGCTCAAGCAGCTATTTTGAATCAGGGGGTGGAAACCATTGTTGACAGCATCTGAAAAGTTTCAAGGTCCCTACCAATCATCCTCAACCTAGTGTGTCCTACACTGCCTGGCAGAGAAGTTCTCACAGGGGAGCATTCCAGATCTGGGTTCCCTCAGCCCTCAGATGAAGCAAGAGAAAAAAAGTCTCATGATCTCAGACATGGCCCTGTGTAAGCTTCCCTAACCCATGGGGAAGCCCAACTCTGAAATCCCTATACTGAGAAGTACAAAACAGCTCTTGTTCTGAATAGCCTGTACTTTGGTCTAAGCAGGAAAACATTATAGAGGTCAGCATTTCATTAGTATCACCCAGAAGGTCAATGTCACCACTCGGAATGAGCTATGAAGTCTCCACTCTCAAGTTCTTATTCCAGAGAGGCTCATGGATTTACTGCTCTTATACATGGACATGTTTCTCCTTCCCCACTAACTATTCAATCAGCTCCAATCCAGACTTTGCTGTGACTTAGCTTAACCACACATGGTGAGAATTACCTGCCATGACCTCAGGTGATTGGAAGAACTCATCTGGGTGCACGTAGCCTGTCTGTGGAAGGAGACACCACAGCAGGCGGAGCAGGCTGAAGCCGCCCCACAGCACCCTGGCAGACATCTTCAGATCAACTTGCTGACAAGTCCCTGGGTTAAGAGCCCAGAATGACTTCTCTGCTGCTCAGGTTCCACAGATCTGCATCTGTTGAGGATAACATTTGCTAGTTATTATAATGTAAATTACAATATATTGGATAGTTTGAACAAACCCAGAATGGGTCTACATATGATAAAAATGTTAATAGCTGCTATTTACTAAGTCCCATTAAGTGCCAGGAACTGTACATGCATCTCTCAATCCTTTCTAGTCTGGGACAGTGGATCTTATTAGTTCCATTTTACAGATAGAGAAACGGAGGCCTCTATTGAGTAACCGGTTACTTGGTAACCATACTTGCCAAGTGTCTAAATATGACACTGGCTAAATATGATATTTTCTAATATAATATTTTGCTAAATGTCTAAATATGACATTTGCAGGTAGGATTATGGGTCTTACATCCCAGCCTGTTCACCACCTCCTATCCACAGGCATGCATGGCAGCCTGTTCCTTGCACTTCTGAAAACTTGGGAACCTCAATGAATTCCATCCATTTCCCTGCAAAAATGAACTACATTTGACCCCATTGTTTCCAGTCATGGCCTCCAACTTTCACACACCCTGAAACTAACCTTTTGGAAGGCGATGGGGACTTAACTTCTGTGGTCTGAAGGTTTGTGTCTATCCCCCTAAGCCCATACAGTGAAATCCTAAAGCCTGATGTGATGGTATCAGGAGTGGGACATTGGGAGATGATTAGGTCATAAGGGTGAAATCCTCATGAATGGCATTTGTGATCTTATTAAAAAGGACCCCACAGAGCTCCCTCACCCCTTCTGCCATGTGGGGACACAGTAAGAAGGCACTGCTATGGGCCAGGAAGAGAGCGCTCATCATTCTAGTGTCTTGACCTTTGTACCTCACCCTTAGGGACTTGGCCGGGCCTTGAGTCTAGTTATAGGTCAGAAGTAAAGCGAGGTGGTTGGGGTAGGTCCTGAGGAAAATGAATGTTGTCTTGCAAGGCAACTACCTTGGGGGAGGCCATAACAGTTTCCTCAGGCAACACAGGGTCCATCCCTCAGATGGGAGTGGAAAGGCTGCTTCTACTGGTAGAAAAGACTCATCAGAATTTAGGGAGTCAATGTCTCTAGCACTGGGTCTTCCCACATGTCCCCATTCCAGCTTTCAGGATCCCATTCCTTCCAAATCGATGCCCTCACTTTAACAGTAGACACCCTTTGAAGCTGGGAATTCAATTCGCACTGTAACTTAGCTGCTCACAAAATGAGATTCTGCATTTCGTTTTTAGAATTTCAGCCCTACAGGCAACAGAAGATAAGGGTCTCTTTCAGGACATGATACAGAAGTTTCTGGGTCATTTTATGAGGATCTTGAGGTGGAAATTTGAAACTGTGAGCATTTCCTTTTCTTTTCCCACTTTATCCAGCACAATTAAGAACAGCCACCAATCTCATATGCCTTAGTCTGACTAAAATTTTGAAGGTTATCATGTTCGTGGTCACCTACAGCTTTGCCTGGAGTATCCAATGGTGATATTTTTTGTGTCTCTAAGGCCACATCACTCCATAGACTATCAGTTGTCCTTTTTGCCACTAGAAATAAAATCATTAGAGTCTTTACATATAGTCAAACTAGAGAACTAATTCCAGAGAACCCAGGTCCTATTCAGAATACTCATTCTTAAGAGTCTTCCTTCTAGAACCACTTTTGGTACCAAAATCTGTATCAGTCAGGTTCAACCAGAGAAAGAGAACTAGTAGGCAATAAATAGTAAGAAGAGCTGTTCCAAGGAATTACCACATGCATTCGTGAGGGCTGGCTAGGCAAGTCCAAAATCTGTAGGGCAGTCAGTCCATCAGGAAGGGCAGGCTGAGACTCCTGCACAGAAGTGGAAGCTGCAGTCCACAGAGGGGAGTTCCTTCTTATTCAGGAATGCTTTAGTTCTTCTCCAAAGGTATTTCAACTGATTGTATCAGGTGCACACAGGTTATCTAGAATAATCTCCTTTACTTAAAGTCAACTGGTTATGGACTTTCACTGCATTTACAGAATACCTTCACAGCAACACTTCAACTAGTATTTGACTAGCTGTGGATTATCACCTAGCCCAGTTGACACATAAGGCTAAACATACTCTAAATAATTTAGTGTTTGTAACTGTGTTTGAATTTTAGATCCATGGGATAATTCCTTATGTAACTCATCAACGGACTTACTTCTTTCACTCCACATTCTGTTAATGGTATTCAACATGTTGTTGCCTGTCACTGTAGTTCCTTTTCATTGCTATTTGGTACTCCACTGATAAATATGTGAAAACTGATTTACTCTTCTTACTGTTGCTTACCTGCTGGGTTATCTGCAGGTGTTTATACATTTTTTTCTGTTCTTAACAATGCTTCTATAAACATTCTTATACAAGAGTTCTCTGAAGTACACACCTAGAAATAGAATTCCTAAGTTATTGGTTGTGCATGCTTTTTCATTATTGAAGTATTGTTGATGCACAGTGTAATATTGGTTTCAAGTATAGAACACAGTGGTTCAACAATTCCCCATATTATTAAATCCTCATTCCCACTAGTATAGCTACTATCTGTCAACAGTTACAACATCATCGGCTATATTTTCCATGCTGTACTACCATCTCTGTGACCAAATTTAATTATGATTGAGAGATTTTTGTGCCCCTTTATCCCCCTGCCCACCCAAAAACCCCAACCCCTCCCACATGGTAACCACCAGTCACTTCTCAGCATCTATGAAATCTACTGCTATTTTGTTTATTCTGTTTTGTTTTGTTTTTATATTCCACAAATAAGTGAAATCATGTGGTATTTGTCTTTCTCTGCTGGATTTTTTCACTTAGCATAATACCCTCTTGGTCCATGTTGCTGCAAATGGCAGGATTTCTTTTTTATGGCTGAATAATATTCCATTGTGTGTATGTACCACCTCTTCTTTATCCATTCATTTACTGATGGACATTTAGATTGCTTCCATATTGTGGCTATTGTAAATAATGTGGCAATAAACATAGGGGTTCATATATCTTTTCAAATCATGGATTTTATTTTCTTCAGATAAATTCCTAGAATTGGAATTACTGGATTGAATGGTATTTCTATTTTCAGTTTTTGAGGAATCTTCATACTACTTTCCACAGTGGTTGTACCAATTTACATTCCTACCAACAGTGTAGGAGGGTCCCCTTTTTTCCACATCCTTGCGAACAGTTGTTATATCTTGTCTTTTGGACAGTGGCCATTCTAACTGGTGTGAGGTGATATCTCACTGTGGTTTTGATTTGCATTTCTCTGATGATAAGCAATGTGGAGCATCTTTTCATGTGCCTGTTGGCCATCTGAAGTTCTTTTTTGGAAAAATATCTGTTCAGTTCCTCTGCCCATTTTTTAATCAGGTTATTTGTGTTTTTTTGGTGTTGAGTCATATGAGTTCTTTATATATTTTGGATATTAACCTCTTATTGCATAAATCATTTATGAATATATGGTCCCATACTGTGGATGACTTCTTGTTCTGCTGATGGTGCCCTTTGCTATATAGACTCTTTTTAGTTTGATGTAGTTCCACTTGTTCATTTTTTCTTTTGTTTCCCTACTCTGGGGCTATGTGTCCAGAAATAAACTGTTCATGCTTATATATTCAAGAGATTTTTGCCCAACTTTTTGTCTAAGACTTCTATGGTTTCATGTCTTACATTTAGGTCTTTAATCCATTTCGAGTTTACTTTTATGTATGGAGCTAGACAGTAATCCAGTTTCATTCTCTTTCAGATATCTGTTCAGTTTTCCTAACACCAGTTATCAAAGATATGGTCTTTTCTCCATTCTATATTCACGGCCCCTTTATCATATATTAGTTGACCATATATTTGTGGGTTTATATCTGGGCTTTCTATCCCATTCCATTGATCTTTGGGTCTGTTCTTGTGCCAGTACCATACTGTTTTGATTACTGTAGCTTTGTAGTATAGCTAGAAGTCATGTAGTGTAATACCCCCAGCTTTGTTCTTCTTCCTTAGGATTGCCTATTTGGGGTCTTCTGTGGTTCCATATGAATTTTAGGATTATTTGTTCCAGTTCATTGAAAAATGCCATTGGTATTTTGTTAGGGATTGCACTGAATATGTCAACTGCTTTGGGCAGGATGGCCGTTTTGACAGTATTAATTTTTCCTATGCATGAGCATGGAATAGATGTCCATTTATTGGTGCTTTTATTTTCTCTCATGGGTGTCTTATAGTTTTTAGAGTAGAGATCTTTCACCTCCTTGGTTAGGTTTTTTCCTAGGTATTTTATTCCTTTTTATGCAATTGAAAATGGAGTTGTTTTCCTGATTTCTCTTTCTGCTAGTTCATTGTTAGTATATAGGAATGCAACAGATTTCTGTGTATTAATTTTGTATCCTGCAACTTTGCTGATTCCAATTATTAGTTCTGATAGTTTTTTTGGTGGAGTCCTTAGGGTTTTCTATATATAATAATCATGTCCTCTGCAAATAGTGACAGTTTAACTTCTTCCTTACCAATCTGTCTTTTAGCTCTTCATCTTGTCTGATTGCTGTGGCTAGGACCTCCAGTACTGTGCTGAATAAAAGTCCTGAGAGTGGACATCCTTGTTTTGTTGCCGGTCTTAGAGGAAAAGCTTTCAGCTTTCCACTATTGAGTGTGATATTAGCTGTGGGTTTGTCGTATATGGCCTTTATTATGTTGAGATATGTTCCCTCTATACCCATTTTGTTGAGAGTTTTTATCATGAATGGATGTTGAATTTTATCAAAGGCTTTTTCAGCATCTACTGGATGATCATATGGTTTTATCTTTTTTTGTTTGTTTGTTTGTTAATGTGGTGTATCACACTGATTTACAAATATTGTACCCTCCTCGCATCCATGAAACAAATGCCACTTGGTTGTGATGGATGGTCCTTTTGCTGTATTTTGGAATTTGGTTTGCTAATGTTTTGTTGAGGATTTTTGCATCTGTGTTCATCAGGGATATTGGTCTACAATTTTCTTTTTTGTAGTGTCCTTTCTGGTTTTGGTATTAGAGTGTTGCTAGCCTCATAGAATGAATTTGTAAGTATTCCTTCCTATTCTTCTCTATTTTATTTATTTATGCTCCGGTCTTTATTATGTCCCTCCTTCTACTAACTTTGGGTTTAATTTGGTCTTCATTTTCTAATTTCTTTAACTGTAAGTTTAGCCTGTTGAATTGGGTGAGATTTTCTTGTTTCTTGAGGTAGGCCTGTATTGCTGTGTACTTCCCTCTTAGAACCACTTTTCCAGCATCTCATAAGTTTTGGACTGTTATATTTCTGTTTTCATTTGTCTCCATGTATTGCTTGGTTTCTGTTTTAACTTGCTCATTGATCCATTGTTTATTTAGAAGCATGTTGTTTAGTCTCCATGTGTTTGTAGGTTTTTTGGTTTTCTTTGTGTAATTTATTTGTTTCATACCATTGTAGTCTGAGAAGTTGCTTGATACAATTTCAATCTTTTTTAATTTATTGAGGCTCTTTTTGTGGCCTAGTATGTGATCTGTTCTGGAAAATGTTCTATGTACACCTGAGAAAACTGTGTATCCTTCTGCTTTTGGGTGGACTGTTTTGTAGATATCTGTTAAGTCCATCAGATCTCAGGTGTTGTTCAGTGCCTCTGTTTCCTTATTTATTTTCTGTGTGGTTGATCTGTCTGTTGATGTGAGAGGTGTGTTAAAGTCTTCTAAAATTAATGAGTTGCAGTCCATTTCCCCCTTTAATTCTGTTAGTATTTGTTTTACATATTTAGGTGCTCCTATGGTGGATGCATAGATATTTATAATGGTTATATCCTCGTGTTGGATTGACCCCTTTATCAGTATGTAATGTCCTTCTTTTTCTCTTGTTACTTTCTTTGTTTTGAAGTCTATTTTGTCTGACATAAGCACTGCTACTCCTGTTTTTCTTCTCATTGTTTGCGTAAAATATCTTTCCATCCTTTCACTTTTAGTATGTCTTTGGTTCTGAAATGAATCTCCTGTAGGCAACATATAGGTGGGTCTTATTTCTTTATCCATTCTGCCACTCTATATCTTTTGATTGGTACATTCAGTGCACTTACATTTAAGGTAATTATTGATATTTTATTTTATTTTTTTATTAATTGTTTTCTGGTTGTTTTTTATAGTTCCTCTCTGTTCCCTTCTTCCTCTCTTATAATCTTCTCTAGTTATTTGATGGTTTTATTTAGTTTTGTGATTGGGCTTCTCTTTCTTTATTTTTTTGTGTATCTATTATAGGCTTTAGGTTTGTGGTTACCAAAAGGTTCAAGGATAGATAGCTTCCTGACTATATAACAGTCTATATGAAGCTGATGGTTAATTTCAAACATAATCTAAAATACTCTACTTCAAACACAATCTAAAAGTACTTTTTTCTTCTTCCTCCTCCTTCACACTTTATGTATTATATGTCAGAATCTGCACTTTTTGTGTATCCCTTGACTGATTTTGTGTAGAGTTGATTTTACTACTTTTGTTTTGTTTTAATTTCATACTTGCTTGGTAATTGGTCTACTACCTTTATTGTGGGTTTATTTTTACTGGTGAAAACTATTCAGTCTGAGGTACAGTTCCATCTACAGCAGTCCCTTTGACATATTCTGTAATTCTACCTTTATTGTGGGTTTATTTTTACTGGTGAAAACTATTCAGTCTGAGAAACAGTTCCATCTACAGCAGTCCCTTTGACATATTCTGTAATGCTAGTTTAGTGGTTATAAATTCCTTGAGCCTTTGTGTGTCTGAAGATTGCTTAATCTCTGCTTCAAATTTGAATGATAACCTTTTTTGGGTAGAGGATTCTTGGTTGAAGGTCCTTTTGTTTCAATACATTAAATATTTCATGCTACTCCCTTCTGGCCTCTAAAGTTTTGCTGAGAAGTCTGCTGATAGCCCGATGAAGTTTCCCTTATAAGTCATCTCATTTCTCTCTCTGGCTGATTTCAATACTCTCTCCTTATCCTTAATCTTTGTCATTTTAATTATTATATGTCTTGGTGGTGTCTTCCTTTTGTTAGGAGCTCTCTGCACTTCCATTGCCTGAGTTTCTATTTCCTTCCCCAGATTGGGGAAGTTTTCAATAATTATTTCCTCAAAGAGATTTTCTACCTCTTTGTCTCTCTCTTCTCCTTCTGGTACCCCTATTATATGAATATTGTTTTGTTTGACTTGGTCATACAGCTCTCTTATCATTCTTTCATTTCCAGAGATCCTTTTTTCTCTCTGTTCCTCAGCTTCATTGTGTTCCTGTTCTCTAATTTCTATTTCACTGATTGTCTCCTCTACTTGGAGCAATTATTATTCATTCCCACCATTGTATATTTCATTTCAGTTACTGTATTCTTCAGCTCCAAGTGGCTCTTTTTCAGCTCTTGTATCTCTTTGTTGAAGTCTTCCCTGACATCTTTAATGCTTTCCCACAGATCTGTGAGCATAATTGTGACTGTTAGTTTGAAATCTTTATGAAGAAGATTGGCGATTCACTTAGCCTTCTTTCTTGTGTCTTATCCTGTAGTTTTGTTTGGAACATATTCCTCTGCCTCCTCATTTTGTCAGGTTTATTGCATTTCTTCCTTTGTGTTAGATAGATCTGCTATGCTTCCTGGTCTATAGAGTAATGACTTTATGAAGAAGGTGTCCTGTGGTGCCCAGAAGCTCAATACTCTTTCCTCTCCAGTGCCTGGTTCTCCTTTGTGGTGGAGCCCCAGTTGGTGGTGGTGGGATATGCATGGGGCCACCTTTCTGTCTGTCTGCCAGCAGTGGTCTCAGTCCTCCAGAGATGGCAGTTTGCTTCAGCTGGCATTTGTGATCAGAGCAGTGGCTTCTGCTTGGGGTCATTGTGGACAGGAATGCCCTCTGCCTGCCCTGGAATGATGGTGCAGCTGCAGGGTTAATGGGTTGGGCTGGGTGGTAGTATGGCTCCTGGGAAGGCTCTGGGGAAGGCATAGGGTGGGGTGAGTGGTGGGGAGTTGCACCATAGCAGTGAGTCTCACAGGTGCACAGGGAAGTGCCTCCGAGGCCGAGCCACCAACAAGGGGGATGGGTGTTTGGGTCTCCCAGGCGTGCCTGACCTGTTGGATCAAGGGGGTGGGGCTGGGGGAGTGTTGTCTACCTATTCTTTCTCCAGCAGAGAGAGCTCCATCCAACCCTTGACCCTCTGGCACCCTTCAAGCTGTTGGAAAGCCTTTCAAACAGCTGCATCTGCTTTGGGTCTCAGCAGGATTGATGGAAAATGCCTGTCCTCCACAAGTGGCTGGAGTCTCAGCCTACCAGAGTGCTCCAACTGTCCCTGGTGTCCAGCCTGCTAATCCCCCAATGCAGTGTGGGCTCGTGTTTCCAGAAGAGATAGCCAAGGCCAATTATGCAAAGCTCCTGGTGCCTATACCCTCCCTGCTCTGTACCTCTTCCCCCACCTGTGGGCTGGGATGGGGGAAGGGCTGGGGTCCCAATCAATTGTGGCTCTGCTGATATACCCTTCTGTGTGTGGTCTTCTCTTCTTCCCCAGGTGTAGACGGTCTGTTCTGCAGTCTTCAGGTCATTTTCAGGGTTAGCTGTATTTGCTGTAGTTGCTTCCTTGGTGTGTGTGTGGGAGGAGGTTTCTGCCTTGCCTTCCTACTCCGCCGTGCATACTTTTAATTTCATTAAACATGCCGAACTGTTTTCCAGAGGTACCTGCCAGCTATCAGATACAGTGCCCACTGCTTCATATCCTGATTTAAGGTATGGTCTGACACTTTGATTTTTATGAATCTTGTAGTATTAACATGTATTTCCCTGATACTAATAGGTTGAACACCTTTTCAAATGCTTGTGGAACATTTTTATTTGTTCTTTTGTGGGATTCCTTTTGGCTATTTTTATTAGGTGTCTGCCCTTTTACTACTATGTGTAGGAATTCTTTATATATTCTTTTTATATTAATTGCATGTGGCTATAATCTTAACCCATAAGCCATCTCTATTACTAATATTGGTCACTTGCGCCTTCTTTTTGTTTCTTGATTATTTTCACCAGATTTTGTCAATTTTATGAATCTTTTTAAAAAATCAATTTCTGGCTTTGTTCATCTTAATGAAAATTAAGAAGAGGAAACCTCACTAACATGGAGTCAGGATGCCAGCAGGGGGAGCTCTCATGCCCTACTCTTTAGTGTCAACTGCAGACACAACCAGAAGAGATGGACCTTGTAAGACTACGGCGCGCTAGATGTTACTTTTACTACCCCAGCAGGAGGAAGGTTTTCTTCCTCCCCTCACAATAACCCAGACAATGAGAGGTTGTTATAAGTCAGTCAATGAAAAAGCCACTATACTCTGAACTCCCAGTTTACTCCAATGGGCTTTTTGTGTAAAGCAGCTCTCCCAACTCAGTCCTGTCCTTTATAAAAGAGTGGTTCCCTGCTTTGTTCTTTGGACTTGCCTATGTCTTAGCCATAGCTTGCTTGTCCTGAACTGCAATCTCTGTTATTCCAAATAAACCCATTTTTACTGGTGATGTAACTGACAGTTTTATTTTTAAGGTTAACAATCTCCTTTTAATTAACTTTTTCATCTTTTTACTTTTTTGGGGGTTTATTTTGCTGTTTTCAAATTTTCAAGCCTTATGATATGAACACTTAGCTCATTAATTTTGAGCCTTTAATTTTTGAGCTCATTAATTTTTTAGCCTGTTTCTATGATAAATATTTAAGGTTATACAATTTTCTCTAAATACTGTGTTAACTGTATCCCACAAATTTTGCTATATAATACTTTCATCACCATTTTTGTTTCTAAATAGTTTCTAATTCCATTGTAATTTATTCTTTGGCTAACGTTTTATTGTTGAAACACTGAATTTTTAAAATTAAGACTGTTTTTTTATAACAAGTTTAGATTCACTGAAAAATTGAGAGGAAGGTACAGAAATTTTCCATATACTCCTGCCCCTACACACCCATAACCTTCCCCATTATCAACAGCCTTCACCTGAGTGGTACATTTGTTACAATAGATGAATCTACATTGACAATCATCATACAACATTCATAGTTCACATCACGTTTCACTCTTGGTGGTGTACGTTCTATAGGTTTGGACAAACGTATAACGATATGTATCCACTATTACATTATCACAGAGTATTTTCACCACCCTAAAAATCCTCTGTGCTCTGCCTATTCATCTCTCACCTGCTCTAGCATTTAATTTTTAATGGTCCCTTGTGATTTATCAGGATGTGGTACAAGACCACTGTGGGGAACCTTGATGTCTCCACAGTTGTTCAGGGTGGGCGGGATGCAGAGAGGCTATGCCTAAGCTTCTGGAACTTGCTGCAGTGCTGCTGGCAGGCTGCCCCTCAGTGTACACGAGGGCGGACAAGTTGGGCTCATGACTTGAGCGTCAGCCTATGGAGCAGACCAGCTGCACCCATATGGCCTACAAGATAATAGGTCTGCTGTCCTCCATCCCTCCCCATCCCCACTCATCCTGACCTTCTGGTTAATCCACCCTTCACCTCAGGGTTCAGACTTGCAACAGTAGAATTAGATTATATGATGTCTGTCTGACAATTCACTGAGTATTTTCAGTGTATCCAATACATTTTTAAAACAGGAGAGGAACCATACAATGTTTGGTTTATCGTATGGTTTTGTCACTTAGCAAAATGTGGTTAGCTTCCTTCTTGCATCCTGAGCATGCCCGCCACTGGTTGCAAGCTCTCTACCCATTAGGTGTCCACTTGCTCCCTCTGTTCTCTTCACTTGGCACCTGCCCTTCCAACCAGAAACATGTTTGATTCTCTACCATTCTCAGGAAAACAACCAACTGAATCCCCTTCAAAACTGATATGCCCTTTATCTACCACTGCTCTGTCCTCTCCCCTTGGCAGGAATCCCTGGACCACCCACATGCACTGAATCCACTCCTCACACCTGTTGACTTCTCTCCCCGCTGCAATGTGCTTTGTTGCCCCCGCAGCACTGATGCAGCCCTCTCAGGAACCTCCCTGATTTTCCAGTTGTCAAACCCAAAGGCCACCTCAAGTGCCTGTACTGCATGCCATCCGACAACAGAGATCCCTTCCACAGTTCCTATCTCCTTCCAGGGTGCCTTCCTATACTATCGAAGGCTGCAAGACAAAACGCTTCTCATTTCGTAGTCTCCCTTGAAGTTGGGTTATACAAATTAGGTTTTAAGAATTTAGGAAGCAGCCATCGTTAATTATCAGGGAAATGCAAATTAAAACTACAATGAGATATCACCTCACACCAGTTAGGATGGTCAACATAGAAAAGACTAGGAACAACAAATGCTGGTGAGGATGTGCTGAAAGGGGAACCCTCTTACAGATGGTGGGAATGTAAACTACTTCAACCATTGTGGAAAGCAGTATGGAGGTTCCTCAAAAAACTCAAAGTAGAAATACCATTTGTGTCAGGAATTCCACTCCTAGGAATTTACCCTAAGAATGCGCAGCCCAGTTTCAAAAAGACATATGCACCCCTATGTTTATCACAGCACTATTTACAATAGCCAAGAAATCTAAGCAACCTAAGTGTCCATCAGTAGATGAATGGATAAAGAAGTTGTGGTACATATACACAATGGAATATTATTCAGCCATAAGAAGAAATAAATCCCACCATTTGCAACATGGATGGAGCTAGAGGGTATTAGGCTCAGTGAAATAAGCCAGGCAGAGAAAGACAAGTACCAAATGATTTCACTCATCTGTGGAGCATAAGAACAAAGCAAAAACTGAAGGAACAAAACAGCAGCAGACTCACAGAACCCAATAATGGACTAAGAGTTGCCAAAGGTAAAGGGACTGGGGAGGATGGGTGGGAAGGGAGGGGTAAGGGGGAAAAAGGGGCATTACGATTAGAACACATAATGTAGGGGGGGCACAGGGAAGGCAGTATAGCACAGAGAACACAAGTAGTGACTCCATAGCATCTTACTACACTGATGGACAGTGACTGCAATGGGGTATGTGGTGGGGACTTGATAATGGGGGAATCTAGTAACCACAATGTTGCTCATGTGATTGTATATTAATGATACCAAAATAAATAAATAAATAATAAAGAACTTAGGAAGCAGATGTGAGACAGGCCATATTTCTGCAGTTTTCATTGTTTCCTTCCAGCAAACGTGTCTAGAGAGAGGAGCTTTCCTGTGGCAGTTTCCAGTGTCCAGTCCCAGCTCTGTGGCTATGGAGACACAACTGTCATCAGGGGGAGTCTTGATTCTTGGCAGCGGTGCTGTGTTACTAAATTCCACTGAGTTCCACAGTGACTTTTATTACACTTGCCTGATTGCCACACAAATGGTAGCTCTTCAGAGAGCCTTTCCTGGAGGCCCAAACTACAGCCGCTCTTCCAGGGCACATAGTGACTTTTAGTGCCTAATACCCTGTAAAAATTCTTTACCGGTTGGCTTCTCTTTCTTATGCTGAACTCTGGCCTTCAGTATCAGAGGTGGCTGTGGGCCTAGGCCCTCAAGGATGACAATACCATGCTGAAAGAAAATAACGTCCCATCTGCAGGCAGGGGCCGTGGGACCACCTTCTTCCTGCATGGTGGCAGGCACTCGGGGCTGTGGCTCTGAGAAGCAGACCTTTCCCTTGAGCTTGTCCCAGTGGCCTTCCAGCCCTCTCAGCTGACGACCAGTTGTACCACCCAGCAAAACTCCACCCCATACTCACCTTTTTTGCACCTTGACCATGGGTCCCCTCATGCTGATTTTACCTTCTGCCTCTGAGTCGGAGGGCCCCCTGTCACCCTTCTTCTGGGTTCCATGGTCCCCAGGCTCTGACCCACACTCTGGTCCACCCTGTGGGAAAAGGGAACCATCAAAGGGCCCAGATACACACGGCCTCTCCACACACCAGAACTAAAACAAATAAATGAAAAAAAGAAGAAAATAACTACCAGTCTGTCTTCTGTGTCCAGAAAAAAAAAGGTCCAGAATGAGAGCAAAGCAAGAATATTTTCAGGCAAACCAAGACTGAAAGTTCTTCACAACAGACCCTCAGAAATCGTAAAGGACTATATATCAGGTAAAAGGAGAAATGATTCTAGGAAAGGATCTGAGATGGAAGTAGAAATGAAGAGCAAAGACCTGGTCATTGGATGGCAGATATCTGGAAGGCTGAAGTCAAGTGAAGGCCATCCTCCTGCCACTCTGCTTTCTTCTGGCAAGTAAGGTCAAGGAGACAGGAGAGTCTTCTGAAGTTGTGTCCACATTCATTCACCAGCTTTGTGCATGCTGAAAGGCAGCTGTGGCAGTTTCCCGATGGCTTTCTGGTCCTTGGGTCACAAATAAAGCTCTGTGTTCCTCTGCTCAAGGGTCCAGTGGTGGCCTCCTGTGTCCCACTCTCCTGGGGGGGAGAGAGGCAGTAGCTCCCAAAGGGGATCAGTTTGCAGTCACTCGCGGAGTCTCAGTGGGAGCCTGACCATCCAGCACTTCTGAACTGTCCGTAAGCAGCTACTTCCCCATGTGAAAACCCTTTGTGATTAAAGTTCATAATTGTTTGCAAACAACAACAAAAAACTCTGACTCAAACTGGCTTAAACAATTCCTCAGGGCACCTAACATGACAACCAGAGCTTGGAGCTGCTACGATTCTGCTGCCACTTCTCAGAGATCCTTGGGTTTTCTGTCTTTCTCCTTTTTTGGGGCCTCTGCTGGCTGGAGTTTTTTTTTTTTGTTGTTGTTATTATTAATATACTTACATGAGCAACATTATGGTTACTAGACTTACCCTATTATCAAGTCCCCACCACATACCCCATTACAGTCACTGTCCATCAGCGTAGTGAGATGCTATAGAGTCACTACTTGTCTTCTTTATGTTACACTGCCTTCCCCATGCCCCTCCCCACCCCCATCCTGCTACATTATGTGTGCTAATCGTAATGCCCCTTTCCCCCCTTATCTCTCCCTTCCCACCCATCCTCCCCAGTCCTTTTCCCTCTGGTAACTGTTAGTCCATTCTTGGGTTCAGTGAGTTTACTGCTATTTTGTTCCTTCAGTTTTTTCTTTGTTCTTATGCTCCACAGATGAGTGAAATCATTTGATACTTGTCTTTTTGTGCCTGGCTTATTTCACTGAGTGTAATACCCTCTAGCTCCATCCATGTTGTTGCAAATGGTAGGATTTGTTTTCTTCTTATGGCTGAATAATATTCCATTGTATATATGTACCACATCTTCTTTATTCATTCATCTACTGATGAACACTTACGTTGCTTCCATTTCTTGGCTATTGTAAATGGTGCTGTGATAAACATAGGGGTGCATATGTCTTTTTGAAACTGGGCTGCTGCATTCTTAGGGTAAATTCCAAGGAGTGGAATTCCTGGGTCAAATGGTATTTCTATTTTGAGTTTTTTGAGGAACCTCCATACTGCTTTCCACAATGGCTGTCCTAATTTACATTCCCACCAGCAGTGTAGGAGGGTTCCCCTTTCTCCACAACCTTGCCAACATTTGTTGTTGTTTGTGTTTTGAATGGTGGCCATCCTAACTGGTGTGAGGTGATATCTCACTGTGGTTTTAATTTGCATTTCTCTGATGACTAGTGATGTGGAGCATCTTTTCATGTACCTGTTGGCCATCTGAATTTCTTCTTTGGAAAAGTGTCTGTTCAGCTCCTCTGCCCATTTTTTAATTGGCTTATTTACTTTTTGTTTGTTGAGGTGCATGAGCTCTTTATATAATTTGGGTGTCAACCCCTTATTGGATATGTCATTTATGAATATATTCTCCCATACTGTAGGATGTCTTTTTGTTCTACTGATGGCATCCTTTGCTGTACAGAAGGTTTTTAGTTTGATAAAGTACCACTTGTTCATTTTTGCTTTTGTTTCCCTTGCCCGGGGGGATATGTTCATGAAGAAGTCGCTCATGTTTATTTCCAAGAGATTTTTGCCTATGTTTATTTCTAAGAGTTTTATGGTTTCATGACTTGCATTCAGGTCTTTGATCCACTTTGAGTTTACCTTTGTGCATGGGGCTAGACAGTAGTCCAGTTTCATTCTCTTACATGTAGCTGTCCAGTTTTGCCAACACCAGCTGCTGAAGAGGCTGTCCTTTCCCCATTGTATACCCATGGCTCCTTTATCGTATATTAATTGACCATATATGCTTGGGTTTATATCTGGGCTCTCTATTCAGTTCCACTGGTCTATGGGTCTCTTCTTGTGCCAGTACCAAATTGTCTTGATTACTGTAGCTTTGTAGTAGAGCTTGAAGTCAGGGAGTGTAATTCCCCCTTCTTTATTCTTTCTTCTCAGGATTGCTTTGGCTATTCCAGGTCTTTTGTGATTCCGTATGAATTTTAGAACTATTTGCTCTAGTTCATTGAAGAATGCTATTGGTAATTTGATAGGGATTGCATTGAATCTGTAGATTGCATTAGGCAGGATGGCCATTTTGACACTATTAATTCTTCCTAGCCAAGAGCATGGGATGAATTTCCATTTACTAGTATCCTTTTTAATTTCTCTTAAGAGTGCCTTGTAGTTTTCAGGGTATAGGTCTTTCACATCCTTGGTTAGGTTTATTCCTAGGTGTTTTATTCATTTGGTTGTGATTGTGAATGGAATTGTTTTCCTGATTTTTCTTGCTGCTAGTTCATCATTAGTGTATAGGAATGCAACAGATTTCTGTGTATTAATTTTGCATCCTGCAACTTTGCTGAATTCAGATATTAGATCTAGTAGTTGAATTCTTTAGGGTTTTTTTTGTACAGTATCATGTCATCTGCAAATAGGGACAGTTTGAGTTCTTCCTCACCAATCTGGATGCCTTTTATTTCTTTGTGTTTTTGAATGCCATGGGGAGGACCTCCAGAACTATGTTGAATAAAAGTGGGGAGAGTGGGCATCCTTGTCTTGTTCCCGATCTTCAAGGAAAAGCTTTCAGCTTCTTGCTGTTAAGTATAATGTTGGCTGTGGGTTTGTAATATATGGCCTTTATTATGTTGAGGTACTTACCTTCTATACCCATTTTGTTGAGAGTTTTGATTATGAATGGATGTTGTATTTTGTCGAGTGCTCTTTCAGCATCTATGGAGATGATCATGTGGTTTTTGTCCTTCTTTTTGTTGATGTAGTGGATGATGTTGATGGATTTTCGAATGTTGTACCATCCTTGCATCCCTGGGATGAATCCCACTTGATCATGATGGATGATCTTTTTGATGTATTTTTGAATTCAGTTTGCTAATATTTTGTTGAGTATTTTTGCATCTATGTTCATCATGAATATTGGTCTGTAATTTTCTTTTTTTTTTTGGTATCTTTGCCTGGTTTTGGTATTAGAGTGATGTTGGCCTTGTAGAATGAGTTTGGGAGTATTCCCTCCTCTTCTATTTTTGGAATACTATAATGACGATGGGTATTAGGTCTTCACTAAATGTTTGATAAAATTCAGTAGTGAAACCATCTTGTCCAGGATTTCTGTTCTAAGGTAGTTTTTTGATTACCAATTCAATTTCATTGCTGGTAATCAGTCTATTTAGATTTTCTGTTTCTTACTGGGTCAGTCTTGGAAGGTTGTATTTTTCTAGGAAGTTCTCCTTTTCTTCTAGATTATCCAGAGTGTTACCACATAATTCTTCATAGTATTCTCTCATAATTTGTTGTATTTCTGTGGTATGCATAGTGATTTTTCCTTTCTCATTTCTGATTCTGTTTATGTGTGTAGACTCTCTTTTTTTCTTGATAAGTCCAGCTACGGGTTTATCTATTTGGTTTATTTTCTCAAAAAACCAGCTCCTGCTTTCATTGATTCTTTCTATTGTTTTATTCTTATTGATTTTATTTATTTCTGCTGCAATCTTTATTATGTCCCTCCTTCTACTGACTTTGGGCCTCCTCTGTTCTTCCTTTTCTAGTTTCATTAATTGTGAGTTTAGACTGTTCATTTGGGATTGTTCTTCCTTCCTGAGGTAGGCCTGTATTGCAAAATATTTCCCTCTTAGCAATGCCTTCTACTGCATCCCACAGATTTTGTGGTGTTGAATTATTGTTCTCATTTGTCTCCATATATTGCCTGATCTCTGTTTTTATTTGGTCATTGATCCATTGATTATTTAGGAGCATGTTATTAAGCATGTGTTTGTGGGCTTTTTCATTTTCTTTGTGTAATTTATTTCTAGTTTCATACCTTTGTGATCTGAGAAGCTGATTGGTACAATTTCAGTCTTTTTGAATTTACTGAGGTTCTTTTTGTGGATGAATATATGATCAGTTCTTGAAAATGTTCCATGTGCACTTGAGAAGAATGTGTATCCTGTTGCTTTTGGATGGAGTGTTCTGTAGATGGCCGTTAGGTCCATCTGTTCTAATATGTTGTTCAGTGCCTCTGTCTCTTTACTTATTTTCTGTCTGGTTGAAATCTGTCCTTTGGAGTGAGTGGTGTGTTGAAGTCTCCTAAAATGAATGCACTGCATTCTATTTCCCCCTTTAATTCTGTTAGTATTTGTTTCACATATGTAGGTGATCCTGTGTTTGGTGCATAGATATTTATAATAGTTATATCCTCTTGTTGGACTGACCCTTTTATCATTATGTAATGTCCTTCTTGTCTCGTGTGACTTTCTTTGTTTTGAAGTCTATTTTGTCTGATACAAGTACTGGAACTCCTGCTTTTTTCTCCCTATTAGTTGCATGAAATGTCTTTTTCCATCCCTTCACTTTTAGTCTGTGTATGTCTTTGGGTTTGAAGTGAGTCTCTTGTAGGCAGCAATAGATGGGTCTTGTTTTTTTATCCATTCAGTAACTCTATGTCTTTTGATTGATGCATTCAGACCATTTACATTTAGGGTGATTATTGATAGGTATGTACTTATTGGCATGGCAGGCTTTAGATTCTTGGTTACCAAAGGTTCAAGGGCAATTACCTTACTATCTAACAGTCTAATTTCACTTACTTCGTATACTATTACAAACACAACCTAAAGGTTCTTTTTTTTCCCTCCTTTTTCTTCCTCCTCCATTCCTTGTATGTTATGAATCATATTCTGTACTCTTTGTCTTCCCTTGGGTGACATCTTTTTAGCCTTAGGAACACTTCCATTTATAGGAGTCCCTCCAAAATGCCCTGTAGAGGTGGTTTGTGGGAGGTAAATTCTCTCAGCTTTTGCTTATCTGTAAATTGTGTAATCCCTCCTTCAAATTTAAATGATAACCTTGCCAGGTAGAGTATTCTTGGTTCAAGGCCCTTCTGCTTCATTGCATTAAATATATCGTGCCACTCCCTTCTGACCTGTAAGGTTTCTGTGGAGAAGTCTGATGATAGCCTGATGGGTTTTCCTTTGTATGTGATCTTTTTTCTTTCTCTAGCTGCTTTTAAAACTCTGTCTTTGTCCTTGATCTTTGCCATTTTAATTATTATATGTCTTGATGTTGTCTTTCTTGGGTCCCTAGTGTTGGGAGATCTGTGCACCTCCATGGCTTGAGAGACTATCTCCTTCCCCAGATTGGGGAAGTTTTCAGCAATTACTTCCTCAATGACACTTTCTATCCCTTTTTCTCTCTCTTCTTCTTCTGGTACCCCTATAATGAGAATGTTGTTGCGTTTGGATTGGTCACACAGTTCTCTGAATATTCTTTCATTCTTAGAGATCCTTTTTTCTTTCTGTGCTTCAGCTTCTTTGCATTCCTCTTCTCTAATTTCTATTTCATTTACCGTCTCTTCTACTACATCTAATCTGCTTTTAAATCCCTCCATTGTATGTTGCATTTCAGATATTGAATTTCTTAATGATTGAATCTCTGACAAATTTGTTCCTGAGTTCTTGAATATTTTTCTGTACTTCCATAAGGATGTTTATAATTTTTATTTTGAACTCCCTTTCAGGAAGATTTGTGAGTTCGGTTTCATTTGGCCCTCTTTCTGGGGTTTGTGAGATTTTAGTCTGAACTAGTTTCTTTTGTTATTTCATATTTCTGTGTTGTGCCCACTAGTGCCCAGAAACTCCAGTCTCTGGAGCTGCTCAGCCCCTAGAATGAGGCTGGGGATTGTAGGGGTGTGGATCTGGTGTCTTGGGGGAGGATAGATCTATTTCCTAATTCCTGTCTGCAGTGCCTGTCTCCAGTGTCAGAGCCAGTGGGCCAAGCAAACACGTGTACACCTTTGTGCTTTGCGTCTCTAGCTGTTGTAGGTGGGACCTCCCTCTGGCTGGCCTAACGCCTGTGCAGTTACTGCCAGTTTGCGAGCAGGTGCCTGCAGGCCAGTAGGAAGGTTTGACAGGCTGTGAGTCACAGTGGGGGGCCTCGGCGATGAGTAGGCATCCAGGGGGATGGAGCACCTTAAACTCCCCAAAGTTCCCAACTAACTGGGCAGAGGGTGCCCAGACAACCTTGTCCAGCTCTCCCTCCTCCCGCACAGCAAGCACCGTGCAAACCCCACCCCTTCAGCAGCCTTCTGGCTGCTAGGAAGGCTCTCGGACTGCCTGCCGACACAGAGCGTCTGGGTGTGGATCCCTTCCTCCACGAATGGCCAGAATGCCAATTTCTCAAGCACTCTGCCTGTCCGAGCTCCCCAACATCCAAAGCACCACAGAATATAGGATTCTGCTCACAAAGCAGATCTCCAGGGCTAGGTGTTCAGCAGTTGCAGTCTTCCACCCCCTCCCCCGCTCTGTTTCTCTCCCTCCCACTGGTGAGCTTGGGTGGGGGAAGGGCTTGGGTCCCGCCAGATTAAGGCTTTCCTACGTTACCCTGTTTCGTGAGGTCTGCTCTGTTCGTGAGGTCTGTTTGCATTCTGGTTCAGCCTTCTCTCTTGTTTCTGTTTTAAGGTTAGTTGTATTAATTGACTATATTTTGTACAGTTTGTGGTTTGGGGAGGAGCTCTCCATCTCACCTCTCATGCCTCCATCTTGCAAGTCCCTTTCTCCTTTTTGTAAAAAATGTTTTTGGTTCTTGAACTATCAGTATACAATCTTGTATTGGTTTCAAATATTCAAATATTTAATAATACTCATATTATTAAATCCTCACCCCCACTAGTGCAGTTACTATCTGTCCACATATGAAGACGTTACAGAATCACTGACTATATTCTCCAGGCTGTACCACCATCCCCAGGACCAACTTATATTATGATGGAGAATTTTTGTGCACCTTTATCCCCCTCACCGTCCCCACCCACCCACCCTAACCCCTCCCCATGGTGTCTTCTTCTCAGTCCCTTCTCAGTGTCTGTGAGTCTATTGCTGTTTTGTTCATTGTGTTTTGTTTTGATATTCCACAATAATTGAAATCATAGGTGTTTGTCTTTTTCTGACTGGTTATTTCATTCAGCATAATAGCCTCTACATCCACCCATGTTGTTACAAATGGCAGGATTTCTTCTCCTTTGTGTATAACTGCTTTTCTCCTTTTGAGGACATCGTCCTCCTCACACCGGTAGCCATCCCAGCCATCCTGTCCGGACATGACAGCTCTGAGAAGAAAAGTCTGTATTTTTTGACTATCTCTTTTTGTTGGTTCTTTTTAAACAGTTTGAGATATAATGAATATACCATGCAATCCACCCATTTAAAGTGTACAATTCAATGGTTCCATTATATTCACAGACATGTGCAACCACTACTACTGTTAATTTTACATTTTCATCACCTAAAGAAGGAACCTCCATATTCTTTACTTATCACTTCCCATGGCCCTGCCACAACCCCTAAGCAACCACTGATCTAATTTCCATTTCTGCTGATTTCCCTATTCTGGTCTTTCATATGAACAGGATCACATAGTATGTGGCTTTTTGTGGCTGGCTTCTCTCAGACTGTTTTCAAGGTTCATCCCATTGCAGCATGTATCAGTACTTCATTCCTTTTTATGGCCAAATACTATTCCATGGTATAGATATACCACTTATTCTGTATCCATTCATATTTTGATGAACATTTGAGTTGTTTACATCTTTTGGTTATTATGAATAATGCTGCTATAAACATCTGTATGTAAATATCCGTGTGGACATAATGTTCTCATTTCCCTTGGTACATACCTAGGAGTGAAACTGCTGGGTCATATGGCAACTCTATGTTTAGTCATTTGGGAAAGTGCCAGATATCTTCCAAGGTATCTTTTACATTCCTACCTGCAGTGAATGCAGTGAATGAGGTTTCTGAATTCTCCATGTCCTGAAAAACTGTTGTTATCTGGGTTTTAATTCTAGCCATCCTAGTGGGTGTGAAGTGGTATCTCATTGTGGTTTTGATTTTCATGTGCATCTCTTTAAAATCAAAGAAGTCTTTTCTGAAAGTCCCTCAGCAGATTTTCCACCAAGTCCCCTTGGCCAGAACACTATCAAATATAGCTTCCTAAAGCAATCACTGACAAGGGAAATGGGATTACCAGTGAGGGCTCACCTCCCAGTTAGGGGCTGTGACTGTGGGCTGCCTCTTCAGAGGCACACAGACATCCAGAGAAGGGTGCTTACCCTGACGATATCAGGTTCTGTTAGGAAGGAAGAAAAGCGGCAGAGGGGCAACTATGTGGCTGCTACACACACCTTCCATAACGCCAGGCCCTCAGGCTCTCCTCCTCTCTGACCTTCTGTTCTGTGCTCTTCCTCTGTCCACCCTGAGATGTCAGTGCTCCTGGTCTTCAACTTCTTTCTCACCCTCTACACTCTTTTTTCAGGTCATCTAATTTATTCTCATAGTTTCAGTTTCCATTGGATGACAAATTTGATGAAACTGCTTCTTTTCTGAGCTTCAGATTTACTACTATTAATAATAGCTTTGCCATTTTCAGACTTACTATATTCCAGGCACTGTATATTATCTCATTTTATTCCCCAAACAACCCAATGATTCTATCATTATCCTTACCTTAGAGATCAATTAACAGGTTTAGAGGGGTCAAGTTTTCTGCCCAGGATAATAGAATTGGTGGGTTGATGAAATTAGGGTTGGAGCCAGTGTGTCTGACTTCAGCACCCTGATACATGGCCTGTTGGGCTCCTGCACCCACCTCAGACACTGGGTGGCCAAAGAGAAATCATCATGTGCCATGAACCAGCCCTGCCCATGTTTCCTGCAGCAGTGAGGGAACTGGTAATCCCCTTACTCAGTCCAGAAACCCTGAGGTCACCTCCCTTCTTCACCCCTTCACTGTGTCATACTACCTTTGCTTCTAATCATCCCTAAAACCCAGCTCTTAGTCTTCGTCCTCCACTGTCACCATCTGAGTCCAGGTCCCCTGTGACCGGGGTACGTGCTGCTCTAGGGGTGGCTGGCACTCCTCGGTTGGGTGCCTCTAGCTGTAAATAGCCCTCTCCTTTATTAGCCCAATGTGTCAAACAAAAGGAATCATTTTCTATGTGTGCACAGTGAGAAAAAAATACAGAAGTATGATCTAAAGTAGACTTCACCCACCTTGCTGTGTTCCCTGCCTTTCACAACCAAGGCCACATTCCTGATTGGCTTACAGGCTCTCCACCACTCCCATGGTTCCCTCTGTCTTCCAGCCTCAACTCTGTGTACAGAACTTGGAACTCTGGAAACACCACGTTTTCCTGTAGTTCCCCTTTCCTGTGCTGGGTTGTTTCTCACCTTAGCAGCTTTGCTCCTGTTGCCTCCTTTGTGGGATATGCCTATAGTAAGGCTAAGACCAGCTTTGGCGTCAAGCAGACCCTGCTTCAAATCATTGCTCTTGTTACTTGTTCAAGGCGAAAGAAGACTTAATCTCTCAGAACCTCACTTTCGATCTTATCTGTAAAATGAGGAAGACAATAGGACCTACCTCGGGGCTGTAATGAAGATGAAATGAAAAAAAAAACCCCCAGCATAAAAGCAAACATAACAAGTAGTTTCTTTCATTACCCATTTTGCTTCAACTGCCCTCCAGCGTCCGCAGGACCCTGTGTCAGTCTTTGCACTACGCGGTGTACTGACCACCGGCGCCATCTGATTGCTTCTCTGTCCTGTCTACAAGGTCCCCCAGGTTTGGGACCCGTTCGGATCCACCTCAGCCCCTGGAGTCCACCTGACTGGGCCCACGGAGGGACCAAGGTCAAGGACAGAGTCGGAGGTCACTGGAGGAGGTGGCAACACAGGCAGGCGATGAACTTAACAAGCGCTGGAAGTTCTCCAGGAAGAGGCCCGCTCGCTGTTGGCCCTGCGGCTCGGCAGGCGGCGACCCGGAGCTGCAGGGGCGGGACCATCACCGCGAGCTTGGCATCTGCTAGCGGAAACCCGGTCAGGGTGCGAACCTGCTCACAGGGCACACTTGGCTGCCCCACGGGGGTCCAGACCCTGCCAACCTCGCTGCCCGCTGGGTGTGGGCCTCCCGGATGGCAGGCGGGCTGAAGGCGTTAGAATAACGGAGGTCGCCCAGCTCCCGGGGACTCCACCGTGGGGCGGCGGTGGGGGGGAGAGGCGGGTGCTGACACCCACGGCCCCGCGCACCCCTTGCGCGTGTGCGGGGGTTGTGTGAGGGCAGGCGGCAGGGGGACACTTATCTCAGCGGGAGGGGTACAGCAAAGCGGCAACCACTGCTCCGGGCGCGGGCTGAAGCTGGAGAAGAGATCACATCCGTGAGGCGAGAGCCCAGGAAGTGAGACCACGCGCCGCCCGAGTACGGAGACACTTGTTTTTCTCGCTGAGTCACGTGGCTTCGGCCATCTCTTAGTGCGCCAACTGTTTCAGGCATCCAGTGTGCGCAACGTCGTGTCGGCTCTGGGGCTGGCAGCCATCGCATGGTGGCTCGTTCCCAGGCTTGCCCCTACCATCAAATTCAAACTTCCTGGCAAAGCTTTGGGTCGTTGCTCATGGGAGAGGGCGGCCGGCCCACACCATTCTCCGGATTAGGCATTTGGAGCAGATTTTAAAGACTGCGGGGGTGGGAGTGCTGGAGAAGACCGCCACTGCGCGACAGCGTCTTCTCGTGCTCAAGGACCATGTCCCTCGAGGCCAAGATCTGTTTCCAAACTCCGGGGTCAGAGGATGACGGTGGCTCTCCCGAGTCCATTTTCCTGTTTGGTGTCGCATTTCATCCTCACCTTGAGCTGCAGAGCGCCCCACCCTGGAAGCACTTGAAGGTCTAACCCTGTCTGCCTCCTTCCCCCGGTTGCCCAAACGGGCCCATGTTTCTCCTTTGATTAACAGAATGCAACACACAACATTAAACACACAAAAGGGAGAGTGGAAGAGAGTAAGGTATCTTTATTCACTGGCATACATTATTTAATCATCCGTGACCTCGCTGTTCCCTTGCCTCGCTGTTCCCACCAAGGGGAACTCTGCTCTGTATGTAGCAGGGAGCTTTGAGATGTTAATAATTTTGACGGTGGTTCCACTGTTCTGAGAAGATGTCTTGGAGTGAAGAATGATGTTTGAGAAGGAACAGTGAGGAATGTCCTGCTATGGGAAAGCTGCGACTATGCTTGTCATATTGCGCGTTGCACGCACAGGTCCGGACAGCCATTAACCAGAGCGGTAGGTGTTCCAGCTTGGGGCATCCTTGGTGACAGGGCTTTTGCCCTCGTCTGTGCCCCCATGCAACTCCTGGGCAAGGAGGCTATTTTCGCACCCTGCGGGATGGCAGGCCTGGCCCACAGTGCACCCCTCAAGGCAGGAAGTGGGGATTCCTTCCTGCTAAATAAACGCGGATCTGTCTGTGCTCTCAGGCTTTACGCTCGGCATTTTGTACTGTCTTTTGGTTTCATCATCACTGGGACCCTGGGAGGTGGCATTAGTTTCCCATTTTATAGATGGGAAAGTTAGGTGCAGTAAAGTTACAGAACCACTCAAGAACACTAGCTGGTGGCAGGAGAGGGTTCAAGTCCAAGCCTCTGTCTGGATCCAAAGCTCTAAAAGTGGAGTATAGCCATTGACTCCCCTCCCCTTCCCGAGAAGAGGTCACCGTGAGCTTCGTGTCTCCCCTAGATTTGGGCATATCCTGCGGGACCCGTTTTGGGAAAGCTGCCCTCGAGAATGTGAGGGTCCCTAGCTCCCCGGTCTCCCTCCGCAGTCTCTGGCGCCTGCTGATCCCTCTGCAGCCAGCAAAAGTAGTAATGGAAGCAAATGCTATCCTCCCTGCCCTTCCCTCCTCCCGCCATGACTCCCGTCAACTCTTCTGGAGCTGCTCCGGCCACTTACCCGCACGCTGCCCCGGGGCTGCACCTGCGGCGTTGGCAGTGTTCGGCCGGGCGGAAGCCTGCACTAGGGGAAGGCCCGCAGCCACTTGGATCAGAAGGCGGGGGTGGGGGTGGGGGACGGCGGGAACCCAATGCAGCCGCCTCTTTGCTAGGTCCAGGGTATTAGGCAAACGCGCAGTGCGCCAGGCGGGGCGGGGGTTTGGCAAAGAGCCTGGAGACAAGTGCGCGGCCAGGAGGGCGCGCAGAACGGTTCTAGTGAGTCGTCCCGGTCCCGCGGCCAAAGTGGTGTTGGGGGTGGAGGGGCAGTTATGGAGGGTCCGCGTGTCCCTTGCGCCGTGCCACGCCGTGCAGTGATGGATTTCTCTCCTCCCGGCATTCCAGCTCCTTCTTCTAGCAGCCCCCGCCTCGGCGAGCCACGCCTGGTGATCCGCCCTTTTAGCGCGAGGGACAATTTAAACATTTCAGGCCATACTTCGTCAGTCAAATGACAATTTCTGAGTTTTATGTGGTTGAAGATATGCTACAGCTCAAATGACCTGCCTTGTGGAATGGAAGAGTGTCAGGAAGGGAACAGGTCCGCGGCGTCTTTCTGCGGGCCTTGTTTAATAAGCGGTGCCGGAGATGCTGATTCTGTTACTCCCGGGACGCTCCTTATTTCTGGCACCCGCGGACAGCAGCCCACCCAGCAACGGGCACGGCTTTCCCCTCCTGCATTCCGCAAGTGGGGCACGGACGCCTGGCCCAAGGCTGCCCGACACCCACGGCTGACGGGCAGTCATTGTGTGCCCGGGAACCCAGGCTCCTTTCTCCGACTCGGGCCCTTGGAGGCGGCAGAGCGCGGCGCGCGGGTGCCGGGGCCCGAGCGTGTGCCTGGGCCGCAGGCTGGCTGGGGCCGAGGGAGTTGGGCTCCTATCACGCCCCACCCTCCCACGGGGTGAGCGCTCCCCGCGCCTGGGCTCCGGGGCGGAGCTAGGCGCGCCACCGGCGGGTTCGTTTCCTCCCAGGGGCCTCTGGGTCCCTGCTCACGCCTGGGGGCTGTGGACAGAGCGTGCTGGCCAGCCGACTGCGACACTGCCCCCTGGCGAGGGAGAGTTTAACTAAGCCTCCCCGATGAGGCTGACCCGGCCTGGAGGACAGCTTCCCTCGTCCCTCTCCAAATCAAATGTTTTTTTGAAAGTTTGAATAGGACCCCTTCAGTTGGGTTCTTCATGCTTCACAGCAGCTCTCACAGAACTACTTTAAGTTGAGGTATTATTTACTTACAGTAAGTAACAAATTTTACGTCTTGTATATAATTCTATGGCTTTTGACAAATGAAAACACCAGGCTGACCACTGTCGCAGTTCAAGCTATAGCATGTTTCAGTCACCCCAGACAGTTCCCTTCCACCCCTTTGAAGCCAATTCATCTTCCCTCTTCCCTGGCCTCAGACTGTAACCATGAACGTTTGGTTTTGTGGCCACCAGAATCCACCAATACACAGGGAGGCCTGTATTAAGGGCTGATTTCAAGCTCCTTTATGCTAGGGAAAGAGGAAGTAGGACAGGGAGCAGGAGGTGGCAGATAACTGTGGACATTGGTACATCAGCGAGGGGCTGAGGACGGTTGTGAAACCTCCTGTCCTTTGTCGGTTGACTCCTGTCGGCACAGGTCCCATCAGCCATTCCTGCAGACTCTTGACAGGACAATTCTGTTGTCTTATATCTCGAGCTGAAAGCAAGGTATTAACAAGTCTATGTGAAGAGCTGCAGTTACAGTGGCAAATCTAAAAGGGAATGTAACTTTCAGTTCCTCTCCTTGGTTTGTCTTTGGATTATTTCTATCTCTAAACTCCAGGAACAAAATAGACAATGCTGCTCTGTCCAACCAGTATCATTATCCTGCTCCTGGTGGCCTGCAAGGAGCTGGGGACCAGCTTTTAACTCCTTCAGGCCTGGTTACAAGACTACACATCTGATTCCTATCACTATACCTTGTCTTTCCTAGAATTTCATGTAAATGGAACCATCCAGGATGTGGTCTTTGGTGCCGGCTTCTTTCACTTAGCACAATACTTTTGAGAGTCATCCATGTGGTTGTATCAGTACTTCTCTCCTTATTATTCCTGCGTAGTATTCCACTGCATGAATAGCCCACGAGCTGGTTATTCATTTGGACTTTGGTGGGTGTACTGGGGGAGGCCCAGTTGGGCTGGTAGGGAGGTGCCCTGGGAGGACCACAAAGGAGGCCATTTGGGCTGTTGGGCATCTGGCTGATTCCAGTTTTGAGGTATTGGGAATAAAACTGCCTTGAATATAGATCTGTGTGTGGACATATATTTCTATGTCTCTTGGGTAAAATACCTATAAGTGAAAAGTGAATGGAATGGCTCAGTTGTGTGGTATCTTTAACTTTATGGGAAGCTGTAACATGGTTTTCAAAGTGGTTGTCTTATTTTACATTACCACCAGCAGTACATGAAAGTCCACTGCAATCTGTGGTTTGTTTTTTTATTTTCTTAATGATAAACTCCAAAGTTTCTAATTGTGTCCTTACCAAGTTTATCAAAAATTTTCCTTAATGCTTCGTGTTTTTTGTCCTAAGAAACCTTTGCCTTAAGGTGAGGTCACAAAGAATTTCTCCTAAAATAGTTTTAACTGCTTGATTAGGTCTGTGCTACAGTCAAATTAATTCTTACACATGGTGTGAGGTAAGCATCAAGTTTCATTTCTAACCCTCTCCTCCATGTGGATGTCCAGTTTTTCAGTACCATCTGTTGAAAAGACAGTCTTTTCCACTTTGAAACCTTGGTAACTTTGTCAAAATAACAAAACAAAACAAAACCCCTGCTATGGTTAGTCCAGGGCTAGAGATAATCAGGAGGGTCTCTGCACATAGGAATCCAGCCAGTATGGTCTAGGAATCCTTCCCAAAGAGGTGACAAAGGCATCCAGGCAGAAGCCTGTTTGGAGCTTAGTGAGTTGCAGTGTTACTGTGGATTAAATTGTGTGAGTGTGTTGGGGGGAGGGGATGCGTAGGGCTAGAAGTAGGCAGGAGCCGCACTGGAGCTGGCTGAGCCTTGTGTGTCTAGCGGAGGAGGGGGCACTTTATTCTGGGAATGATGAGGGGCCACTGGCCCGCTTCGTGAAGGGGAATGACATAGATTTGCATTTCAGAACGTTTACTCTGACTGCAGACGAAGGATGCGAGGTCAGAACAAGGGCAGGCAGAGGAGACTGTCACAGCCTCATAACTGAGAGATGATGGTGGGAGGGGAACTCTCCTCTGATTATGCTTTTTAAGCCTTTGACTTTTATATCATGTTTAAGAAGTACCCATTCAAAAGAAATGAACTCAGTAGGTAAAAGCCACAGGATGTGAGGCTGGACTGAGGCTGTGAGAATGATGTGCAAGGGACAGCCACACTTCAGACTCACCAGGCTGGACCCCACTCCCAGAGGTGCTAATTCAGGAGGTGAGAGGTGAGGTCCAGAGCTTGTGACTTAGACCCTCCACAGTGGCTTCAGATGTACAGTATTGAGGGTCACTGGTGCATGTTGATGACATTCTCAGACTTGGACAACTGGGTAAATGAACTTTCCAGTCCCTAGAGAGGGAATATGGGAGGTGGAGCAGATTTAGGGGTAGATTTTAAGTTCAGCTTTGGTTACCTGGTACTTGGGAGATTTCCATAAAGGTCTGCAGAGCACAGTTGAATGTGTGGGTTTGGAGCTTAGAAGAAATGTCTGGATGGGAAAAACAGTCTGGTTGGCCATCAGTATATGGAAGAAAGTTTCCTAACCTGAGGTCTGTGGACCCAGGAAATTGCCTGGATAATTTTGCATGTATGCATCTATGTATATTATTTTTCCTAGGGAGAATGAAGGTTCTAACTTCAAAAGGCTAAGAGTCACTGTGAAGACAGGGGTGGATCCCTGGGAGTACAGCCCCAGTGAGAAGAGACAAGGGGTCATTTTTCCCACTCTGGCGCGTCATAGGCACTGTCTGCCCCTCCTTTAGGCTCCCCTCGCACTGGGGGTCTTCACCTCTCTAGCTGCCAGGGCAATCCTTTGTCATCCTTCACCTTCCTTGTATCTAACTGAAGTCTTTCCTGCTTTAAGTTACATTTTATTCAAAGTAATATACGTACACAGTTCTTAGAGTTCAGATAGACACCCAAAGCTTGCATGAGAAACAGCAGCCTGGTCTGAGAGCCTTTCCTAAACCTGAATATGTAATCAAGTAACTCTGTTGCCTTGTCTCAGGGTCAAGGTGCAGCCTCACTTCCTTCAGCCCTTGAGAACATTCCTCTTCCTTTGTCTCCCCTCCTCTTTCATCTTCTTCCTCCTCATTGTCCCCATCTGTAATCAGGACTAGATTCTGGGGTAAACTGGGAGACAGGTGCAAAACCTATGCCAGAACCATCTTCATTCCCTCCTGTGTCTGCTCGCAGCCCACACAGAGTGGGACAGAGTTCACAGGTCGCACAGGCTCAGGTCCCCTGTGTTTTCCTAGCTCATATGTTATGGGTCAGCTGTGGTAGTAGTGTTTCCCATCTTACCAAAGGGCTGGATGGAGCTGGTTATCAGGGCCCAGGTAATGACCTGCCTCTGCCAACCAGATGTGTGAGCCGGACCAGGCTGATTTCTCTTTGTGCTTCAGCTTCCCCATCTGTAAAATAACACTGAGATCTTTGGAAAGACTCACAGCATTAATGTCTTTAAGCTAAGTCACCCGAAATGACCCTGGCCCTCTCAGGCCAGAATGGCTCTGACAGTGCCGCATGGTCAGCTCATGGGACTTCTGCAGAGACTGGCCGTTCTGGTGACCTCCTGGCTGGTTGCACCCAGCACGGGAGCCTTCGGCAATGGGGAACATCCTGCTTTGCTCTGCCATTTCCTCAGGTTGCTTAACAAAGCAGCTTCTCTAGGATTCTGGGTGTCACAGAAAGGAAGCAGGCAGCCATGGCATCACAGCAGGGAGGGCTTGGGCCTCACCATTTGATCCAAATGACATATTTGCCCCCAAGAAAGATTGACATCAAAACATTTAACCCAATTACACAAATACTGATGAATTTTTAGTCAGGGAATTTTCCAGAGTGAACTTCACTAAGCCGACAATTGCTCGATCAATGTTCTTTTTAGCATACAGTTTTATTTTTTAGTGAACTTCTTTTAATACAGTTTTTAAAAACTATTAATTTAACGGCTTGCCTTAATGGTTCCACTAACATCTTCTGTTCCAGTATGGCACAAGGGCTCAGACATTCAGGTGTTTGCATCTGGATCAGCCTTGCCCGGGGCTTATGAGTGTTTGTATCTCCAGCTTGGGAGCATCATCTTCTCCCTAAAGTGGGAAGAAAAACAGCTGAATGTGATGAGCGTGACTCTGAGTCCGTCTCCCTCAGTGCTGCGATCTTGGATCACTCACTTAAATCCAGGACATTTTCTCACCTCTAAAATGGGGATAATAATACCTACCTGTCTACCTCAGAAGAGCTGTTGGTAGTCCATCAACATAATTAATTATTCCCATAAACCACAATAGCATTAAATAATCACTTGTGTAAACCTCCTAACGCCAGCATGTAGAGAGGGAACTCCTGAAATGTTATTGTTACCATCATAGTTAATAAAACGAGCTGTGTTTACTGGCTCTGACCACTGGGTGGCACTATGGATTTGGTTCTGTGACAATTTTGATCTTAAAGGGAGCTTTTGTGTTTGAGCCAGATAGTGGTGCTGGTTTTTGTAGGTCGTAACTACCTGGTAATTAGCAGCAGTTTCACCTGGGTCAGCTTAAATTTTGTAGGTCTATCTGCCCTGGGCTGTTTTCTTTTGGTTTTGTCTCAGCTAAACCCTGACCTGTTCCAGAGACTCACCAGCTGAAGCTTTTAGGAAGCCCGAGCTGTGTCTCTGACACGGATGGCCTAAGCCTGCTGGAGTAGTATAACCACAAGCCAGCCACGACTAACTGCCAGAGACTTAGGGTCAAGGACCCACCCCAGCTGGAGAGAAAGAGCTAGGAAGACAGCATCAGAATTAAGGACATAGACCGAGACACAGAAAAGCAGGAGGCTGGTGATCACAGGAATTTGATGTGTGGAAGTGGAGGCATCCCATTTTACGGGAGTAAATTTCCTTGCTGAGCCCAGAAAGCCATTTTCCAAGAAACTCAAAGGACACACCAGGCCCAAGTGACCCTGACCTCTGTTCCTTGCATCCTGTTCCCTCATTTCTCACAGGGTGCTGGCCTTGGACCCCCAGCATTGTGAAAGAAGTTGAGAAACAAAGATCTCAGATCATTAACAGAATTGACTAGTGACCCTAAGAAGTGGGAGTGGCTCACCCAAAAGCTGGTGAGTGACCCTAAGAAGTGGGAGTGGCTCACCTAAAAGGCATACCTTCCAGGGCCTGTGGGGCAGGTGCGTAGGCAAAGAGTCCACCTTGTCTGACCTGAAACTAAGCAAAACTCCATATTTGTACTGTGTTTGTGTGTATGTGAGTGTTTCCTTTGGGCCAGCTATCTGTGCCTTTCCCTACAAAGGGGCCCAGGGTTTTTTATAAATAGATTAACTTGAATCTGTTGAAGGAACAGGAACACTTGAGTAGCTCTTTCATATTTGTGCATTTAACATTTTTTTCCAGAGGCAAGGAATCAGATAAGAAACTTTTTTTGTGTGTATGAAGAATTTAAGTTTTTTTTTTAATTGCCATCTTTCAGAAATATGATTTAGTATTAGGAAATCTATCAATATAATTTACCATATTAATAAACCAAAAGAGAAAAATCATATGATCACTTCCATAATGCTGAAAAATTCAACAGTTTAATCTTGGTAAATCCCCTTGACAAAACAGGAGTAGATATATACTTCCTTAACATGGTAAAATATATTTATGTCAGTATCAAAGACAGCATTGTGCTCAATGGTGACACACTAGAAACTCTCCTCAACTCAAAGTCAGGAACAAGAGAGATCTGTCCATTTTCACAGCTATTATTTAACATTTTTCTGGATGTAAGAGCCAATGGGATTTGACAAAAGTAGAACAGAGAGGTATATAAATCAGAAAGGAGGAAAATTATTATTTCTAGATGGCATAATTTTAACCTGGAAAACCCAGAAGATTTGTCTCAAGACATATTCAACACCCAGTGCTGAAAAGGGTAAGAAGCAATGGGAACTCTCAGTTACTGCTGGTGGAAATGCAAAATGGTGCAGCCACCTTGGCAGACAGTTTTGGGATTTCTTACAAAACTAAACATACTCTTATCTTACAATCCAATAATTATGCTCCTTGGTATTTACCCAAATGAGTTAAAATGTATGTCTGCACAGAACACTGCACATGGATGTTTCTAGCAACTTTATTAGTCATTTCCAAAACTTGGTAGTATGAAATTAAGGGAAACCTCACTGGAATGGCATCAGGAGGCCTGCTGGCAAAGCTCTCACACCCACCACTCCTCATAAATCTCAGACCCCATCAGAAAAGATGGGTGCCATACTGTTTCAGCTACTTTACTACCCAGCAAGAAGAGGAAAGCACTTTGTTTGCCTACAACAGCCCAGCCAATGAGAAGTCACAATACATGGGATTTCCAGCCTTCCCAACTCAGCCCCTTCCTCTATAAATGAGTGTTCTGTTCCTCCCTTGCTCTCTGGACATGCCCACGGTTTTGCTATAGCTTTCATGTCCTGAATTGCAGTACTCTGCTCTTCCCAAATAAACCTGTACTTTTTGGCTGGTAAATAACTGTTTTATTTTTAAGGTCAACAGTGCAACCAAGATGGGTTAACAAGCTGTGGTACATCCAGACCATGGAATATTATTCAGTGCTAAAAAGAAATGAGCTATCAAACCATGAAAAGTCACGGAGAAGCTTAAATGCATATTACTAAGAGAAAGCAGCCAATCTGAAAAGGCTACATATTGTATGATTCCAACTAACATTCTAGAAAAGGCAAAACTATGGAGGTGGTAAGAGGATCAGTGGTTGCCAGAGGTTCACAGGAAGGGAGGAATGAACAGGCGGGACACAGGATTTTTAAGATGGGGAAACTATTCTATCTTATACTCTAATAATAGATATGTCATTATGTGTCATAACTCATAGAACTACAGCACAAAGAGTGAATCCTAATGTAAACTATGGACCTTGGTTGATAACATGTCAATGTTGATTCATCGATTGTAATAAATGGGCTAATGTAGGATATTGATGGTGAGGGAGGCTTGTGTGTAATGGGGAAGGGAAAGTGGGAGAATGTGAGGACTCTTTATACTTCCCACTCCATTTTGCTGTGAACCTAAAACTGCTCTTTAAAAAATACATTAATTAAAAAGAACATATTATCAACAAAATAATTTAGTAAGATGTCTAATGGTTTAAAATTAATATTCAGAAACTATAAATTCCTCATTTACAAATAACTAGTTAGAAAAATCAATGGAAGAAAATAATCTATTTAAAATAACAACAACATAAAAAGCAATAACCACAAAATGAAACAACTAGGAATAAACTTAATGGGATTTAGGTAATATATTTATGAATGAAACTTTAAAATTCTACTAGGCGATACAAAAGATGATCTGAACAAATGGAAAGACATATCACATTTTTTAGGAAGTCCATTTACTTTAGATTGTATAGATTTACCAAGTCCAGTAAAAATACCAACAGGGTTTGTTTTGTTTTGTTGGTAACCATACAAGAATACCCAGGACAAATGAGAAGAGACCTGACGTATCAGAGATTAAAGTGTCTTATCTTATAGAGCTATAATAATTAGTGTGATGCTGGCAGAGAACCAGACAGATCAGGAAGTACAGGAATAGAATAAATACAAGGGCATTTGTAAGATATAATAAAAGTCAAAATTCCAAATCAGTGGACAAAAATTGTATTCAAGATAAAACTGTCAGGCAAAGAGGGTAGTCATAAAAAAAGTTATATCAACACCCCATACTTCATAGTAAAATCATTCTGAGATGGGCCAAATATGTAAATGTTAAAAAAATGAAACCATAAAATATTGAGAAAGCAATGGAAAAATTAAAAAATAATTTTGGAGGTGGGAAAGCACTTCTAAGTATGGCACAAGAACCAGAAGCCTTAAAAGAAATGGAAAAAAAAACCAGTATTACATAAACAGAAACAAATTCATAACAACAAAAGACAATAATCAAAGTCAAAGTCAAAAAATTAGAAAGAATAACTGTAACATATCATAAGAGAAATGTAAATTGAAGTTCACTGAGATACCATTTTCACCTCTTTGTTTAGATAAAAACATAAAATCTGATAATTGGATATCAGAGA
The DNA here is from genome assembly GCA_029783875.1 of Phataginus tricuspis. Classification (NCBI taxonomy): domain Eukaryota; kingdom Metazoa; phylum Chordata; class Mammalia; order Pholidota; family Manidae; genus Phataginus; species Phataginus tricuspis. The sequence continues at coordinate 30,851,367 of JAQQAC010008350.1, read as the reverse complement.
GAGGAGGAAATGGGTGTTTTCTTATGTTGCTAGTGGCTATATAAACTGGGAAAAACTCTGAGGAGCATAATTTGATAATATATATATAATTACTATTATTATTTTAACCACAGTGTTGGATTATATACATATTTCCATTTATGTACTCAGCATTCCCTCTTTTATCTTATATCTTAGATTGCTCTTCCAAGATAATTTTTCTCTGTAGTACAGGGTTCTTGATGGTAATCTCACAATTTTTACCACCCTCAGTCTTGGAAGATAGTTTCACAAGATTCTTAATTCTAGGTTGACAGTTATTTTCTATCTATATTTGCAAGGTTGTATTCACTATCTGCTGACTTCTGTTGTGTTAAGCTAATTGCCTGTACTTTGCAGGTGACCTGTCCTTTCTCTCTGGCTATCTTTAAGATCTATCTTTGTCTTTTGAGTTTTCAGTTTCACTGAACTGTGTCTAAGCATGGATTTATTGTTATTTAATCTGCTAAGCATACATTTCTGTTCTTAGATCTTCGATATGTTTTTCACAAGTTCTAAAAATTTCACAGCCTTTATCTCTTTAAATATTTTCTTTCCCTCACCCTCTCTAATCTCCATTTTTGAGGATCTGATTATGTACATTAACTTCTATGAGAGCTTTTTGCTCTAACTTTTATATCTTTTAATTAGTGCTTCATTTATGTTTTGCCTACACTTGTCTCTCAGTGTTGCACCTTTGGTAGTTTATTAACTCCCAATTATCTACTTCTCTCTTTGTGCTTAATTGGTATTGTATTATAAAAATGATATTTAAATTTCAAATAATTAAAAAATCTGTTCATTCCTGATAATCTCTGATTGCTTTATTACTTCTTTAAACTCTACATTTATAGCTGTATTTTAAACTTCTATTTGGAACTACTTTTAGGTTTGCAGAAGAATTGTAAAGATTGTACAGGTAGCATAGTTTCCCTTCATGGTAACATCTTATGTAACCATATGGCATATTTACCAAAGTGAAGAAATTAACATTGGTATAACATCGGTGTTAACTGGAACTTAAGACTTTATTCAGATTTCATCAGCTTTTCCACCTATGCCTGCTTTCTGTTCCAGGATCCCATCAGGATACTGTGATATATTTAGTCATAATGACTCCTTAGGGTCCTACAATCTGTGGTAATATCTTAGTCTTTCCTTTTTTTTTCATGACCTTGACTTTTTTTTTTATTAAAGTATCACTGATATACACTCTTATGAAGGTTTCACATGAAAAACATTGTGGTTACTATGTTCACCCATATTATCAAGTCCCCCCCCATATACCATTGAAGTCACTGCCATGACCTTGACTTTTGAAGAGTACCAGTCAGGTATTCCACAGAACATCTTTCATTTGGGTTTGTCTGATATCTTCTCATCATTAGACCAGGGTTATGGGTTTGGAGAGGTGGAGTGCCCTCCTGTCACATCCTACTGGAATCAACTGATAATGATAGCATTGTTATCAACATGATTTATTACTGGTAACATTCATCTTGTTCATTTGCTTAAGGTGGTGTCTGCCTGGCTTCTCCACTGTAAAGTTACTATTTTTCCCTTTCCATATTCTATTTGTGAGAAGCCAGTCACTGAGTTCAACCCACATTCAAGGGAAGAAACTGTTTATTCTGGAGGAAAGAGTATGAAAGAATTTGTGGATGTTTAAACCAGTGCAGTAATTAACAAAATTTGAACTATGCAAATGTCCTGCTATCCTTAAAGTTTTGCTCACAGATTTTAGCATTTATTTGTGGGTCTTACCTATAGGAATTTTCTATTACTGTAGTATACCAGTGGTGATTTTCTATTTCACTCATTCCATCTACACTTATTATTTGGAATTCTTCTGTAAGGAATATTTTTCTTTTCCCTCTTATTTATTTATTCAATCATTTATAGATGCGTATTTCACATGGTTATAAAAAATAGTTTTGTGTCGCTAGAAGAAAAGTGGACTATATAATTCAAGACAGGAAAGGAAAAAACAATAAAATATATAGTGAAAAGAATATGGGGACTTCCAGGAAGATGGCGATGTGAACCGACTGGCAGAAAATTCCTCCCAACATTATATTTATTCACGAAAACACAGCAAATACAACTATTCCTAAAAGCCACCAGAATACACAGGAAAGCGCACAGCGTGCAGCTTCACCTGAGAGGACTTGGCACTCGGCGAGGCGGGTAAGATATGGAGCTGTGACCCGGTGGGACCCGAGCGCTCCCCCACCCCAGTGCACCGGCGGGAGGAAAGAATTCAGAGCCAGGAGGGAGTGGAAGTCTGCACTGGGAGTGCCGACACACAGCACGCGGTGTAGCAGAGATTGGAGAGACAGAGGGCGCAGAGTCTCAGCGAGGAACGCACCAGTTGCTTGCGGCAGGCTTCGGGAAGGAAAGAAAAACGAAAAAAAAAAAGAAGAAAAGCGCGTGCTTTTTTTTTTCAGCAGTCTTAAAGTGACAGGAGCCCAGCAGAGGACCGAATCACCCCGGCACACTCAGCCCAGCAGGCTGGGGGTCCTGGGGAGCTTCGGACCCCTTAGCTGGAGACTGGGAAAGGGTGGCCGCACCTAGGACTCCCACAGAGATCATCAACAGCCTCCCATTCGTTCCCACCCCAGCCAGAGCTATAAAGGGCCTTGCGGAGCGGCATGGCCGTGGCTCTGGAATAGTAGAAAAACAGCACCACCTACAGCATTCACACAGAAACCACTCCCAGTGGGCTTTTTTTCTTTTTAGTTGTTGTTTTTTCTTCTCTTTCTTTTCTTTTTTCCTTTCCCCCTTTTTTAAATAATTTTTTTTCTTTTCTTTTCTTTTTCTTTTTTTTTTCCTTTTTAAAGTCATAAAGAGCCCAGCTGACATATGTGGCAACTACCAGCAACCAATTCTATAGCCATGAAAAGACAGAGGAAAATGGTACAGACAAAGCTTCAGACTCAGACAACTCCAGAGAGGGAACCTGAGGGATGGACATGCACAGTCTTCCTGAAAAAGAATTCAGAATATAAGTCATAGCCATGCTGACAGATCTACAGATAAATGTGCAAGAGCTGAGGGAGGAAGTGAGGGAAGTGAGGAAAGAAAATGCAGAAATGAGACAAGCCATCAACGGGCTTAACAGCAGACTGGATAAGGTGCAATAGACAGTTAATTTAATGGATTAGAAAATAAAGAACAGGAATACAGAGAAGCTGAGGCAGAGAGAGATAAAAGGATCTCTAGGAATGAAATAATATTAAGAGAACTTAATAATATTAAGACCAATCCAAACAGAACAATATTCGCATTATAGGAGTACCAGAGGAAGAAGAGAGAGAAAAAGGGATAGAAAGTGTCTTTGAAGAAATAATTGCTGAAAACTTTCCCACACTGGGGAAGGAAATAGACTCGCAGTCCACGGAAGCCCACAGATCTCCCAACACAAGGGACTCAAGGAAGACAACACCAAGACACATAATAATTAAGATGGCAAAGGTCAAAGATAAAGACACAGTATTAAAGGCAGCTAGAGAGAGAAAAAAGATCACCTACAAAGGAAAACCCATCATACTATCATCAGACTTCTCAACAGAAACCTTACAGGCCAGAAGAGAAAGGCATGATATACTTAACTTAATGAAACAGAAGGGCCTCGAACCAAGAATATTGTATCCAGCACAATTATCATTTAAATATGACGGGGGGAATTAAACAATTTCCAGACAAACAAAAGTTGAAAGAGTTTACCTCTCATAAACCACCACTACAGGATATCTTAAACGGACTGCTCTAGAGGGAAACACTCCTAGGGCTAAAAAGATGTCACCAGAGAAAATAAAATCATAGCAAAGAAAGCAGACCATCCAAATACTAACTAAAGGCAAAGAATAAAACACCTAATATATAAAGAATGGAGGAGGAAGAATAGAAAGGGAGAGATAAAGAAACATCAGATGGCATTCACAATAACTTAACAAGAAAGTTAAGTTAGATTCTTAGATAGTAAGAAGCAACCTTTGAACCTTTGGTAACCACGAATCTAAAGCCAGCAATGGCAATAAGTACATATCTATCGATAATCACCCTAAATGTAAATGGACTGAATGCACCAATCAAAAGACACAGAGTAACAGAGTGGATAAAAAAGCAAGACCCATCTATATGCTGCTTACAAGAGACTTACCTCAAACCCAAAGATATACACACACTAAAAGTGAAGGGATGGAAAAAGATATTTCATGCAAACAACAAAAGAGAAAAAAGCAGGTGTTGCAGTACTTGTATCAGACAAAATAGACTTCAAAATGAAGAAAGTAGCAAGAATAAAGAAGGACATTACATAATGATAAAGGGGTCAGTCCAACAAGAAGATATAACCATTATAAATATATATGCACCCAACACAGGAGCGCCAGCATATGTGAAACAAATACTAACAGAATTGAAGGAGGAAATAGACAGCAATGCATTCATTTTAGGGGACTTCAACACATCACTCACTCCAAAGGACAGATCAACCAGACAGAGAATAAGTAAACACACAGAGGCACTGAACAACACACTAGAACAGAAGGAACTAACAGATATCTACAGAACTCTGCACCCAAAAGCAACAGGATACACATTCTTCTCAAGTGCACATGGAACATTTTCCAGAATAGACCACATATTGGCCACCAAAAGAACCTCAGTAAATTAAAAAATATTGAAATCCTACCAACCAACTTCTCAGATCACAAAGGTATAAAACTAGAAATAAATTTTAGAAATAAATCAAAAAGGCTCACAAATACATGGAGACTTAACAACATTCTCCTAATGAATCAATGGGTTAACGACCAAATCAAAACAGAAATCAAAGAATATATGGAGACTAATGACAAAAACAGCACAAAGCCACAACTTCTGTGGGACGCAGCAAAGGCAATTCTAAGAGGAAAGTATATTGCAATCCAGGCCTATTTAAAGAAGGAAGAGCATTCCCAAATGAACAGTCTAAAGACACAATTAATGAAATTGGAAAAAGAAGAACAAAGGAAGCCCAAAGTCACCAGAACGAGGGACATAATAAAGATCAGAGAAGAAATAAATAAAATTGAGAACAATAAAACAATAGAAAAAATCAATGAAACCAAGAGCTGGTTCTTTGAAATAATAAACAAAATAGATAAAGCCCTAGCCAGGCTCATTAAGAGAAAAAGAGAATCTACAAACATAAACAGAATCAGAATTGAGAAAGGAAAAATAACGATGGACTCCACAGAAATACAAAGAATTATAAGAGAATATTATGAGCATCTATATGCTAACAAGCTGCAAAACCTAGAAGAAACGGACAACTTCTTAGAAAAATACAACCTTCCAAGACTGACCAAGCAAGAAACAGAAAAACTAAACAGACCAATCACCAGCAACAAAATTGAATCGGTAATCAAAAAACTACCCAAGAACAAAACCCTCGGACCTGACGGATTCACCTCTGAATTCTACCAGACATATAGAGAAGAAATAACACCCATTCTCCTTAAAGTTTTTCAAAAAATAGAAGAGGAGGGAATACTTCCAAACTCATTCTATGAAGCCAGCATCACTCTAATACCAAAACCAGGCAAAGACCTCACCAAAAAAGAAAATTACAGACCAATATCCCTGATGAACGTAGCAAAAATACTCAACAAAATATTAGCAAACCGAATTCAAAAATACATCAAGAGGATCATACACCATGATCAAATGGAATTCATCCCAGGGATGCAAGGATGGTACAACATTCGAAAATCCATCAACATCATCTACCACATCAACAAAAAGAAGAACAAAAACCACATGATCATCTCCATAGATGCTGAAAAAGCATTTGACAAAATTCAGCATCCATTCATGATTAAAACTCTCAACAAAATGGGTATAGATGGCAAGTACCTCAACATCATAAAGGCTATATATGACAAACCCACAGCTAACACCATACTTAACAGCAAGAAGCTGAAAGCTTTTCATCTAAGATCAGGAACAAGACAGGGATGCCCACTCTCTCCACTGTTATTCAACATAGTACTGGAGGTCCTAACCACGGCAATCAGACAAAACAAAGACATATAAGGCATCCAGATTGGTAAAGAAGAAGTCAAATTGTCACTATTTGCAGATGACATGATACTGTACATAAAAAACCCTAAAGACTCCACTCCAAAACTACTAGAACTAATACCTGCATTCAGCAAAGTTGCAGGATACAAAATTAACACACAGAAATCTGTTGCTTTCCTATACACTAATGATGAACTAACAGAAAGAGAAATCATAAAAACAATGCCATTCACAATTGCATCAAAAAGAATAAAATACCTAGGAATAAACCTAACGAAGGAAGTGAAAGACCTGTACTCTGAAAACTACAAGACACTCCTAAGAGAAATTAAAGAGGACACTAACAAATGGAAAGGCATCCCATGCTCTTGGCTAGTTAGAATAAATATTGTCAAAATGGCTTTACTACCTAAAGCAATCTACAGATTCAGTGCAATCCCTATCAAACTACCAACAGCTTTCTTCAATGAACTGGAACAAATAATTCTAAAATTCATATGGAACCAGAAAAGACCCCGAATAGCCAAAGCAATCCTGAGAAGGAGGAATAAAACAGGGGGAATTATGCTCCCTGACTTCAAGCTGCACTACAAAGCCACAGTAATCAAGACAATTTGGTACTGGCACAAAAACAGACCCACAGACTAGTGGAACAGAATATAAAATCCAAACATTAACCCAAACATATACAGTCAGTTAATATTTGATAAAGGAGCCTTGGATATACAATGGGGAGATGACAGCCTCTTCAGCAGCTGGTGTTGGAAAAACTGGACAGCTACATGTAAGAGAATGAAACTGGACTACTGTCTAGCCCCATGCACAAAGGTAAACTCAAAGTGGATCAAAGACCTGAATGCAAGTCATGAAACCATAAAACTCTTAGAAATAAACATAGGCAAAAATCTCTTGGAAATAAACATGAGCGACTTCTTCATGAACATATCCCCCCGGGCAAGGGAAACAAAAGCAAAAATGAACAAGTGGGACTATATCAAGCTTAAAAGCTTCTGTACAGCAAAGGACACCATCAGTAGAACAAAAAGACATCCCACAGTATGGAAAATATATTCATAAATGATGTATCTGATAAGGGGTTGACATCCAAAATATATAAAGAACTCACGCAATTTAACAAACAAAAAGCAAATAATCCAATTAAGAAATGGGCAGAGGACATGAATAGACACTTCTCTAAAGAAGAAATTCAGATGGCCAACAGGCACATGAAAAGATGCTCCACATCGCTGGTCATCAGAGAAATGCAGATGAAAACCACAATGAGATATCACCTCACACCAGTAAGGATGGCCAACATCCAAAACACAAACAACAACAAATGTTGGCGAGGATGTGGAGAAAAGGGAACCCTCCTACACTGCTGGTGGGAATGCAAATTAGTTCAACCATTGTGGAAAGCAGTATGGAGGTTCCTCAAAAAACTCAAAATAGAAATACCATTTGACTCAGGAATTCCACTCCTAGGAATTTACCCTAAGAATGCAGCAGCCCAGTTTCAAAAAGACAGATGCACCCCTGTGTTTATTGCAGCACTATTCACAATAGCCAAGAAATGGAAGCAACCTAAGTGTCCATCAGTCGATGAATGGATTAAGAAGGTGTGGTACATATACACAATGGAATATTATTCAGCCATAAGAAGAGAACAAATCCTACCATTTTCAACAACATGGATGGAGCTAGAGGGTATTATGCTCAGTGAAATAAGCCAGGCCGAAAAAGACAAGTACCAAGTGATCTCACTCATATGTGGAGTATAAGAACAAAGAAAAAAACTGAAGGAACAAAACAGCAGCAGACTCACAGAACCCAAGAACGGACTAATAGTTACCAAAGGGAAAGGGACTGGGGAAGATGGGTAGGAAGGGAGGGATAAGAGGGTAAAAGGGGCATTACGATTAGCAGACGTAAGGTGGGGGGGCACAGGGAGGGCTGTACAACTCAGAGAAGACAAGTAGTGATTCTATAGCACCTCACTATTATGATGGACAGTGACTGTAATGGGGTTGGGGGGTGAGACCTGATGAAGGAGGTAGTTTAACCACCATAATATTGCACATGTAACTGTAGGTTAACGATACCAAAATAAATTGTAAAAAAAAAAAAAAGAATATATAAAATTAGATAGAGACTTGCAAGATGGCAGAGTGAGAGGTGAGATGGAGAGCTCCTCCAAAAACCACAAATTGTACAAAAATATAGTTAATTAATACAACTAACCTTAAAACAGCACGAAGAAACTAGGCTGAACCAGACTGCAAACAGTCCTCATGAACAGAGCAGACCTGACGAAACAGGGTAACGTAGGAAAGTCTTAATCTCGCGGGACCCAAGATCTTCCCCCACCCCAGCTCACCAGCAGGAGGAAGAGAAACAGAGCAGGGGAGGTAGTGGAATACAGGGACTGCTGTACACAAAGCCCTGGAGATCTGCTTTGTGAGCAGAATCCTATAGCGTGTGGTGCTCTGGATGTAGGGGAGCTCGGACAGGTGGAGTGCTTGAGAAATTGGCATTCCGGCCGTTTGGGGAGGATGGGATCCACATCCGGCCACGCTGTGTCAGAGGAAAGGCAGGCAGTCTGAGAGGCTTTCTAGCAGCCCGAGGGCTGCTAAAGGGGTGGGGATTGCATAGAGCTTGCTGTGCGGGAGAAGGGAGAGCTGGACAAGGTTGCCTGAGTGCGCTCTGCCAAGCTGGTTGGGAACTTTGGGGAGCTTCAGGTGCTCCATCCCCCTGGATGCCTATTCAGCTCTGAGGCCCCCCCACTGTGACACACAGCCTGCGAAACCTTCCTCCTAGCCTGCAGGCACCTGCTCGCAAACTGGCAGTCACTGCGCAGGTGTCAGGCCAGCCAGAGGGAGGCCCCGCCAAGAACAACTAGAGACGCAAATAACAGAGGCTTACACGTGTGTTCTTGGCCCACTGGCTCTGACACTGGAGACAGGTACCACAGACAGGAATCAGGAAACAGATTTTTCCTCCCACAGGCACCAGCTCCACTCCCCTATAGGGGCTAAGCAGCCCCAGAGACTGGAGTTTCTGTGCACTAGTGGGCACCACACAGAAATAGGAAACGTCAAAAGAACATGGTTCAGACCAAAATTTCACAAACACAAGAAAGAGGGTCAAATGAAACAAACTCAACAATCTTCCTGAAAAAGACTTCAAAATAAAAATTATAAACATGCTTATGGAGGTACACAAAAACATTCAAGAACTCAGGAACGAATTGAAGTTGCATATTCAATCATTAAAAATTCCATATCTGAAATGCAACATGCAATGGAGAGATTTAAAAGAAGATTAGATGTAGAAGAAGAGACAGTAAATAGAATAGAAATTAGAGAAGAGGAATACGAAGAAGCTGAGCACAGAAAGAAAAGAATGAAAGAATCTTGAGAGAACTATGCGACCAATCTAAACGCAACAATATTCACATTATAGGGGTACCAGAAGAAGAAGAGAGAGAAAAAGGGACAGTAAGTGTCATTGAGGAGGGAATTGCTGAAAACTTCCCCAATCTTGGGAAGGAGATAGTTTCTCAAGCCATGTAGGTGCACAGATCTCCCAACACAAGGGACCCAAGAAAGACAACATCAAGACATATAAAAATTAAAACTGCAAAGATCAAGGACAAAGACAGACATTGAAAAGCAGCTAGAGAGAGAAAAAAGATGATGTACAAAGGAAAACCCATTAGGCTATCATCAGACTTCTCCACAGAAACCTTACAGGCCAGAAGGGAGTGGCATGATGTATTTAATGCAATGAAGCAGAAGGGCCTTGAACCAAGAATATCTACCCGGCAAGGATATCATTTAAATTTGAAGGGGGGATTACACAGTTTTCAGATAAGCAAAAGCTGAGAGATATTACCTCCAACAAACCACCTCTACAGTGCACTTTGGAGGGATTCCTATAGATGGAAGTGTTCCTAAGGCAAAAAACATGTCACGCGAATGAAGACAATGAGTACAGAATATGATTCATAACATACAAAGAATGGAGGAGGAAGAAAAAGGAGGAAAAAAACCCCTCAGGTTGTGTTTGTAGTAATAATACGAAGTAAGTTAAATTAGACTGTTAGATAGTAAGGGAATTGCCCTTGAACCTTTGGTAACCATGAATCTAAAGCCTGCAATGGCAATAAGTACACACCTATCAATAATCACCCTAAATTTAAATGGTCTGAATGCATCAATCAAAAGACATAGAGTTACTGAATGGATAAAAAAACAAGACCCATCTATATGCTGCCTACAAGAGACTCACTTCAAACCCAAAGACATACACAGACTGAAAGTGAAAGATGGAAAAAGATATGTCATGCAACGAATAGGGAGATAAAAGCAGTACTTTCAGTACTTGATACAGACAAAATAGACTTTAAAACAAAGAAAGTCACAAGAAGGACATCACATAATGATAAAAGGGTCAGTCCAACAAGAGGATATAACTATTATAAATATCTATGCACCAAACACAGGATCACCTACATATGTGAAAGAAATACTAACAGAATTAAAGGGGGAAATAGAATGCAATGCTTTCATTTTAGGAGACTTCAACACACCACTCACTCCAAAGAACAGATCAGACAGACAGAAAATAAGTAAAGAGACAGAGGCACTGAACAATATATTAGAACAGATGGACCTAAGGGACATCTTCAGAACACTCCATCCAAAAGAAACAGGATACCCATTCTTCTCAAGTGCACATGGAACACTTTCAAGAACTGATCATATATTCGTCCACAAAAAGAACTTCAGTAAATTCAAAAAGATTGAAATTGTACCAACCAGCTTCTCAGATCACAAAGGTATTAAACTAGAAATAAATTACACAAAGAAAACAAAAAGCCCACTATTTGTGGAGGCTTCATAACATGCTCCTAAATAATCAATGGATCAATGACCAAATAAAAACAGAGATCAAGCAATATATGGAGACCAATGAGAACAATAATTCAACACCACAAAATCTGTGGGATGCAGTGAAGGCCGTGCTAAGAGGGAAATATATTGCAATACAGGCCTACCTCAGGAAAGAAGAACAATCCCAAATAAACAGTCTAAACTCACAATTAATGAAATTAGAAGGAAGAACAAATGAGGCCCAAAGTCAGTAGAAGGAGGGACATAATAAAGATTAAAGCAGAAATAAGGAAAATTTAGAAGAATAAAAACAATAGAAAGAATCAATGAAAGAAAGAGCTGGTTCTTTGAGAAAATAAACCAAATAGATAAACACCTAGCCAGACTTATCAAGAAAAAAAGAGTCTACACACATAAACAGAATAAAAAATGAGAAATGAAAAATCACTACAGACACCACAGAAATACAAAGAATTATGAGAGAATACTATAAAAAATTTTATGGTAACAAACAGGATAACCTGGAAGAAATGGACAACCTTCTAGAAAAATACAACCTTCCAAGGCTGACCCAGGAAGAAACAGAAAATCTGAATAGACCAATTACCAGGAAAGAAATTGAATTGGTAATCAAAAAACTACCTTAGAACAGAAATCCTGGACAAGATGGTTTCACTGCTGAATTTTATCAAACATTTAGTGAAGACCTAATACCCTCCTCATTAAAGTTTTCCAAAAACTAGAAGAGGAGGGAATACTCCCAAACTCATGTTACAAGGCCAACATCACTCTAATACCAAAACCAGGCAAAGACACCACAAAAAAAGAAAATTACAGACCAATATCCCTGATGAACGTAGATGCAAAAATACTCAACAAAATATTAGCAAACCGAATTCAAAAATACATCAAAAAGATCATCCATCATGATCAAGTGGGATTCATCCCAGGGATGCAAGGATGGTACAACATTCGAAAACCCATCAACATCATGCACTACATCAACAAAAAGAAGGACAAAAACCACATGATCATCTCCATAGATGCTAAAAAAGAATTCGACAAAATTCAACATTCATTCATGATGAAAACTCTCAACAAAATGGGTATAGAGGGCAAGTACCTCAACATAATAAAGGCCATGTATGACAAACCCACAGCCAACTTTATACTTAATGGCGAGAAGTTGAAAGCTTTTCCTTTAAGATCGGAAAGAAGACAAGGATGCCCACTCTCCCCACTGTTGTTCAACATAGTTCTGGAGGTCCTAACCACAGCAATCAGACAAGACAAAGAAATAAAAGGCATCCAGATTGGCAAGGAAGAAGTCAAATTGTCCCTGTTTGGAGATGACATGATATTGTACATAAAAAACCCTAAAGAATCCATTCCAAAAGTACTAGATCTATATCTGAATTTAGCAAAGTTGTGGGATACAAAATTAATGCACAGAAATATGTTGCATTCAAATACACTAATCAGCAAGAGAAATCAGGAACTAGCAGCAAGGGAAATCAGGAAAACAATTCCACTCACAATCGCATCCAAACGAATAAAACACCTAGGAATAAACCTACCCAGGAAGTGAAAGGTTTATACCCTGAAAACGACAAGACACTCTTAAGAGAAATTAAAGAAGACACTAATAAATGGAAATTCATCCCATGCTCTTGGCTATGAAGAATTAATATTGTCAAAATGGCCATCCTGCCTAAAGCAATCTACAGATTCAGTGCAATTCCTATCAAAATACCTACAGCATTCTTCAATGAACTAGAGCAAATAGTTCTAAAATTCATATGGAACCACAAAAGACCCCAAATAGCCAAAGCAATCCTAATTAGGAAGAATAAAGCAGGGGGGATTACGCTCCCTGACTTCAAGCTCTACTACAAAACCACAGTAATGAAGACAATTCGGTACTGGCACAACAACAGACCCATAGACCAGTGGAACGGAATACAGAGTCCAAATATAAACCCAAGCATATATGGTCAATTAATATACGATAAAAGAGCCATGGATATACAATGGGGAAATGACAGCCTCTTCAACTGATGCTGGTAAAACTGAACAGCTACGTGTAAGACAATGAAACTGGACTACTGTCTAAACCCATACACAAAAGTAAACTCAAAATGGATCAAAGACCTGAATGTAAGTCATGAAGCCATAAAACTCTTAGAAAAAAACATAGGCAAAAATCTCTTGAACATAAACATGAGCGACTTCTTCATGAACATATCTCCCCGGGCAAGGGAAACAAAAGCAAAAAATGAACAGGTAGACTATATCAAACTAAAAAGCTGCTGTACAGTAAGGGACACCATCAGTAGAACAAAAAGACATCCTACAGTATGGGAGAATATATTAATAAATGACATATCTGATAAGGGGTTGACATCCACTGTATATAAAGAGCTCACACAACTCAACAAACAAAAACAAATAAGCCAATTAAAAAATGGGCAGAGGAGCTGAACAGACATTTCTCCAAAGAAGAAATTCAGATAGCCAACAGGCGCATGAAAAGATGCTCCACATCACTAGTCATCAGAGAAATGCAAATTAAATGCAAATGAGATATCACCTCACACCAGTTAGGATGGCCACCATCCAAAAGACAAACAACAACAAATGTTGGCGAGGATGTGGAGAAAGGGGAACCTTACTACACTGCTGGTGAGAATGTAAACTAGTTCAACCATTGTGGAAAGCAGTATGGAGGTTCTTCAAAAAATTCAAAATAGAAATAACATTTGACCCAGGAATTCCACTCCTAGGAATTTACCCTAAGACTGCAGCAGCCCAGTTTGAAAAAGACATATGCACCCCTATGTTTATCACAGCACTATTTACAATAGCCAAGAAATGGAAGCAACCTAAGTGTCCATCAGTAGATGAATGGATAAAGAAGAAGTGGTACATATACACAATGGAATATTATTCAGCCATAAGAAGAAACCAAATCCTCATTTGCAACAACATGGATGGAGCTAGAGGGTATTATGCTCAGTGAAATAAGCCAGGCACAAAAAGACAAGTATCAAATGATTTCACTCATCTGTGGAGTATAAGAACAAAGAAAAAACTGAAGGAACAAAACAGCAGCAGACTCAAAGAACCCAATAATGGGCTAACAGTTAGCAAAGGGAAAGGGACTGGAGAATATGGGTGGGAAGGGAGGGATAAGGGGGAAAAGGGGCTATTAGAATTAGCACACATAATGTAGCATGTGTTGGGGTGGGGTGGGGGGATACGGGGAAGGCTGTATAACACAGAGAAGACAAGTAGTGATTCTATAACATCCTACTATGCTGATGGACAGTGAGTGCAATGGGGTATGTGGTGGGGACTTGATAATAGGGGGAGCCTGGCAAACATAATGTTGCTCATGTAATTGTATATTAATAATAGCAAAATAAACAAATAAATAAATGTCAAGAGTTAGGAAAAAAATTAGAGATAAGTCCTAATATAACAGTATTAAAAATTATATATAAAATATTCCTAATAATAATATACCTAAAGGTAGTAGGTATCTAGACAGAAACTCAGTTCTGATACCTTGACTTTAAGGGACACACTTAAAACAGAATGATAAAGATTGAAAAGAGACAGAAAAAAGATATGTCAGGCAAATATGAAACAGGGAAAGCCAGAGTAGCAATATTAATGTCTAAAACTATAATTAAGATAAAAACCATCATATTATCAAAGAGGTATATAACACATGGTAAAATGATCACAAGTATGCATCTAACAATAGCCTTAAAGTATATAAAGCAGCAGCTGACAGAACTGCAGGAAGAAACAGCTCAACAATTATACTTGGAGATTTTAATGAAGCCACCTATTCAGGAAGACAGAGTTCAAAGCAAAGATGTAGATAATTTTATTGACTCAACTAATAATCTTAAGAGTGAAGGTGTATCAAGAGATGGGAGCATCTGGTTGTCCATCTCCCAGAGGGGAAAAATAGAATGAATCCTCTATGAATTAGGAACATGTGATGGAATATGGACTGGTTTTTAAAACAGCATTAAGTGAAAGAGTGGAAAAGAGAATGAAATTTATTAGCACAGGACAATGTATACAGTAGGTGCCCCCTTATCTGCAGGGGATACTTTCCAAGGTGGCCGCTGCCCTGCCCTGTGCATGCTGGAAACTGCAGATAATATAGAACCCTATCTACATGTACTACATTTTTTTCCCTATACTACATGTGTGTATATTGCATGATAAAACTTAATTTATAAATTCAGCCCAGTAAGAAATTAAAAATAAATAATAATAAAATAGACAATTATAATAATATATTATAGTAAAAGTTATGGCAACATGGTCTGTCTCTCTCAAAGTATCTTACTGTGCTGTGCTCACCCTTCTACCGGTGATGATGGGAGATGGTAAAAGGCCTACATGATGAGACGAAATGAGGGGAGTGATGTAGGTACTGTGACATAGCGTTAGGCTACTACTGACCTTCTGATAACAGGTCAGAAGGAGGATGGTCTTTTTTTTTTTTTGGTATCAACGTACACTCACTTGAACAACATTATGGTTACTAGACCCCCTATTATCGAGGCCCCCCCACATACCCCACTACAGTCATTGTCCATCAATGTAGTGAGATACTATAGATTCATTACTTCTCTTCTCTGTAAATACTGCCTTTACCGTGTCCCCCCCCCCACTACATTATGTGTGCTAATCATAATGCCCCCTTTCCCCCTTATCCCTTCCTTCCCACCCATCCTCCCCAGTCCCTTTCCCTTTGGTAACTGGTAGTCCATTCTTGGGTTCTGTCTGCTGCTGTTTTGTTCCTTCCGTTTTTTCTTTGTTCTTATACTCCACAGATGAGTGAAATCATTTGATATTTGTCTTTTTGTGCCTGGCTTATTTCACTGAGCATAATACCCTCTAGCTCCATCCATGATGTTGCAAATGTCTGGATTTGTTTTCTTCTTATGGCTGAATAATATTCCATTGTTTATATGTACCATGTCTTGTTTTTTTTTATTAAGGTATTATTGATATATACTCTTATGAAGGTTTCACATGAAAAAACAATGTGGTTACTACATATACCCATATTATAAATCCCCACTCATATCCCTATTCAGTCACTGTCCATCAGTATAGTAAGATGACACAGATTCACTGTTGGCCTTCTCTGTGCTACACTGTTTTCCCTGTGATTCCCCACACCATACCACATCTTCTTTATCCATTCATCTACTGGTGGACACTTAGGTTGCTTCCATTTCTTGGCTATTGTAAATAGTGCTTTGATAAACATAGGGGTGCATATGTCTTTTTCAAACTGGGCTGCTGCATTCTTAGGGTAAATTCCAAGGAGTGGAATTCCTGGGTCAAATGGTATTTCTATATTTTGAGTTTTTTGAGGAACCTCCATACTGCTTTCCACAATGGTTGTACTAATTTACAATCCTACCAGCAGTGTAGGAGGGTTCCCCTTTCTTCACATCCTCGCCAACATTTGTTGTTGTTTGTCTTTTGGATGGCAGCCATTGTAACTGGTGTGAGGTGATATCTCATTTGCATTTAATTTGCATTTCTCTGATGACTAGTGATGTGGAGCATCTTTGCATGTGTCTGTTGGCCATCTGAATTTCTTCTCTGGAGAAGTGTCTGTTCAGCTCCTCTGCCCATTTTTTAATTGGCTTATTTGCTTTTTGTTTGTTGAGGTGCATGAGCTCTTTATAAAATTTGGATGCCAACCCCTTGTTGGATATGTCATTTATGAATATATTCTCCCATACTGCAGGATGTCTTTTTGTTCTACTGATGGTATCCCTTGCTGTACAGCAGCTTTTTAGTTTGATATAGTCCCATTCATTCATTTTTGCTTTTATTTCCCTTGCCTGTGGGGATATGTTCATGAAGACGTTGCTCACATTTATATCCAAGAGATTTTTGCCTATATTTTTTTCTAAGAGTTTTATGGTTTCATGACTTACATTCGGATCTTTGATCCATTTTGAGTTTACTTTTGTGTATGGGGTTAGACAGTAGTCCAGTTTCATTCTCTTACATGTAGCTATCCAGTTTTACCAACACCAGCTGTTGAAGAGGCTGTCATTTTCCCATTGTATATCCATGGCTCCTTTATCGTATATTAATTGACCATATATGCTTGGGTTTATATCTGGGCTCTCTATTCTGTTCAATTGGTCTATGGGTCTGTTCTTGTGCCAGTTCCAAATTGTCTTGATT
>JAQQAC010008350.1:30790654-30833745 GCA_029783875.1 Phataginus tricuspis | reverse complement strand
TGTCTGCTGCTGTTTTGTTCCTTCCGTTTTTTCTTTGTTCTTATACTCCACAGATGAGTGAAATCATTTGATATTTGTCTTTTTGTGCCTGGCTTATTTCACTGAGCATAATACCCTCTAGCTCCATCCATGATGTTGCAAATGTCTGGATTTGTTTTCTTCTTATGGCTGAATAATATTCCATTGTTTATATGTACCATGTCTTGTTTTTTTTTATTAAGGTATTATTGATATATACTCTTATGAAGGTTTCACATGAAAAAACAATGTGGTTACTACATATACCCATATTATAAATCCCCACTCACATCCCTATTCAGTCACTGTCCATCAGTATAGTAAGATGACACAGATTCACTGTTGGCCTTCTCTGTGCTACACTGTTTTCCCTGTGATTCCCCACACCATACCACATCTTCTTTATCCATTCATCTACTGGTGGACACTTAGGTTGCTTCCATTTCTTGGCTATTGTAAATAGTGCTTTGATAAACATAGGGGTGCATATGTCTTTTTCAAACTGGGCTGCTGCATTCTTAGGGTAAATTCCAAGGAGTGGAATTCCTGGGTCAAATGGTATTTCTATATTTTGAGTTTTTTGAGGAACCTCCATACTGCTTTCCACAATGGTTGTACTAATTTACAATCCTACCAGCAGTGTAGGAGGGTTCCCCTTTCTTCACATCCTCGCCAACATTTGTTGTTGTTTGTCTTTTGGATGGCAGCCATTGTAACTGGTGTGAGGTGATATCTCATTTGCATTTAATTTGCATTTCTCTGATGACTAGTGATGTGGAGCATCTTTGCATGTGTCTGTTGGCCATCTGAATTTCTTCTCTGGAGAAGTGTCTGTTCAGCTCCTCTGCCCATTTTTTAATTGGCTTATTTGCTTTTTGTTTGTTGAGGTGCATGAGCTCTTTATAAAATTTGGATGCCAACCCCTTGTTGGATATGTCATTTATGAATATATTCTCCCATACTGCAGGATGTCTTTTTGTTCTACTGATGGTATCCCTTGCTGTACAGCAGCTTTTTAGTTTGATATAGTCCCATTCATTCATTTTTGCTTTTATTTCCCTTGCCTGTGGGGATATGTTCATGAAGACGTTGCTCACATTTATATCCAAGAGATTTTTGCCTATATTTTTTTCTAAGAGTTTTATGGTTTCATGACTTACATTCAGATCTTTGATCCATTTTGAGTTTACTTTTGTGTATGGGGTTAGACAGTAGTCCAGTTTCATTCTCTTACATGTAGCTATCCAGTTTTACCAACACCAGCTGTTGAAGAGGCTGTCATTTCCCCATTGTATATCCATGGCTCCTTTATCGTATATTAATTGACCATATATGCTTGGGTTTATATCTGGGCTCTCTATTCTGTTCAATTGGTCTATGGGTCTGTTCTTGTGCCAGTTCCAAATTGTCTTGATTACTGTTGCTTTGTAGTAGAGCTTGAAGCCAGGGAGTGTAATCCCCCCTGCTTTATTCTTCCTAATTAGGATTGCTTTGGCTATTCGGGGTCTTTTGTGGTTCCATATGAATTTTAGAACTATTTGCTCTAGTTCATTGAAGAATGCTGTTGGTAGTTTGATAGGGATTGCATTGAAACTGTAGATTGCTTTAGGCAGGATGGCCATTGTGACAATATTATTTCTTCCTAGCCAAGAGCACGGGATGAATTTCCATTTATTAGTGTCCTCTTTAATTACTCTTAAGAGTGTCTTGTAGTTTTCAGAGTATAGGTCTTTCACTTCCCTGGGTAGGTTTATTCCTAGGTATTTTATTCTTTTTGATGTGATTGTGAGTGGAATTGTTTTTTCCAGATTTCTCTTTCTGCTAGTTCACCATTTGCATATTTGAATGCAATAGATTTCTGGGTGTTAATTTTGTATCCTACAAATTTGCTGAATTCAGATAGTAGATCTAGTAGTTTTGGAATGGATTCTTTAGGGTTTTTTTATGTACAATATCATGTCATCTGCAAACAGGGACAATTTGACTTCTTCCTTGCCAATCTGGATGCCTTTTATTTCTTTGTCTTGTCTGATTGCCATGACTAGGACCTCCAGAACTATGTTGAGTAACAGTGGGGAAAGTGGGCATCCTTGTCTTGTTCCCGATCTTAAAGGAAAAGCTTTCAACTTCTCGCCATTAAGTATAATGTTGGCTGTGGGTTTGTCATATATGGCCTTTATTATGTTGAGGTACTTGCCCTCTATACCCATTTTGTTGAGAGTTTTCATCATGAATGAATGTTGAATTTTGTCGAATTCTTTTTTAGCATCTATGGAGATGATCATGTGGTTTTTGTCCTTCTTTTTGTTGATGTAGTGCATGATGTTGATGGATTTTCGAATGTTGTACCATCCTTGTATCCCTGGGATGAATCCTACTTGATCATGATGGATGATCTTTTTGATGTATTTTTGAATTCGGTTTGCTAATATTTTGTTGAGTATTTTTGCATCTATGTTCATCAGGGATATTGGTCTGTAATTTTCTTTTTTTGTGGTGTCTTTGCCTGGTTTTGGTATTAGAGTGATGTTGGCCTTGTAACATGAGTTTGGGAGTATTCCCTCCTCTTCTAGTTTTTGGAAAACTTTAAGGAGGATGGGTATTAGGTCTTCACTAAATGTTTGATAAAACTCAGCAGTGAAACCATCTTGTCCAGGATTTCTGTTCTAAGGTAGTTTTTTGATTACCAATTCAATTTCTTTCCTGGTAATTGGTCTATTCAGATTTTCTGTTTCTTCCTGGGTCAGCCTTGGAAGGTTGTATTTTTCTAGAAGGTTGTCCATTTCTTCCAGGTTATCCTGTTTGTTACCATAAATTTTTTTATAGTATTCTCTCATAATTCTTTGTATTTCTGGGGTGTCTGTAGTGATATTTCCTTTGTCATTTCTGATTCTGTTTATGTGTTATGTGTGTAGACTCTCTTTTTTTCTTAATAAGTCTGGCTAGGTGTTTATGTATTTGGTTTATTTTCTCAAAGAACCAGCTCCTGCTTTCATTGATTCTTTCTATTGTTTTTATTCTTCTAAATTTTATTTATTTCTGCTTTAATCTTCATTTTGCCCCTCCTTCTACTGACTTTGGGCCTCATTTGTCCTTCCTTTTCTAGTTTCATTAATTGTGAGTTTAGACTGTTTATTTGGGATTGTTCTTCTCTCCTGAGGTAGGCCTGTATTGCAATATATCTCCCTCTTAACATCGCTTTTGCTGCATCCCACAGATTTTGTGGTGCGGAATTATTGTTGTCATTTGTCTCCATATATTACTTGATCTCTGTTTTTATTTGGTCATTGATCCATTGATTATTTAGGAGCATGTTATTAAGCCTCCATGTGTTTGTGGGCTTTTTGTTTTCTTTGTGTAATTTATTTCTAGTTTCATACCTTTGTGATCTGAGAAGCTGGTTGGTACAATTTCAATCTTTTTGAATTTACTGAGGCCCTTTTTGTGGCCTAATGTATGATCTATTCTGAAAATGTTCCATGTGCACTTGAGAAGAAGTGTATCCTGTTTCTTTTGGATGGAGTGTTCTGTAGATGTCCATTAGGTCCATCTGTTCTAATATATTGTTCAGTGCCTCTGTCTCTTTATTTATTTTCTGTCTGGTTGATCTGCCTTTGTAATGAGTGGTGTGTTGAAGTCTCCCAAAATGAATGCATTGCATTCTATTTCCCCCTTTAATTCTGTTAGTATTTGTTTCACATATGTAGGTGATCCTGTGTTCAGTGCATAGATATTCATAATAGTTATATCCTCTTGTTGGACTGACACTTTCTTCATTATGTAATGTCCTTCTTTGTCTCTTGTGACTTTCTTTGTTTTGAAGTCTATTTTGTCTGAATCAAGCACTGCAACTCCTGCTTTTTCTCACTATTAGTTGCATGAAATATCTTTTTCCATCCCTTCACTTTCAGTGTGTGTATGTCTTTGGGTTTGAAGTGAGTCTCTTGTAGGCAGGATAAAGATGGGTCTTGTTTTTTATCCATTCAGTAACTCTATGTCTTTTGATTAGTGCATTCAGACCATTTACATTAGGAGGATTATCGGTAGGTACATACTTATTTGCATTGTAGCCTTTAGATTCGTGGTTACCAAAGTTTCAAGGGTAATTCCCTTACTATCTAACAATCTAATTTAACTCATTTCGTATGCTGTTACAAACAGAACCTAAAACTTCTTGTTTTTTTTCTTCCTTTTTCTTCCTCCTCCATTCTCTGTATGTTATGAATCATATTCTGTACTCTTTGTGTGGGCCTTGGGTGACATCTATTTAGCCTTAGGAATACTTCCATCTATAGGAGTCCCTCCAAAATGCACTGTAGACGTGGTTTGTGGGAGGTCAATTCCTCAGCTTTTGCTCATCTGAGAACTGTGTAATCCCCTGTTCTGATCTTTTTTCTCTCTCTAGCTGCTTTTCAAAGTCTGTCTTTGTCCTTGATCTTTGCCATTTTAATTATTATATGTCTTGATGTTATCTTCCTTGGGTCCCTTGTGTTGAGAGATCTGTGCACCTCCATGGCTTGAGAAACTATCTCCTTCCCCAGATTGGGGAAGTTTTCAGCAATTATCTCCTCAATGACACTTACTGTCCCTTTTTCTCTCTTTTCTTCTTCTGTTACCCCTATAATGCGTATATTTTCCGTTTGGATTGGTCACACAGTTCTCTCAAGATTCTTTCATTCTTAGAGATCCTTTTTTCTTTCTGTGCCTCAGCTTCTTTGTATTCCTCTTTTCTAATTTCTATTCCATTTACCGTCTCTTCTACTACATCTAATCTTCTTTTAAATCCCTCCATTGTATGTTACATTTCAGATATGGAATTTCTTAATGATTGAATCTCCAACGTAAATTCGTTCCTGAGTTTTTGAATATTTTTCTGTACCTCCCTGAGCATGTTTATGATTTTTATTTTGAACTCTCCTTCAGGAAGATTGGTGAATTCCATTTCATTTGGTCCTTTTTCTGGGGTTTGTGAGATTTTGGTCTGAACCATGTTCTTTTGACATTTCATATTTCTGTGTGGTGCCCTCTACTGCCAAGAATCTCCAGTCTCTGGAGCTGCTCAGGCCCTAGAGTGAGGCTGGGTGTCATAGGGGAGCAGAGCTGGTGCCTGGTGGTAGGAAAGATCTGTTTCCTGATTCACTTCTGCAGTGCCTGCCTCCAGTATCAAGCCAGTGGGCCAAGCAAGCACACACATGTAAACCTCTGTGCTTTGCGTCTCTAGCTGTTGTAGGTGGGGCCTCCCTCTGGCTGGTCAGATGCCAGCACAGTGAGTGCTAGTTTGAGAACCAGTGCCGGCAGGCTAGGAGGAAAGTTCAGCAGGCTGCATGTCATAGTGGGGGACTTGGAGCTGAGTAGGCAGCCAGGGGGATGGAGCACCTGAAGCTCCTCAAAGTTCGCAACCAGTTGGGAAGAGCACGCTGACACAACCTTGTCCAGCTCTCCCTTCTCCCATGCAGCAAGCTCCGTGCAAACCCCGCCCCTTCAGCAGCCCTCCCACTGCTAGGAAGCCTCTCAGACCACCTGTCCTTCCTCTGTCACAGAGCTGCCGCATGTGGATCCCCTCCTCCATAAACAGCCAGAATGTCATTCCCTCAAGCACTCTGCCCATCTGAGCCCCCCGACGGCCAGAGCACCACACAACATAGGCTTCCGCTCACAAAGCAGATCTCCAGGGCTAGGCGCTCTGAAGTCCCAAGCTTCCACCCCGTCCCTGCTCCATTTCTCTTCCTTCCACTGGTTCGCTGGGTGGGGGAAGGGCTTCGGTCCCGCCAGATTCTTTCGAACCTTACCCTGTTTCGTGAGGTCTGCTCTGTTCATGAGGTCTGTATGCAGTCTGGTTCAGCCTCCTTTCTTGTTGCTGTTTTAGGGTTAGTTGTATTAATTAACTATATTTTCATGCTATTTGTGGTTTTGGGAGGAGTTCTCCATGTCACCTCTCATGCTGCCATCTTGAATCTCCCGAGGATGGTCTTCTTGAGGTTGACTACAGGTAACAAAGTGGCTGAAGTGAAACCACAGATAATTGGGGATTAGTTAAAGACACATATACACACACAAACACGAATGCTTTACAAAGTACAAGTACACACATCAAACACATTAGAATGAGTGCCTGTGGTGGGGAGGGGGAGAGGTGGAAACAGGAATTGGGCCCAGGGATAAAGGGGAATGATGAAAAAGTAAAACAGCAGAAGGGCCCTGTGGGCTGCTGCTGCTGATAAACTCAGGTGTGCACCTTCTGGATGCAAACCTGACTGCAATCGTTCCTACCAGAAGAAAGATTTCTGCATGGGCTAAATGACTCCAGCTGTCACGTGCCCTCAGACAGCGGAATTTTCCCAGAAGACTGTAAATGACTAGGGATGCAAAGGTCGCTCTGGAGGTGGGCGCCAC
Source organism: Phataginus tricuspis (assembly GCA_029783875.1). Classification (NCBI taxonomy): domain Eukaryota; kingdom Metazoa; phylum Chordata; class Mammalia; order Pholidota; family Manidae; genus Phataginus; species Phataginus tricuspis. Next base: position 30,827,334 of record JAQQAC010008350.1, on the reverse strand, counting down.
CTATTACATGGACCAGGGTCTGGCTCGGTTGCTCCTTCAGCCCAGCTAAGGCCTCCTCAACACTGGCATCTCTCTGTCTTGGGGGAGCCATATGTACTGAGCTGGAGTCATCTAGAAAGTGGCTCCAGCTCAAATTGAGCTTCTGGATTTCTCAAGCAATAGATATGAAATTCCGAGAGCAAAGTTCTCTAGGCCAGCTTCCAAGGTGGGCGAGGTTTCTCTCTGTGGCTTCTACTCCCCCTCACCTCCTGTTCCCACAGATGTCTGGGCTGGGAGCAGATCCAGCAAGAAATCTGAGAGAAATGGTCCCAAAAGACAACTTTCAGAGCAGCAAGAAGAGTTGTTTAAAAATGTAAAGAGGTTGCTTAAGGGCTTGAATAGACATCTCTCCTGAGAATATATACAAGTGGTGGGTAAGCACATGAAAAGATGCTCAGCATCCTTAATCATCAGGGAAATGCAAATCAAACCACAGTGAGATACCACTTCACACCCATTAGTATAGCTATTATCCAACAAACAAAGAATAACAAGTGCTGTAGAGGATATGGAGAAATGGAGCCTTTGTGCATTACTGGTGGGAATGTGAGATGGTTTTCCACTGTGGAGAACAGTTCCTTGAAAAATTAAGCATAGAATTACCATGTGACCCAGCAATTCATTTCTGGGTATTTACACAAAAGAAAGTAAGAATTCAAAGGATTTGTACACTCATGTACATAGAGGATTAAAAAATAGAAGCAATTCTTTTACAGATGAATGTAAAAAGAAAATATAAATGTACACAATAGGATATTATTTAGCCTTAAAAAGTGAGGCAGGACAGGGACATGGGACAAAAATCATGATTAATTTTCCTGCCTATGATGAAAATGCCAAAATAGAGATAGTATAGTAAGACGGGGCAAGCAGTCCTAAATGCTATGTCCCCTCTGCTTGAGTGTAACCAGTAGCTTGGAGGAGAACAGGATCAAGAAATTCCTTCTGTTAAATTTATCTTACAGTTTGTAGAGGACAGACAATGGATGGTGACATAATGTCTCTCATTGGAGATGGACATCATGAGACCACAAGCCAAGCCAGCGCTCCCTGGCCCTTTGGTCCATTCTTGAAAGCCTTAAAAGACAGAATCCTAAGCCTTTCAGTGAGCTTCCTCTCTCTAGCTGCCTGTGCTCCCCTTTCTTCAGGTGTGTACTTTTTGCCTTAAATAAAGCCTTCTTGCTGTTCAATTTATTGCCTTTTGTCTCTGTGCTCTTCCAGTGGTGTCTTTGTTATTTTGCTATTTCCTTCTATTTTCCAGACTTAAGCACAAGTCTTCACTCTCTCTGCCCTACTTCAGACAAGTAGGGAAGAGCCACGAAGATCTCTGATTTGGGCTTGCAAGTTCCCATCGCCTGGGCGACCCAGACAGGACCACAGCTGTAGGACCATGCTCTTTAGTAGCCTGCCCCCCCAAATCTCCTTTCTTTGCTTCAGGAAGTTCTCAGAACATAATCTTCATCCATAATCTCACTCCATGGCTCCCCCAAATCCTGAGGTGGTAGGGGCTTGGTTCCCGTGCTTTGCAGATCCAAGCTGACACTGGACTCCAGGTGACTCTGGTTTCAGGAGTTGGCCAGGGTTCTGCCCTGTGCTGAGCAGGAGTTAATGAGCCTCCCTCTCCTCCCTCTGCTCTCCCTTGCTCTCTGCTCCCTGCACAGTTGCTGCCATGCACTGCTACTCTCACTTTAATGAATTCCTTCCTTCACTACACTTGTCTGGCCTGTTCAAGAAATCTTTCTTGATCAGAATCAAGAACCCTCCTCTGTCCAGGTTGAGGTTTCACCTACCGCGCAGGGAGAGACCTTCCAGACAAAAAGAATGAAGTTCTGACCCATTAAAAAATTATAAATAGAATTACCATATGATCCAGCAATTTCACTTCTGGCTATAAGCCCAAAAGAATTGAAAGCAATGTCTTGATAAGAGATATTTATACCCTCATGTTCATAGCAGTGTTATTCACAATAGCTAAAATATGGAAACAGCCCAGTGTACACAGAGAGCTGAATGGCCAAGGCAAATGTTGTGTATAATACAATGGAATATTATATAGCCTTTAAAAAGGAAGGAAATTCTGCAATATGCTACAATATGGATGAAACTTGAATACATTATGATAAGTGGAATAAGCTGGTCCCAAAAGGACAAATACCATATGATTCCACCTCTGTGTGGTAACCAGAATAGTCAAATTCATAGAGACAGAGAGTAGGATGGTGGCTGCCAGGGGCTGGGGGGGAGGAGGAATGGGGAGTTAGTGTTTAATGGGCACAGAGCTTCAGCTGGGGAATATGAAAATGTTCTGAGGGTGGTTGGTGGTGATGGTTGCAGAAAAATGTGATTATGCTTATTGCCACACAACTGTATACTTAAACATAGTTAAAATGGTAAAATTTAATTTTATGTGTATTTCACCACAATAAAAAAATATAAAGTTGCCTCAGAGGAGACCCTGCAAAGCAGATGAATTACAGTCAATAGTAGCCTCAACACCACCCCTTGGGGTCCTTCTCAGTCTTAGAATAAATCGAAGGTTGGGGTGGAAAGAGAAGTATAGCTTTTAAGAAGTTCTTCTGCTTCTGATGGAAATAGAAATGGGAAGAAAAGAATAAAGACTTTGAAAGTTTATAGTCCTCAGACACCTCTGGGTGAGGACAATTGTATTCTGCTGAGAAGGAATGGAGGAAAGGTCTGGAAACAGGTGTTCATGCTTGGACTTGTGTACACACACCCATTACACCCAGGTGTACACACACACACACTCACACAGGGCTGGCGTCCTTTACAGAAGGAAGTTAACCAGACCCTCCCTTGGGCCTTAGTAACAGGGGCAGGTGGCCCTTTCCAGCCTGCGTGTCCCTCCTCCCTAGCCGTAACCATTCTCTGCTGGGCACCAGAGACCCCTCAGCCAGGAAGGCTGATGGCAGAGCAGCTCTGCAGTCAGAGACTGCCCTCAGTGCTTGTACCCCTGCAAGAGGAGGAAGGGACTTCACGCCTTGACCAAGGCTCAGCGGGCTGAAAAGCTTTGCTGTGGAATTCCGACCTCTCAAAGATAAGCTCAGTCCCCAGCCTGCCTCTAACATCAGCGGGGCCAGCACTTCTGTTATCAGTTCTCCACCTGTCCCCACCATCAGCAAACCTGAGCTCGGGCAAATGCTGAGCCAGGCCTCCTGATCTGGGTCAGGGGCCCACCTGACCAGGGCCCTGAGATGACACTGGAGATCTGGAGCATAGGCGATAAGGGCAATCGCACCTGAACTTTGGCTGGGTGTCCTGAAGGCTGCAGGCATGCAGCCCCGCTGGCACTGTGGCAAGATTCACTTCTGAGTGTGGCTTGAAACCACCATCAAGCCCTGGGGGTGGCTGTGCCTGCATTCAAATCCCAGTGAGTCCCTTGATTCTCATAGCCTCACTTGCTCTTCCTGTGTGATGGGGGCAATGTCGACAGCTCCCCTCTGGGGGTGTCTGGAGGGAAGGTGAGGTAACAACAAATGTTGGTAATTGATAGTATGAAATGCAACATCTTTGGAAAATGCCACTCCCCCATTTGCTTACTTTCCAGTCTGCAATGGGGGAACCTGAGCTCTAGGAAGCAGCAACTGAAGTGGCTGGAGCTGAGAGGGGGAAGAGGAGGTGGAGAGAAAGGAAGGGGCTGAGGGACTGGGGCTGAGGCACGAGCACACCACAGTGGCATTGAGTCTGGGTGTGCAGAACCCTGCCATCGGGGAAGCCAGTGGCTTCTCTCTCCCAGATATGCCAAAGCTATGGGGTCAGAGAAAACTCCTCCGAGCCCATCTGTCTTCAGGCCAGACTCACCTGTACCTGCTCCTTTACCTTTGCCAGGGGAAGATAAGCGGAGGGTCAGAGCACCTCTCGGGGCTGTGGGGTGCTACCCAGAGTCTGGTCTCCTCTCTGGACACCTCAACCAGACCCGGCCTCTCACCCAGATGTCAGCAATCCTGACTGGGCAGTGCTGGTGGGGGTGAGGCCGTGGGGCGGTGAGGCACCCTGTGCCCGACATTAACCAACAGGATGAGAGCAAACTTACGGGCTGACTTGTGTCCCCCAATGCATGTGTTGAAATCCTAGCCCCCTGTACCTCAGAATGTGACCTTATTTGGACATACAGTGTTGCAGATGTAATTAGTTAAGATGAGGTTGTTAGGGTGGGCCTAATTCTGTATGACTGGTGTCCTTCTGAAAAGGGGAGATTTGGACATGGAGACTCCCACACACGGAGAATGCCACATGAAGACACAGGTAGAGATTGGGGTGATCCACAAGCCCAGGACCAACTTTGCTGACATCTTGATCTCAGACTTCTAGCCTCCAACACTGTGAGACAATGAATTTCTGTTGTTTAAGCCCCCCAGCTGTGGTAATGTTGTGGCAGGCCCTAGCAAACTAGTACATGTACCTTGGCAAAGGGGTCAGCCTCAGGACCAGCGGTAGACACAGGCCACCCCTGATGCCAACAGTAACTCTTTATCAGCTCCACAGTCTGGGAATTGCCAGGGAGGACCAGGCCACTCAATACCCCTGGAACTGTCCTGGGAGCCACCCAACATCTAGAATGCAAAACCACATCTTCTCTGTCTTTCATTCATTCATTGATCAGACACCTTACTGGGTCCCAGCTTGTTCCAGGTGATGCTCGGCCCTGGGAAAGCAGCAGGCAGAGGGCAGGCTTGGTCTCTGCCTTTAAGGGGCTGGTGAGGGAGGCAGACCCTTTCCAAGTAGTAGGGCAGTGAAGAGACGAGCTAGAGGGTGGCAAAAGGGCCTCTGGTCTGTTCCTCCAGGTCGGCCTTCTCAGGCAGCTGCTGGGCTTCAGGGCATGAGGATCTGGGTTACCAGGACAGCCCACCACAGGTGGAGAGGGCCCGACCCCACCTGCAGGGAGGAAACAAACTTCTGCCCAGGAATGCAGGGTGGCTGTCTGTCAAAGTTCAGCTTCTGTGAGGGCTGGTGACATTGCAGGCCACAACCAGCACCGTTGTACAACGTGTATTACAGTCATCTTTCACCAACAGCCCCTCAAAGAGACTCAGTGGAGCAATATAGTGGTAATGATAGGGATGACCTGCTTTTTACAGCTCTAACCAAGGTTCCCAGAGTCTTGGCCAGGGCCTTGTGGAGACGGTGGAGCTGAACTCCAGGCTACCTGGTAGGTGCAGGCACGAGCTGCTCTGTGCAGACTTGACTGTGAGCAGGGGTGAGGGGACAGACTCCTCCCGCCAGGCTGCCCTCCCTGAGCTCAGGGTGTGGGAGGGGCTCAGGAGTGGTGTTCTGAGGGATTGGAGCAGAGAGCTTGCAGGGCAGTGCAGACCCCAGGCAGGCGCAGCCTCCTCAGTGGGCTGTCAATCTGGAGACCAGTGGCACCTTGCAGAGGTCAAGATTCACGATGCTCTCCACTTACTCCAAAAAAACACTAAAAAAAATGCATGTTATCCACAAGCTAGCTGGCAAGCATCCAATAATGGCCTTATCATGTAGTGGCTCTGGGGTCAAACTGCCTGGACTCAAATTCTGGCTTATTAGCTGAGTGACTCCAGGCAATTTATTTCTCATTTCCATGCTTCAGGTCTTTCACCTGTACAGTGTGCCTGCAATATTAATATCTATTTCTGAGCATTGTTTTGAGAGGTAAACTACATAATTTACAGATAGTGTCTGGTACAATGCCCAGCACAGTAAGCACACCCTTTAAGCATTAGGTGGTCATATGATTATTGGATTAAGATGTGGGCTTTTGCCATCTGGACTTAAATTCAGCTCCATCATTCACTCTGGGTAATCTCAGGCAAATTGTTTTTTCTCTCTGAGGTGGACGCTGCCTAGAGAACCCTTTTCAGGACTGAGGCTCTCATACCCCTGCTGCTGGGAGTGTTGGTGGTTGATGGATGCCAGCTGGGTTTCTCTGGGACTTGCCCTGTGTAGAAGAGAGCCGCCTTGCTCAAGGTCACATATTCCCTTCCCCAGCCCCAAACCTGCATCTCCCGAAGGGTTGAGACAGGGGTATGAAGGCCAGGCCCTCCTGCTTTAGGGCATGATAACCCAAAGAGACATCAGAGTTCTCTGTAGGGTCAACTGGGGTCTCCCTTTCTACTGCACTGATTTCACCTCCTCTCTCTGCCCAGTCCATGATTCCTTACCTCTTCGCAGGTATTAATCCTGAGAGCACTCCCCAGTAAACCTACGCACAACTATCTTGTCTCAGAGTATGTTTTCTGGGGAAATGAACCAAGGACAATGGTGCCAAGGAAGATCCTCCCAGGAACAGACTCTAGATGGGATTTGGGTGCCAGATCACCTGGGGGCCAGCTGGCAATGAGGACTTCAGGCACATAGTTGTGGTGCAATTGTTACAACTTTCCCAGGTGGTGAGCAGGGTCGGGATGCTGGTGGAAAGGAATGCACTGGTGTACGCTGGCTGCCATGCACTGTGTCCTGTCACCTCAGAGCTGGGAACCAGACTCTGAGTCTGAGCCTGGGGTTGAGCCCCCATCAGCGGAAAATCCTGTGCCCCATGGGCCTTGGATTCCTGAAAGATGCAGGGGTGGGACAAGCCAGTTGGACAGGCTGATTCCCTGAGGTCCCTTCCAGCTCTGGCGTCCTACACTCGTCTGTAACGAGGGATGGCTCTTGGGTAGAGTGGGAGTTCTCAGGAGCCAAGAGTGCAAATGAGGGAGGCGTGGTGGGCAGAGGGGCTGGGGGAGAGTTCTGCGTCCCCATCTTGCCTGAAGCAGCCTGTTTGATTCTGGGCTCCAGCCCTTCCCGTCTGCTCCACAGCCTGGCACCGGACTGGTGGGCTTCAATGCTGGGGCACCGGCACCTGACTCCACTGAGCTTGGGCTTTTTTCTGCTTCCCTGAGGCGACCTTGGCCTCCTTGGCTTCCCCTTCTTTCTCCTGTGTCTGCTCACTGCCTGGCAGGCACCCATGGGCTCAAGATGAGAGGCCACGGCAGAAGCTGGGGAGGTCAAAACTACAGGCACAGGGGCCTTGAGCTTGAGCTCCTGGGTTGGCCTGGGCCGGCAGGACCTCACCCCACCCCTCCAGCAGACCACGTGGGCACACCATCCGCCTCTTACTCACACCTCCCAACCAGCCCCGGAAGCAGACACTCGAGGACGAGACAGAGGCTCTCAAGGGTGATGTGGCTTCCCGAAGGTCCCGCAGCTTGCGATACGGCCACATCCACACCCAGTACTGAGCAGCAGAGAGCCTGGCTCCTTCTGCAGCCCTGCTCTCCTCCTCACTGGGGGCGACTCAGAATTGCTTGGCAAGAGGAAACGACATGAGACATTGGGACTGTGATCGGAACCGTGGAAGGTTTTAATTTTCGTTTGCTTGTTTAACTGTTCGTTGCAAAATGAAAAGGATTCATTATTTTGAATGCCTTAAAATTCAAAATATGGAGTTTAAAGAACAAAGTCAAAATGATCCTTAAATGCCAACTGGATATAGTTACAGTTAGTTTGGTGAACAGATTTCTAGACAGCCTCTGTATTTGTGTGTGAGAGAGAGAGAGACAGAGAGAGAGAGATTTTATGATAATGGAATCATCTACTGTTTCATAACCTGCTCTTTTTACTGAACAACATGTCATGGAAATCTTCCCTCCTTGGTATATACAGCTCTATCCTTCGTTTAATGGTTGCAGACAACCCACTGTATTCCACTGCAAACAAAAGTATGTACCATCTTTTATTCATCCTCCCCGGTACTGCTGGGCATTTACATTGTTTCCAGTATTTTGCAAACAACAAAAGCTCTAGGGTGGACATTATTAAGTCTCTTTCTTGGCCATTTGTCTACCTACTGTTAGAGGGCACATTTGGTCAGGCTGATCTTAAAGGGAAATTCCCCAGCCATGGCCATGCCCGTTGGATTCCTGTTTTCCAGGGGCTCCTCCCTGAGCAGCCAGTGGCCTTCATCCCATGGGTTCTCATGGCAGGTCAGCAGAGACACACACTCAGGGATGCAGCTTTTCCCTGGGGCAGTTCTAGGTAAGGGGCAGGGATGAGCCCTTGCCCCCAAAGCTGTGAAAACTTCATGTCCAAATCCAAAGGCATGATATGTGCACATGAACCTATCCTGCCAGGGTCTGGTGGGGCTTGCTGATGGCCCACCACTCTGCAAGGGGCTTGACTTGGCCCCCTAGAGGGAAATGAGCCAGGCAGGGGCTCAAGAAACTTGGGCCAAAGGCTGCCAACGGGCCAGACAGAATCCCTGCAGGATGGACGCCTGGGCTTGGTACGGCATTGATTCATGCTTTTATTCATTCTTTTACTCAGCACACCAAGACTGCAGTCAGGGCTGGGTATGTGGAATCTAAGAAGATGGCTCACAGTTGGCAGGGGAGAAACTACAGATAGGCGCAGGACAGCAGACCGTTCTCCTGCACTTGTGGGGGAGACTGGAGATGGTTGTGGGTAATCACTCACTTATCAGATTTTATATCTTAGCTAAGCAAGGCCTATTTAAAAAAAAAACAAAAAACAAAGTGAAGGCATCTGTTATGATTATAACTATCCCTCCTCCACTAACACACACATATAGCTTTTCACCAATGGAAGAGACATAAATGAATCTATTTTACTGTTTTCAAAGGCAAGGTTTCTTCTTCTTCCCTGCAGGGCATCCTGAAGTCCCAGGTTAGTTTACTGGGGGTACAGTGATTCCATCAGAGGCTGGGCTTGGGGTCCAAGGTGGCCTTCCAAAGTGGGTGGGAAGGTAGAGAGGAAGGACAGGTGAGTCCCAGAGTTTTGGTGGCAGGATCCTATTTACTGAGGCTCCCAGCTCATCTCCGAGGAAGTGAGCATTCCTGAGCTGACTCCCACTTGCCTGGTCATGAACTTGTCTGTCAAGGTTATCAGTTAGCACCTCTGCCCAGAGACTGCCTTTCAAAAGTGTCTTTGGTGCATTCTTCCTCTTGCTGAGATAGCAGGGCCGCACCCTCTGAGAGCTCATAAAAGCAGCAGGTGCCTTAGGGAACCATGCAAGGAGAGAGCAGTGGCTGGGCCAGGGTGGAGGATGGTGTGGTTTAGGGCAGCGTGTGTCCATTGCCCAAGCTTTAACCACAGTACTCTGGTTTTCTCCTCCCTCCCCCAATCTCAGACTTTGTATTTCTAGCGGGGATGGATCTGCCCCCTAGCACCAGGGCTCTAACAGGAGACCAGGCCTGAGTCAACACACACATCACAGAGATTGACTCGGGACCCTTCTGCCACAAATCAGAAGGGTCTCAGGCTATTGTCCTGCAGCGATTCCAGGCTCTGTCCTTCCCAGGAGCAGTGAGAGCTCCAGCTGGCCATCCACCTGAGTATGGGGGCTGTGGGTGGGGCCAGAATCTGCAAAGCTACCCTGGGGCTTCTTCCAGGGACGGATGTGAGCCCCTCTGGGGATGCTCAAAGGCTTATGACAACTGGCCTGAATTACTGCTGACAACTCTAATTCTGTGCCTCATGATCTCCCTTCCGCTGAACACTGGTAAGACACTGACCCCGGGGCGACACCCATTCCCAAAGTGACTTCCTGCCCATCACTGAAATCCTGCTTGTGCCAAGCCCTGAAACTTTCACCGGGGCCAGCTCTAGTTCTTGATTCTTAGCTACAGAAGGACATAAGAGACCTTGGATACCGGGTGGTTCAATCCCATAGATGAAGAAATGGGCCCAGAGAGGGGCCATGACTTTCCCCGAGTCACACAGCATGTTACAAAGCCAGGACAAGTCCCAGGGGCCCATATCACACTCTTTCCACTGTTGCCACTTGTATGTTAGGAATACATTCAGCTGAAACAATAGAGTGGCCATCAGGGAATCCGATGGGACCAGTTCAGGCCTGGGGGCTGCTGTTCTACACCAGTGCTTCTGTCTCTTTGCTCAGCTAGCCAGATCCCTTTCTATGTGCTCATTGCTTCACATAGCAAGATGGCAGCTCCATTTTCCATCAGTCATGCCTGCTTTCCTGGCAGGAGAAGGGAAGGGCCATGCTAGCCCAGTTAGTTCCTTGTCAAATGCCTTCCTGTAGTCGATGCTTGTATGGATTCATTAGTCAGAAAGGGGCTCACCCACAATGAATATTTCTAGCTGGGCACACTGCCATCCTGAACCAGATTGGGGTCTACTAGAAAGGGAGAGGGGGAGGATAATGCATGGCCACAGGCAGAATCTGCCAGGAAGTTGCCCGGATCAGGATTTTGCCCGGTAAGTCACCAGGCCCTCTCTGCATTCCCCAAAGGCTAGCTCCTGTAGAGAACGTAAAGTGGATTGTCTGCTGAGTTGGAGGTATCCGGTGACGTCAGCAGCTAGGATGGAGGAAGAGGGTGTTCTGACCACACATCCTCCTCATGCTAATCTTTGAGTCCTCTCCCCTGATTGACAGCCCTCCTCAGAAATGCGCGGTGGGGAGGGCCGGGCACAGGACCAGTGGGAGGGGGGAGCCAGGTGCCAGGCAGGAGAGTGAAGGCAGAAGGTGGCCCAGACCCTCGGCCACCTCGTCGGGACGCCTGGGCTGGGTGCTTTGGCATCGTGCTGCACACGCCATCTCCTCCTGCAGACAGTGCCAAAGCCTCCTCCGGGCCGGGCCTCCTAACCACTTAGCCTTCCCACCCAAGCCCTCCGCCTGCTGGGGCAGGACTTGCTCTCTTGGGTGTGAGCTCACAGTGTCTTAACAGTGGTCCCCAGAGTGAGGAGGCCTGATCAGCAGCGACGGCTGCAGCAGCATCTGGGAATTTACAGGAAATGCAAATGCTGGGGTCCCGCTGCCCCCGAGGAATCTGAGACCCTGGGAGTGGGGCCAGCTCTGGGCTTTACGAAGCCCTCTGGGCGAATCTGATGTACACTCAAATTTGAGGACCACTGACGTAGAATCACTCACAGGCTATGAGTCAGCTTTGTGCCTGTCCTTCGAGTCCAAAGGCAGCTGGGAAAGGCAGAAATTAAACAGCCCACAAGGCCCTCTGTGCTTCCGCATGGACCAGGCAATAACCCTGTAAAGACTGAGACGGTTGAGTCTCAGAATAACTGTTACAGCTAGATACCACTGAAGGGCCATCTAAAACATCTCCTTTTTTAGATTTGGGAACAGAGATTAAGACAGGAGAAAGTATTTGCCCAAGATTAATGGCAAAAGTGGAACCAGAAGTTTCCTGACTCCTAGGTGAGTTATCTATTTTTTTTTTAACTATCTTTTTAAAAATTTGTTGCATTTATGCCTAATGAATGAATCTTTTGCAAGAACATGGTCCTAAGGTCTCTGTCCTCATTGTAAGCACATACAGCAAACCCTGGGGAGGTGGGGGTGATGGTCACCTGCTGTGTGGCCCAGGAAGACCTGCCTGCCCTTTTTGGGGGGGTCACTCACCTTCTTACTGTCCCTTTCTCCACCACACCAGTTCAGAGGCCTTTCCAAATGAGACCAAGTACCTGCTGGGTCCCTGGAGAGCAGACACCTAAGAGGCTGGGAGAGTGGAGACAGATGAGAAGTGCTGGGGTCCAGTCCAGGTTGGACAGGGGAGTTGGGGGCCTCACTGGCTGGAGGCCTAGGCTGGTCCCTGACACCAGCTCTCAGGGAACAGGGCCCTGAGTGTAAACTGCCTTTCTGGGCAGGGGGAGTGGCCTGGAGCAGGTAGGCCTCTGACCACCTAAGAAGACAAAACCAATCAGCCACCGAAGGATTCTATCAGAATTCAAGCCTCAGCAGGTACACAGGTATTTGGCTTTATTTAGCAAACCAACTAACATCTCTTTGTAGTACTAAGAGAGCAGTGGTCCTCTGCTGCCTGATAATCACACATCAGGAAACATTCACTCAGATCACACCTTTGGTGGCCCAGGGTAGCCACACAGAAATACACTTCTCACTGTGCAAATCTCCCTTAAAATAAAATGATCAGGTCAGAGGAGAATCATTCACTCTCTGCAGTGAGGAGGGTACAGAGCTCGGTAGCAGAGGCCAGCCCTTTTTGGCCCCAGTGGGGTGGGGGCTTGCCCCAGCACAGTGACCGGGACTCCTTGGGATGGTGTGACTACAGCCAGGATGCTGCCAGGGGCCTCCTTTGCTGCTGGGAGATGGAAGGGATCTGTCCCAACGCCCACAGATGGGGGCGAAGCGCAGGGAGTTGGCCTGTCATCAGCGTCCCTGAGGCCCCCGCAGACCAGGATGCAAATAGCTCCAGGCCCACGCGGCTCCCAGTCAGCTGAGAGGGTGGTTTGCTCCTGGTTCTTCTCCGTCTTTTCACTTTTTTCCCTGAAAATGCAGAGTAAGAGCTGGCAGTCCTGGAAACTTTCCGGCTCCTCAGACAGCCCTGGCAAAAATGGAGCAGAGCAAAGACCCTCTCCAGGCACTTTCTGCTGACTCACAAGGGACTGGAAGGAGGGGCTCTCCCTCTGGAATGAGTGGCCCTTGGGCCCGTTTGTGCAGGGCCGGGTGAGGAGACCCCAGCTCACACGGAGGGGGCAGCTCTCCCCCCAGTGGGACCCGGGCCTACAGCTCCCCTGACAAGGAGAAAGGCATCTCCCCGTCCCAGCTCTTCCGAGGGCCCTGTGGTGCCTTAGAGGCCCTGGCCGCGCCCTGGGCAGTCCCCGAGGCCAAGCCCCTCAGGCTGAGGAGCAGCGGGGGGCACACTGGGGTGGGAGAAGGGGTGATGTGGTGGAGACTCAGGAGTGGGGATACCTGCTGACGGGGCTTAGGCCCAGCAGAGCCAGGTGCAGCTGACCTCACTGGCAGGGCACACGGGGCAGGGGATCTGAGGCCCACCCTCCTGACAACATAGGTGTTTGGGCCATGTTAGGCCCCACACCCAGTGAAAATTCTGACTGAGGAGCACTTCGTTTGTCTTGAGGGTTTCATCCCGAGGACCAGCTCCGGCCTGACTTCCATGCCAAGCCACAGAAGACAAGGGCAAGGGGCTGCCTCTGCCCAGCAGCTTCACCTCCTTGGAGGGCCTGGTACAGGCTCATCTGGTGGGTGCCACCTTTAGTGGGCAGCTGCAGCGTCCTCGGGAGGGAGGCTGGCATGGGGAGTCCAGAGGATGGACGGAGTGGGGATTGATGGGGGGTGCCAGGTGCAATGTCCATTTTCTGGGGGGAAGTAGGAACTGGCAGGAGAGGCGTCCACAGGCTCTGTCATCTCCCCAGGTCATCCCTGCGTGGCTCTGCAGGGCAATTTCCAGCACAGAGGGCCTGTGGAAGCCCGGGCTCAGCCTGTTTCCTTGGTAACTGGCCTTTTCAGAGCCAAGCCTGGTGAGGCTTCCGTGGTGAGGGCCTGCAGACTTGCAGGGAGGCAGAGGGCCAGCTGGTGGGTGGGGCGTGACTGGGAGGCTGGCCAGCGCTCCGCCTCAGGCAGCAGGGGGACAGGTGGTGCTTGGGAGGCAGAGGCTGGGCTCCAGCAGGAGAGACCTGCTCACGTCCCACTCCAAGTGGGGGGACTTTAACATTCATCTTTATTCCAGGCTGAAGCAATCTTGGAAACTTGTCTGCAGGGTGGGACTTGTGGCTCTGAAGAGCTCCACGGTTTCTCACATTTGCTCTCCCATCACATGTTTCTCTGTGAGCAGTGTTAGCCGGATTTATCGAGGAGAACAGCTTTATTTTTATATAGATTTCTGAGTAGGTTTCCATTCCCGGGGAGGGCGAGGCTGGCCCCGAGCTGCTTCAGAGAGAGGGCGGGAGGAGGCCGGCAGCGAGGCTCAGCAGGAGCGGCAGCAGGGGCCGCGGGGAGGCAGGGGCCGCTGGGGGCGCAAACACGGGCGGTTAGGCCTGAGCTGCACGGCTGGGGCGCCATGAGCAAACGTCTGTGCACAGACTCACCCCAGCCTCCCTCTTTCTACCCTATTACAATTTTTCTTTTCCTCCGTTTCTTCATATATTCATTCCTTTCAAAATTATACCACATGTTGTTACTGAAATTAAGACAGTAAGAGGCTTTAGTTGAGGACTGTGGAATTAAAGAAACTACTCCATGAAGAATAAAATAAAATGTATTGTGTTGACTTAAAAAAAAAATTATACCACATGTATATTTATATAGTCACCTCTGAACGATTACATGTAGCATTTATATTCATGACCCAGGTGTGCCTGGGTTACAAAGCCAGTGTTTCTGCTGTGACTATCTGCAGCCTTCCCATCCTGCTCAGACCCTCCCGGGACACTTCACCTTAATCACGTGTAACCTCCTAGGACACCCTTCAATTCCCTCAAGGTTTCCGGGTGGGAGGCTTGGCTGGTCCTGGTGCCGGGGGAACGTGGCAGGACGCCTGCTCTTGCTCTGTGGGGGGTGAACCTGCCCGGCCAGGGCTTTCCTGGCCGCCCACCCCCAGGCCAGGGCCTACCTGCGCCCGAGCACTGCTGAGACAGCATCCCTTCCAGAGCCGCCACGTAGTTGGCACCCAGCCAGTCGCGGTACGTGGTTTTCTCCCCCACTGGCACTGCCCGAACCGTGGCATCCTTGAAAAGCAGGTCTTGGCCATGATAGTTGGAGGAGTCGAACATTTTGAACCCGTTCTTATTGTGGTCGTCCCCAAACAGGTCCTGGAGGGGCCAAAGCCAGTCTGCTTTTCATCGGGGCTCACAAGTGGTGCCCTTTGCTACTAACTGCTTTACATTCAGGAGCCAAAGAGCAAGGGATTTCAGGGTGCCAAAACTCTGATTTGAAATCATAAGGGATCTGGAGTAAGATATGATGATGGCTACCACAGTACAAAGGAGTAAAGTGACTGTCCATCTTTCTGAGGGGACTCAAGGATCCTCTTCCACATCCCTCCAGGGGGCAGTGGGGAAGGGGGTATTAGGAACCAGAGGCTCTGTTGCCAGACAGCCTGGGTTCAAATTCTAGGTAGACTCTGATGGTGCAGCCAACAGGATTTTCTGATGGGCTGCATGGGAAGGATAAGCGGAAGACGGGAGTCCAAGATGACTCCTGAGGAAATGAAAGGCGTGAGTTGCAAGACACTGACATGCGGGAGACTGAGGGAAGAATGGGAGTCCTGTTTTGGACTTGTTCAGTTTGAAATGCTTGTTACCAATACCAGTCAAAATGTCAAGCAGGCAGTTGTTAAAGTTGCAAGTTTAAACTGAAGGATGGGAAGTTAGCAGTGCTGGGGGTATAAATGTAGGAGCCACCAGTATACAGATGGCAGTTAGTGACACAGGGTTGGGTGAGGTCAACAGGGATGTAGGTGCAGATGGAGAAGAGGGGCTAGGACTGAAGCCTGGGGCACTGCAGTTATTCCAGGCCCAGGCCTGGGAAGTGGGGAGGAACCAGCCCAGAAGACTGGGAGGAGGGCCAGGCTGGTGTGGGCCTGCAGCCAAGGGGGGAAGTGCCTCCAGGAGGCAGCAGCTGTGGCCTATGCTGCTGAGAAGCCCAGTGAATGCCATTCGACTTAGCAACGTGGGTCACCACTGTGACCTTGAGCAGGGCAGTTTCAGGGCCCTGGTGGGGGCCTGTCCAGAGTAGTCCCCATCCTTAAGAGAGGCCAGAGGAAAGACCTAGGTGGCCATGGCCCCAGAGAAGAGATGGCTCTGCGAAGGAGCTTTGCTGTGAGGGGGAGCAGGATTATGGCTCCAAGAAGACATGAGGCCAGGAGAGGGCTCAGTTATTTTTTTAAAGACAGTAGAATTTACAGCAGGCTTGTGTGTTGGAGAGAATGGCCCAGGTGAGGAGGAAAAATTAATAATGCCTGAGGCAGAAAGGACAGCTGCTGGACAAATGTCTTGGCTAAATGAAAATCACAGAATTTTCACAGGCTTCCTCAGTTTCTCCTGAGGTCTGCTCCAGGTAGCCCGAGTCTTCTGGGGACTTGGCTGTCCTCTGTCGCCCACTCCCAAATGACACAGCCCCTGCAGGGCTCACCTGGGCCTTGTCCAGCAGTCCATACACGGTGAAGATGTTGGTGTCTGGCCGGACCATGACGGCACGGGGCGGAATCTGCGCCAGGTTGCAGGCTGCGAACTGGGACACCTCAGCCCGGGCCCCATTCGGACACAGCAGCTCATAGTCCTCCGATTGGAGCTCAGCAGCCCAGGGCTCGGAACTGTGGCCTGAAGAGAGAGAGGCTGCTTTCCTCTGGTTTCCAGTCCCCGCGGCCTTGACTGGAGAGGTGGCAGTCTCTGGCCACCCTATTTTCCAGTTGCTCTGCTCTCTTACCAGGGTGAGAACCCAGCTGGGCCGAGAATGCTGGCAGCAGGAAGTATCTACCATGTGACAGGCATTTTACAAGCACTGCTCAGTTCTCATGACAGTAACACAGGGCAGGTATGATTACCCCCATTTTACAGGGGGAGAAACTGAGGCACTCACTCACTCTCCGGCAAAAACCCCAGCTGTGGGCTATTCAGGTCTGGAGTCTGAGGTGGGGCTGGGCTCTTGGAGGTGGTGGTTGACCTCCTCCCCTAACCTGGAGAGGGCATAGCTTCACCTGTTCATCTGTAGGAGGCAGTTTCAAAGCACCCCCCACCCCCACCCCCACTGCTTGCAGAGAGTCTCTTTTGGTAGATCTAGGGTGTGGCCCAGGAATCTGCATTTTAAACCAGCAACCCAATGATTCTGAAGCTGGTGGGTTGGTCCAAGTACTTCCTGAGAAATACTGCCCGTGGGAATCACACAGTTTTTGTGTCTTCTGGTATTCACTTAGTATCCACCTTCTTCCCTTTTCTAGAAGGAACGCCAGGTGGGCCCATGAGTAGGCATAAAAATAAGAGAAATGTGTGGCCCTGGGAGATGGGTGCCTTGTTGCAAGTGAATCTTGTAAGGGCCCGTCCAGCCCCTGCCTTCCTCCCCTGACCCATCTCAGGACCACAGAGAGCCCGGGCTGCTGCAGGAGCCCACACTGTCTCCTCCTGGCTCCTGCGGGATGGTCCTGAGTCGTCGTAGCAGGAGGTTGGCAGGCGAGATGGCATGTGGTGCAGAGCCCCCTCCCCAGCTCTGTGCACAACTGTTCTACAGCCTCAGTGACCTTCATAGGCAGGGTGGAACTTGAGTTTTGAAATGTGAACTGATGTTTTTTTCTGCATGTGGTACTTCCCTTTCACCAATCTCCGCCTCCTCTTAAGGCCACACTGTGTCTTTCTGCGTGGAGTTTCTGGGAAGAGATATGTCAGGACAGAGTGGAGAGGACTAAGCCTCAGTGCAGAGGCTCCAAAGCCTGTGGTGTAGCAGGGTGTACAGAAAGGGCAGACAGTAGGGTGTGAAGGGAAACGGAAGCCAGTCTTCAAAACGACAGATTCCCTGATGGAGGCGGAAGAGGAGAGGGGAAGGAAGTCATGTACCTCGGTAGGACTTAGACGGTCCTGGAGCACAGAGTTCCTGGCTTTTTTTCCCAGGTAGATGCCAGGAAGGTGACTCCAGAGAAAACCCCCCATGTGCTATGAATGGGGCTGTGCTCCCCTCTGTGGCTTAGGGACTGCGATGATTTCCTTGCATGTGGCCCTGACCTGCTCGGGACCAAAGACCAGATGCTGATGTGACCTGATGATCTTCAGAAAGGGTCACCGCCACCTGTGCCCCTTGGTACTACATAAACACCCTGGAAGGGGTCTCTCCAAATTGGTTGAGGTTGAGTTTCTATCATTTTGGTGGAATGGGGAGTTGGATTCCACACCAGTCAAGACTGTCGTGCGTCTTGCACACCTGGATGTGTGGTCTGAAGTTGTTACCGCGAGGCCCTTGATGCCCCTCAGATCTCTAAGGGGCACAGCCTTTTAGACTCAGTCTTTCCTCACTGCCACTTGGGCCCATTCTGAGCAACACCCAGTGCCCAGAATCTGGCCCTGCTCTGTCCCCAGCCCACTCATGTACCATTCGTGTTGTCAAAGACGGTCGTGTGCTTGACGAAGGCGACGTCCCCTGCATTCTCAGCCAGGCACCTAACACACAAAAGGTCAAGGCAGGTACAGGCATGAGGGTCCCAGCCTCTGCCCTGACCCCAGGACCACGTGCTGGGCTCGCCCAGTCAGTACCTGAAGGCGCCGCTGTAGCCATAGTACCTCTCCTGGCTGTTGCCCACACACTTGTTTCGGCCCTGCTCATCCCCCACGCAGAGCGCGCACAGCGAGGCTGGGTAGTTCCTGGGGTTGTTCACAGGCACGCAGCTGGCGCTGAAGAACTCGCTCACCGCTGGGCCAGGGGAGGGCCGTGTTAAGGGGCCGGTGGCAGAAATGGTGCCGGGGAAGGGAGGGGCTGGGGAAGGGAGGGAAGGGTCCCTCCCCACAGTTTTGCCCACTGGCTGGCCCCCTCGGCTCAAGGCCGCCCATCTGATCCGCTGCCCACCCCTCTCAGAGCAGCCCATCTCCTCCTTGGAGAATCCAGGGGTGCGGAACGCAGAGGTGGTCTAGATACAGGAATCTTATGGACAAGCTGTGGTAAGCAGTCACCCAGCCTTCCCGTGTACTCCCTCAACAACGGGGAAATCACTGTCTCATGAGCTAGTCTGTTCCAGTCAGAGCAACTGCCCGGCGGCCTGGGGGTGGGAGCGGCCACCCTAACACTCCACGTGCTTGTGTGGGTGGCTAGGAAAAAGTGTGTTTTTTTCCCCTGAGGTGCCAGCCAGGACAGAGGTGTGTGTGCAGTTGCCCAGGGATCTCACCAGCTTCCCACTGCCTTCCTGTCACCATGACTGTGCGTGATTTAACACATGGGGTGGGCCCTGTGTAAGGCATATGGCAGGTGCTTGGTAAATGTGTCTTCTCCAGCACTTATTCAGATAGCTGGCCACTTTCCAGCAAGGTCCCCCAGATTCCCGGGGGCTGTGGGGGCTTGGGGACAGCCCCATGACTGGACAGTGATATACCAGGCCAAGAGCCCATGCAGGCACCCTGCTCCTAGTTCCATACTGGGTGGGTGAGTGGGCCGGGCACCATGACACCCTGCACAGCGCCACCAGGCAGACACCTCACAGACTGTTGTAAGTGTGGCCGAGAATGTTTTTCAGTCTTCCTCCAAGGAGGAAGGGGCGGTCTCTCTAGGCTGCCTTTTGTAGGTCCTGTCGGGAGAGGGCCCCCAAAGCCACAGAGCTGGCTCCTGTCCCAGCCATCTCTGAAGAAGAGTTTTTGCATCTGTGCCCCTGGGGAGGGTGGTACCTGTGAGGACATCGCAGTTCTTGGGCCGAATGAAGCCCCTGTGCACAAGGGCCCCCACGGGGATGTCCCAGCCAGTGGGGCTGCCGAAGGCGGAGTGGCAGGAGCGCTTCCCCCGAAGCTCGTCCAGCGTGAAGGCATAGGAGCTGTTCCGCTTCACCACGGCCACCACGTAGTAGGAGCTGCTCCTGTCCTCCGCTGGGGGAGGGAGGCACCAGTGAGGCCCCTCATCTGTGCTTTCCTGGCTCAGCTGGACAAAAGTGGGGGCAAATCCCCGCAGGGACCCTGCTTCCCTTAATACATTCCTCCAACTGGGGGCCGGGTGCATGTTCAGCACATCTAGCAATGGGACCCCTGCTTGTACCCCCATCACAGTTCCCACCCCCGTAACAGCCCCTCCCACCCCCATAACAGTTCCCACCCAAAAGGATATCTGTCTTTTCCTTACACCCAGGTGGTATTTTTCTCACCTCCTGGAGAAAGATGGAGACACAGCTGGGGCCTGCAGAAGCACTTTTCCTTAGCCCAGAGATTTTTCACATCTAAGTGAAAGGGACCTGGGGCCATACTTAAGAGGACAGAGCAAGGAGGCCCACTCAGGCCACTGCAAAGGTGTATGAACTCCAGGAAGGAGGGTGCTGAGGGCCACTTTCATGAGCCTCAGGCAGGAGGAGGCTGAGAAGACCTCTAGTAGACAGGCTGACAAACTATTTGGCTTGTTTTGTACAGCCTTGCAAGCTAAGAATGGTTTCATATTTTTTAAAAGTTGTTAAAAAAAAAAACAAATATGCAGAAGTCTATATATAGCCTGCAAAACCAAAAGTATTTACTCTCTGACCCTATACAGGAGGTTTGCCAATGCCTGCTAGACTTTTAATGACTAGATGGGAAAACTGAGGGCTGGGGCAGGAGGGGCTTGCTCAGGGCAGACAGTGACCAGCCCAGGGAGAGCCCTTGGGTGGGAGCTGGAGCTTCTGAAAATGGCTGCGAGGGGACATTATACACACATATCGATATCAGCCACCTCCCAGCCCGGCCCGGCCCAGGCGGGCGGCACCCGCACTCACGGGCATAGTGCTCCCCAGCTGCCGGGACCAGGCTGTGTCTCTTCCCAGCCGTGTAGATATCCTCACCCTGCAGGGTCACAGCATCGATTTGTCCAGCCTGAAGGAAGAAAGAGGGACTGGGCTGGAGAGGCCCCAGGACAGCTCTGGGAGGTGGGACCTGATGGAGGCGCCAGGGCTTGGTCTCTTGGGGACAATATTGTATCCCCGACACCTGGCCAAGGGATAGCACACAGCACAAGTCCAATATACAGGTGACCCTTGAACATGGGTTTGAACTGCACATGCAGTTTTTCAATAAATACAATGAGAATATTTTTGAGATTAGTGACAATTTGAAAAAAATGTTTTCTTTTTTCTAGCCTACTTTATTGTAAGAATACAGTATATAATACATATTACATACAAAATATGTGTTAATAAACTGTTTATATTTCTGGTAAGGCTTCTCATTAAGAGTAGGCTATTGGTAGTTTACATTTTTGGGGAGTCAAAAGTTATACATGACTTTTGACTGTGCAGGGGCTCAGTGCCCCAACCCCTGCATTGCTCAAGGGTCAACTATAGATGTGTTGAATGTGTGTGCAAATGGATGAATGAGCCAGTTCTCAAAGGACAGCTGTCTCAGGGCCTTGGAGGGGGCTCTGGGGTTGAGGGACAAAGCCCCCCTCAGAAGGCAGCCAGAGGGGCCCAGTCCCTCTTCCCCTGGACCCTCCTGGAGCCCTGCAAGTCACCCATGCTCCACCTGGCCTGTCCATTCTGAAGCCTCTGAACAGGTGGCCACTTGGACCCTGCTAAAGGGTTAACATAATCAAGCTGTAGCAGTGTAGCAAACCCCAAGTGGAGGGGTGGCCATGGGAGAGAAGGGGCACCTGCACCCCAGGAAGGCGTCCCCCACCAGTCAGACCCAGAGGCATGAAGTTATGGTGGAGGAATAACAGGCAGTAGCACGGATATTTTGAGCCTGGAGGGTACATCTCTGGGGGCCTCTCTTCCCCCGCCCAGGCCTTCTCCTGCCCGCTGTGTCAGGACAGGAACCCTGCCCAACCTGGACCCACAGCCCAGGGCCCGGACCAGCTGGACAAGACATGGGAGACAGAGCCACGCTGGACACGAAATCTGAGCCTCAGAACGGAGGCTGTCTGAGCCTTTTGCTGGGGTCTGAGGAAGCCCCAAAGTCCGCTCCTCTCCCCACAGGCCCCTGGGCAGCACTTTGCTCCTCTGTGAACTCAAACAGACAGAAGGCTCTTGCCTGGAAAGAGCCGAGACCTCCCTCTGATATCTGCTCCTGCTCTGGGGCCCATGGAACCCGCCACCCACACACAGGACAGCCTGCCCAGCACGAGGAAAATAGAGTCCACCCCCAAACAGATACAAATATTAGCGTACACTGTACTTCGGGTAAGTACTGCTTTGCTTCCTATCTCTGTGAAAGAGATGTTCTTTTTATACATTTACCTTTGATAGAAATGCTTTAGTGTGCTAGGTTGTGATTGACGTAAAATGCATTTCTGACTGTGGGTTGCTGTCAAGATGTGTAACAGTGATCCAGCCCTGCCCCCACCCCACTGCCCTGCGGAGCACAGGGGAAACTACGCCTCAGAAAGGGAAGGGGCTTGCCAGGAACCACAGGGTCGGCCGGTGCCCGGCTGGGCCAGGCCTGTGCTCCTTCTGCTCCCTGCCCACGCGCTCAGCGAGGATCTGGGCTCCCCCAAGAGAAACAGCCCACCTCCGCCCATCCCCACGGGTGGAGTGGCTGGTCCCTGTGGGCCCCTCCTCCTCCCTATCTGTGGGGCTGTCACAGGACACCATCGTCTCTTCCCCAGGCTGCCCTGGGTCCTCCAGAGCAGGTAGGGCAGGGGGCAGGCCGGTAAGGACCATCGCGGGCCCCACCACGGCCCACCCATCTGGCCTGCTCTGCTCCTCCGGGTGTGGCCCCACCTGGATCCGTTCCATGCAGTGCTGGGGAGACTCGGCCGACACACACTGGATCTCCGGCTTGAGCCTCTGCCGGCTGAAGGCCACAGCCATGTCCCCACACTTCTGGATCTCGGCAGTGGACAGCACACACCAGTGCAGGTAGTGGGGCAGACCTGTGTGGGTGTGAACATGGGCTCCCCACGTGCTCACCTGCTTCAGAGGCGGGGGCCAAGCACGGCCCCTGGGGCAGGGGCCTCCGTAGGAAGAGCTTAGAGTGAGGCCCAAGGGAAATTGTGGCTCTTTCTCTCGTTAGCTGTAAGGGATCCATTTCCTCACACAGAAAGGGATAACTGTCCCTCTTTCATGGGGCTGTGAGAAGGCAGTTCATGGCTGTCATGTATCTAACTCAGTGGCACCCAGTGTCCCTGGCTATAGGCAAGCTTATCTGGGGAAGGAGGCTGGAGGCAGGAAGCATATTTACAGGCCCCTGCAGTGGTTCAGGTGAGAGGCGAGGACGGAGCCAGGGCACCGGCCACGGGGAGGGGAGGAGGAGTGGGGCAGCGGCCAGGGTTTGACGGCCTCTGTGCTGGGGGCAAGGAGACCCGATGGCTCGAGCCCAGCCCTGTGGAGCAGGCGTGCAGCAGGCCGTACAGCTCCAGAGATGCTTCCTCCTCCAAACCCCAGAGGCAGGGAGGTGGGAGCAGCATGCTCCCATGGAGGCCAGGAGGCACCCCCGGGGTCAATGCCCTGACCGTCCGCCTCTCCAGGAAGCACTGCCACTCCTGCTGTCGGGCTGGGCACAGCCAGTGGGAGAGGAGACAGGCAGACTCACGGTTGGGGTCACAGAGGAGACCCTTCATGGCATGAAGGTATTCACGGCCCAGCCACGCCTCGTAGGTCTGTGTGGCGATGGGCACCAACTCAGAGGTGGCATCCTTGAACATCAGGTTCTTCTGGCCGTAGGCCTCAGAGCTGAACATCTGGAAGCTGCTGCCCTCGTGGCTGAACAGACGCTGCGTGTCAAGGTGGAGGTGGGGCTGGTGAGGTGCTGCCAGGGCCACATCCCTTCCTCCCAGGTCAGCCACCACCTCCTTCTTCCTGGGCCCTCAGCCAGGTGCCCCCTCTGAGGACCAGGTGACGCACCACCTCCTTCCTTCCCAGAGCTCCCCAGTGCACTCTGTCACACTCAGCTGGCCCAGGCATGGGATGGTACTGGGGACAGGCAATGGGGCGGGGCAGTCGTGGCCTGGATGGGGCAAAATTAATTAAAGCTGGTGTGCTCAGCAGTCAGAAACTTGCTGCTTTTGTAAGAAGCGCTTTCAGCAAAATATTATTTGCCATAATTAATGGTGTACTTTGACATTGATTGGTTTATCATTTTGTTTATTTGCTCCTATGTTCTGGTTTGGCTTAAGAGCCGCAAGACTCAGGAACTTTCTCTAAGGGGAGCCTGAGCCCCTGCTCTCCCCTCTGTGGCCAGCTGTCCCCACTGCCAGCTACACAGGCGGTCCGCCCTGCACGCTGACCTGGCCTGAGGTCGGACACCATGGGGGCCCCTGGCTGGTGTCTGTCCCACGGGAGGGTCTCAGGTCTGGCCTAGCCCCAGGATGGCACCAGCCCTGAGCTCCCACCCTGGTGAGAGACAAGAAGGTCCAGCACCACCCGGGAAGCTGTGTGTGGGGTGCCCTGAGTCACCTGGCCTTCATTGAGCAGCCGGAAGATGAGGCCCCCATCTGCGTCAGCCCGGACTACTACAGCGTGAGCAGGCACTCGGGCCAGGTGGCATCCCCTCCACTCGGTGACATCAGCTCTGCTGCCATCCCGGCACAGCAGCTTAAAGTCCCGTGACAGCAGCGCCTGGCCCCAGGAGGGCAGGGTTTTCCCTGGGAAGATGGTAAACCTGTGGTGAGCAAACTCCTGTCCTCAGAGGAGCTGGGAAGGGCCTTAAGGAAGGCCCAGGACAGTGAGCCTGGGGAGAGGCTAGGCTGTCAAGGGACACAGACTCACAGCAAAAAGAAACTCTTCCGGGGCTGAGAATGAAGAGGAGCTTGGTGGCTGCGTGTTATAAAACCAGGTGTCTCCAGAGACTGTGTCTATTTACTTACATTTTCTCTCTCACCAGTTTCTATCAATAAAATGGATTTGCAGTGTCTGCCAATAATACAACACATATAAACAGGACTATTCATGAAAGATAAAAGGAGTAATAAGGAATTCAGGATGAGAAAAAGAAATGTACCAGGAGTTCACCGTGGCCATCAGGCATTACGTTTGCGAGCAGAGGACAGGGCAGAGGCCATGGTGGAAACAAACCCTGCAGAACCATGGCCCAGAGTGAAAAAGGAAACTCCCCAAAGTTTTGCCTATATATTAATCCAACAATTAATATTTTGATATATTTATTTCAAGTCTTTTCTATTCTATTTTCTAACCACTTTTAATATGGTTAAAGACATACTTGATAGGCAGTATTCCATCCTAGTTTTTTTTCACTTATCACTTTAAAATATTCTTCCACATTCTTGGAAGCTTTATATAAAGTTCATTTATTAATAGAAAAGATTTATTTGAAAGAGTGATTATTAACACCAGATAGGAATATTAGGAAGACTTCTTTAAGGATTGTAATACATGTGATAAAATATATCACAGATGGTCCTACATAATATTTTGATGACTTTTAAATTTTAAAACAAGAATAAACCTCTGTTAGGACATACAAGGGGAAGAGATAATTTGTAGAATCATGAAAACTGTATTCACTCCAAAACCATTTAAAAACAAAAATCAAAACCCAAGAGGACAATGGTTTGGAAGACTCCACAAAGGTCATTTTTAATGACTACATGATAATTTATAGCACTCTCAACACTCAATTACTCAGTGTTGCTTTTTCCCAGCCCCAACTTCTCTCTATTTTTAATCTGCTGCAAAGCCTTTGTATAGCACTCTGGGGGATCATCTGGCTTTCCCAGGAGACAAATGCATTATTTAGGGATTTTGATCTGCCACTCCAGTCTTCACTGGCTGGGGACAGCTACAGCCATATAACTTCACTACATTAGACATTTATGTTAATTACACGTTTTTACTCTTACCAATCTTTCCTCATAAAGATACTCTATAAATAGTTGTTTTAGATGCCCTTAGATTACCACCAAAATTTAAAAAGAGATGATTTTGACCCAATGCATCCCTATTTTTTCTCCACCTTCCAAATTCTCCTTTGTTTGACTTATCTCAGGCCCAAGTCTGGCCTGCTGTTTTCACAGGACCGTCTTGCTCTGGAGACAATCCAGTGTGCTTTCTCCTGTTACAAATACTTTTTCTTTTCTTCCTCAAAATCCAGTTCATGTTGTGTGTCTTCATGAATGTCAGACTATATGATAGACCTTCTGATTTAAAAAGTAAAGATTAACAAAAAAGGATAATGATTAAAAAAAAAAAGACAATGATCGGACGTTAGGAACAGCCCAATCTACAGACACAAATCTGACTGGTGGTTGCCAGGTGGAGGGGAGAGGAAGGAGTTGGCTAGAAAAGGCCATGGAAGAAGCTTGGGGGTAAGGGACTGTCACAGTCACTCCCTTGATTGTGGTGGTGATTATACAACTGTGTTTTGGGTAGAAATCATAGAGCTGTACTTCAAAAAGAGTGCATTTTGCTGTATGTAAATTATTTCTCCATTAAAAAAAACAGACAATCCTTAGGCAAATCCAAATTAGGAGACATTCTATAAAATACCTGGCCTGATTCTTTAAATATAAATGTCACAAAAAACAAAGATTGAGAAACTGTTCCAAGTTAAAGGACACTGATTAGACCTAATAACTAAATACTAAGTGTGATCACAGATCAGGTCCTGGGCCTGAAAAAACTTGCTACAAAGGACAGAATCAGGACAGCTGGTGAATCTGGAATATGGACTGTAGATTAGATAACAGTGTTGTGTCAATGTTACATTTCCTGAATCTGATTACTGTGGCTGATCTACATCTCCTTGTTCTTCAGAGATACATACTTAAGCGTTAAATGATGTGACACAGGCAAACATAGTCTCAGAAGGCTCAGAAAGAACACACATGTATGGAAAGAATGATAAATCCAGTGTGGCAAATGCTGTAAGTTGGAATCTGGATGAAGAATGAATGGGAGTTCTTTGAATTATTCTCGCAATTTTCCTAAAGCCCAATTATTTAAAAATTAAAAAATTTAAATAGCAATGATATAATGGATCAACATATAACATGAGCCTATCTTTAATAAGACCTCATCCAGGGTTAACAGATGGCCTCTCAAGATAAAGGAGAAGGGATGGTAGATGAGACCAAATGCAGAGATCTGCAAGTTTTTCCAAAAGCAGAAGCCAATCTTCAAGTGGAAATAGAACCCAATGCCATATAAAGATGACAGCGGGGCAGAGCTGCACCCCCTCCCGCCTTGCAGAGCAGTTTGAATCCACCTGGGGAGTTAGGGCTGGGCAGCCCCTCCCACTCACCGTCAGTGTTCTCCAGCACCGTGCTGTGCTTCACAAAGGCCACGTCCCCTGCCCCTTCCGCCAGGCACCTGTGGAGAGGAAGCCAGTGAGCCTGTGTGCTGCTGGGCTCCCCTGGGCTCCTGCCCACCCTCCCCCTGAGTGTCTGGCCTGGCCCTTGGGCTGCTCATGGTGGACATGGGCTTCATAGTTGTGCAGTCTGGGGTTCCAGCTCCCCAGTCTGTTGGCTGTGTGGCTTTGCCACGTTGTGGAGCCTTGCTAGCCTCTATCATCTGTGAAGTGGGAATGAAGTGGTTCCAGGTAGGGAGAGGGCCCTTGTAATCCATACAGATCCCATCCAGCTGAGCTCAGGGCCTGGAGGCGCAGGTGCTCGCAGGGCAGCTGCTGCTCTTGGCAGCCTTGATGCTCAGGGTGTTTTGAAGACCCCCTGTCCTGAGGCAGGGACCTGGACTAGACCCTCTCATGCCATACCAGAAACCTGTGACTTAATTATTTGCTGTATGTCACTATCCAGAGAGGGAGGCAGGTCAGGCATCGGGCAAAGGGGCTGCCCAGGTTCCCACAACCAGCAGATAAGTGGGGACTGTACTGGGGAGACGATACCAGGAGAGGTGGGCTGAGTGAGAGTCTCTGGCTTGGAAGACCAAGGACTGCTTTTTCTCTGTGTCAAAAACTGCATTTACCCAGATCACACCCTGGAGCATGAGGGCACCAGTAGGCTGCCCCCTTCCAGGTGGAGACACTGAGACCAGCGTGGCTGGAAGGACTCAGGAGGCTTCCACTGCAGTCCCCACTGAGCGTGCCCCCTCATCTGTGGGCAGACGGAAACGCACCACACGCGGTTGGAGACTGTCTTGACTCCAGGGAGGACTTCTCTAAAGTGCCACAGAATCAGGGGCAGAGCCAGGCCAGCCTTGAATGTCAAGCTGCTGGGGGCGCCTTCCACACTCCCCAACCCCCCACTGCCCTTCCTGCCGATCTGAGATGCCAGAATGGGCACACGGGGGTGACATAAGACTGGACCATTTTCTTCTCTCTGAGCCTCACCTCTCTAAATATACCACATATGTTGATTTTGTGAGCAAATCCAATCTGGCATATTCTAGTGTGATGTTTCTGAACTAGCCAGGCACGGACTATATAAAGGGCGCTTTGATGGGACTTGGCCCACGCGGCCACTCCCCCGGGGGCCTCCCGGCCGAGGTGCTTTTCTCCAGCCCCGGGGCCTCAGGCCCCGCCCCGCCCCGCCCCCGGCCAGGCCCCGCCCCTCACCGGAAGGCCCCGCTGTAGTCGTAGTATCTCTCCAGGGCGCTCTTGTCGCACACCCCGTCCCCAGCGGCGTCGCCCCGGCAGAGGCGGCAGAGGGTCTCCGAGTAGCTGGTCTCTCCTGCTCCGGGGACGCAGCTGCCCCCAAAATAGTCACTGACAGCTGTGGGATGGAGGCAGAGGGAGTCAGTCAGCCGCCCCGCGTCAGACCCCCGCCTGGTCTCCCCGGGAAGGGCTCAGGCCCCTGCGGGCGGAAGTCAGGACGGGCTGGATCTCCAGGGACTCGTCGGACCCTCGACGCTTCGGTCTGAGCAAAACTGGGGAACTGGGTTCATCGGTGATTCCCAAACGGGGCCCACAAAAGTAGCAAGGGGCAAGGGGCACTGGGGGATGACTATTGTTATTTAAAAATGGAGGGAAATTGGAAGGGGAATAAAACATTTACCCCAAAATGGCCACGTAGGACAACTGTCAACTAAATACTGTTCTCATTGTGGGTTTTGTTTCGAAATTGGTTATGTGTAATCAATGAAAGTGGGGAAGAAATAAATTATTACTTAATGAGAATAATTAATTTCATAGTCAACACTTCTCAAAAAACAGGGCAGGCAGGGAACAGCAGAGAAGAAAGCCTCATCGGTGCAGGGGTCAGGATCTGCCTGTTTTCTTCAGGCCCCTGCCAGCACTGGGGTTCCATGTCCACCCTCTTGGCAAATATTTGCCCTTTGCTGAGGATGCCCTAGTGCCACACAGCGAGCAGGATGCCAGCTCTGCCCCCGAGCCTGTCTCCTCGTGCTCGTTGCCCAGCTAGACTGTGCTCTTCCGGGCAGGCTCCCTTTCTTGGTCTTTTTGCATCCTCCCAGGGGAGCAGATATTTAATAAAAATGCTCCAAGTGATAGAAAAGCCACTCACACTGGCCCCCAACTGAGAGGCCATGGCTTCTCGGCTCTGTGGGCTGTGCTGGGTTGCACAGTGGTTGGGGCTGTTGGGGGCAATGTATGTGTGTGTGCATGTGTAGCATGTGCTTGTAGGCATATGCCTATGTGGGTGTGCCCGTGTGTGCATTCACGGGTCCACGCATGCACGTGCGTGCACAACAGAGAGGCGCTCCCAAGAGGTATGGAAGTTGAGCTAATAGTAACAACAGCTCCCTGCAGTGAGGACACCCCGTGCTGTGCATTGTGTGAAGACAGTGTGTGAATTATCTCAGTCCTCCCAAGCTTACAGCACTAGAGTTAAGTGTTGATTTTCCCATTTTATAGATGAGTAAACTGAAGTTCAGTGAGGTACAGTAACCTACCTGAGGGCGGGAATTGAAATCCACATCTATCTGACAGCAAAGTCTGGGCTTTAAAAGCCCACTAAGCTCTCCAGCATGCTACCCCCCCAGCCCCCCTGAAGTCCTGGTCATCTGTGGAGCAAACCAGGAGGCACACTCAAGGACAAGAGATTTGGGGACACACCAAACTCTACTCGGGCTGTGGTGTAACCTCAGAAGGCAGTCCGAGAATGTGGCTGTCATGTCACGGGCACCTCACCGCGGCTGTGCCCTCTATGGAGAGACTGACACAGCCGGGGGCCAGGAAAAGGAGCCAAGCATGAGAAGCGGGGCTTCCACCCAGGCAGCCAGAGGAGGGCTGGGCTCAGACAGGCACCCTCAGGTCTCCGCTTCACCCCCTGGTGACCTTTATTCTCAACAACACCCTTCAGATCACTCTCAATTCCCTTCCCTCTTCAGGACAACCCTGTTCTCACTATAAATGACAATTGGGGAGCAGTGGGTCTCTGATCAGCCACTTGTGAGCTTTCTAGGTACAAGTCAGTAGCTTCTTTGGATCCTAAAAAAATAGTTTCTGACCTTGTAAAGCCTAGTACACATTTCTGGAAATAGCAGTCTACACCAGGTGAGTGCCACTCGTTGGCCGTTCACCACCTCCCGACTGTGCGCTGGGCTCTGTGCTTTGTTGTGTCGTGGAACGTTGTGGAACAGACACTGATGAGTGATGAGAGTTCCGGGGCCAATCACGCAGAAACTTAAATCGTGGTGACATCAGCAGCCAGCATGAAAGAGAGGATGGGGTGATCCCATCTACTAGGTGTCTGGGAGGCCCCAAGGAGGTGGAACTGTGTGCTCCTTAAAGGAGGCTTGAGATGCAGAAGAGCCCAGAGCGGGGCTATCCAGGAAGGGAAGAGCTTGCACAGAAGCAAGAGAGGGACACCCAGAAGAAGCTGAGAAGCCCCTGCCTCGCCTGAAGCCCTCACCTTTGAGCACATCGCAGCCCATCACCGAGAGGCGGCCACTCTCCACCAGGTAGCCCACAGGTACATTCCAGCCCACCGTCCTGTTGATGCCCGTGTGGCAGGATTTAACGCCTTTCAGGGTGTTGATGGTCACGTGTGAGCTCCTCTTGACCACAGCTACAGCATAATAGGAGGTTCCAACCTCTAGAAGGAGGGAGAGGAGAGGATTCAGGGCAACAAGGGAGAATCCGTGGGAGAGGCCTGGACCCTGACTGGCAAGAGCAGTGGGAGAGGGTGATGTGTGCACGCACGTGCACCTAGGGCACAGGCGCGCTCACGTAAGTATGCGTGGGCCCACATGTGTACAGGAGCGCTGTGTTTGTTACGGAGAGAGCAAGTGTCTCCTCACAAGACCTCACACTTGTCCACCCTCATGTACTAGATTCTATCTTGACATATTAATTTATTAGTTAATTTCATCCTTTTCATTCCCAACTCAGCTGGCACTTGGCTGGGTCTCCATTTGTGCACATCAGGGGAGCTCTGTAGCCGCACCAAAAACAGAAGGGGCCTCCAAGTATATTGTTTTCCAAAAGTCTAGGCCTTTTGGAGAATTTAGAAAGATTGAGGGAATGGTATCATGGTTGTGGATAGAAGGGTGGTTGGGAGGAGCAGGGGAAGCAGGAGTTCCTCTAGATTAGAAAGAGTGTTCTCCTGGTAGTGAGGGAGGTGCGTGGGAAGAGAGGGAAACTAGCCATGTGGTCTGAGTGGATGCATGTGGGTCGGCAGGGGTCGGCAGCTCTGCAAAAATTCCCCTGGGGTATATGTGGCCCAGAAGGGATGAGCCCAACAGACGAGGGATGACTCATCTCTAGGGACAGGTGACCATGGGGCATCTCCCCACCCTCACAATGGCCCTGTGGTGGTGGGATGCCCAGGATTGGAATGAAGTTCAGTTCTAGAAAACAGAGCCAGTGTCAGTTCTTGCACACCTGGATCTGGCCCCGGCCAGTGTCTGACTCACCCACTGTGCCCTTTCTAGTTTCTTGAACACACCAAGCTTTTTCCCACATGAGAACCTTCTCAAGGCTCAAGTTAAGTCACCTCCTCAGAGAAGCCCTCCTGTCTGTTCTCCCCACACCCCTTACTTTCTCCCTCAGAGCCTTACTTCCTTTGCAGCACATACCATGTATATGACTACATTTCTCTGGTTTCTCTCTGACTCCTGCTCCCTGAGGGTGGGAACGGGCTCTCTCACTTGCTACTCTATGCTCATGACTGGCATATAATAGGTGCTCAATAAATGTGTTGAACTAATTAAAGAAGAAGGGCTGTGTTTGGGGCCCACGAGGCAGGGCTGTTTCTGGCCTTTGAGTGGAAAGCCTGACTGATTTGCAGGGTTGGACTGTCCTGTACCATCTGACAGTCATCAGTTCAACAAATAACCAAGCAAGACCCTGTGCTGGGTGCCAGGTACCCAGGGTGTCTCCTCAGGGGACTGACTGGCGAGCACAAAGTAAACAAGGCATTAGTGGCAGGAGTGAGTACTCTGGAAAAGCAGGACAGAGGCCCTTTGTAGGGGTGGGAGGGCTCAGGGAGCTGCTTGGAGGTGGCAGCTGAGCTGTGACAGAGGTTAGGCCTTGGACAAGTAGAGGCTGGGAGGGTGGGCGTCCAAAGGGCAGGCTGAGTCAGAGGCATGTCTGGTGTGAGATGCAGGGGCTGGACAAAGAACTCACTTCTCTGAGCACATACTACATGTCAGGTGCCACACACTGGCTGGTGTGACAGGGCAGGGATCCCTGTCCCCGCCTTGCAGTCGAGGAAGTAGATGTTATCCAAGGTCACAGAAGATCGCAGAAAGGGGCAGCGCTGGGATTCGTTCTTGGTCTGTTGGGCTCTGCAGCTCCCAGGTACCACCTCTTGCCCAGCCTGATCCCCATTCCATGCTTGCCAGGGCTCCTGACGAGCCTGGGGGCTGCAGGGCAGGGCCAGCCCAGCAGGGACACACTGCTGAGCCACTTCCTCTCCCCCCCCCCCGCCCCCCCCCGCCTCTCCTCCCATTCAGCCCTCTGACCTTGATCATACACTTCGCCCACCACGGGCTTCAGGCCATGTGCCTTCCCCGCTTCATAAATGGCTCCTCCATCCAGAGTGATGGCGTCAGCCTCCTGGACCTGCTGAGAACATGAGGGTCAATGAAGCCCAGCTCCCTGGGCCCACTCAATGAGGCACTCAGGGGCGCCCCCTAGTCTGCTTAGGACCTCTTGAAATGCCCTGGAGGTCCACATTGGTCCTCTCATCTGGCCCAGCAGCCCTGTCCAGGCTCAGCCTTACAGGCCCTGCCCCCACCAGGGCTTAGGCGTCTCCCCGTTTACCAGGCCCAAGGTGACAGATCTCCTAGGCCAAGGGCTTCTTTGTTTTTCTCATTA
This sequence comes from Phataginus tricuspis, assembly GCA_029783875.1. Classification (NCBI taxonomy): domain Eukaryota; kingdom Metazoa; phylum Chordata; class Mammalia; order Pholidota; family Manidae; genus Phataginus; species Phataginus tricuspis. The sequence goes on along the minus strand of JAQQAC010008350.1, from coordinate 30,794,796 downwards.
TGTTATTTTAAAATAATTTTATAGGACTTACAATACATGTATTGTGAAATAAAATGAAATTTTGTGTTCCCCACAGTGGTCTCACAGGCAAAGAGCCATGCAAGCTGTAAGGGGCCCAGGTCAGCCAGGTGGGCTCCTGCTGCGCTGGGAAGATGCCCTGTAGCTGCTCCCGCCTGTGTCGCAGAACTCACAGCTCCTCACCCCTCACACACGACCAGAAAAAAACAGCCTGGAATGTTCACAACAAGACAAACTGGTCTAATTCTTCTGTCCCTAGTAGAATCCCAGGAGATTGATTAGCCCTTCCAATCGTTGCTTCCTCTCACACACAGATGGCAGCAGAATATTACTGTCTGCTCCGTTACAACACTGCCCTGATGTATTGATCGACATAACCTCTCCCCAGCACCCACCCCCTGTTGTAAAAATGTATTTAAGATCTTCCGAAATAAAGGGGCTTTGGAGCAGTTTATCAGAACATGCGAATGGGCTGCTCCTGGATCATGGTCCTTCGTAAGACACTGAATAACATTTTTCCTTAAATTCAATGGCCGTGTTGACTTCAGGTGATAGTACAAAATGGCATTTAGTGAAAAGTGAGTCTACGTCACTTTTTTGTTTCTCACCCCTCTGCGTCCACTGCTGATTGGTTTCTCAGGTTTTCTCTGTAAGATGCAGACTGAATCCCATAAATGCCCTTTTTACCTTTTTTCTTTTTATTATAAAACACAAATGGCACTATACTATCAGTGTGTCATGGGGTCTACAGACAGAATTATAGTTCCCTGTAATTGGTCTCCTCACAGTGGAGCCTGACCCAACCCCTTGGGTCTATCATAGCAGGACTATGATTGGATTAGGTTTTGGGGACATATCAAGGGCTGAGCTGAAGTGAAAACCCAGATTCCCTGGTGCCTGCCTCTCAGGCTTCCCTCCATTACCTTGTCTGTCCGCTAAAGTCCTGTCTCTGAATATCATCAGAGCTAGCTTAGCAGATCTGCCACTCCACCCCCGCCGCCCCAACACCACCAGCACACAGAGCCCCGTCGGCATCATTGGCCCCCATTTCTCCTTTTTGAGAAATCACACCAGCCCCATTCTGGAAAACTCCAGGGCAGAGTGAGTAACCACCACGAGTCACAGAGGGGCCTGCTGTCTGGGCTCCCCTGGGTGGGGTAGGTCTTGCCTCCATGCTAGTAGGGGCCTTGTGGAAGGAAAACCCTGCTTCTTCGAATCCGCTCCCCTCTGGTGCCGAGTTGAGCAGGGGCCCTTTCCGAGGCCTCCAGCACTGGCCTGGGCCCTGCAGGAAACAAGTTGGCCCTTGTTGCCAGGGGAACTCAGGAGATCCTATCACCGGCCCGTTTTGCGGGGACCCTGGAGCCTTTCCCAGTGAATGAGGCTGTTGTGTGCTCCCTCCTGAGTCAGAGCCCTCCTGTCTGGGCGGCGGCGGCAGCAGAGCGGAAGGGAGAGGACTCACCGTGATGAGCCGGATGCAGTGGTCGGCAGACGTGCCCTGGACGCACAGGAGGGAGGGCTGGATACCAGCTTCCTGGAAGGCCTTGCTCATGTCGTTGCATTTCTGCTGCTCTGGGTCTGAGGTGGTACACCACCGCACCTCCATCCCACTGAGCGCTGGAGGCAGAAGACAGTGAGGCCCTGTTCCCCCTGCACCCCCAGCCCACGGCCCCCACCGTGGAGGGTGGTTCCAGTGGCTCTGTGTGACCCCATCAGCATGTAGAGCCCGTCCTCTGCCACAGCCTTGCCCTCCCACTGGGAGGGACTGAGGCACAGAGAGGTGTTACACTGGGAAAGAGCGAAGCTGTGTTCTGGCATGTGCATATCCCTGCACTGGGCAGGTGGAGCGGCTCAGAGGCCGACCCTGTACAGAGGCCAGGGCAGCCCTCCCAGGGCAGCATCTCAGCTCTCCCCTCCCTCCCCACCATCCTGGGGTGCAGCTTGGTGGGTAGAAGGAGCACTGGCTGGGGAGTCTCAGCTCAGTGACAAGGCAGTTTTCTGCCCTTCTTTGGGCCCCTATGTCCCCCAGGAAGAGGGTTTTGGACTGGGTGCTATCATTCAGCAGTGTCCTTGGGCCCACATGAACTGGGACATGACACTGGGAAGCGGCTGTGGCTGCCCTTGAGGAGGCTTGCACCCTCTTGGAGCAGCTGTGACTACGTTTGCTGCAAACCACCCTCATCCCAGGCCCTGGTCAAGGGAAGGCTGAAGAGTCAGCCGGTTGGGTTCAAGTTCCTGCCCTTCCAGCTGGTGACTTCAGGCAGCTTATTCGACCTCTTGGAGCTTGTTTTGTCATCTGAGAGAGCAGATGAGAAAACCCACCTTCTGGGTTGTAAGTAAACCTGTGTAGGGGACACATGGGTTCTCATCGGGCTTCTGCTTAGGCACCTCCTCCTAGGGAGACCCTGTGGGGTCCTGTGACCTGACCAGGTTAGAGTCCCAGGGAGCTCCCAGCCTGGGGCCCTGCAGAAGTGCCGGCATTCCCTGAGGTGGTTGCCTTCGCAGACCTGGGCTCCTCCATCCTCACCTAGCCCAGCCAAGACTGCCGGGAGCCCTGTGCTCACGCGCGCCTTTGGGTCCAGTTCCTGCGCGCAGGGACCAGGCCACCCTCTCACAGCAGCCTGTGCTTCCCATCCCCTCAAGGGTCAAGGCTGCTGGCTTCTTTACAGCCTCCCTTCCACCCCCTCCGCAGCACCCTGGAATGTGGGTCTTCCCTCCCCTCCCGGCTTCAAGACCGCACCCTGGTGGGACTGGCAGTTGCAGAGCTCAGCCCGGGTGGCCGGTCCATTTTTGTACTGATGAGGTCGAGGCTGTGCGGTGAGCCCATCCTTTCAGCGGTCCCCGCGCGCGACCCCTGCGCGCGAGCTCTCGGAGACCCGCCCGCGCCCCCTCCTCCATCCTTCCAGCCAGGCTCCGAACCCTAGGCGCTTCTAGCCCTCTTGCAGGGCGCCCTGGAGGGTCTCCCAGGAGGTATCTCGCAACCCTTCTCCTCCAATCCCTCCAATCTTCTCCCGCCTCCCTTCCGGCGGGGGCCTCCGGAGAGGTAGAGTCTCTCTGGTCGCCAACCCCTCGGCCTTCCACGTCTATCAAGAGCGTTTGCCCTTCGGGACTACGCCCCCCTCCCCCACCCCTCCCAGCAACACTTCTAGGCTCTCTTGTCCACGCCCCTGGCCGCGCATCTCTCTGGCGGGTCACAAGGCCCGCTTTTTCAAGGTCCAGTTCAATGCCGCTTCCTCCAGGAAGGCTTCCAGACATCCCCGCCTGCCCGGATCAGTGTTAGTCTCCTCCATCGTTCCACCCGCGCCTCGCGCCTTTCTACGCCTCCCCCCTTTCCCGGAAGACGCGGGTTCAGGACACAATTCCCAGCCCGAGGACCCTGCTCCGGGGCCTGGAGGGCTCGGGCTCCTGCTCCTGCTCCCACGGCGGGGCGGAGGGGCCTCACCAGTGCGTAGAGCCAGGAAGAGGCACACAGCCACGTTCGGGCCCCGCATGGCGATGTAGAGCTAGCTGGGGTCGGTTGGGTGCGGGCTGTCTACGTCTGGGTCCGAGTGGGTCACCAGCAGCCAGGGCTCTCTCCCGCCTTCCTCCCTGGCACTGGCCGGCAACTACTTAAATGCAGCCGGGGCGTGCCTCGATGGTGCCCACGCCCCGGGCGCGCCCGCCCACCAGACTGGACACCTGGCTGACCAGACTAGCCTTGGCCTTCTCTCTGCCGCCCCCTGCTGGAGTCTCGGCTGGAGTAGGGGTGGTGGTGGGCGAATCTAACACCGGTGCTCCGGGCCCTTGGCGCTGGGAAAGCACATTCGCTGTTCCTGAGAGTGAGGCTGCTGCTCCCAGGCCCCGCCCGCTATCCCGCTCACAGGCTGTTCTAGGGCTCAATCCCCTCAACAATCGGCCCTGTATTCCAGAGCATCCTCCCCTCCTCTTTTCCTAGAAAGACCCCACATATCATGTCTGGAGAGGGAAAAGCTCAGATTTGAAGGAAAGATGTAGTTAGAATTCCAAGGTTTCCATTGGAAGGAAGCTCCAAGCCATTGAATTCATTCACTAGCCTTTTTTTATATATAATTTATTTTGGTATTTGCTGCAAACCACCCTCATCCCAGGCCCTGGTCAAGGGAAGGCTG
>JAQQAC010008350.1:30778008-30790154 GCA_029783875.1 Phataginus tricuspis | reverse complement strand
TTTTGAATTCGGTTTGCTAATATTTTGTTGAGTATTTTTGCATCTACGTTCATCAGGGATATTGGTCTGTAATTTTCTTTTTTGGTGAGGTCTTTGCCCGGTTTTGGTATTAGAGTGATGCTGGCTTCATAGAATGAGTTTGGAAGTATTCCCTCCTCTTCTATTTTTTGAAAAACTTTAAGGAGAATGGGTGTTATTTCTTCTCTATATGTCTGGTAGAATTCAGAGGTGAATCCGTCAGGTCCGAGGGTTTTGTTCTTGGGTAGTTTTTTGATTACCGATTCAATTTTGTTGCTGGTGATTGGTCTGTTTAGTTTTTCTGTTTCTTGCTTGGTCAGTCTTGGAAGGTTGTATTTTTCTAAGAAGTTGTCCATTTCTTCTATGTTTTGCAGCTTGTTAGCATATAGATTATCACAATATTCTCTTATAATTCTTTGTATTTCTGCGGGGTCCGTCGTTATTTTTCCTTTCTCATTTCTGATTCTGTTTATGTGTGTAGATTCTCTTTTTCTCTTAATGAGTCTGGCTAGGGGTTTATCTATTTTGTTTATTTTTTCAAAGAACCAGCTCTTGGTTTCATTGATTTTTTTCTATTGTTTTATTCTTCTCAATTTTATTTCTTCTCTGATCTTTATTATGTCCCTCCTTCTGGTGACTTTGGGCCTCATTTTTTCTTCTTTTTCCAATTTCAGTAATTGTGTCTTTAGACTATTCATTTGGGAATGTTCTTCCTTCTTTAAATAGGCCTGGATCGCAATATACTTTCCTCTTAGAACTGCCTTTGCTGCATCCCACAGAAGTTGTGGCTTTGTGTTGTTGTCATTATTCTCCATATATTCTTTGATTTCTGTTTTGATTTGGTCATTAACCCATTGATTAATTAGGAGAATGTTGTTAAGTCTCCATGTACTTGTGAGCCTTTTTGATTTCTTTCTAAAATTTATTTCTAGTTTTATTCCTTTGTGATCTGAGAAGTTGGTTGGTAGGATTTCAATATTTTTGAATTTACTGAGGTTCTTTTGGTGGCCAATATGTGGTCTATTCTGGAAAATGTTCCATGTGCACTTGAGAAGAATGTGTATCCTGTTGCTTTTGGGTGCAGAGTTCTGTAGATATCTGTTAGTTCCATCTGTTCTAGTGTGTTGTTCAATGCCTCTGTGTGTTTACTTATTCTCTGTCTGGTTGATCTGTCCTTTGGAGTGAGTGGTGTGTTGAAGTCCCCTAAAATGAATGCATTGCTGTCTATTTCCTCCTTCAATTCTGTTAGTATTTGTTTCACATATGCTGGTGCTCCTGTGTTGGGTGCATATGTATTTATAATGGTTATATCTTCTTGTTGGACTGACCCCTTTATCATTATGTAATGTCCTTCTTTATCTCTTGCTACTTTCTTCATTTTGAAGTCTATTTTGTCTGATACAAGTACTGCAACACCTGCTTTTCTCTCTTTGTTGTTTGCATGAAATATCTTTTTCCATCCCTTCACTTTTAGTGTGTGTATATCTTTGGGTTTGAGGTGAGTCTCTTGTAAGCAGCATATAGATGGGTCCTGCTTTTTTATCCACTCTGTTACTCTGTGTCTTTTGATTGGTGCATTCAGTCCATTTATTTTTAGGGTGATTATTGATAGATATGTACTTATTGCCATTGCTGGCTTTAGATTCATGGTTACCAAAGGTTCAAGGGTTGCTTCTTAACTATCTAACAATCTAACTTAACTTTCTTGTTAAGTTATTATAAACACCGTCTGGTGTTTATTTCTCTCCCTTCTTATTCTTCCTCCTCAATTCTTTATATACGAGGTGTTTTATTTTTTGCCTTTAGTTGGTATTTGGATGGTCTGCTTTCTTTGCCATGATTTTATTTTCTCTGGTGACATCTTTTTAGCCTTAGGGGTGCTTCCCTGTAGAGCAGTCCGTTTAAGATATCCTGTAGTGGTGGTTTATGAGAGGCAAACTCTCTCAACTTTCGTTTGTCTGGAAATTGTTTAATCCCTCCATCATATTTAAATGATAATCATGCTGGATACAATATTCTTGGTTCGAGGTCCTTCTGTTTCATAACGTTAAATATTTCATGCCATTCTCTTCTGGCCTGTAAGGTTTCTGTTGAGAAGTATGATGATAGCCTGATGGGTTTTCCTTTGTAGGTGATCTTTTTTCTCTCTCTAGCTGCCTTTAATACTCTGTCTTTATCTTTGATCTTTGCCATCTTAATTATTATGTGTCTTGGTGTTGTCTTCCTTGGGTCCCTTGTGTTGGGAGATCTGTGGGCTTCTGTGGACTGCGAGAGTATTTCCTTCCCCAGCGTGGGAAAGTTTTCAGCAATTATTTCTTCAAAGACACTTTCTATCCCTTTTTCTCTCTCTTCTTCCTCTGGTACTCGTATAATGCAAATATTGTTCCATTTGGATTGGTCACACAGTTCTCTTAATATTCTTTCATTCCTAGAGATCCTTTTATCTCTGTCTGCCTCAGCTTCTCTGTATTCCTGTTCTATGATTTCTATTCCATTAACAGTCTCTTGCATCTCATCCAGTCTGCTGTTAAGCCCGTTCACTAGCCTCTTTTCAAGCATGTAGTGCACAAAGGGTCTGGGGATACATGGGTGAAGCTGGGTAGAAACTGTCCTGGCTTGGAAGGAGCTGGCAGTGGGGGATCTTACAGTCTGTGTGACTGCTTCTCCTAGGCCTAGAGAGGGGCAGGGACTTGTCCCGAGTCACACATTTAGTCAGAGACAGAGCTGGAACTATAACCCAGGTCCTGGGCACAGCCTGGCTCATTCCATCTTGCTTTTGAAGAGAAGACCACAATGGGGGAAGAAGAGGAAGCTGGAAAGAACAGAGGGAGATGACATGAGTAAGAGGATGAAGAAGGTGAGGGAAGAAAGGATGAGTTGTCTGTTTCTCTAGGACAGTGGTTCTCAAACTGTGTTCCCCTGACCAGCAGCATCAGCGTCATCTGGAAACCTGCTGGACGTGCAGATTCTCAGGCTCACCTCTGACCCATTGATCAAAAACTGTGGGAGTAAGGCCAACAATCAGAATAAAAATATTTTTGATTCTGGTGTACAGCAGAGTTTGAGAACCACTGTTCTAGGTAGACCAGAACTGTAGTTCCCTATGTTTGTTGCGACATGAGGAATGGACCCCAGAAACTGTTACTTAGTCATCCACTTCCATTTATGTCCTCAGCTGTGTCATCACCCCTATGAGCACCCAGGAAGGAGATCCTCCCTGTCGTGGGTATAGAGGACATGGTAATAAGAACACTGAATTTGGCAGCTGTTGGGCCTGCTCTGCTCCCTAGGGAGGGAACCCTGGCTCGCGACTATGCTGCTGATTATCACACACGGAGATGGTCAGCGGAAGCTATATGGGCTGGCCTTCAGGAGTCCTGAGCTCTGCTCTTTTGTTATGACTGACTCAGTGTGTGACCTTGGGCAAGTTCGTCCTCTCTGGGTTTCAATTTACCCATAGGTAAAAGGTAGGTTGTGATGGAGCCATTCTTCCCCCAATAGCTGTCTGCTCTGGAGAATCAGAGGCAGCCCTGTGTGGTGGAAGCTCTTACTCTATCCCTGGCTGGATCCATCAGGAGGAGGAGGCCCCTCTTTCTAACTCGAATAAAGGGACTAGCAGGTAGCCCTGGCAGAGGTGCTATGGGGATAGAATAAATAGAAGTGTCCTTAGCAAGTCTCACCCCGGGAGCAGCCAAAGGAACTGGCAAGATTTATAAGTCTTCCCATTAGCAAAATTCCAGGTGACACTGATAAGGTGTCAGACAGCTACAACCTAAGAGCTTGGGTGAGTTCTTTCACAATGAAGTCCTTTCCCTGTCTCTCAGGAGTCAGTCCTGAGCTGTGATTCATCAGGCAACTTGCTGTCTCTGGGCTTGAGGAACTACATCAGGCTCGTTTACCTGGCAGCATGGACATAGCTTTGTTTTGACATCTGTATGTAATGGGGAACTCTGCCTCAGCTTGAGCTTGTATCCTGCCATTTCTGGGGTGCAAACATACCTGGGTGTATCAGAGGAATGAGTGGGATGCAATGAGGGAATAATAAGCCAGTAATTTAACCGAGAGACAGCCTTAGAGAGGACCAGAAGTGTTGAGGATAATTTGGTCCCCATGCTGGACTCATCCTGAGGTTACAGGGTGTGTATAAAAAAATATGAGAACTGGTTTCACTAACCTCTGTAAGATGCTGAGGTCTAAGCAACATTGCTTTGAGGCCCCCAAATTCCATAGTATGAAATACAAAGAGCTCTCCTCCATTCTGTCAAAGATACAGCTCTGGCTCTCTAAGGATTCAGGGCAACCTCCAGCATGTAGCTTGCTTGTCAGGGAACTGAGGAGTGGTAGCAGATGCTATGGGATGGAACACATTAAAGACAGCCTCTGGGCACTGAGAAAGAAGAGGGGCCCTTTGACAGGGGTTAGAGAACCTGTGTTGGCAGGTGGGGGCTAATGAACCAGCAAAAATGTGAACAGGAATTTTAGGAAGATTATCTTTTCACTTAAACCATAATTTATATTTTTCTATTTCTGTGGGTAATAATGTCTTTGACTAATTAAGAATAGGTCCAAACCGTTTTTATTCCAGAGGACACTAGGAAGGGTTGGTAAGCAGAGAAAATTAGGTACGGTGAACATTTGAGCAGTAAATGTGTTATCAAAGGATATTACATGCTTATACTTGACGTCATTCACCATGTATTTGCTGTTTAATGAATCTGAATTTGCATATGAGATCAATGGTAGACATATAGAGCAAGTTTTGTGAATAAAAGCTTTTGCCTTTTTGCAAATATTTCTCTAAGAGGCTGGACTCAGGGGGAGGCCCTGTGCCTTTGGGGTATGTGCTATTCTATGTGCAAGCTTTTCAAAGGCGGATTCTGTGCTTGTTCTCTGTACTCATGACAGGGACTTGAAAGGGAGGATGATTTTGTAAGAGTGAACTATTAAGTATTAGGACATTATTAACTATTGTTCAAGTGTCTCATGCTGCCGAGGGGTAAGGACTGAAAAGAACTACAGAATTTGGGGACTAGAAGGTCCCAGACAGCTCTAAGCAGTTCCAGGGGCATGGCAAGGGCTGAGGCTTGGTCAGGAGGCTGGACTTCCATGATGGCAGGGTGACAATTGGTCTACCACCATTCCCAACGTCTAGTATCATGTTTGGAATACAGCAGGCATTCAACAAATGCTTTATTTATTATAAATGAATGGAAAAGTGGACAGCTTCTCTTTCAACATATTTGGCTAAGAAAGGAAGAGAGGGTTTTCCCAGGGTATTCAGGCTCAAGGGAAATTTTAGTAGGAGACATTTGATCGTATAGTCAGAGCCCAAGCAGGTCGAAGCTGAAAGAGACTAAAGATACAGGAAAAGGGAGTAATTGAAGATGGGAGGAATAAGACCAGGAGGACAAGTGGAGAGGGCAACCTTGAAAGAAAAGAGAAAAAAAGAGATGGGAAATGAGAGAGGTGGCAAAGGCTCCAACGAAGCCAAACCTGATTTCAAGTGTAAGTCCGTCATCCCGGAGCTCAGTTTATTTTAATTATCAAACTACAAGGGTTTTTTTTTTTTCCCTGGAAGTTTTCCTTGCAGTCCAGACTTTTGAAATGTGGAAGCGGATTAAAAAGTTCCAAGATTAACTCTGGAGATACAGCTTTAAAGCTGTTAATAAATCTCCATCTATTTCATTGAATATAATATTTAATGTAAGTGGAAACTAGTATAAAAGAGGTAAAGAGTAAAGAAGTAAAATCAGGAATACTGTATTTGGCTCTATTACTAAGACTTTCAGAGGAATTATTCATACCCCAGCTATTTCCAAGGAGGGTTTCAGATTACTTATAATGAAAATGTACACATGAGGAAGATAAAATTGATACAAAAAGAGGAAAAATTATAAAGCATATTCAGGAAGGGAGATTATTCTACCAGGAACCAGAGGGGAAAGGACTATTACTGAGCAAAAAATCTGACTGATTAAGATTTATAGTCAGACCTTTTTATCCACTCCCACCCCCTTCTCCATCCCAAGTCTACCCATCTGCAAATGAAGTCACTGCCAATATTTATGCAAGGCTGTTTTCAGCCTATTAAAGCCACAACAGTAAGGATGACCATGCTGTACAGAGGCCTGCAGGCTCTGGAGGAGAGGAGGTGGGGACTCTGATCACGCGCCATGGGTACCTCACTGGGGCAGAGGAATCCACAAAGGCCTCCTAATCTATGACAAACCGTGTGTTTAGAAAGGTGAAAGCAACACGGGGAGCACATGTTCAGTATTAAGTGGGCACCCAAGAAGTACTGCAGGAATTCGGGCATCAAGAGATATAACTGGGGAGGCTTCTGCAGGATGGATTTTGAGCAGCCTTGAAGGTGAACTTCAGTAAGTGGACTTGGGTGGGGAAGACACAACTAGCAAAGATGGGAATGACCATTAGCCACAAGACAAATGATCAACAGCCACGGCGCAGGGTGTTTGAGTAAGTGGCATGACAGGGGAGGTAATTTATCTGACTGCATACTATGTTCCAGGAGCTGTGCTATACAGGTTAGAATTTGGGACCCATGGATGTCATTGAGGGGAAGCACGATGCCACATTCAGGAAAAGTCCTCTGGTGGGTGGCTGGGTCAGCAAGGGAGCAAATTAGAGACTGGGAGGTGATTGAAAAGGCTACTGCAATAGCCTGAGCCTGAGGTGAAAGACCTGCAGTGGAAATGATAGCAAGAAAAGTATGACATTAAGAAAGAATCAGTAATATGTGGTGGCTATATATTTGGGGAGGAGAAATGTCAGGAAGCACTGAGGTTAAAATGGGTGATGGGGGGAATATTCTGTTAGGTAACCACTATTACTAACCACAGGTAGAAACATAGCTAAAAGGTTAGTATTTTCCTAGTAAGGGTAAGTGAGGAATGTCACTTAAACTAGATCTGAAGCAAGCACTGAACTTTCAGAGGAAAAAAAAGGAATCTATCATCAAGAGATATCTTTTCTAATTTTAAATATCACTAGGGAAGTAGGTATTTTTGACTCACAAGATTTAGAAAACCTTTTTGTAGTTTTCTATGTGGAACATATGGGACTTCTGTCTTGTCTTTAGCCCTCCCATCTGTGAGGTAAATGAACCTAATTTTAGATATTCCAAAGGAAGATTACATCACTTGTTCTCATTTTTTCTTCCATCAGAAAACTTTGTTTCACATGCCAATTGTTTCATGTGCTGACTTCTATACAGTTAAAAAAAAGGATTTTACTGTAGTAAAAACTGTCCAAATGAAACTGGCAACTAACAGTTAATAAGCAGAAATAGGGATGGATATGTTCAAGTAGTTTATTCCTACTTTGGGTGAACAACAGTAGTTCCTAAGATTTATTCTAGAGCTAATTTAAAGGAGTGACCCAATTTGTTTTGAAAATACACGTGAGAAAATCAAGTCATTTTGTGATAAGAATGGAAAAGACTGACAGGGCTTTGTGTCAACTACATGCGAAAAGGCTGAGCATCAAGCCAATCAACCAGGGAGCGAGCTCTGGTTCAAGGATTCCTTAAGGATGATGCAGTAGAATTAGATTTCTGTTGATTACATGCTATTAGTAATACTTAGATGCAGAAAGATTACTACCTAAAGAAAATTAGTAGTTAATATTGTTTTATAAAACAAACTACAATCCTTTGGCTAAACTAGATTTTCTCAAAAGATTAGGGCTGTCTCCATGGACTATTTTCTAAATTGTAAGGCTATTAGACAATCTCATGTTTAATGAATGGCTGTTTTCATTTGTTGCTATTTTCTGTATCACTCATTTGCTATTTTCTGTTACTATCTTGCTATTTTCATATTACTATTTTCTTCTCATTTACTACTGTCCTAAATAGACTACATTTATTTCCCTTAGGACACCAGCAATGAGCAGAGATGTGAGAATGGCTTATGAAATCTTGGTATCTTTCAGTTCCATGTTTAAGGTTGAGTTAGAGATGAATTTGGTTGTCAAAGTCACAGCATCTCTGCCAATGTAGGGATCCTCAGGAGATGATAAGCATGGTTATAGGGCCTGAGATTGGCGCATCCAAGGGTTAGTGGATCATCTGTTATTCCTAGAAACTTGAAATTCTAAAAATCCTAAACTGCTTGTTTGTTCAGTCTCTTACTTTAGGCACAAATTTGTTCTATGAACAGGCATGAAGTCTATTATTCTGCATTTAAAGTTTGTTTTAGGATGATAGGCTTCTGTGCAACTGCCAAAACATGTGGATGCTCAGTAGAGATGGAGGTGGGACAGGGGTCACAGCTGTCAGATCAGACCCATTTCTAGTTACGCTCCCTGTTCCTGCAGGCCTTACATTGCAAAGAAGTACAAAATTACAGTGGGGAAAACTGGAAACAATCCATGTCTTTCCATATGTGAACAGATAAAATGAATAGTATATTCATAAAATGGATTACTATTCAGCAATGAAACATAACAAATTATGGATACATGCAGCAACATGGATAAATCTTGGACTCATTTTGTTAAGTAAAAGCATCCACACTCAAAATGATACCTATTATATAATTCCATTTATATGATATTCTGGGAAAGGCAAAACTATAGGCACTGAGAAAAGGTCAGTGGTTGCCAGACAGTGCAGGTGGGAGGAGTTATTGGCTACATAGGGGTCAGCATGCGAAATTTATGGGATGACGGAGTTGTTACATGACTCCATGCAGATGTCAAAACTCAAAGAATTCGACTGTATATAAATTTGAAAACCATATAATAAGAAAGGATAGTGGCTACCCTTGGAGTCAAGAGTAGTGACTAAGAGGGAGCTGAGAGGGGCACCAGGGCAGCTGGTCATGCTATTTTTTAAGCTTCTTGCTGGTTGTTATATGGTGATGTTGGTTTGTAAAAATTGAGGTATATGTACACTTACTATATTACTAACTGTTGTATATGTATGTCATGATACTTAAATGAAAAGTAACAAAAAAAGATAGTGGGAAGAGAATTCCTGCCTTCTCTGTTCTCCTTCCTCTTTTCCTGTTCATTAACACTATAGGTAGTAGACACTGCTGGATAGAGTGCGAAGCTCCCTGGTTAGGTTTGGTACCTGTCACTAAAAATTTCAAACAATATCACATTACCTGACCACTAACTCTGTTCACAATGCTGTTTAGCAGACCGGGGTTTGTTTCACCAGCTCTCAGGTAACTATATTTGGGGTTGGGGGAGATGAAGAAAGTGCCAGTAGTGGAAAGTCAGTGAGAAAGTAGTCAATGAGTAAGCAGTGACTATTCTAAGTCAAAGTGGAAGAAAATGTATCTCATCTGGGAAATTTATCTTTTTAAAAAATTAAAAAAGTTATCTTTTTCAGGCCTGTTTCTAGATTCTCAAATAATAAGTGTTAAGTGTTCTGGGACATCGCTAGGGACTGTTCAATCTAGCACTGTGCAGAGATGTGAGAATGGCTTATGAAATCTTGATGTCTTTCAGTTCCATGTTTAAGGCTGAGTTAGGGTAGGTCAAAGTCACAGCATTTTTGACAGTGTAGGGATTCTTAGAAGAGATGATAAATATTACAGGGACTGAAATCTAACAAATTTAAAATTCTGTCAAAAAATCTTCTTTATAGGTAATGAAGAATGGTGGACCATATTCTTCTCTCTCAGTCTTCAGCTACCAACCATAAACACACTCCAGAGCAAGAACAGGTATCAAGAGTCAAGTATCAGATGCTGTAACTGGTGTTCTATACATACTGCTTTATTTAACCTTTGTAACAATCCTGGAAGGTAGTCATTCAAACCCCACTTAAAATAAGACAAAATAAAGGCTCAGGTTAATTTGTACAAGGGGAGCTGAAACAATTCCAGGATCTGATTCCAAAGGAAAAGGGAATTAACTTTTAGAATTAACTTTATGCTAGCCCCCTTTATTTGTAAAAACATTGAGTCTGAAAATATCTCAATTTTACAGATAAGTAAACAGAAAGAAGACATGACTTGGCCAAGGTTAGTTACTTGACCAGTAAGAGGCAGAGCTGGTCTTCTAATCAAGCTGATTCCATAGCCTACAATCTTCACAATACAGTACCCTGCTGCCCAAGCCAGGGAGAGCTATACTATGCAATTCTGGAGGAAGATAAATGGAATCTTCAACACTGGCCTGAAACACCAGAATCTAAAAAAAGTGACATTGGTTTTTCCCTGTATTTCAAACATTTCAATAAATTTCTCAAATTTATTGACATTTACTTTCTTTTAACCAGTAATTGAAACCTCGGGGGCTGAATAATCCACTAAATTCAGCTCCAAAGAATGAGAGGAAAAGGAAAATGGTAGAAAAACCACTGTTCCAGGAGTCAGGAGTTAAAGGTTCTAATCCTGGATCTGTTTCTTATTTGCAGTGTAACTTTGATTAAGACATGAGGATCCTCTGGGCTTCTGTTTCACGACATATAAATTAGGAGTATCAAGGCAGAGAATCCTGGAAGGTAAGTTGTTTACTCTCAAACTTTAAAAAACAAATTTTCCTCATCAGTAAAGTCCCCAAAGAACCTTGGTTTTTAAGTTCTATGTAGTGATTTAGCAGATATTTGTTAACCAGAGTATGTTCTGTTGGAATGAGCTCTGCAAGCTTGCTTCCATCATTTTTATTTTTGCCAACCTAAGGATATTTAGGAGCATATTACAATATGAAATATTTCATAAAACGTTTGAGACATTATTATCTGTGTATTAGAATAGTGGGCCTTTTTCTAATGAATACCTAACGGAACTTCTTTGGCTCTAAAGAGGTTCATTCTTTGTATGTCACTGTGATGGTGCTAGACTGACTTGTTCCCAAGAAATAGTCATTTCAGGTGTGATGGGAGCGACTTGTTCTATGGGTCTGTCTGTACTTACTGTGTGACTCTGGGTAAGGATGTTCATCTGGTATATCGTCATCTGTAAAGGGACACTAAAATAACACAATTTAAGTTATAGTGCCTTAGATAGTATGGGCTGAAAAGGGAGGCAGCCAGTATATTAGAAAGAGCCTGGGGCAGAGAGACTTGCATACAAATGCTAAGCCCTGCTGCTCACTAGCGAAGTCATGTTGGGAAAGTGATTTCACTAAAGCAGTATAGTAGGGCTAGTAACTTTTATCATGATCTTTTTCCTAAATTAATATATTTAGGTGGCTGCTGCATAGAAGTGCTAAGCAATTAGTATTTTTATTAGTAATTCTATGCAATCTAGAAAGCTGAAAAGTATATATGTATTTTTTTTACAAAAAAATCACGTAACAAGGACATTGAGAAAGTAATGTAACATATATTTTAACACACAAATGGTATCATTTTATAACCTCTTGACATTTTACATGTGATCAGTATATACTTTAAAATGGCTTATGCTGTGGTTTAAGGTGCATGGCTTATGGCTCTTGCTGTAAGGTGACTTCTGGGGCTTTTGATACCATTTTACAAGTTTTTTTCCAGTATCTTTATGTTTCATAACAACCTAACATAAACATGGATTTAGTGTAACAGCTATAGTGTATATTTCGATGCCTTAACACATCCAACTCCAGAACCTACCGAAGAAATTTTGGCTAGGTTGCCTAATGGCCCTTGAACTAATTTATAAATTATGTGATGCCCCAAACTGTTCCAAGAAAACTGTCTAGTAAAAGAACTTTTTTCCTTTAGAATTCAAGACACATTTAACATGTGGATTTTACAATCAAGTTTATTAGCTGTTCTCCTCTTTCTCATAAATGGAATGGATACTGTTGATAATTCTTTACAAACCAGTACTCATTTGTTTAAGAAGCTGTAATGAGGAGGCTGTCAAAAACACATATTTAATAACTCCAAAAAAAAGCAATGGGAAGCCAAACAATATTCTTAATTAATACAAAAGACCAGAGAAACTGATTTTTGAAGTCACATCTACTTTTTGCTAAGATTTCCTAAAATTGCTCACCATGAAGATCTGCGCAACTCTAGTGCAGAGCAGCTATGAGAGATGAAAGGTGTGCCATCTGAGGGGAAAATGCTCACACACATAAGGCTTTTTTGCCTGTTTACCTAGTGATGAAAGGGAACTGGAAGGAGAGGGAGAGGACAAAATCCAAACCCAATGACAAGAACAAGA
>JAQQAC010008350.1:30622990-30777998 GCA_029783875.1 Phataginus tricuspis | reverse complement strand
GAAGGAGAGGGAGAGGACAAAATCCAAACCCAATGACAAGAACAAGAGTAAGAACAACAACAAAAAAAATCCCAGGAAGCATCAGAAAACATCTGTAGAAAAGAGGAGAACATGCCCATACTTTTAACATGAATCTAATTTCCCTAAAGGTTTCTTCCCACAACCACCACACACCCATTTTCGTTTCACATGATTAAGGAAGATAAAGTCTAAACAATTAATATTTAATTTAAAAACAAACAAAAAGTTGAGAGTAGGTGGCAAAAGAAAAAAATATATTTTAAATATATATGTGTGTGTGTGCAACTATGTAAAGAAAATAATTCCCATAGTTACAGAGTTTAGTTAAAGAAAGTTTTATATATATTTATATATATATATTTTTTATTATAACAAAATAGGCAGTTATTGTGGGTAAAATATTCATTAAAATCTGACGCCTAAGAAACATTTAAAGTTTAGACTATGAATTGGACTCCTTTTCCATTGCCATGATTACATTACCACTGTAATATCTGTATTTATGTCTATGAAATTTTCTCAACCTATGTGTAAGAAGTGAGCCCCCTAGCACCTAAACAGGCTTCAATTCAGAAAATGTGATAGATCATTATGTATGAACCTTTTGTAAGACACTAAAAATAGTGTTGCACAAGTAGATTAAGAACATTTAAAGATTGTTATTCCTAGTAAATGTATAAAAAAAAAGACCTTAAGCAACAGAAGACTTTAAGAACTCTTATGCAAAATGAATAACCCTTGTGAAATTATGAAAGTTAACTTAGACATTAACTTTGAAATTAAAAAACATGTATTTTCCTTATTTGTCTATAATGAAATATTTCCTCTGATAACAGAAGTCAATTGAGAAAAAGACTTGAGAGCTAATATATTGGCCAAACCATGCTATTAAGTTAAGCGTGCATTGTTGAAGTTTACTAAATCACTGATGAACACCACTTCTGAAATTTATAAAGAATGTATATAAAGCTTTTCTGAAAATCTCTTAAAGTTACTTTCCCTTAAACATTAAGGAATTTTACCACAATTTCGTCTCCCCAAATCCTTAATAGCTGGTCAGGCCATTCCATCTTCAGTTCTGAAAAATGGCCACAAACCAATAGTGACATAAAATAATACAGATGCTACAGTCTGAAGGAGACACTATATGTCAAAAGCAGGCGCAGCTGCAGACCATGATGAGTGGTGTATAAATCAACGCGGGAAGAGTACTGAAGACAGATTCCAGAAGGAGAGGGCAAAGACGTATCAAAGAGAATGTGGAAAAGAGAAACAGAGAAACACCAGTCCTCATAACTTTTCTTTTGCTGTAACCCAGATGTAAGGACCAGACTGTTCTTCTATGATCTGCTTCACTTGGTTGTAAATGTCTTCCAGTGTATCTCCCTGTACAATAGCTGTAATTATAGAAAGAAAATCAGAAACCTTTATTAACTGTCTATTTACCATTGCAATCACTGGTGAAATAGTAGAAGCTAAATCTTAGGAAGAGTTACTCATCCAGAGAGAGACACCATTAATGTACTGTTTGCTTAGTAAAAATTGCTCATTTCATTAATTTTTCTATTACCAAAATATGAAATAATTTGTATAAAAATTAATCAGAAAGTAAGATTTGGCAAACTTTACTTTGTTCTGTGTATTGGGAAATACACACTGAAGGAGTTAAAGGCAAAAGGGCACTTGCAACTTACTCTTTAATGTCTTAGGAAAAAAATTATATATGTGTTAAAATGTTTAACACTTGGAAAATATGAATGAGGAATACATGAGAATTGCCAGTTCTTTTCTTGTGATTTTTAAGTTTGAAATTATTAAAAAAAAAAAAAGGAACATGGGTTACACCACCATGACACTTAACAGAGTACCAAGTGTGAACACCTAAAATAAGCTGATCAATATTTCAGAAAAAAATGACAAAAACCTGTCCAAAGATACCTGAGTCATGATTTAAAGGACAAAATGAATGACAAGATTATTTGGGAAATGTTACCCACTCTTTTTAAACAAATAATAATCTTAAAATGGATCCAAATTTTAAAAGGAAAAGTGTCAATTTCATAGAAGAAATCAAGTCTGAATCAACCTTTTCTCTGCTCAAATATGAATTATTCCCACACATGTCATCTTAACAACCTAAAACACCAAATTTCAGGATCCCTCACCACCACTGCCTAGGTTAGATGAATTATTCTGAAAATGATTTTACTAATTATTACTGGTATATGTGCACAGTTCAAAATCCATTTCAATGAGTTGGTTCATATGGCTCCAAAGCAAAATTCTGTCATAACTGGCCCTGCCACACATGATGCCAACCTGTGAAATGCTCAGTAAATTCTTGTTCCAGTTTCATGGCTCTCTCAAACGTCTTTCTGGCTTGTTCTTCTGTTAGACGCTTATTCATTTCCCTATGCAAATAAATTCAGATATTGGTAATTACTACATTATAATACTTTTGAAAAAAGATGACAATGGGAGAAGACAAGAAACACAGACTCATACAAAGTTGAACTCTGGTGAGAATATGAGTGTCACTAAAAACTAGATTCAGTCACTGAATATGCAGCTTCATATGTAGAATGACAAAAAGGTTCCAACACAGTTTTGCATTGGTTCAAAGCAGCCAAAAACACATAAGATTAATTCACCAGTTTTGACTCTGATGAAAAATTCATATTAAAATATGACTTACAGATCTACCTACTAATTTACATACATACACATTTTAAACAATACCATAAGAATGCATCAGCATTCTTGCTAGGATTAAAGATGGCGGCGTGAGAGGTGAGACATAGGCTTCCTCCTAAAACCGCATATAATATGAAAATATAATTAATACAACTAATCCTGAAAGAGCAACAGGAAAAAGGACTGAGCCAGACTGCATACACCTGGAGAAAAGAGCAGACCTCACAGAACAGGGTAATGTACCAAAGCTGTGGCCTGGTGGGACCCAAGCCCTTCCCCCACCCCAGCTCACCGACGAGAAGAAAAGAAACCGAGCAGGGAGGGAGTGGAGGCCTGGGACCACTGAATACCTAACTGCAGAGATCTGCTCTTGGAGCACAAACCTACAATTCATGGTGCTTGCATGATACTCTTGTGATTATGGGGTTGGAAAGCTAAGACAGGAAGAATTCCTGGAGAGACTGAGATTCTAGCCATTGGTGGAAAGCAGGGAACCGTATCAGGCTGCTCTAGGACAAAAGAAAGGTGGGCAGTCTGAGAGACTTCCTAACAAGGAAGCCCTTAGCAAGAGGGTTGCTAAAGGGGCAAGGATTGCACAGAGCTTACTGCTCAGGAGAGAGGACAGGTACACAAAATTGTCCGGGTACACTCTCCCAGCAGGTTGGGAGCTTTGCCATATAGGCTCTCATATTTAAGGAGGAAAAAGAATCTTCCTCCTTAGACAACCTTCAGGTGCTCCAGCTCCCTGGTAGGTTACATAGCTCCAAGGACCCCTCCGTGATATGCAGCCTACTGTGCCTTTCTCCTGGCCAGCCCAACCTGGCTAGCAAACTGGCAAACCCTACTACCCTGCTGTTAGGCTGGCCAGAGGGAAGATTTGTGTACAGCAACTACAAATGCAAAGCATGGAGGCTTATACCTGTGTGCTCAGTCCACTGGTCCAGGCAGTGGAGACAGGCATAGCAGCTGGGTAGCAGGAAACAGCTCTTTCGTGCCCCCAATACTACTCCCCTGTGACCCCCCACATTGCTTCAAGGGCTGAGAAGCTCCAGGGAGTGGAGCTTCAGGGCACTAGAGGGTGCCATATACAAATATGAAACGCCAAAGGAATCTGGTTCAGAGTAAAATTATTAATACCACTCCTGAGAAAGATTTAAATGACATCGACTTCATGACTCTTCCTGAAAGGGAGTTCAAAATAAAAATCATTAACATGCTCATGGAGGTACAGAAAGATATTCAAAAACTCAGGAACGAATTCCGGTTGGAGATCCAATTGTTGAAGAGCACAATGGATGGTATTAAAAGCAGACTGGATACGGTGGGGGAGACGATAAATGAAATAGAAACTAGAGAAGAGGAATACAAAGAAGCTGAGGCACAGACAGAAAAAAGGATCTCTAAGAATTAAAGAATATTGAGAGAACTGTGTGACCAATCCAAACGGAACAATATTCGCATTATAGGGGTACCAGAAGAAGAAGAGAGAGAAAAAGGGATACAAAGTGTTTTTGAGGAGGTAATTGCTGAAAACTTCCCAAATCTGGGGAAGGAGATAGTCTCTCAGGCCATGGAGATGCACAGATCTCCCAACACAAGGGACCCAAGGAAGACAACACCAAGACATATAGTAATTACAATGGCAAAGATCAAGAATAAGGACAGACTATTAAAAGCAGCCAGAGAGAGAAATAAGATCACATACAAAGGAAAGCCCATCAGGCTATCATCAGACTTCTCAACAGAAACCTTACAGGCCAGAAGGGAGTAGCATGATGTATTTAATGGAATGAAGCAGAAGGGCCTTGAACCAAGAATACCTTATCCGGCAAGGTTCTCATTTAAATATGAAGGAGCAATTAACCAATTTTCAGATAAGCAAAAGCTGAGAGAATTTATCTCCCACAAACCATCTCTACAGTGCATTTTGGAGGGACTGCTATAGATGGAAGTGTTCCTAAGGTTTAATAGCTGTCACCAGAGGTAAAAAAACCACAGTAGAGAAACTAGAACAGCTAATTACTAAGGAAATGCAAAAATTAAAATAACTATCTCCAAAGTCAATCAAGGGATAGACAGAGTACAGAATATGATACCTAATATATAAAAAATGGAGGAGGAAGAAAAAGGAGGAAGAAAAAAAAAGAACCTTTAGATTGTGTTTGTAATAGCATATTAAGTGAGTTAAGTTAGACGCTTAGATAGTAAGGAAGTTAACCTTGAACCTTTGGTAACCACGAATCTAAAGCCTGCAATGCCAATAAGTACATACCTATTGATAATCACCCTAAATGTAAATAGACTGAATGCACCAATCAAAAGACATAGAGTCACTGAATGGATAAAAAAACAAGACCCATCTATATGCTGCCTACAAAAGACTCACTTTAAACCCAAAGACATACACAGGCTAAAAGTGAAGGGATGGAAAAATATATTTCATGCAACTAATAGGGAGAAAAAAGCAGGAGTTGCAGTACCTGTATCAGACAAAATAGACTTCAAAACAAAGAAGGTCACAGACAAAGAAGGACATTACATAATGATAAAAGGGTCAATCCAACAAGAAGATATAACCATTATAAGTATCTATGCGCCCAACACAGGAGCACCTACATATATGAAACAAATACTAACAGAATTAAAAGGAGAAATAGAATGCAATGCATTCATTCTAGGACACTTCAACACTCCACTCACTCTGAAGGACAGATCAACCAGACAGAAAATAAGTAAGGAGACAGAGGCACTGAAGTACACTATAGAACAGATGGACCTAACAAGACATCTACAGAACTCTACACACAAGAGCAGCAGAAAACACATTCTTCTCATGTACGCATGAAACATTTTCAAGAATAGATCATATACTAGGCCACAAAAAGAGCCTCAGTAAATTAAAAAAGATTGAAATTGTACCAACCAGTTTCTCAGACCACAAAGGTATGAAACTAGAAATAAATTATGCAAAGAAAATGAAAAATCCCACAAACACATGGCGGCTTCATAACATGCTCCTAAATAACCAATGGATCAATGACCAAATAAAAACAGAGATCAAGCAATATATGGAGACAAATGACAACAATAATACAACAGCGCAAAACCTGTGGGACGCAGCGAAGGCCATGTTAAGAGGGAAGTATATTGCAATACAGGCCTACCTCAGGAAAGAAGAACAATCCCAAATGAACAGTCTAAACTCACAATTAATGAAACTAGAAAAAGAAGAACAAATGAGGCCCAAAGTCAGTACAAGGAGGAACATAATAAAGATTAGAGCATAAATAAATAAAATCGAGAAGAATAAAACAATAGAAAGAATCAATGAAAGCAGGAGCTGGTTCTTCGAGAAAATGAACAAAATAGATAAACCCCTAGCCAGACTTATCAAGAAAAAAAGAGTCTACTCACATAAACAGAATCAGAAATGAGAAAGGAAAAATCACTACAGACACCACAGAAATACAAAGAATTATGAGAGAATACTATGAAAATTATATGGTAACAAACTGGATAACCTAGAAGAAATGGACAACTTTCTAGAAAAACACAACCTTCCAAGGCTGACTCAGAAAGAAACAGAAAATCTGAACAGACCAATTACCAGCAACGAAATTGACCAGGTAATCAAAAATCTACTTAAGAACAAAACTCCTGGACCAGATGGCTTCACTGCTGAATTTTATCAAACATTTAGTGAAGACGTAACACCCATCCTCCTTAAAGTTTTCCAAAGAGTAGAGGAAGAGGGAATACTTCCAAACTCATTCTATGAGGCCAGCATCACTCTAATACCAAAACCAGGCAAAGACACCACAAAAAAGAAAATTATAGACCAATATCCCTGAACATATATGCAAAATACTCAACAAAATATTAGCAAACCGAATTCAAAAATACATCAAAAAGATCATCCGTCATGATCAAGTAGGATTTATTCCAGGGATGCAAGGATGGTTCAACATTCAAAAATCCATCAACATCATCCACCACATCAACAAAAAGATGGACAAAAACTACATGATCATCTCCATAGATGCTGAAAAAGCATTTCACAAAATTGAACATCCATTGATGATAAAAACTCTCAACAAAATGGGTATAGAGGGCAAGTACCTCAACATACCAAAGGCTGTATATGACAAACCCACAGCCAACATTATACTTAATAGAGAGAAGTTGAAAGCTTTTCCTTTAAGATCAGGAACAAGACAAGAATGCCCACTCTTTCCACTTACATAATTCTGGAGGTCCTAGCCATGGCAATCAGACAACACAAAGAAATAAAAGGCATCCAGGTTGGCAAGGAAGAAGTTAAACTGTCCCTGTTTGCAGATGACATGATATTGTACATAAAAATCCCTAAAGAATCCACTCCCAAACTACTAGATCTAGTATCTGAATTCAGCAAAGTTGCAGGATACAAAATTAATACGCAGAAATCTGTGGCATTCCTATACACTAATGATGAACTAGCAGAGAGAGATATCAGGAAAACAATTCTATTCACAGTTGCATCAAAAAGAATAAAATACCTAGGAATAAACCTAACCAAGGAAGTGAAAGACCTATACTCTCAAAACTACAAGACACTCATGAGAGAAATTAAAGAAGATACCAATAAATGGAAACACATCCCGTGCTCATGGATAGGAAGAATTAATATTGTCAATGGCCATCTTGCCTAAAGCAATATACAGTTTCAATGCAATTCCTATCAAAATATCAACAGCATTCTTCAACGAACTAGAGAAAATCGTTCTAAAATTCATATGGAACCACAAAAGACCCCGAATAGCCAAAGCAATCCTAAGAAGGAAGAATAAAGCTGGGGTGATTGTGCTCCCCAACTTCAAGCTCTATTACAAAGCGACAGTAATAAAGACAGTTTGGTACTGGCATAAAAAGAGACCCACAGACCAATGGAACACACTAGAGAGCCCTGATATAAACCCAACCATATATGGTCAATTAACATATGATAAAGGAGCCATGGACATACAGTGGGGAAATGACAGCCTCTTCAACAGCTGGTGTTGGCAAAACTGGACAGCTACATGCAAGAGAATGAAACTGGATTATTGTTTAACCCCATACACAAAAGTAAACTCGAAATGGATCAAGGACCTGAGTCAGGAAACCATAAAACTCTTAGAAGACAATGCAGGCAAAAATCTCCTGAATATAAGCATGAGCAACTTCTTCCTGAATGCATCTCCTCGAGCATAGGAAACAAAAGTAAAAATGAACTCATGGGACTACATCAAACTAAAAAGTTTCTGTACAGCAAAGACACCATCAATAGAAAAAAAAGGCATTGTACAGTATGGGAGAATATATTTGTAAATGACATATCCGACAAGGGGTTAACATCCAAAATATATAAAGAACTTACATGCCTCAACACCCAAAAAGCAAATAACCCGATTACAAAATGGACAGAGGATATGAAGAGACTGTTCTCCAAAGAAGAAATTCAGATGGCCAACAGACACATGAAAAGATGCTCCACATCACTAATCATCAGGGAAATGCAAATTAAAACCACAATAAGATATCACTTCACACCAGTAAGGATGGCCACCATCCAAAAGACTAAGAACAACAAATGCTGGCGAGGGTGTGGAGAAAGGGGAACCCTCCTACGCTGTTGGTCGGAATGTAAGCTAGTTCAACCATTGTGGAAAGCAATATGGAGGTTCCTCAAAAAACTAAAAATAGAAATACCATTTGACCCGGGAACCCCACTCCTTGGAATTTACCCAAAGAATACAACTTCTCAGATTCAAAAAGACATATGCACCCCTATTTTTATTGCAGCACTTTTTACAATAGCCAAGATATGGAAGCAACCTAAGTGTTCATCAGTAGATAAATGGATAAAGAAGATGTGGTACATATACACAATGGTATACTATTCAGCCATAAGAAAGAAACAAATCCTACCAATTGCAACAACATGGATGGCGCTAGAGGATATTATGCTCAGTGAAATAAGCCAGGCGGAGAAAGACAAGTGCCAAATGATTTCCCTCAATTGTGGAGTATAACAACGAAGCAAAACTGAAGGAACAAAATAGCAGCAGACTCAGAGACTCCAAGAAGGAACTAGTGGTTACCAAAGGGGAGGGGTGTGGGAGGGCGGGTGGGGAGGGTGGGAGAAGGGGATTGAGGGATATTTTGTTTAGTATACATGTTGTGGGGGATCATGGGGTAAACAGTGTAGCACAGAGAAGGCAAATAGTGAATCTGTGGCATCTTACTACACCCGAGGACAGTGACTGCATTGAGGTATGGGTGGGGACTTGATAACATGGGTAAATGTAGTAACCACATTGTTTTTTCATGTGAAACCTTCATAAGAGTGTATATTAATAATACCTTAAAAAAAAAGAATGCATCAGCAAAACTTAGTCTAGGGGATAGGTACAGAAGAAATGACACGGTTTCTTCAAAAAATAGAAAAAAAAAGGTATGGGGGGAGAATCTATAGATTAAAAGATGTTAAACAAGTCACCAATAGACCTTATTTGGAACTTGCTTCAAACAAATTGAAAAAACATTAGCAAAATGTATGAAACAATCAGGAACACTTCAACTATCTGATGATACCAAAGAATTATTGTTTAAGTGTAGTATCATAGTTATGTTTTTCAATGTAGAATTTTCATCCTTCAAATATAAACTGAAATATATGGATCTAGTCACATAATATCTGGGATTTGTTTCAAAATAACCTTGAGTCAAGAGGTAAGGAGCTGAGGGGATAGATGAAACAAGATTTTTTATAGGTGATAATTACTGTTGCAGCTAGATGATGGGTATATGGGAGTCTGTTCCCAACTTAAGGGGGAAAGATTTCAATACTACACTTTTAAATATGATGTTTGCTTTTATATTTTGTACATGACCTTCATCAGATTAAGCAAATTCCCTTCTATTCGTAGTTTGTAAAATGTTTTGTCATGAATGGCTACTCATTTTATTGCTTGCTTTTTCTGCATTTATTAAAATGCTTATATTCTTTCATTCCTACTATCTGTTAATGTGGTACACTATATTGATTTTTATTAATTAATTCATTAGAAAATTGGGTAACATATACATAAAAGGTATCATCTTCTGAATCATTTTTAAGTGTACAGTTCAGTGGCGTAAGTACCTTCATACTGTTGTGCAACAATTATCACCACCCATCCCTCTAATTCTTTTTATATTTTAAAACCCAAACTCTACACCTATTAAAAAAAACTCCTCATTCTCTCCCTCCCACCCCTGCCCTGACAATCACCATTATAATTTTTGTCCCTATGATTTTGACCTCATGTAAGTGGAATCATAGTTTGTCTTTTTGTGACTGGCTTATTTCACCTAGCATAATGTCTGCAGGACCATCCATGTTGTAACATACTGCAAAATTCCCTTTGCATGTATATACCACGTTTTGCTTATCCGTTCATCCACTGGACACCTGAGTTTCTTCCATGCTGTAGCTATTGTGAATACTACTACTATGAACATGGTGTACAAATACCTTGTCAAGACCTTGCTTTCAATTCCTTTGAGTATAAATCCAGAAAAGAACTGGTAGATATATTCTATTTCTTAATTTTCTGAGGAATTGCCATACTATTTTCTATTGCAGTTGTACCATTTTACATTTCCACCAACTGTGCACAAGAGTTCCAATTCTTCCACTTCCTTGTCAGCACTTGCATTTTTTTTGATAGCCATCCTAATGGGTATGAGATGTGTAGGTATCCACTAGTTTTCATTTGTGTTTCCTGAATGATTACTGGTCATCACTTCATGTTCTTATTGGCCATTCATACACCTTCTTTGGAGACATGTCTATTCAAGTTCTTTGCCCATTTTTGAATTGGGTTGTTTCTTGTTATGTTTTAGGAGTTTTATATATATTCTGGATATTAATTCCTTATGAGATATATAATACACAAAAATTTTCTCCAATTCTGTGGATTGTCTTTTTATTCTGTGGGTCTTTTTGCTCTTTTGTTACACAAAATTTAAAAATATTCATTAAGTCTGTTTTTTTTCTCTTGTCACCTGTGCCTTTGGTGTCATATCCAATAAACCACTGCCAAATACAATGTCATGAAACTTCTGTCCTATGTTTTCCTCTAGTTTTACTGTTTTACATTTAGGTCTTTGATCCATTTTGAGTTTATTTTTGTATATGGGGTTAGGTAAGGGTCCAGTTTCATTCTTTTGCATGTAGATACCCAGTTTTCCCAGGACTGTTTGTTGAAAAAACTGCCCTTTGTACCAATGAATAGACTTGGCACCCTTGTTGAAAGTAGTTTGACTGTATATGTGAGTTTACTGCTGAACTCTTTATTCTATTCCATTGGTCTGTATGTCTGTCATTGTTTTGATTATTGTTACTTTGTAGTAAGTTCTGAAATCAGGAAGTATGTGTCTTCAAGTTTTTTTGTTCTTTAGGATTGTTTTGCCTGTTTAGGTCCCTTAAGATGCCATATGATTTTTAATACAGGTTTTTCTTCTTCTGCAAAAAACATCATTGGGATTCTGATAGGGATTGCACTGAATCTGCAGAACTTTCTGGGTAGTACTGATATTTAAGAAATATTAAGTCTTCCAACCCATTAACATGGGATATGCTTCCATTTATTTCTATCTTCTTTAATTTCTTTCAGCCATGTTTTACAGTTTTCATTATACAAGCCTTCACCTCCTTACTTCCTAAGTATTTTATTCTTTTCAGTGTTATTGTAAATGGAATTGTTTTTGTAAATTCCTTTTCAGGTTTTTCATTGTCTGTGTACTGATTTTTGTGTGTTGACTTTGTATGCTTCTACTTTGCTGTGGAGTCTTTAGGGTTTTCTACAGATAAGATTATATCATTTGCAAAGAAAGAGAATTTTGCTTCTTCCTTTCGCATTTGGATGACTTTTATTTTTCTTGCCTAAATCCTCTGGCTAAACTTCCAGTACTATTTGAATTGAAGTGGTGAAAGCAGGCATCCTTGCCATGTTTCTGATCTTTGAGGAAAAGCTTTTAGTCTTTCACCACTGAATATGGTTTTTGCTGTGGGTTTTTCATACATGGCTTTTATTATATTGAGGTAGTTTCCTTCTATTTCTATTTTGTTGTGTGTTTTTATTGTGAAAAGATGCTGGGTACTGTCAAATACTTTTTCTGCAGCAATTGAGATGATCATTTTATGTGGTGTATTATATTGATTTATTTTATGTTGAACCACCCTTGCATTCCAGGAATAAATTCTACCTAAGAGTGCATAATCCTCTTAATATGTTGGTGAATTTTGTTTGATAGTATTTTTGTTGAGGATTTTTGCACCAATGTTCATGAGGGACATTGGTCTACAGTTTTCTTTTCTTGCAGTGTCTTTGTAACAAGGCTTTTGTATTGGCTAATGCTGCTTCACAGAATGACTTAGGAAAGTGTTCCCTCTTCATCAATGTTTTGGAAAAGTATGAGAAGGACTGTCCTTAGTTCTTCTTTAAATGTTTGGTGAAATTCACCAGGGAAGCCATCAGTTCCATGGATTTTCTTTACTGGATTTACTGTATATTCAGATTTTAATGGGAATGTGTCCATCTAGGTTATTCAATTTTTTTGGTGCACAATTGTTCACAGTACTCTTATAATCTTTTCTGTTTCTGTAAATTGGTAGTAATGCCCCTACTTTCATTTCAGATTTTAGTAATTTGAGTCTTCTCTCTTTATTAGTCCTCCTACCTAAAGGTTGACTTTTTTGTTGATTTTTTCAAGGAATCAACTTTTGGTTTCACTGATTTTCTCAACTGCTTTCTATTTACTATTTTGTTGCTCTCTGCTCTAATCTTTATTGTTTCCTTCCTTTTAGGTGTGGGTTTAGTTTGCTCTTTTTCTAGCTCCTGAAGTTGTAAAGTTAGGTAGTGAGTTGAGAATTTTCTTGTTTAATGTAAGCATTTATAGCTATAAATATCCCCCTCAGCAATACTTCTGCTGTGTCCCGTAAGTTTTGGAATGTTGTCTTATCATTTTCATTCATCTCTAAGTATTTTCTAATATCCCTTGTCATTTCTTCTTTGATACATTAATTGTTTAAAAGTATGTTTATTTTCATAATTTTGTGAGGTTTCATTTTACTTTTCATTGGCTTAACTTTATCTTGCTGTGATCAGAAGATACTTTTATGATGTTTACCTTTTAAAAACTACTGACACTTAATCTGTGGCCTAACATATGGTCTATCCTTGAAGATGTCCCATGTGCACCTGAGAAGAATGTGTATCCTATTGTTGTTGGGTAGAGTTTTCTGTATATGTTTGTGAAGCCTAATTGCTTTCTTGTGTTTAGTTCTCTATTTCCTTACTTATCTTCTGTCTGGTTGTTCCATTCATTATTGTGATTAGGGTACTGAAGCCTCTATTATTATATAACCATCTATGTCTCCCTTCAATTATGTCAGCTTTTGTTCCACATGTTTTGATGACCTGTCATTACATACATAAATGATTACAACTTTTATCTTCTTACCATACTGAACCTTGTATTAATGATGTCCTTGTCACACACAACCTTTTTTGATTTAAAGTCCATTTTGTCTGACACTAGTATAGCTACTTCTGCTTTCTTCTGCTTACTATTTGTAGACAATACCTTTTTCTATCCATTCACTTTGAACTTCTTCATGTCTTTGGATCTCATGTGTTTTACCATTCTCACAATTTCTCTCTGGTGATTGGAGAGTTTAATCCACTTACATTTTTAAGTTAATTACTGATAAGGAAGGACTTCAGTCATTGTGCTATTTGTTTTCTGTATGTCCCAGAGCCTTTTATCCCTCATTTCCTGAATTCCTGTCTTTTGTATTGATTTTTTTTATGGTGGAATGTTTAAATTTCTTTCATGTATATTCTACAGCTATTTTATTTATTTCTATAAGTTAAATACCAGTTTAACTTCAATAATGTACAAAATCTCTGCTTATTTAACAAGTCTGCCCCCATCCCTTTCAGATTTAAATCTTTATACGCTATATGCACCAAAATAGGAACTAATATTCTTTTAAATGTATTAGTCTGCTAACTTATGTAGAAAACAAGATTTGGAGTTACAAACCAAAGTTACAGTAATACTAGCTTTTATACTAACTTTTCCTTTAAATGCATTAGTCTCTTAAATCATGCATAAAACAAAAAGTGCAGTATAAACAATTGTATAACACTAGCTTTATGACTGCCCATGTATTTACCTTTATTGAGATCCTTCTTCATATGGCTTTAAATTACTTTCATTTCACCTTGCAGGACTCCCTGGAGCTTTTCTTGCAGGGCAGGACTAGTGGTCATGAACTACCTCAGCTTCTGTTTATCTGAAAAGATCTTAACTTCTCCCTCATTTTGAAGGGCAGTTTTGCCAGATATATGATTCTTGGTTGAAAGTTTCTTCTTTTAGCACTTTAAATGTACTGGCCAGTCTTCAGGCCTTCAACATTTCTTGTAAGAAATCTGCTTCTAATCTTGTATGTGTCAATTCACTTCTCTCTTGCTTCTTTCAAGATTCTCCCTTTGTGTTTTGAAAGTCTGATTATAATGTATTTTGATTTAAGATCATCTTACTTGAGCCTTCTAGATGTTTATATCCATGTCTTCATCAAATTTGGTAAGTTTTCAGCCATTATTTCTTCAGATATTCTCTCCATCTTTCTCTCTTTCCCAATTCTGGGACTTCCAGATGCATATGTTCATCTGCTTGATGGCATCCCACAGTTTCCTTTTCACTTTTATTTAATCTTTTTTCATTCTGTTCATCAGTCTCAATAATTACTACTGTTCCATCAAGCTGATTCTTTTTTCTGCCTGCTCAAATCTGTCTTTGCATCCCTCTACTACATTTTTTATTTCAGTTATTGTACTTTTCAGTTCCAGAATTTCATTTTGGTCTCTCATTAGGTTTTGTATCTTTTTACTGACATTTCCATTTTGTTCACACATTGTTTTCTTGATTTTCTACACATATTCCTTGAGTTCACTGAGAATCTTTAAGACAACTGTCTTAAAGTCTTTGTCTAGTATATTTGCCATTAGGTCTTTTTCAGCAAGTTTCTCTTGATTTATTTTTTTCCTTTCAATAGGCCATAGCTTCGTTTCTTTGTATACCTCTGAATACTGGGCATTGGAATCTTACAATGTAATAATGCTGGAGATAAAATTCTCCTTGCTAGGACTTGCTCTTTGGTTTTTGATTGTTATAGGATGCCTCAATGCCAGGGTATAGGGTACACATTTTTCAAGGTACCTATTTATGGTCTTCTCAGATCTTTTCTGAACCTGTGCCTTTCCCTAGGCATGTGTGGTGACTTTCTAAATTCCTCCATCTAGTTGACAGTCCTAGTTTGGCTCCCATATGGGAAAAAACAGAAAGCAAAAGGGAGATGGATAAAGGCGCTGGTCCCTTAACTCTCTAGAAGAGTCACTTCAGTCAAAGGAGTGAGCGCTTGCAACAATGGCTCTCTGCCTCTGTGTGTATGCACCTCTACAATCAGAAGCAGCAATCAGCTATCAGAACACAGATCCTTGATATTGGAGGACAGGGTCCTTATTGTCCATCTTGGCTCCCACAAGGAATATTTGCATGGCTGCCTGCTATGGGACTAAAGGGAGGAGACAGGTAGCTGCTGCCATGTTAAGAGCTAAAATCAACCAAAACTAACCATTCAAACTTCCCCTAGAGGCCTGCAACAGTTCCTGAGTTCCAAAATAATTATATCAGACAGATTCTGTCAAGTTCAAATTGTTAACTAGGTAGGAAGATAGATTCCTAGTGCTTCCTATTCCATCTTCTCTCTAGCTCCAACACTGATTATAATTTTTTTAAAATTAAGGTTTCATTGATATACAATCTTATGAAGGTTTCACATAAGCAACATTGTGGTTGCTACATTCACCTATATTATCAAGTCCCCTCATACCCCATTGCAGTCAGTGTCTATCAGCATAGTAAGATGCTATAGAGTCACTGCTTATCTTCTCTGTGCTATACTGCCTTCCCTGTGACCCCCTACATTAGGCATTACTGATTAATTTTTAAATGTTAAACTAGCCTTGCATGTCTTGAATAAACCCAACTTGGTTGTTACATTTTATCTTACTTAAAAAATTAACTGGATTCAATTTGCTTATATTTTGGCAAGGATTTTTACATATATATATTAATATTAAGATTCGTTTGCCATTTTCATTTCCTGTGAAGCCTTTGTCAGGTTTTGGTATTAAATTAATGCCCATAAAATTAGTTGTAGAATTTGTGTAAGACTGGTATTAATTCTTAGTTTTTGGGAGAATCCACTAAGTCCCCTTGGCCTAGTGTTTTATTTATGGGAAGGCTTTTCATAACAGATTCAAGTTCTTTAATAGGCACAGTACTAGATTTTCTAATTTATTTTTTCCTTTCCTGTTTCTTAAGATTTTTTTGAAGCTTTTTTTTGAAGTGTAACTTTCAAACATAAGAGCAGTATCATAAATGTACAGCTTGATGAATTTTACCAATTTACACTTACTATGTACTATATAGTACCTAGATCAAGATACAGACTGTTGCACTAGTTCCCCACAATTTGAATGTGCTCACTCCAGTCACCAGTCCACACTCAAAGCCTAACCTCTACTTGACCTCTATTAGCAGTGATTAAATTTGAAATCATACAATATGTATAAATGAAATAACAGAGCATATATACTTTTAGGTCCGGATATATTTTTTTAAACTCATTTCATGTTTGTGAGATTCTTCCATATTTTGTGTATAGTTGGTGACTGCTCATTCTCATTACTGTAGAGTATTTCATTATGTGAGTATGTCATAACTTATCTACTTGCTGATGGGCATTTGGACAGTTTCAAGTTTTTAGTTATTCTGAATAGTACTTCTGTCAGCAATCTAGTACCTGTCTTTAGTAAAGATATGCAAACATTTCTATTGAATATATATCTAGGAATGAAGACTTCTGGGTCCTGAATTATGTGTTATGCTTAGCTTAAGATAGTGTAAACAGTTCACCAATGTAGATGTATCCAATTTACACTGATAACAATGTTATGAGTCAGTTGCTCCACATCCTTGCCAACATTTGATATTTCGTTTTCTCAATTTGCTGTATCGGGGTGGAGGGGAGCTCATAACACACGACATTGTGGTTTTAACTTGCATTTCCACGATTAGGCACTGTCTCATGTTTACTGACTATTTGGATATCCTCTTTTGTGAAGTATCCAAATCATTGGCTCGTTACAGTTAACCTTGTAATGTTTATTGGATATGTAATGATGTTCCCATTTTCATTCCTGATATTACTTACGCTTTCTTTATTTTCTTTGGCTTTGTTGATCTTCTCTACCATGTATTTGTTTTCTATTTCATTAATTTCTAATTTGTTTGAGTTTAACTTACTGGACTTTTTAAATTTTTCTTTGATTTTCAAAATTTATTTACTAATATTTGACTTTCAAAACTTTTTCTTAATATTTAAGGCTGTGGATTTTCTATCACCAAGGCTACTACATCCTCCAAATTTATTTACTTGACAATTTCATTACCACTTAGTTCAAAATATTTACTAGTTATGCTGTGAGTTCTCCT
Organism: Phataginus tricuspis; assembly: GCA_029783875.1. Classification (NCBI taxonomy): domain Eukaryota; kingdom Metazoa; phylum Chordata; class Mammalia; order Pholidota; family Manidae; genus Phataginus; species Phataginus tricuspis. The sequence continues at coordinate 30,760,649 of JAQQAC010008350.1, read as the reverse complement.
TCGACCCACCCAGAAGTATAATGCTTAATTTCCAAACATACGGGGATTTTCTAGTGATCCTTTTATGTATATCTATTTTAATTTCAGATGGTCAGAGAACATATGTTTTTAATCATTTGAAATTTGTGGCTTAGCATATAGTTTTCATAATTATTCTATGTGCGTTTTAAATCACTGTGTAAATTCTGTGTATGCTGAGTGCAGTGTTCTACATAATGTAAGTTAGGTAAAGTTTTTAATTTGTGTTGTTGTATACAGTTACTTAAAAATTTTGTTTTCTTATTGTATTACTTGCTGGACTGATGTGTTAAGTTCTCCCACTATGACTGTGGAATTATTTTTTCCTGTATGGTTGTCAATTTGTATTTTATTTATTTTGAGACTGCTTATTAAGTACAAGCAAATATGATAACATATCTTCCTGGAGTGAACCTTTTATTTTTATAAAATGTCCACTTTTATCTCTAGTAATAACTTTTTGCCTAAAGTATACTTTGATAGTAATATAAACTAGCTTCTGGTTAATGTTTGCATGGTGTATCTTTTTTCTATTCTCTTAGTTTCAGCCTTTCCATAGCCTAATATTATTAAAGGTGTGTCTGATGAAAACAACATATAGTTAGTTGATGGGTTTCGTAACACACTATCCTGAAATATGGCACCTTGCCATACTGAGTATTTTAAGCTCAAGGAATTCGAAAAATGGCAGGTGAAGGAAGAACTCTCTGACTGTCCTCTGAAGCAAGTTGTAAGATATTCATGTGAGAGGTGAACTCCCCATACCTGGAGGAAAGCAGCATCTTTACCTCTAAAGGTGGAGGGACACCAAGAATTTGAATAAACAGGCCATGCCAAGTTTCTCCTATTTTACTCTTTTTTAGGTTATATCCTTTGGTCCTATCACATTTTCCCAGACTGTCCACTCTTCCTCAAACGAAGTATGCTCAGGTTTAGCTGTTTCTTTGGGTTTTCATTTCCTTATGTAGGCTCCCGTATCAGGTAAAACCTAAATGAATTTGTATGCTTTTCTCTTGTTAATCTGTCTTTTGTTACAGAGGCAGCAGCAGAGAACCTAAAAAAGATTTTTCCCTCTTCTATAAAAGCAACATACAGGTGTTTATTTTTTCAACCATTCTGACTATTTTTGTTTTTTTGAATCATTTAGCCTAACACCTAATTAATGAAGTATTTGGGTTCATATACCATCTTACAATCTATCTTTTTTGCCCCACCTGTTCTGTGTTTCTACTTGCATTTTCCTCTCTTTTAGTTTTTATTTAAATTCTATTTTTTGCCCTCTGGGTAAGTAGTTATACATACTTTTATTCTCTTAATGGTTACCTAGAGCTGCACTGCCCCACTCAGTAGGTACTAGCCATATGTGACTATTTAAACTTAAAATTCTAATACATGTTACCTTATACTTCAGTATATTTATGTTGATGATGATAGTTAATTATCAGAGTGCTTGTTTAGTACTCACAACAGCCCTATTATCATCTCCATTTTACAGATAAAGGAACTCATATACAGGAAGGGTAAGTAAATTACTCAATCTAATAAGTGAAAGAGACTGGATTTGTATTGAGAGTCTGTGCTTTAGGCATTTAAACTTACATGATATTTTCCATGGATTTGGGTTTAATAAAAATGGAGATTGGGTAAAGTTGTGCAATCTGTAATCTCTTTATGGCATTTCCAGACACATCGAGGATACAGTGTTTGCCCTAAAATAGAGGGAATAAAGAAGAAAAACAAGTGAACCAAATGTTTTCAATTACATCAAAGGTACATTTCCCACAGGTGCAAATCTGGATTATGGTATGTTTGGATCCTGTTCACTTTAAGCAAACTTGTCATTTCTGTTAGCAAATTTCAAAGGGGAAATGAAATGAAGACAATGAATAATGACTATGAATAATTAATTTCCAATTCTCAAATATTACATTTAAAAAGGAATGAAAATACAGTTCCCTTACTCCTAGCTTTCATAGACCAGTAATGTCTCAAAATGGCAACTAGTATGGAGTTCCTGTAACTTATTTTGCCAAGAAAGGGTATTAAAAATATAAAACCTAAGCTGCCATCTTACCATAACTATTTCATAAAAGAATATATGATCAACAAGAAGATAAAAAGCCTAGAATAAAGAAGAATCTTTAGAACTGAGTAAAGTTAAATTCATGAAACCTTACTACTCAATTATTGATTTTATCATGGACTCTCAAAAACTTTATCACAAACTGGCATCTGGGAACCCCAGTTTTGAATGTAAGGCACTTTTCTAACATGCTTGAATTCACTGACAAAGGCCATTTAGGTTTTAATAAAGATGAGCATTTCCATGTTAAATAGGGTAGTACTTATAATTTATCAAGTAGATATTTATATAACATACTTTAAATCAGGTACTCCCCTATAAAGTATCCTGTAATCTAAGAGCTTGAACCCACTTCAGTGAACAGTAACTTCAATTTAGTAGGAGTATTTAAAATAAAAAAATTACTATTATATAAAACTTCAAACATAAAGAAAATAATAGACACACATGTACTCACCATCTATTTTTATCAGGTATTACTTTACCTGACTTAGAAATTTTAAAAAAAGTTTATACTTTAACATTAAAAGTCTATCATGTTTGATTTATTTTATCCCTCTTTCAGTACATATACATAAGACTCTAAAAGGAAAACCCACACATGATACATCTTTACCTGCTCGTTCCTAAAAACTATGACATCTTTTACATAACCACAGTATAATTTCAGTTGGCCATCTGATGTCTATTACTGCAAAAGAAAAAAATATTTCTTCTTGGTTCAGTATTACATATTGCATTTAGTTGTGACTTCTCCTTAGTCTCTGATAATCTGGTCTAGTTTTTCAGCCTTTAATGATCTTGATTTTTCTTAAGAGTACAGAGCATTTTTTTCATAGAATATGCCTGAACCTGGGTTTGCTTGATGTTTCCGATCAGATGACAGGTTACACATTTTTTACAGAAATACTGCAGAAGTGATGCTGTACCCTTCTCAGTCTATCATATTAGGAGGCATACATCTATTTGTCCCATTATCAGTTCATTTTGATCACTTGTTTAAGGTTTTGTTTGCCAGGTTTCTCCACTCTAAGATTACCATTTTCCCCTTTGTAACTGATAAATATTTGGGGAGGGTTATGTAAATATCTTGTTTCTGATCAGATATTAATTTACTCATTAATTTTAATGTACACTGATGATTCATGCCTAAAACAATTATTACTATAGTGGTTATCAACAGAGATTTTCCTAATTTCTTCTACCTTTATTAGTAGATATTCTAATGTGAAGGCAAAGCTTTCTTTTCTATCCATTTATTAATTCATTCATGTATTTACATGTATTTATCATGTATTCATGATACCATTAGGGACTCTTGGATTCTTATGTTATTCTGTTATAGTCAGTTATTCATCATTTATTTAATATTCAAATTATCCCAAACTTTAAATTATCACCCACTAGGGAGCCCTGCAGGTTGGCTTCGTGTCTTTTTGACATACCCTCATCATTTTTAAGCACTTATTTTTTGGCACAGCAACATGCTCTAGGTTTATCTTGTGCTTTCTGAGGTCTGGCCCTGGAACCAACCATTTCTCCAAGTTTTGGATATTTTTAATGGAGAATGATATTTAGAAGCCAAGACCTAAGAACTAGATATTCTCAATGTTTACAGGAGTCATTATATTTAGGCCTTCTTTATGGACAAAGCAAGGAAACATATGAATATACACATACACACACACCTTTATTTCTACATCTATCTAGAGTAACATGCATGGGTTTATATTTGTATCTCTAATTCCAATAGAATTATCAAAGTTTATTTTACCCTCTTTCCATATTTCCTAAATCCCTTCTCCGACAGTAAGAAACCTGGCTTCCATAATGTCAATATATTTATTTGTTCGGCTCCAGAATACATGTTAGTTTCAGAATTGTTAGCCCATACCACTCTGAAAAACAAACCTACTAAGAGTTCAATATTTGTTTATACATCTTTTTATTGTAAGCCTCTGTTCAAGGATTATGGGATTAAGACTTCTTTTCTCCTGTCTCTTCAATGCAGTTATTTGAAATACAGTTAGATTAATTTAGTTTATTTGTGTATTATTTTTTCTTCTCATCTTAACCTTGTTGATTTTATTTTTTTGAATATCTAAATGTTAACAGTTCTAAAAGCCAAAATTCACAAAAAGATATATAGGGAGAAATGTCACACCTCCATCCCTTCTACTTCATTCTCAATCTCCCATTCTTTCCATTCCTACCTGTGTAGTAACTGATCTGTTTCTGATTTATCATTTTTGTATCTTATTTTTGTGTGAACTGTGATTTCATATCTTTTGTTCATTTTTCTATTAGATTTTTGGTCTCTATTCCTTCAGTTTTTAAGTTCTTTATATATTGTGAATATCAGTCCTTTGCTTGCAAAATTTTTCTGTCAGTTGTTCTTTAACCTTGGTAATGGTGTTTGCCAATAGTTTTTGGTTAAGTTCTTTGGCTAAGCAGAAGTCTTATTATTTTTATGTGGTGAAATTTATCAGTTTTTTATTGTATCTGAATTTTTATTCATGGTTAAAAAACCTTCCCTATGCTAAGGTTATATTTTACTCTCTCAACTGTATTAGAGCCAATTTTTGTGTATGGTGAGAAGTATGGTTCTAATTTATCTTTTTTCCAGATGTCTCAGAAAGATTAATTAAGAAGTCTATTATTAAAAGCCCCAGTGACTTGATATTGTACTTTTATCAAACACTATGTTTTCATATGTATTTGGGTCTTTCCTTGATTATTTTTCTATTCTACTGGTCTGTTTATTAATATACTAGTACCATACTGTTTTAATTAAGAAGATTTTACAGTATGCTTTAAGATCTGGTAGGGCTAGAATCTTGTATAGCTATTTTGTGTGTGTTGTCCTGGTTTCTTATATGAACTTCAATTTGACTTAACTAGCCTCATAAAAAAGCTAGTAGATAAGCTTAGACAAAACCAACGGCTTTACAATACTGAGTTGTCATACCTAAAAATAAGAATACTGTAACCTTTCAAGGTTTGGTAGAATTCCCCTTTGAAGCCATGTGGGCTGGTTGATTTTTGTGGGGTAGTTCCTTGATAACTTGCTCTATCTCTTCTATAGATTTCATTTAAAGAAATCTTTCTATTTTTGATAGGCTAAGTTTGGTAAACTGTACTGTGGAGCAAATGGGAATTTCTGACCAGGATTCCCACTTGGCCTTAATAGCACCCACTGTATATGTAAATAAGAGCCTATTTGCACATCCATAGGATATTTACTGGGGTCACAGTGGCTGGTCAGTCACAGGAGTTCTGGCCCAGCGTACAGGTGAAGAACATCCAATATCTCCTTTCCTCAGTTTCTGGCACACAATTTTGGTCAGGTGTCCACCAGTCATGAGAGTCCTGCCCACAGAGTTTCTCCCTGTGGCGGGGAAGTAGAGGGCTACTGGGAGACTGGGGAGAGAGCTGTGGAACCCCAGTGCTCCTGGAGAATTAAGCCCCAGTGTGGGAGCAGGGAGCTTGGACAGCGGAGGAGGGAAGACTGGTGGGAGAGATAGGAAAGAACTGAGGCTGGTGGAAGGAAGCCGGAGTGTAGGAGAGACTGAGACCTACTGCTGTGAGAATAACCCTCCCCCTTTTAAGCCCCTAACTTCTTGTCCTTGCCTTTATTCAATCTCACTGCATTCACAGGGAACTTACCCCGGGTGAGGAACCCCCTCCTCCCAGGGCAAGGGCAAAAGTATTTTCCTAGGAAATTACATGTTTCAACAAGGTTTTAAAATTTACTTACATAAAGAGAAGCAAAGCAGTTTATTTCATAACATTTCAGTGGTTAATTCTCTTGTCACTCCCTATGTCCATTATTTGTGATTATTCCTTTTTTTTATTGAAGTATAGTTGATATGCAATCTTATATTGGTTTCAAGTATACAGTAGAGCAGCTCAATGGTCACCCATATTATTAAATCCTTGCCCCCACTAGTGCAGTTACTATCTGTTAACATAGGAAGATGTTACAAGTAAGGATGGCCAGCATCCAAAAGACTAAGAACAACAAATGCTGCCGAGGATGCTGAGAAAGGGGAACCCTCCTACACTGCTGGTGGGAATGTAAGCTAGTTCAACCATTGTGGAAAACAATATGGAGGTTCCTCAAAAACTAAAAATAGAAATACCATTTGACCTGGGAACCCCACTCCTTGGAATTTACCCAAAGAATACAACTTCTCAGATTCAAAAAGACATATGCACCCCTATGTTTATTGCAGCACTTTTTACAATAGCCAAGAAATGGAAGCAACCTAAGTGTCCATCAGTAGATGAATGGATAAAAAAGATGTGGTACATATACACAAGTGAATACTATTCAGCCGTAAGAAAGAAACAAATCCTACCATTTGCAACAACATCGATGGAGCTGGAGGACATTATGCTCAGTGAAATAAGCCAGGCGGAGAAAGACAAGTGCCAAATGATTTCCCTCATTTGTGGAGTATAACAATGAAGGAAGATGTTACAGAATCATTGGCTATATTCTCCATGCTGTACTACCATCCCCACGACTGACTTATATTATGATCGAGACTTTTTGTGTCCCTTTATTCCCTTCACCCTTCCCACCCACCCACTCCAACCCCTCCCCCATGGTAACCACCAGTCACTTGTCAGTGTCTATGAGTCTACTGCTTTTTTTTTTCGTTTTTTTTATTTTTAGATCCTACAAATAAGTGGAATCATATGGTATACCTGTGTTTTTCCACCTGGCTTATTTCACTTAGCATAATACCTCCTAGGTTAATCCATGTTGCCCCAAATGACAGGATCTTTCTTTTTCTATGGTTGAATAATATTCAATCATGTATATGTACTACCTCTTCTTTATCCATTCATCTACTGATGGACACTTCGGTTGCTTCCATATCTTGGCTATTGTAAATAATGCAGCAATAAACATAGGGGTGCATATATCTTTTCGAATCAGGGATTTTGAAGGAGTGGAATTACTGGATTGTATGCTATTTCTATTTTCAGTTTTCTGAGGAACCTTCATACTGCTTTCCACAGAAGCTGCACCAATTTACATTCCCACCAATGTAGGAGGGTTCTCTTTCCTCCATATCCTCTCCAACACTTGTTATTTCTTGTTTTTTGGATAGTGGCCATTCTAACTGGTGTGAGGTGATATCTCATTGTGGGTTTGATCTGTACTTCTTTGAAGATTAGTGATGTGGAACATCTTTTCATGTGCCTGTTGGCTATTTGCATTTCTTCTCTGGAGAAGTGTTTGTTCAGGTCCTCCACCCATTTTTTAATTGGGCTAGTTGTTTTTTTGGTGTTGAGTCATATGAGTTCTTTATATATTTTGAATGTTAACCCTTCATCATGTATGTTGTTTACAACTATATTCTCCTATACTGGAGGTTTTTTATTCTGTTGATGGTGTTCTTTGGTGGACAGAAGCTTTTTAGCTTGATGTAGTCCACTGGTTCATTTTTGCTTTCATTTCCCTTGCCTGAGATTTGTCAGAAAAACTGCTCATGCTTATGTTCAAGAGAATTTTGCCTGTTTTCTTCTAAGAGTTTTATGGTTTTATGTCTTATAGTTAGGTCTTTAGTCCATTTAGAGTTTACCTTTATGTATGGTCTTAGGAAGTAATCCAGTTTCATTCTTTTGCATGTTGCTGTCCAGTTTTCCCAACACCAGTTATTGAGGAGGCTGTCATTTCTCCCTTGTATATTCATGGTTCCTTTATAGTAAATTAATTGACCATATATGCTTGGGTTTATATCTGGGCTCTCTATTCTCTACCATTGGTCTATGGGTCTGTTCTTGTGCCAGTACCATACTGTTTTTGATTACTTTAACATTGTAGTAGAGCTTGAAGTGAGGGAGGTAATACCCCTAGCTTTGTTCTTTCTCAGGATTGCTTTGGCTATTTGGGATCTGTGATTACTCCCTTTTAAAAAACTCAGATTAGCTAGTGGTTTGTTTATTGTGTTACTATATATTTTTTGGAACCATTTTTCTACTTTCTATACCTTAATTTCTTTAAAAAAATTTAAAAATTATTTTTATTATAAAAGGAATAGATATGAACAACAAAAAATTTAAGTAGTTCAGAAAGGATATAAAGTTAAATGTATAAGTTCTCTTTTTCTTCAAAGCACCTGAAGGATTATCAATTAATATTTTTAAACAGTTTGATAAAGGCATAATGGACATAAAATAAACTGCATGTATTTAAAGTATACAATTTGGTATGTTTTGGCATGTACATATATACCCTGAAATCACCATAACCAAGATAATAAACATTTCAATAATCCCCCAAAGTTCCTCATGCTCTTTTGTAACCTCTCCATCTCATTCCTCCCCCAAGCAACTATTAGCCTGCTTTCTGTTACTACAGATTAGTTTGAAATTTCTAGAACTTTATATAAATAGAATTATTCAGTATGTACTCTTTTGTTGTCTGGCATTTTTCAGTCAGCATAATCATTTCAGGGTTTATATATATTGTTGTGTATAGCAGTAGTTTTTTATTGATGAGCAGTATTCCATTACATGGATATACCACACTTTACCCTTTCACACTAGCTAAGCAGATTCGGGTTGTTTCCAGCTTTTGTCCATTACAAACAGAGCTGCAGTGAACATTCGCATACAAATCTTTGTATGGAGATAATCTTTCTATTCTCTTGGGTAAATATCTAGAAGTGGGTCATATATTTGGTGTATCTTTACACTGTTTTTCATGGCAGTTGTATTGTTTCATATTTTCACTGAGCAGAGTATAAGAGTTCCAATTGCTGCATATCTATGTTAAAAGTTGATAATGATCAGTTTTTAAAACTTTAGCCATTCTAATGGATGTGTAGTTGTACCTCATTTATGTTTTCAATTTGCATTTCCCTAATGACTGATTATGTTAAGTATATTTTCATATGCTTACTGGTCATTTGTATATCTTCTTTGGAAAAATGTCTTTTCAAATACTTTGCCCATTTTTAACTTGGGTTATTTGTCTTTTTAAAGATATTGTGTTGTCATGCTGTCGGGGGGGATCATGGGGAAGACAGTGTAGCACAGAGAAAGCAAATAGTGACTCTGTGGCATCTTACTGTGCTGTTGGACAGTGACTGAAATGGGGTATGGGGGGACATGATAACATGGGTGAATGTAGTAACCACATTGTTTTTTCATGTGAAACCTTCATAAGAGTGTATATCAATAATACCTTAATAAAAAAAAGTTATTGTGTTGTAAGAATTCTTTATACATTTTGAATACAAGTCTTTTATGAGATATATGATTTGGAAGTATTTTCTAATATATGGCTTGTCTTTTTATTCTCTTAACAATGTTGTCTAAATAGCCAAAGTTTTAATTTCGATGAAATTGAATTATCATTTTTTTTTCTTTTATGGGTTGTGCTTTCAGTATATTATCCTAGAAATCTTTGCTAATCCCAAAGTTACAAAGATCTTCTTGTATGTTTTCTTCTAGAAAGTTTACAGTTTTAGGCTTTACATTTATAATCTACATTTACTTAGTTTTTGTATATGGTATGCAGTGTGGCTAAACCATTATTCCAGCACCCTTTGTTGAATGACTATCTATTTCTCCACTTAAATGCCTTTATACCTTTGTTGATAGTTGTCCATACATATGTGGGTCTATTTAAGGATTCTCTAGTATGCTTCACTGACCTACGTGTTTATCTTCATGCAAATACTACACTTGATTAATCAAGTAGTGCGAGTCTTTCAGTTTTGCTCTTTTTCAAAGTTGTTTTTGCTATTCTAGATCTTTTGCATTTCCTATGAACTTAGACTCAGCATGTCAATTTCTATGAAGAGGTCTGCTGGGATTTTGATTGGGGTTGTACTGATCTAAAGCTCAATCTGGGGAGAACTGACATCTAAACAATATTGAATATTTCAATCCATGAACATGGTATATCTTTCCTTTATTTAGGTATCCTTTGTTTCAGCAGTGCTTTGTAGTTTTTAGTGTACTGGTCTGCAAATCTTTTGTCAGACTTATCTCAAGTATTTAATAATATTTTTTGATGGTACTGTAAATAAGTTTGTCAAAATTTCAACATATGATCTAGTATACAGAAATATAACAGATTTTTGTTTAATAACTGATACTGTATATGTGCACTTCCATGTCCTGAGAGACTATTTCTTCCCCAGATTGGGGACCTTTTAAGCAATTATTTTTTCAAAGATACTTTCTATCCTCTCTTATTCTTCTAGTACCCCTATAACATTAGCGAATATTGTTCCATTTGGATTGGTTACACAGTTCTCTTAATATTCTTTCATTCCTGGAGATCCTTTTTTCTCTCTCTGCCTCAGCTTCTTTGTATTCCTATTCTCTCATTTGTCTTTCATTTACCATTCCCTCTACCTCATCTAATCTTTAAAATTCCTTCATTGTATGTTTCATTTCAGCTACTGCATTTTCAAGGTGTCTATATCCCTCTTGAATTCATCCCTTAGATCTTGAATATTTTTCTGTAGCTCCATTAGCATGCTTATGGCTTTTATTTTGAATTCTTTTTCAGGAAGATTGGTGATTTCAGTTTCACTGAGCTGTCTTTCTGGTGTTTGAGGGATTTTAGATTGAACAAAGTTCTTCTGCCTTTGCATAATCCTGTTGGCTAATGATAAATATTAGGTTTGTGTAGGTGGCGCCCTCTAGTGCCCAGAAGCTCTGCTCTTCAGAGCTGCCCCGCACCTGGAGCAATGGTAGTGGTCGCAGGCAAGTGGTGCCAGTGCCTGCCCTAAAGCGTGAGCTCTTTGCTGCTTCCTGGCTGGAGTGCCAGCCTTAGCTGTCAGGGCCAGTGGGCCATGCGCAAGGAGCAGCCTCTGTGTTAAGGCCCTAAGCTGTTGTAGGTGGGGCTGCCTTCCTGCTGGTCTGGAGTGATGGCGGGGATCACAGGCGAGCCTCACTGGTGCCTGCCAGGAGGATAGAGCTCTTTCTTGCTTCATGGCTGCAATACCTGCCTCCAGTGAGCCGTGTGCACGGAACTGCCTCTGTGTTAAGGCCCTAAGCTGCTATATATGGCGGTGCCCTCTGGCTGGCCTGGAGCGATGATGGGGGTCGCAGGTGCCTGCCAAGAAGACAGAGCTCTTTCCTGCTTTCCGGTCACAGTGCCTGCCTCCGCTGTCAGGGCCAGTGAGCTAAGCGCACAGGGAGCAGCCTCTGCATAAGCTGCCATAGGCAGGGCTGCCCTCCGGCTGGCCTGGAGTGATGGCGGGGGCTACAGGTTTGTGTGGTGTCAGAGGAGAGGATGGAGAAGTAGGCTGCTTATCATGGTGGGGGCTTCGGCGCTGTGTTGCTAGCCACAGGGATGGAGCACCTGAAGCTCCTGAGTTCCCAATCTGCTGGGCTGAGTGTGTCAGGACGATACTGTCCACCTGTTCTTTCTCCTGAGCAGCAAGGTCTGTGTAATCCTTGCCTCTTTATCAGCCCTCTCACTGTTGGGAAGTCTTTCAAAGTGCCTGCCTTTCTTTTGTCCCAGAACAGCCGGTTGTGGGAATCTTTTCTCCACAAGCAGCTGGAATCTGTCTCTGACTGCTTTTCAACCCCTCTGATCTCCATGCCATGTGGGTTTGTGCTCCTGGAGTAGATTTCTAGGGCTGGGTATTTAGCAGTCCTGGGCTTCTACTCCCTCCCAGCTCTGTTTCTCTTCCTCCTGCTGGTGAGCTGGGGTGGAGGGAGTGCTCAGGTCCCGAAGGGTTGCAGCTTTGTTATTTTACCCTTTTTTGTGATGTAGATTTTCTGTTATCTTTTCCTAGATGTAAACTGGCTGGCACAATCTTACATCTGGTCACTCTTTTAGGACTAGTTGTATTTGCTGTATTTTCATATTATATGTGGTTTTGGGAGGAGATTTTTGCCTCACTTCTTATGCCATTATCTTTTTTCTATGATCACTGTTTTAAAATTATTTCATGGATTCTGATATGCACTATTATTATTTGTAAGAAATTCTGTAATTTCATTTTGTATTTTCTCTTTCACATAAGAGTTAACAGGTGCTTTTAAAATTTCCAGTTGCCCAGGCCTTATTGTTTTTGATTTTCTAATAATTTATAGCTTACTGCATTGTGGTAAGAGTATTACTCTACTTTGTGGAACTTCCTGACACCTTCTTCTTCACACAGTTTGCACAAGAAACAGCTTGCTGTGAATTCGTTTCTAGTTTTCTATTTATCAGTTATTTGAAATTTGGACACTGTTCTTTTAGTTAGGATGAGGGTGTGGTTTTTAAATTTTTAAAAAATAAAATAAAGCTAAGCTACAATGTCCTTCTCTTTCTTCCAAAGGAAAACCACTGGATAGTGGCTGTGTATATTCCTGAAGTAGATGTGTTCATGTTTTACACTGTCTTCTACTGAATGATTAATCAGGAGAAACTTTTGTCTCATCTCAGTACCAGGTGCAACTATTCTTATCTTGAACATCTGGTTCATTTTTATTAAGGGACATTACTGATCTTAGCTCCTTAACAGACTAGATGTTGGAAAGCTAGAGCTAAACATGGGTCTATCCCTAGCAAATGTATAGGATTTAAAAATAATAACCTCTTTTAGATTTGTGTTATTTCTATTCTCATTTTCTTTGTTGATCTTCTTTATCTACTTTTTCTTGTGTATATTTTTCTAAGCCACTTAAAATTAAATATTTAGTTGAATGAATTCATAACATTAAAGTAATGCTGCAACAACTATCCTATTCTTCAAAAATATGAATTAAAAGTTTCTATCTCATCATTCTTTTCATATTGTCAAAGGCATACCTGATTAGAAACTATATCCTGGGATCACTCTGATGCTTACCTTTTCTGCTACTTCTCGTACAGACTGAACACTTGTTCCATACAGATGATTGTTATACTGGCCAGCTTCAATGAATTTATGTTCCTGGATATCTTTTTCCATCTGCTCTCTTGAAGTCACAAAATGATAATCTCTTCCATCTACTTCATAATCTCGTTTTGGTCTAGTTGTATCTTTAACAGAAAGTAATTTAAGGAAGCGTTTAGTATTAAAAAACAATAACTCCATTTTCTACTTAAATAATTCTTTTATAAAGTTCAACACAACAGAGATTAATTTGAATTGAAAAGGGACAATAATATGGAGGATGGAGGAATAAATGATAAAATAACTAAAGTATAAGCCATTAAAAAATAATGTTTTCTTTTACCACACACAGCAACAAAATGTCAACAACAATTAGGAATTTTCATGTGGGTTACTCACGAGGAACACATGATCCAAATTTGTCAGGAAATTCTGAGATCAAGTCATCATTTATCCTGTCTTTCATAGGTCCCAATATGATCACTGGTCGTGTGTAGTTAACTATAAAGATAAACTGCATGTTATAAGGAATAAACACTCAACAAACAGCAATGTATGTATTTCCCCAGAGAACAAAATATCCTTAACTATTATGAAATTTTTTTTCTTTCTCCACCAATGATGCCTAACTTGCTAGTTTATAAACCTTTACTAAGATCTTAAACTTAAGTCAATCTTCTGTTGGAAGTCAAATACTTGATAAATTCATCCAAGTTAAATTCAGCATTTTAGCAGATGTTTCTATACATTCCTAATATCATCTCATTACAAATGAGGAAACAGTTCAGTGTTGTACTGATTCTTTCTGAAGTAGAAGTTGTAAGGAAGTACATCAAAGAAGGGCAAACAATAAACTGGGTATCAGTGATATAATCAAAGTAGTGATCTAGAAAGATTATCTAATAGAAGTGTATACACTGGATTGTAAGGGGTTATGCTGGAAGCAGGGAGACTGGTAGTGAGAATCAGAATTAAATTGTGTCAGGAGGGAAAAAAGGAGGTTATAATTAAGAAGGATATAGAATAAATAAGGCCTAGGAACTGAATGGACAAGGAAGATGAGGAACAGAAAAAGATCAAAGATGCTTCCAGGATTTTGAACAATGGTGAGTGGAAGGATAGTGATACTATTATGAATACTGGGAAGAAGTTGCTTAAGTAATAAAACACCAATATAAATGACTAGATTCTAATATACTGTGGGCTAAACCATGCTTCACAAAATACATACAGTAAATTTCTACAAATACACATATAGTAAAAAATATAGCAAAATTCTAACAAAGTGTTTTCTTTTTTGAGATGTTAGACTTATTTTCCAAATTAATAATATTTTTCTAAAGATTGTAAAACATCTACAGATTTCACAAACCTTCTTGTTGATTCACTGGTTCATAAGATAAGACATATTCTTCTTGACCACCTATTAGAAAATTAAAATACAGATGAGAAAATCTATAAAGATAACTAATGCTAATTTAACTCCTCATACATAACACATAATTACTAGGACTTTCCTGAGAGAACAGCAAAAACGTAGAAAAAGATACTTTGTAAATTATTTATGGCAAGATTTAGTTGAGAAAATGTGGCAAATTACAGTCATAAAGATAAGTCTGATAAACATGAAAACAAAATATAAATATGCTATTTAATCACTACCTTTCTGTTATTCTGTGTTTTACAGATTATCTTTACATCTACTTGAAATCTTTATTTATGTTGTCAAGTATTAGCTGTTAACTTTTTATTTAGAATCTAAGAACTATTAAATCTTATACAGATTAATAATACTTTAATGAGTGGTTCTACATACATGCATTTTAGGTAATTTCCTGCTATTAAGAACATGCTGCTTTGTTCCAACCAGGTATAATATTTAACAGAGTACATACATGTTTTTATAATTACAAATATCTTATAATAAAAATTTTTTAATGCAAAAGTAGAACTACTGTCACTAGTTCACTAATGAAAAAAATCACTGTTAGTCTATTAATTCTTTTGTTTAATTTAAAAACATTTAAAGTGAGTTAAAAAAAGCTTTGGATAAAATTAAATCCTTCCAACTATGAATTCCACAGATAGTAAAGGAGATAAAATATATCCTGCTTTTATATTAAAAGCACTTTAGAAGTTAAATTCTCTAAGATTAAATTAAAGGTTTAGAGCTTAAGAATATCATAAAAAAGTCTATAAATTGTATGTTGACTCACTGAAAAAAACTACAGAAGAGTTAAAAATTTCAGATAAGTTTTAACACACATATAGCACATATGTGTAAAAAACAAACTGGGAAGGACTGTTAATTCAAGTGGCTCAATGAAAGCAATCAATATTGGATAACATATTTGAAGATATTTTCCTTAATTATCAAGATTCTTTAATATTTTCACTAAATTTGTTGTTTTATATTATATGAATGTAGCTGTAATCTTTTAAATTCATATATTAGAATAAATATTCTTCCCTTTTTTCAAAGTGTATTTTGTTGTTTTCAAGTTTATTATAATATATAAAATATATATTTATAAGATTTTTTTAAAGCAGTGTATATAAAACATGGTTTACATGTTGACAAAAACATGCAATTTGAATATTCCACACCTATAATTCATGCAAATGGTGAGAGAGACAGTATATACTTTCATTACCTCTTTTTAGTCTAGGATGCTACTCAACTACTCTATGGTGAATTGAGATTATGAGTTAGTAAAATGCTAAAATACAAGAAATCACATTCTCATACAAAAAAAAAGAATATTGTTAACTATTATGCAGAAAAAATGACTAATCAGATGAATGAGGGTTAAAAGTATATATTGTCAACATGAAGAACAATTAGAGACTGATATTAACAGGATGGACCTTTTGAGCAGCCATACTCATCTGTAATCAAGATTACTTTCATATTAGACAGCAGTAAAAAAAAAGTTAGAGAAACAATTTTAATTTTTAAGGTACTACAACTGATAATACTCATGTACTCTCCCCTCCTCCCATGCCCAAATCTGTTTAAAAACTTCACATGCTTGTATAGTTCAGTTAATAATACAATGCTAAGAACGTAGCACAAAACACAAAAAAGGAAATCAGTGTTACTTTCGAGCAACTGTTGAAAATTTTCATGATTTCTTAATGTTCACCAAAAAAACTGGTGATGAATAACCTGATCCAGACCAATATTGGTGACACAGAATAAAAAAGGAAAAAAGCTAATTAAAATTTAACATTGCTGAAAAATATTTTAATGCTCATGTTAAAAACAGAATTACTAAAGAAAATGGCAAAATACAAGTTTATCCTCGCTCAACTAGATTATTTACTTCTTATAAGAGATACACATACACACATATATGTACTATGTACACAAATAGCATTGTTTGTAAAAAGGATTTTAGTATTTTATTAATGTTTTGGAAATTAACTTCTATACATATAGTATGATTTTATTTTCCAAGTACAGTTTTACTTGGCTCTCCCTGATTTTTAAATATTAAGCATTTAATTTTCAGTTTTTAGAAGATAAAACTATGGAAAAAAAATCCCAAAAGATATATATATTACTTGTGATTACAAAAGAACAAGTAACTTAAACACTTACGGTAACTACTTTCACTATCGCTGGCATTAGAGGTTACGTGCTCTGAAATTGCAGGACAATGGGAAAAAAAAAAAAGCCAGTGTCATGAGTTTAAAAACAGCAAATTAAATTCAAAATAAACACAAGGCAACATTACAAAATGTTGATATATAAACCAACATACCCAAAGAATTTTTAAAAAGCATTTTTTACTTTCTTTGAAAAGTTTAATTTTTTCAAATAAATAAGAATTAACAAAAGGAAAAAACCTTGTAATTAAGGACAATGTTCCATTTTTGTACAACACAATTTATGACAAATTAATATTAAAATATCAAGTAGACTATGACAAAGAGGGTAAAGTGATCCTAACAGCCCAACTGTAAGACATAAAACCCAAAGAGAAAATGTAGTTGGCACGATTTAATTTAGGTTATGAAGCAATAAAGACTGACAATGGAGACAAATTATATTTGAGCAAACACATGCCCATTTTAATGAAGGGAGGTCTTAAAAAATAAATAAATGATCTTGCTTTTAGTTCAGTTTCTTTCTTGGTTCCTGAAAAGAAATGATAATCCAGTGTTTTTGAGATCATTTTAAATGTTACAGATTTAGATGCCTCAAAAAAAATCAAATGGAAGATAATTCTAGTGGGTGGGATTTTAAAATAGAGTAGTATTTCTGAGAAACTCTTCCATAAAACTGACAATGGCTGCTTTATAAAACAGAAGATAAAGCAAATACAGCCGGTTCATTGCATGGCCCCTCCTTGAACATGACCCCATTCCATAACTTGATACTTTTAGTAAACATCAGGCACTCTTCCCATGTAAATGTAATCTCCAGGGTTCTTTGAATAAATATCTCCCTTAAATAAAACAAAGTAAGGGTTCTTTGAATAAAAAATCTCCCTTAAATAAAAGAAAGTAATTCTATTTATAAAAAGTAAAAGCCACAATATTCCATGGGAGGGAGGGCAATCTGAGTATCTTATATGAAGCAAAGGAAAAAAAAAACACTTAAAGGATAAGGAAAAAGTTTGACAAGTATTTGCTGTACCATGCCACACAGTTTCATAAAACCAAGTACCACTACTGAAAAGTTCAGAGAATTATGAACTGAAAATTCCAAGTAAAGAAAACAGTTCTTGAATTGCTGCCCTACTGAAAAACAAATGTTATTCTAACCTACAAAGACAAGGTAACATTTTTTTTATTAAGGTATCATTGACATACAATCTTATGAAGGTTTCATATGAGCAACACTGTGGTTACTACATTCACTCATATCATCAAGTCCCCCTGGCCCCCACCATTGCAGTCACTGTCCATCAGTGTAGTAAGAGGCTATAGAGCCACTACTTGTCTTCTCTGTGCTATACTGCCTTCCCCGTGACCCCTCTACATTATGTGTGTTAATCATAATGCCCTTTAATCCCCTCCTCCATTCCTCCCCTCCCACCCTTCCCTTTGGTAACTGCTAGTCTCTTGGAGTCTGTGAGTCTGATGCTGTTTTGTCCCTTCAGTTTTGCTTTGTTGTTATACTCCACAAATGAATCATATCATTTGATGCTTGTCTTTCTCCACCTGGCTTATTTCCCTGAGCATAATACCCTCTAGCTCCATCCATGTTGTTGCAAATGGTAGGATTTTTTTCTTCTTATGGCTGAATAATATTTCATTGTATGTATGTACCACCTCTTCTTTATCCATTCATCTACTGATAAGATACTTAGGTTGCTTCCATATCCTGGCTGTTATAAATGGAGCTGTGATAAACATAGGGGTGCATATGTCTTTTTGAATCTGTGATCTTGTTTTCTTTGGGTAAATTCCTAGGAGTAGAATTCCTGTGTCAAATGGTATTTCTATTTTTAGTTTTTTGAGGAATCTCCACATTGTTTTCCACAATAGTTTAACTAATTTACATTCCCACCAACAGTGTAGGAGGGCTCCCCTTTCTCTGCATCCTCACCAGCATTTGTTGTTCCTAGTCTTTTCGATGTTGGCCATCCTAACTGGTGTGAGGTGGTATCTCACTGTGGTTTTAATTTGCATTTCCCTGATAATTAGCGATGTGGAGCATCTTTTAATATGCCTGTTGGCCATCTGAATTTCTTCTTTGGAGAAGTGTCTGTTCAGATCCTCTGCCCATTTTTTAATCAGATTATTTGCTTTTTTGGTGTGGAGGTGTGTAGTTATATTTTGGATGTTAACCCATTGTCGGTTATGTCGTTTATGAATATATTCTCCCATACTGTAGTATGCCTTTCTGCTCTGCTGATGGTGTCCTCTGCTGAATATAAGCTTTTTAGTTTGATGTAGTCCCATTTGTTCACTTTTGCTTTTCCCTTGCCCGAGGAGATGCATTTAGGAAAAAAGTTGCTCATGTTTATATTCAGTTTTGCCTATGTTTTCTTCTAAGGGTTTTATGGTTTCATGACTTACATTCAGGTCTTTGATCCATTTCAAGTTTACTTTTGTGTATGGAGTTAGACAGTAAACCAGTTTCATTCTCTTACATGTAGCTGTCCAGTTTTGCCAGGATCAGTTGTTGAAAAGGCCGTCATTTCCCCCTTGTATTTCCATGGCTCCTTTATCATATATTAATTGGCCATGTATGTGTGGGTTTATATCTGGGCTCTCTATTCTGTCAAGATAACTTTCTTAATCATGGTATGTATATTTTAAATGAAGCAGGGACATTAAAGATGTTAAGACTGAATAATGTATAATAAGCACATGTGAAATGGTGGTTTTTGAAAGTTTTTATTTACAAACTTCTTCCCACATCACCACATGGATTTCAAGATGATCATTTTAAATTGTTGCATAATATTTTGTAGGACTCATAAATCATGATTTACATTACTACTTATTATTTATACATCATGGTTTGCTTTACACTGTTTTCCACAAATGTCAACAAATTACTATGAATGCCTTCATTTATATAGCTTTTTACCTTTTGTCCTATCTCCTTAAAATTCATTCCCAGAAGTAGGAATGCCACAGGAAAAAAAAATTCTTAAGTTTATACTAGTACTGATGTTACACTCTGCAATCTCTAATATATAAAAGAAAGAAATATTAGTTATTGCAATGGAGTGGGCAGAGAGGGAGTGTAAGGAGAAGTAACAAAATTAACCATGAGTTGACAATTATAGAAGCACCATAAATGAATACTTGTGGGGTTTATTTTACTATTCTTCTATTGAGCATATACTAAAAAGTTACAGTTACTGTAATTTTTTTTTCTATCTTTTCTGGGGATTTCTCCTGCTCATCTTGTCCTCTCCAAGATTACTAATAGCTATTAAGCAATCAAATTCTTCAAGTTCTTTCAAGTATTCTTTTACATAACTCCTTAAAGTAAAATTTTGCTACTCATATGGCCCTAGGAATAGTATCACCATCGCTGCTTGGGAGCTTATTAGAAAATTAAATCCTTTTTTTCCTGATAATTAAAAATAATATTTTCAAGGAAGTTCATCAAAGAATATATTCAAACACACAATAAACATATAGGAAGGTGTTTAAGTTTATTAATTATCAGGGTAATGCAAATTAAAACCACAATGGATATCTCTACCATCCACCAGAATAGCTAAAATAAAAAAACAAAAACAAAACAGATATGCCAAGCACAGAGAAGGAAATGTAACAACTGGAACTCACATACTACTAGGGCTGGATGGGGGTAGGTAAATTGATACAACCATTTTGGAAAACTGCTTGGCGGTATATACTAAAGCTGAACATACATATGTATCTATGACCCAGCAATTCCTTTCCAAGGTATTTCCCCAACAGAAAGCCATATAGATGTTCACCAAATGACATGTATAAGAAGTTTTAAAACAATACTATCTAAAATAGCCCTAAACATATGTTTATTTATAAATCTGAGTAATACATGTAGTTTCATATTTTACTTTTTCATTTATATTGTGAACATTTTTCCATGTCATTATGTTTAATATGATTTTAATGGTTATATAATATTAAAAAGTAAGGATAAATAATTTTTCATTAACCTCCCAAATGTAAGACATTAGGATGGTTTCAATTTTTGGGGGGTTGTAATTTATAAATAATATTAAAGTAAACATCCTGATAAACAAACTTTTACCTCCAACTGTGATTATGTCCTAAAGATAAACTCCTTGAAGAAGAATGAATAGGTCAAGATATGCTTTTCCAGAAAGGCTGTAACAATTTACACTCTCAAAAGTAATATATTAAAAGTAGTCATTCCACAGAACCCTTTCCAATAGTGGGTTCTCCTTTAAAAGAAAAGTTGGCCAAGGTGATGAGTAAAACATATCATTTTGTTTACTGATTATTAGGGACATTAAACATTTTTTATATGCTTATTTCATTTGCTAATCTTTTGACCACTCTTCTCATTTCCTTTGCCAGTTATCTAATTAATGAAGTTAGTCTGTTTCTTATTGACCTGTTAAAAAATTTGTAGTGTAAAGGTATTATCCCTTTGACATACATGGTATAAATATATTCAAGCTTTTATTTTTATTTTTATGATATTTGATGACCACAACTATTTCAAACCTCTCAACCAAGGCTCACCTTTCTAATCAAATATTTCCTCCTGAGCTTGTACATCATGTCTTTCTGCTTTACACACACCCACCACAAATCATCTCTCAAGAAAAACTATTGCTTTTATACTTATTCTTAACTTAGAAGTAAGTCTGGTTTTGAAAACTAGGGGCTCTGCACAACTCTGCTTAAATAAGTCTTTAAGATGAGGAGAAAGGAACACAACAGGAAACCTTTGTGCCTAATGAGTAAGATTCTGAAGTGTTCTACAAAATGGGAAGCTACAAAAATTGAGCTGCATGCCACAGATAGCTAAAAACCTGTCTGAAACGGTGTATCATGATTTCACTTTTAAGTACCTTTATATAAACCCCTCCTGAACCGTATTTCCCTTTAGTCTCTATTAAAGGTATCTTATCCACTTTTTTCCTCCTGAGCTTTTCCAAAATTGCTTTCTTAAAGCATAAAAGCCTCACAGGTTTTTATTTCTAGCTTTTCACAAGTTATGATGATTTAGTTGTATTATCTCAGATTTCCATTCTACTCTGATTAGTTCTGTTAGTCAAAATTAGGTTTGGGAAGGCAATTTTTCTCATTGTTTCCTCTACTGTCAAAAGGAAAAACAATTATTTGATTTTCTTCTTTGTAGAATCACTGAATTCATTTCTATGGAAAGTATTCTAGGGTATGCTCTTCAATTAAACACCCTATTTCTTTCAAAGATTGTGTGAAATTACATGCAGAGGTACAGCTTTCTTGATATTCAGTATTGTTTCACATCTCTTCAACAGGTTTATTTCCATGGTTCTAGTACCTATATGAGTCCTGTTCTTACAAGGCTTGATAAATACATATATGAGGTTGCATTAATTTTTTTCCTACATTAAAATCTCACAGGATTTTGCTTAGCTTATTCCTTGTTTATATCTTGAGCTCTAAAAGAACACAGATAACTGAGGCTACCAATAATGTCCTTCACCTACCTTTCTTCCAAGTATTTTCTACTGTATAATGGACCCCTTATCAATTGCTGGTCATCTGTTTTATGTGATAACCTCCATCATATCCAGTTTTAGAATTTCATCTTTTTCTGTCTCCCTCAAAATTTCCCAAATGAAATATTTCTGACTCGATCATCAAATTACCAGGTGAATAAATTCTTTCAGGCACAGAAACCTATCATTCAAGGGATCTTAAATCACTGTCCAGAAAATTAAATCCTTTCCTAATCAGTTAGCATCTGATTCTCTTTCCAAGTCCCAGTCCTCACTTAAAATGAGAGAAAGAAAACATGATGTGGTCAAGGTGGAATTATTATCCATCATAACAGTATCAATATGGGAACCAAAGTCTTCATTTGTTTCTTTTTGCTATGAGTTTTCCAAAGGTCTCTGGTAACTCAACAGATGGTAAATATCTCTGGGTCCATTTGTTGATCCATGCCACCTCTAAAGTATGTTATCATTCTCAAAATAAATTCCCTATCACTAAGAATCTGTGGAAATATTTTCCAGTTTTAAAGATTTCACTGATAATTTTTCCCAAAGGTAAGAGATTAAAAAAGCATACCACTAGTAATAGTAAATCTGTGGCTCTTGCCAAATCCTAAAAAGGCACATGTAAAAATAACAAAATGTGTCTAACAGAAAGAATTATATATAAAGCATACTGCCTACAACCTAATACAAACCTTTAATTATTAAGGTTGAAACAAAAGTCAAATACTTATAGTTTAGATTAAAATTCCAGATAAATAAATCAGGGAAAAAGTCTTCTCTGATATGTTAATGTTTATTAACGTAGACCTTAGAAAGTAAAAAAAATTGACTATATCCTTAACGATCAATCAATTTTAAAGAAATGTTTTCAAAATGCTTAAACCAAAGAACTATCTAGAAAAAAATTTTAGCCTAAAAGATTATTTCTATGAGTCACTGTCACTTAAAATTTCACATTTAATTAATTTGAAAACACCCACATTTAAAATTTTGTTTGCTAAAATGGCTTTTCTTTCACCCATTCACTCCAACATTCACTGAATGACTCCTGTATATCAGACTCTGTACCAGCTTTTGTATGAAGATTAAGTACTAGCTAGAAAATTAAACAACAACAAAAACCAAATACAGACAACATCTTGGTTAAAGGAAAAACAAAGGGTATTTCTTATAATTCTTTTCATAACTTACAACCTCCTTAAAATAGAGATACACAATTTTATCCCTCCACAGATTGCTACTTGAACTTGAAGTCCACAATTCTCTAGTACTTAATTAAGATCTATTGTATTTTATAGTTTCACATTATAGCAATGCTTTTCTAACACAGAATCAAAGTGATTTGAACTTGTTTTAACAAAAAAAGGGGGGCCATAAAACTACAAGGAAGACTATTTTTTACATTCTAATAATGAGGGCAGGTAGTACCATTTCAAAAAACTTAAAAGTCTTATACTTAAAAAATCCATGGCAAAAGTAACTGCCATAAAAGTTACAAAAAGGAAAATTTAAGTATGAGCACAGTTTTCAAATGACATATGAAAAACAGAGCATTAGAAAAACAAAAGGTGTGTATTATGGAAATAAAAATCCCAAGCAAATTAACATGAAAAGTCTAAAAGCAATCTAAATAATACACCTCCTTATGCTACAAGGGCACTACCATGAATCTCAAAATGTTTCTGAAAAAGGTAGGTCTGTAGATGGAGGTTAAAAAATAACTTGGGAGTATTTTGATCACTTACTCAGGCCTTTTGATCCCATGTCGTCAGGGATCTCCTGTAGAGAGTAGTTTCCAGAGAGCAAGCAATAAAAAGATAACCAAAGAAAATAGTTGTCAGTAATGCATAAAATTGGTGCTACAATAAGAGACAGTTCCAAGACCATTACAGGTGCACATATCTTAGAGCGTTTTTGTAGATTTCTGAAAGTCTGAAATAAACTAGCAGCTACATGTCACCTACTGAAAGGGTGAAAGTTCTATCTTAGAGGCTGATTAGGGTAGAGAGGCAAAATTTGAAACTATTTCTTGATACTTTAAAAGTAAAATTCAGACTGTCTACATATAATGAAGAAATAGGGTAAGAAGGAATGATTTCAGGAGATCTGTTAAACAAGAATGGCAGTGCTATTCTTGAAATCAGTAAGTAGCTTCTTGTATCCATGTTTTTCTTCTCAAATAGTCTTCAAGGGTATGTTGTATTTTTTTAAGAATGCTTACATCAAATAATTCTATTTTAAACATATAGCTTAAAATATTGTTTACTTTAAATTAAGAATTCCTAAGGTGCCAGAAAAAGTTAAGATTGGTGTAACAAATTAATTTATGCCTGTTAAGTTGCCGCTGGTTAAGACAATTAGTAACCTGTTGCAGCTCTTGAAACTGTCTCCATGGTAACAACCAACTGCAGGGCAGTAGGTCCCTCTACATTTATTTTCAGTTGACCACTGGATCCACATACTTACGGTCAGCATCACTTGTTTCCTGCTCACTCTGGTCCTTGTTCTTGTAGAAGGGGAATTTTCGGGAAAAGAGGTTCTTTTTACGCTTGTCATTGAATGACTGCTGAAGAAGAGAAGGAGGGGCAAAACAAAGGGATGTCTACTGTCTGTGTGTACAAAGGCCCAGCCTAGCAGCTCTGTGAAAGCTGACTCTTGTGACCACAGTGTGCAGTTTGTATCTGAATTTTACTTTAATCACATATAAAGTGAATTTTTTTGTATTAACTCTTCTAATTCTAATTGTCTTACAACTGAAAATACTGAAAAATTTAGAGTGTAATTCAGAAATGCCTGAAAATAATGGATAAGTGCTACTTGATAAAAAAGGGAACAGCAAATCAGATTAGCTGCTACTATAATACAAACCAAGTTTTGTATTTTGATCCACATTTTTCTAGAAGATTTCCAGGTACCAGGAACTCTATGTAGCATAAGTTATTTTAAATGGTACTCTAGCTGTTCAAATTTTTTTTATGTATTAGGTAATAATCTTCATTTTGCTTGGCTTGAGTATATTTTCTCCCCCCTTCTTTTTTTTTGGTGTGTCTCCAACAAAATAATGAAAAAACTACTATTAAAAAAGAAAACAAAAGCAATTGAGAAAGTTGCTTAGTGCTGAATATTTTAAAACAATTTTTTTTATGGAGAAGGGAAAAAAGAAAACCAAATGCTTATGGCATGAGTCAGAAAATGGGAAGAAAACTAAGAGGGGGTCCATCAAGCACAGAGTCCAGCAAAAGATTTATCAATGCTATCAAACCAAGGAAGAAGAGTCAGAACTCTCCTGATAACTTGAATGCTATCATAACTGATTTGTCTTTAAAGTCTATCCTTATCTATATCAAAAGTATATATAAATGAAGTAGAACCAGATTCAATCCTTTGGCACCATGTCCTGTTTAGGGAATACAAGTTTGGTGCCCATAAAAGCCAAAAAGGCAATTAAGATTCTATCAGTTTATACACAATTGCTATGAGGGAGTTGCACAGCTAATTTGAAGTCCCTTATTGCAGGCAGGGATGTTGGAAGTATTCCACTTTCTTGAAAGTCCCATTTATGTATTCATAGATTTAAAAGCATGTAGCACAAAGAATGATGAGGCTATTAAAGAGGAATAGCTTCTTTCGTAATTTCTGGCATAGGCATCCATGTCTTGAAGGAAATGGCCTTACTGATCAATGATGCTGGACATTATTATTATTATTATTTTTTGAAGTGAGAACAATATAAAGGATAGAAAATTTGTCCTGGTTTTTCTTCATTTTATCCACATCTTAATGCTATCATTATTCTGAAGTATATCAACACCAAGCAGTATATTTTTGGCACACCTATATTTTTAAGCATGTGATACCAGGTAATAAAGGTGCTCAAGTAGATTAAAGGGACTTTAGCTCAAATTCTGTTACTTGAAAGGATTTATTTTGGTAAGAATCTTTATTTAAAAAAATATTTTCATTTTTACCTTTATATATCAATAATTCAGGATTAGTAAGTTCACAGTTTGTTAGTCAAGCAGACTGTCTTTATTTCAATATTAAAATTTGAAGGCTCTGATATCTCTAACCGGAAGTCAAAAACAAAGTTGATGAGAAAAAAATATTGTGGAGAAATGTGGGTTTATAATTATTATATAAACTGTCAAGTAGCATTATTTGAATAAAAATCTTTGCTTGAATCCAAATTTTAGAAAAAAGAAAAGTTTCAATAGAGAAAAATTTATTGTCATCAAATTTAAGGAAGGACTAAATCTTTTGTTCATGACAATCATTGGTTTTGAATATAGTAATAATTTTTATGGTATCTGATAAAACCGGTATTTTTAATAAAAGATTATTTACCCCTTCTACTGCATATATAGTGGTCAGAGTCAGTTTCACAGCAAACAACCAAAAGAAACATGAAGTTTAAAATGTTTTGATTTTTGATATCTTTGCAGTTAGCCAAAATGAGATACCATAAAGATATCATAATATAGGATAGAAAGAAATGTTTGTTAGTTAAGAAATCAATTAATTGTATTACATTTAAATTCCTCCAGGTGACGAATTTATTAGAAGTGAAAAGAGCACAAGCATAAAAGACAAAAATGTGTAGGGCAAACACAAACCTAAAGAAACACACTACCTCCAGTTTCTCTATATTTTCAAAACAAAATATTCTGTTTAATTATTTTTATTAGTGCTATGTTGCAAGACAAAGTGTAATAAAAATAACTGATAAAAATATCACAAATACATGATACATATATTAAATATCTAAATATATAATTTCCATAGTATTTCCAAATAGTTAAATGAATGCTTAAAATGTTAATGAGAAACTGAAATGTTACTATGTCTGTAGTGGAAATAAAGTCCATTAATCACCATATAAGGAAAGCAAATGAAGACCTTAGAATGGGAAATGCTATTACAGGAAGAAATGCAGTTCTGTATCAATGGCAAGCGTATTTTTACCCCACTCAGTATCATGCATACTTTTGGTGCTGTGTTAGAACACAGTAACTGTGTATAAAGTTGGTTACAGTCAACAAACAAGCTTTAAATATGTCGTTAATTCAGTTAACTTTTTACAGTATGAAAGAAAAGTTATTAACATGCAACCTCTTCAATACATTGACAGTGTATTTTCCTAAACTATTTTTAAAGACATATAAAAAAACAAGCACAAAAAGCACCGCATATATTTTACATCTTAAGCATTTACTTGGGATTTTTTTTCTCCAAAAAATTTCTATTTTAAGTACTGCTTCAACCACACTATATAATTTTGCATTTTCTGAAAGCTACAAGTTAATTTTAAAGGAATTTATCATTTCTAAAATAACTGAATGCAATTTACTCAGATTTAATTTATTTGATCATGGCTCATATTTAGATCTTTGAAATTTTAAAGCTTTTAAAGTTAGAGTGGTTAGTGATATCAGAAATGTACAGAATAGAGTTCAGTTTATTTGATGAGTTTACTTTCCACATTCATTTTAAATATGATCAAAAGTTGTATAAAACTTTTGCTTTAGATTAAAAAACCCAAAACATAAACCACTGTTCTCATAGTATTTCAATACAACATGTGTTCAGCACTTTAGGCTTATTGCCAGAATATTTCATTGCAGTAATTACACACGCAGTACATGACAATGCCTATAATATCTTTTTCATCTACTGACATCCATTAGATTCAAACAGGACTTAAGGTAAATAAAACAAAAATACATCTAAAATACATACGAAAGAATTTCAATGCTATTTCTGATTGTCTATAAACTCCTCTTGACTTCCCTTCATTTGTTCACAACAATTCATATTTCATTCAAAAATTAAAAAAAATGGATTCTATTGATAAATTATATTAAGAATAAAAGGGGAAAAGAACAAGGAAATTCCCATGAATTAACTTGTAAAAACCCATTAACTTACCTTATGACCTACTTAACTTTTGGGGCACCTATTTTCTTAGAGGACTCATGATTAAATTAGCTATCATGATTAATACTGGTGACACAAGTTTCTAACTGGACAGCTGAATGAAGGTTGAATTAATTTCATTTGTAAAAATAACCGTGACCAAAAGAATGTTAAGAATATACCAAATGATAGTTCTGATAATTTGGAAAGGTCCAAAAATGGGTGCTTTAACTTAATAAATTGCTTACTTCAGTATCTACTAGTAAAGCACAACGGTGAGAGCTGTTGATAGTTAATTCTTATGGCAAAATTCTTATTTTAATAATGTAGCTTTAACAAGAATTATGAAGAGGCCTATTATCTTCAATTATTAATTTCTAGAAATATAGAAATTATTTTTCTATAGGAGAGAAAAAGAGGCTTCATATACTCACCCCTTTATCTCCTCTTGTTTTAGAATTGAATTTCACTGTTTTTAATCGTGCTCGTTCTTTCTTTTCAACCCTGTCAAAGTATAGAATATTATTTTTTAAGTATACCAAACATATCTAAGAGTCTAACTAGAAATCATCAGAACTGATACTTTAATGTAGGGTATTTTTATATTCTAAACCTTCAGAAGCCATCTAGGGTTGTATCTTAAATTAGAACTTCTGAGAAATGGAATACAAGGCTCATTTTATTACAAAACAAAACCACACAGTACATATATTTGTATTTATATAAGAACTCAATTCTGTAATTATACTGAAATTATTATGATCTACCATTTTTGAGCACAGTAATTTTCCTGTTTTGTTTTGTTTAAATATTAGTGTAGAATGGAGCATATATGCTAAAAAGTAAGTGTAAAAGAAAGCATGGGGCAAAATGTTAACAATTGGTGAAAAGTAGGTGAAGGATATGTGGGTACTTCTTGTACTATTCCTGCATTTTTCTTGTTTTTACTTCTCTGTAGCTCTGAAACTTTTAGAAATAAAAAGGCCTTTTTTGGCATACTTATTAATTATAGAGACTGTTAATAAGTATACATCCAACTCATTAGTAAGAATAGAACAAGTTTAGTACATTATATGCCTCACCTAAGTAAAGTTAATTAACTAGCTATAGTAAACATTAATGTCTCACTAATGATTTACTGGCTATCTTATAGGGGTTCTCTAAGCTGGGATTCTTTCCAAAGACAATCTGCACTTAACCACTTTGCCACTAGGTGGTAAGTATGTACCAATGAATCACTATAATAAATGGTTAAAAGCAAAGAGGAAAGATCAGTAAGTGTGCTGATAATTCCAAATTAAGGAAGAAAAGAGATGTGAAGCATATTACTAGACACTTCTAAAAGTTTTGCACTGACAACGCTTTCATTTTTTAAGTCTAAAGGAAACAGTCCTCACAATCGAAAACCCTGAAAATTTATGTTTTATCACCACCTACATAGAAAAACTACAGAGGCTTTTCTCTTTCCCTCCAATGGTATAGATAAATGGCACAGTGACTTAAAGTATACTTATTTTGTTTGTAGCAACTAGTAGGAACTTTAGAGAAATTTCTCTATGGGGGCATCATACTGAGACAAGGACCATGGGTTTAGACAGAGTAGGGTGATAGCCTCCAGAAAAGGCAGGGTAAGGTAAGTACCGTCAGAGCAATGTAACTATATGCAAAGAAAACCCCTAACAAAACTCTGTGTTAAACATTAAGCTCTAGGGTCATTCCTCAGTGAGATAAGTTAATATTCCCTAGATACAGGAAAGTAGCCCATGTGTTTTACTATGCTAATCAATTGTAAGATTCACTTTAGCATGCTAAAAGGCCCAGGCCTAGGTGCTGTTTTTCCTCCTTAAGACCTGATCAGGTGATTTGCAACCTGGGGAATTAATAATGGCAAGCAAGTCCAGCCATAAACAACATAGTAAAAGCAAGAATGATTCCATCTTAGATTGGCTTTTTTTTTATTAAGGTATAATTGATATACACTCATGAAGGTTTCACAAGAAAAACAATTAGGTTACTACATTTACCCTTATTATCAAGTCCCCCACCTCAATACCCCATTGCAGTCACTGTCCATCAGTGTAGTTAAGATGCCACAGAGTCCCTACTTGCTTAGATTGCCTTTTAAACTCTTTAGTAAACAGACAATAACTCAGCCCACCTTGAGGGCAGGGCAGTAAGTCTTGATTGATATGCTTCCAGAACAAAAAACAACTATTCTGGGAAAGAAATCTGCAGTAAATTTCTTATGTTAATTTTGCAGAATTATCTGGAAGACTGATGAGAAAAGAGACTTAATGTCTCCTCAAGGATGAATATTCTAGGACCACTTAACAGGTCCACACCCCAACCCTTTATCACGTTATAAAACCCCTAGACAGTGCACAACCATGGACTCTCTTGCCCCCTCCTGGTGTGAGCCAGGAGCTCTGTCCTCTCACTTTATTTCTAAATAAAAGCCTCTCCCTTGCCCTCCTACTTTGAGTGTTTGTGAAGTTCATTCTTCAACTCCGTGAATAAGAACTCTGGCATCAGTATCTTTTAGTTATATCACTGATCATAACGTAAGGTGAATAAAATTATACGGTTGTGAAGCATACGGAAAACCAAATATAAAATTAAAATCACTTCCTCAGTAAAACAAATTTAAAGGAACAATTATTTATGTTGCCCAGCTTTCAAGTGGTTAAGATTGTAATAGACATCTATTTACCTGCGTTTACTAGGAATCACCCCAACTTCATCACTCTCACCACCTGGTGTAACCTGCCTGGCTTGCCACCATTCATCATCAGAAGCATTAATGACATGGAGGATATCTCCAAATTTGAAGTTCAGTCCTTGACTGGGAAGGCCACTGTCTTTAGTCTTGTCATAATCAAAAAGGGCTCTAGAAGAAAAAAGTCCATAATTATTAATTTGCTATAATTGTATTATTAGTATTAAATAAACATAGGATTCTGTAAATATATATAATCAGAGCAGAAAATTAAATAATATACCACACTAGGCAAAATAATAGCAAGCTCTATTTTGTATTATATACAAAAAGACAATGAGGCAAAAAGAAGGAACAGCAAATTAACTTGTTATGGTAATAGTTTATTATAGTTTATTAGGTATACTACCTTATTTCTCTCAATATTGTATGAGAAATTTAAAAAATGCTTTAAGTACAATCTAATGGCAACGTATACTAAATTCTAAAGTGAAACAAATATAAGGGTTGCTCTAAGTTAATAAAAAAGTAAATGTTAAGAAATACTCTTCTCTTTATTTTGACTAGGCCCACTTGGGAAAACAAACTTCCTGACAGATTTAATTGATGAACTGTGAACTGTTAAGACTAAATCAACAGAGTGCTGATTTTGCCAGTTAATTGTTCCTTCCATTTGTTCATAAAACTAGAGTCAATAACAATGATGAAAACTAACTACAGGTGACTTTAACAACTGCCAAATGTTTTGGAAAAAATACTATATTAATTTAATATAGCAATTTCAAAATGTTAAGAATACTTTAAAATTTGATAGAAAAATATGTCCCACTACTTGATTAATTAATGGACAATATTTAAACAAATTATTATAGCCAAAGTAATTCTCTCAAGAGTACAGGAAAGGTTCCCAGCCATTACATTTGTAATACAATTTATTCATTCATTTTTTCTAATTTGGCAACTGGTAATTACAATATAAATCACATTCCCTTTCATGCTACTCAACTTTTTCTTGAAGTAAAACTGAAGAGGAGTGGAATTATTTGATGGTTAAATGAATGAACTAGTTATTGTTTTCAAATATGTTCTTTCACATCCTCCCAGAGGCTAATGGAGTGAAGGAAGTAGGTGGGATAAAAGTGGGAAGGCTTACTTAAACACAAATAAAACATATATAAATATGTTGGGTTTTATTTGAAGAAAGAATTCTATAGCTGAAAAATAAATGATAAAATGCTAAGTCATTACTTCATTAAATTCTGAACCCTAAAGAAGTGTCTTTCTATTGTAAGAATTTGGCTAACCTCAAGTAATAAAAAAGTTTGATAGTCATTTACTAAAAATTTATTTAAAAAGGTAATGAAGTAGATAAGACAAAGATGATGCAGATACAAATATATATAAAATGGAAAAAATGTACTGCAAAAGGTGGAACAAATGTCAAAAGATATTCAGAAAAGGGGAAATATGGTATCTTAACATTTTTACTATCATAAATTAATCCTTTGAATTACAAAGTAATGTAACTATATTACTGATGAGTAATGGGGAGAAGAAATCACCCACAGACTCCACTCCCTGTGTTACCATTTAAACTTTGTCTTTTTAAATATATTTGACTCATTAAAAAAGAACCCATGGAATGCTTATGTGAGTTATTAATCAAAAGAGTACAATGAACACCTGTTAATTTATTATCCGACCTAAGACTGACTATACATAAAACTTTTATCAGTAACTCATGTTCACCTATGTATTTTTTTCCTTGATTCTGCTTCCCTGCGATTTAAGAGTTAAGCACTATTAGAAGGTAATCACCATTTCATTTTGAATATGTTTATTATTTCCTTGACCTGTACCCTTTTTTTCTGGTTTGGTTTTATTACAAATATGTGGATGACTAAGTAATTATGTATGGTTTTACTTGTTTCAGAGCTTTACAAAAAGGTTATCATACTGTATATAGTCTTCTGTAGCCTTGTTTTTTTTTTTACTTTTGAAAGTAAAAAAATACACTTACTAAAAAAAAAGCCTTAAAACTTTCGATTAACTATGGCAGACTGACTACATGTGCCTATTTCTTCTCCATCCTGAAACTTACTAAAATGACATAACAAAAAACAAATACAAAAAAGAGATAACAATAGGAGAAAAGAGAGTTTAGTATGTTTTGTGATGATGGTAACTAAATTTAACAGAGTGGAGGAAGCTCTAAATGAGATGCCTGAAAAGAGGGGTACTGATAGAAGACTTACTCTACATGACTCTAGAGGTATTATCCAGGCAAGTGGGGATAAGTTACAGCAGTCAAAACAGAAGAACACACACACACACACACACACATACACACACACACACACACACACACACAATCTCTAATGCACTCAGGCTCTTCAGGTTCCTTTTCTTCTTCCTAATCCCATAGAAGACATGAGGTTTAGTTTCTAGAGAAGTTAAATTTGAGAAGCTCTGTAGTATGGAACCTGGTGGAGAGGTGGAATGTGCTAGGTTGAAAAAAGATGGATTGAAAAGAAATCTGCACATTGAAAAGTGAAATTCTAGCACTGTGGTTTATATTGCAGGTAAGAGATTAAGTATTATTTTCTAGAGATATTTAATGACCCCAAAGAAAGGAATGACATGGGTGGGAGAGGGCAATGAAAAAGCCAATTATTTCCAGTTAAATCCACTGGCTTCATTCTTTATTCATAAGACTAGAAAACAAGGATCACTAAATATTTAAAGATCACCTCACATATAAAAAGGTAAAGGAAAAATAAAATAAGTGAACTAGAAAAAAGGAATACAGAGAATGGAGAGAATTTGAGAAGCAGAAGAAACATTAGAGAAACATGAGAAGATATGTCTATGAAATAAAATGATGACAAAAAGATCAAATGGAAGTAAGAAAAAATAATACAGGATATCATACCCTCCCTACACTTTGAGTTCTCTGTCAAGAAGAAGGCAAAATAAAGTCATTTTCAGATGCTAAGACTCAAAAAGTACCTCCCACACACCCTTTTCTCAGGAATTTACTGGAGGATGTGCTCTGGTAAAATAAAAGTAAATTGAGAAAGAAGAAAATGTGGAATCCAGGAAACAGACTGACTCAGTGGAGCACTAAAGGGAATAAGATAATGGCAAAGGCCAATCCCATATGAGAGCTACACAGTAAGTCTACAGAGAGCAACTAGTCCAGACTAGAGCAGAAAGACGGAAAAAAACCTGAATTGATAAGACTATATGTATGACCATGTTTCATCATGTGAAAAATTTCTAGAGAGCCTATTAGAAGATAAAGGAAGATATGCAGTAATAAATACATGGAAAATTAAGCAAATGAAAATAAGACAATATATTAAGTCTAGGAAAAATGAAGGATTGCAGAAGAAAGGAAGCATGATCATAATATACTACCTGATGGAAAAATGACAGATTATTACATAGTCATATGGTATTAATGCTATTAACAATGACTAAATGCTATTAATTTTATTAACAATGACAGGACTATGTTGGAGTAATAGGGGAAGAGGCAGAATAAGTGGTCTGGTGTGGGAGAAAACGTTCTCGGCTACTACAGCAGTAAGTCCATAATGTAAAAAATTATAAACTAGAAAATAGCAGTCTATCCATATCATTTAGAAATCTGGAGGTAAAGGCAAGAGCGAATGCTAGGAAAATAGAGGATGACTGCTTCCAGAGAATGAAATTGGGGAGGGGATTGTTGGGACTTGACAGTTATTTTTCATTGTAAGTCTTTTGATCAAATATAATTTGTAAAAATAATGTATTGCTTTTCTAAAAATAAAAATTATAAAAATATGACTCACTAAATGCACCTACAACACGTATAACCTAATGTTTTGATTTTTATGCCTTTGTAAGGATTTAATAAATCACATATACAGGTAAAACCTGTTAATTAAGCTGAACAGAAAATACAGAGAAGTAAATGAAAAAAAGAAGAGTATAAACAAAATTCTAAGATTTTCCTTTTTCTGTGGATATCTATAAATAAAATACTTTTTTCTATTAATTCTATTTTGCTATTATTAATATACAATTACATGAGCAACACAATGGTTACTAGACTCCCCCTATTATCAATTCCCCACCACATACCCCATTGCAGTCACTGTCCATCAGTGTAGTAGGATGTGACAGAATCACTACTTGTCTTCTCTGTGTTACACTACCTTCCCCGTATACTCCTACCCTACCCCACCACCGCTACATTATGTGCGCTAATTGTAATAGCCCTTTCCTCCCCTTATCACTCCCTTCCCACCCATCTTCCCCAGACCCTTTCCCTTTGGTAACTGTTAGTCCATTCTTGGGTTCTGTGAGTCTGCTGCTGTTCTGTTCCTTCAGTTTTTTCTTTGTTCTTATACTCCACAGATGAGGGAAATCATTTGGTAGTTGTCTTTCTCCACCTGGCTTATTTCACTGAGCACAATACCCTCTAGCTCCATCCATGCTGTTGCAAATGGTAGGATTTGTTTTCTTCTTATGGCTGAATAACATTCCATTGTGTATATGTACCACATCTTCTTTATCCATTCATCTACTGATGGACACTTAGGTTGCTTCCATTTCTTGGCTATTGTAAATAGTGCTGCGATAAACATAGGGGTGCATATGTCTTTTTCAAACTGGGCTGCTCCATTCTTAAGGTAAATTCCTAGGAGTGGAATTCCTGGGTCAAATAGTATTTCTATTTTGAGTTTTCTGAGTAACCTCCATACTGCTTTCCACAACGGTTGTACTAATTTACATTCCTACCAGCATTGTACAAGGGATCCCCTTTCTCCAAATCCTCGCCAACATTTGTTGTTGTTTGTCTTTTGGATGGCGGCCATCCTAACTGGTGTGAGGTGCTATCTCATTGTGGTTTTAATTTGCATTTCTCTGATGACTAGTGATGTGGAGCATCTTTTCATATGCCTGTTGGCCACTGAGTTTCTTCTTTGGAGAAGTGTCTGTTCAGCTCCTCTGCCCATTTTTTAATTGGATTATTTGCTTTCTGTCTGTTGAGGTGCGTGAGCTCTTTATATAATTTGGATGTCAACCCCTTATCGGATATGTCATTTATGAATATATTCTCCCATACTGTACGATGTCTTTTTGTTCTATTAATGGTATCCTTTGCTGTACAGAAGGTTTTTAGTTTGATATAGTCCCATTCATTCATTTTTGTTTTTGTTTCACTGCCCGGGGAGATATGTTCATGAAGAACTTGCTCATGTTTATGTCCAAGACATTTTTGCCTATATTTTTTTCCAAGAGTTTTATTTCATGACTTACATTCAGGTCTTTGATCCATTTTGAGTTTACTTTTGTGTATGAGGTTAGGCAGTAATCCAGTTTCATTTTCTTACATGTTTTGCCAACACCAGCTGTTGAAGAGGCTGCCATTTCCCTATTGTATATCCATGGCTCCTTTATCTTACATTAACTGACCATATGTGCTTGGGTTTATATCTGGACTCTCTATTCTGTTCCACTGGTGTATGGGTCTGTTCTTGTGCCAGTACCAAATTGTCTTGATTAGTGTGGCTTTGTAGTAGAGCTTGAAGTCAGGGAGCGTAATTCCCTCTGCTTTATTTTTCCTTCTCAGGATTGCTTTGGCTATTCGGGGTCTTTTGTGATTCCATATGAATTTTAGAACTATTTGCTCTAGTTCATTGAAGAATGCTGTAGGTATTTTGATAGGGATTGCATTGAATCTGTAGATTGCTTTAGGTAGGATGGCCTTTGTGACAATATTACTTCTTCATAGCCAAGAGCATGGGATAAATTTCCATTTACTGGTGTCTTCTTTAATTTCTCTTAAGAGTGTCTTGTAGTTTTCAGGGTATAGGTCTTTCACTTCTTTCGTTAGGTTTATTCCTAGGTATTTTATTCATTAGGATGCGATTGTGAATGGAATTGTTTTCCTGATTTCTGTTGCTGCTAGTTCATTGTTACTGTATAGGAATGCAACAGATTTCTGTGGATTAATTTTGTATCCTGCTACTTTGCTGAATTAAGATATTAGATCTAATAGTTTTGGAGTGGATTCTTTAGGGTTTTTTATGTACAATATCATGTCATCTGCAAACGGGGACAGTTTGACTTCTTCTTTGCCAATCTGGATTCCTTTTATTTCTTTGAGTTGCTGACTGCCGTGGCTAGGACCTCCAGACTATGTTGAATAAAAGTGGGGAGAGTGGGCATCCTTGTGGTCTTCCCAATCTTAAAGGAAAAGCTTTCAGCTTTTTGCTGTTAAGTATAATGTTGGCTGTGGGTTTGTCATATATGGCCTTTATTATGTTGAGGTACTTTCCCTCTATACCCACTTTGTTGAGAGTTTTGATCATGAATGAATGTTGAATTTTGTCGAATGGTTTTATAGCATCTATGGAGATGATCATGTGGTTTTTGTCCTTTTTGTTGATATAGTGGATGATGTTGATGGATTTTTGAATGTTATACAATCCTTGTATCCCTGGGATGAATCCCATTTGATCATGATGGATGTTCTTTTTGATGTATTTTTGAATTCGGATTGCTAATATTTTTTTGAGTATTTTTGCATCTATGTTCATCAGGGATATTGGTCTAATTTTCTATTTTTGTGGTGTGTTTGCCTCATTTTGGTATTAGAGTGATGTTGGCCTCATAGAATGAGTTTGGGAGTATTCCCTCCTCTTCTACTTTTTGGAAAACTTTAATGAGGATGGGTATTAGGTCTTCACTATATGTTTGATAAAATTCAGCAGTGAAACCACCCGGTTCAGGTGTGTTCTTAGGTAGTTTTTTGATACCAATTCAATTTCTCTGCTGGTTATCGGTCTATTCAGATTTCCTGTTTCTTCCTGGATCAACCTTGGAAGGTTGTATTTTTCTAGAAAGTTGTCCATTTCTTCTAGGTCATCCAGTTTGTTACCGTATAATTTTTCATAGTATTCTCTCATAATTCTTTGTATTTCTGTGGTGTCCGTAGTGATTTTTCCTTTCTCATTTCTGATTCTGTTTATATGTGTAGACTCTCTTTTTTTCTTGATAAGTCTGGCTAGCGATTTATCTATTTCGTGTATTTTATCAAAGAACCAGTTCCTGCTTTCATTGATTCTTTGTATTGTTTTATTCTTCTCAATTTTATTTATTTCTGCTTAATCTTTATAATGTCCCTCCTTCTACTGACTTTGCGTCTCACTTGTTCTTCTTTCTCTGGTTTCATTAATTGTGAGTATTAATTATAACTGCTTATATGGGAATGTTCTTCTTTCCTGAGGTAGGCCTGTATTGCAATATATTTCCCTCTTAGCATGGCCTTCGCTGCGTCCCACAGATTTTTTGGTGTTGAATTATTGTTGTCATTTGTGTCTATATAGTTCTTGATCTTTGTTTTTATTTGGTTATTGATCCATTGATTATTTAGGAGTATGTTATTAAGCCTCCATGTGTTTGCTGCCTTTTTCATTTTCTTTGTGTAATTTATTTCTAGTTTCATACCTTTGTGATCTGAGAAGCTGGTTGGTACAATTTCAAACTTTTTTAATTTTCTGAGGTTCTTTTGTGGCCTAATACATGATCAATTCTTGAAAATGTTCCATGTGCACTTGAGAAGAATGTGTATCCTGTTGCTTTTGGATGGAGTGTTCTATAGATGTCAGTTAGGTCCATCTGTTCTAATATGTTGTTCAGTGCCTTTGTTTTTTTACTTATTTTCTGTCTGGTTGATCTGTCCTTCAGAGTGAGTGGAGTGTTGAGGTGTCCTAGAATGAATGCATTGCATTGTATTTCCCCCTTTAATTCTGTTAGTATTTGTTTCACATATGTAGGTGATCCTGTGTTCGGTGGATATTTATAATAGTTATATCCTCTTGTTGGACTGACCCTTTTATCATTATAGAAGGCCCTTCTTTGTCTCTTGTGACATTCTTTTTTTGAAGTCTATTTTATCTGATACAAGTACTGCAAGTCCTCCTTTTTTCTCACTATTAGTTGTATGAAATATCTTTTTCCATCCCTTTACTTTCAGTGTGTGTATGTCTTTGGGTTTGAAGTGAGTCTCTTGTAGGCAGCATATAGATGGGTATTGTTTTTTATCCATTCAGTAACTGTATGTCTTTTGATTGGTGCATTCAGATCATTTACATTTAGGTTGATTATCGATAGGTAAGTACTTATTGCCATTGCAGGCTTTAGATTCGTGGTTACCAAAGGTTCAAGGGCAATTCCCTTACTATCTAACAGTCTAATTTAACTTACTTCGTATACTATTACAAACACAACCTTAAGGTTCTTTTTTTTCCTCCTGTTTCTTCCTCCTCCATTCTTTGTATTTTATTAGTCATATTCTGTACTCTTTGTCTTCCCTTGGGTGACATCTTTTTAGCCTTAGGAATACTTCCGTCTATAGGAGTCCCTCCAAAATGCACTGTAGAGATGGTTTGTGGGAGGTAAAATCTCTCAGCTTTTGCTTATCTGAAAATTGTGTTATCCCTCCTTCAAATTTAAATGATAACTTTGCCGGGTAGATATTCTTGGTTCAAGGCCCTTCTGCTTCATTGCATTAAATATATCATGCCACTCCC
Organism: Phataginus tricuspis; assembly: GCA_029783875.1. Taxonomy (NCBI): domain Eukaryota; kingdom Metazoa; phylum Chordata; class Mammalia; order Pholidota; family Manidae; genus Phataginus; species Phataginus tricuspis. The sequence continues at coordinate 30,721,335 of JAQQAC010008350.1, read as the reverse complement.
TTCTGAACTGTAATGTTTCTGTTGAGATGTCTGATGATAGTCTGATGGGTTTTCCTTTGTATGTGATCTTTATTCTCTCTCTAGCTGCTTTCAAAGTCTGTCTTTGTCCTTGATCTTTGCCATTTTAATTATTATATGTCTTGATATTGTCTTCCTTGGGTCCCTTGGGTTGGGAGATCTCTGCACCTCCATTGCTTGAGAAACTATCTCCTTCCCCAGATTGGGGAAGGTTTCAGGAATTACCTCCTCAATGACACTTTCTAACCCTTTTTGTCTCTTCTTCTTCTGGTACCCCTATAATGTGAATATTGTTGTGTTTGTATTGGTCAGACAGTTCTCTCAGTATTCTTTCATTCTTAGAGATACTTTTTTCTTTCTGTGCCTCAGCTTCTTTGTATTCCTCTTCTCTAATTTCTATTCCATTTACCCTCTCTTTTCCAAATCCAATCTTTTTTTCAATCCCTTCATTGTATGTTTCATTTCAGAAATGGAATTTCTTAATGATTTAATATCCAACTGAAATTTGTTCCTGAGTTCTTGAATATTTTTCTGTGCCTCCATAAGCCTGTTTATAATATTTATTTTGAACTCTCTTTCAGGAAGAGTGGCGAGTTTGGTTCCATTTGGCCCTCTTTCTGGGGTTTGTGAGATTTTGGTCTGAACCATTTTCTTTTGACATTTCATATTTCCACATGGTGTCCACTAGTGCGCAGGAACTCCAGTCTCTGGAGCTGCTCAGTCCCTAGAGTGAGGTTGTGGGTTTTAAGGGAGCAGAGCTCGTGCCTGGGGGGAGGAAAGATCTGTTTCCTGATTCCTGTCTGCTGTGCCTGTCTCCAGTGTCAGAGCCAGTGGGCCAAGCACACACATGTACACCTCTGTGCTTTGTGTCTCTAGCTGTTGTAGGTGGGGCCTCCATGTGGCTGGCCTGATGCCTGTGCAGTGACTGCGAGTTTGTGAGCAGGTGCCTGCATGCCAGTAGGAAGGTTTGGCAGGCTGTGTGTCACAGTGGGGGGCCTCGGAGCTGAGTAGGCATCCAGGGGGATGGAGCATCTGAAGCTCCCCAAAGTTCCCAACCAGCTGGGCAGAGTGCACCAGACAACCTTGTCCACCTCTCCCTTCTCCTGCACAGCAAGCTCCATGCAAACCCCGCCCCTTTAGCAACCCTCTGGCTGCTAGGAAGCCTCTCAGACTGCCTGCCATTCCTCTGACACAGGGTGGCCGGGTGTGGATCCCCTCTTCCACAAACGGCCGGCATGTCAATTTCTCAAGCACTCCACCTGTCCGAGCTCCCCAACGTCCAGTGCACCACACACTATAGGACTCTGCTCACAAAGCAGATCTCCAGGACTTGGTGTTCAGCAGTCCCAGGCTTCCACTCCCTGCCCCCCTCTGTTTCTCCTCCTCCTTCCTGTGAGCTGGGTCGGGGAAGGGTCTGGGTCAGGCCAGATTAAGGGTTTCCTACGTTACCCTGTTTCATGAGGTCTGTTTGCAGTCTGGTTCAGTCTAGTTTCTTGTTGCTGTTTTAAGGTTAGTTGTATTAATTAACTATATTTTTGTACAATTTGTGGTTTTGGGAGGAGCTCTCCATCTCACCTCTCACGCCGCCATCCTGCAAGTCCTATATAAAATACTTTTAATGACTTTGGAACAGAAGGGTTTAATCAATTCCAAGAATTAGTGGAAGGAAAGAAAAATATGATACATTAAGGATTCCCAGATCATTGGCAGGACAGAAGTAATGAAGGGGGCAGAAATAGAACAAGAGAAGAAAGTGAGAAGTTTCCTTTCATTATGCATCAGAATAAAATTCTTAGAGACAAAAAGTCATATCATATGTAAAAAAGTAGAGTATGTGTTTGTGTGTATATATTTGTACACATACAAAAACATATGGGGTGCATGTTAACTTTATGTAACATATTATCTCTCGCAAGAGGATAAATAAAACATTAGGAATAGCTCTCCAATGGGATCAGAAGGAATGGGAAAATAATAATGAAGAATGGTACAGATTACTTGAGTAAACAACTAAGGTTAAAACGTACTATAATGAAGTACTCAGTAAAACCTCTACTAAAAAAAAGTAAACAGAATGCAATAAACAGGATATCTGTATTAATCCTTACAAGTCAGTGAAATGAAAAAGAACATTTTATATACTAACAATATCTATTTAACATTATTAGGTTTATGCTGTCACATTAATATGTTACAGAAAAATAATGTTTGTCTTTTCTCAAGTGTTTAAAAAATATATATTAGAACTGCTGATGGGCATGTAAACTAGTTCAACAATTGTGGAAAGCAATATGGAGGTTCCTCAAAAAACTAAAAAGAGAAATACCATTTGACCCAGGAATTCTACTCTTAGGAATTTACCCAAAGAAAACAACTTCTCAGATTCAAAAAGACAATATGCACCCCTATGTTTATCGCAGCACTTTTTACCACAGCCAAGATATCGAAGCAACCTAAGTGTCCATCAGTAGATGAATGGATAAAGAAGATGTGGCACATATACACAATGGAATACTATTCAGCTGTAAGAAAGAAACAAATCCTACCATTTGCAACATCATGGATGGAGCTGGAGGATACTATGCTCAGTGAAATAAGTCATGCAGAGAAAGACAAATACCAAATGATTTCCCTCATTTGTGGAGTATAACAATGAAGCAAAACTGAAGGAACAAAATAGCAGCAGACTCACTGACTCCAAGAAGGGACTAATGGTTACCAAAGAGGAGGGGTGGGGGAGGGTGTGTGGGGAAGGAGGGAGAAGGGGATTGTGGGGTATCATGATTGGTGCACATGGTGTGTGGGGTCACGGGGAAGACAGTGTAGCTCAGAGAAGACAAATAGGGACTCTGTGGCATTTTACTACACTGATGGACAGTGACTGCCATGGGGTATGGTGGGGGACTTGATAATAAGGGTGAATGTAATAAACAGATTGATTTTCTTGTGAAACCTTCATAAGAATGTATATCAATGACACCTTAATAAAAAATATATATATATATTAGAAATTTCCCAAATCTGTATTCTGCACTGAGGCTAATCCCAATGTAAGCTATTATTTACATATGCTCTCTTTGCTATTATGGAGACTGCTATAATAGTTAAATGTTACTCAAATGGAGAATATTTTATTATAAAAGGATGCAGGTAAGTATGTGTTGGATGGTATGGTACATCAAGCTACAATACAGTCACTCAGTAAAATGTTACCTTTAAAAAATTTCTATTCCACATTTATTCTGTCTTTATCATACCAGCATTATTTAAGGAATCACATAACTTTTATTAACAGTTATAGTAATACTCCAACACCTGAAAGACTGTCAGGAAATCAATTACATTTTTCTGTAGTACATTTGCAATACATTGTTCTGTAGTAAACCTAAGTCAGCCATAGTGAAAAACCTGAAAGAATTTGCATGCATGCATAATTATGGATTGACATAATTAGAAGTAAAAAAATTTACCTGACGTAGAGGGATCGCTTCTGGCTAGTTCGAAGAGAACCTGATCCTGAACTAATGCTACTATTCATCATCTGCTCCCGTAAGTCATGTATTTTGGCTTCAAAACGACTGTATTCTGATGGAAGAAAAAAAGAAATTTATATTTTGTATTCTAAAATAATAAGTTACTTGGAGAGAAAGTATTAAATATGTAAGCTCTTACAGATGATTACATATGGTTAGAACCATAAAAGAATAATAATCTTTAAATTTCAAAAGAATCAATAATCTTCTAAATGTACCATAAACTAGAACTAGCTGAATTTCAATTTTCTCATATGCTAAAGTTTGTATCACATAATCAATTAAAAGACAATTCCCATTCATCAAATAGTAGTATCAATCTTACATTAGTGTCAGGTTTTAGTGTAAATATAAAAAATTAAAAATCAGATTTATTCTAATTTTAACACTCAGAAAAAGGAATCTACAAAAATTTACACTAGATGCTTTGTTTACTGAGTTCTTCCCCATGAGGAAATCAGTTCATCTTAGGTTTTTAAACACAGAACTTGTGCAGGGTCCATAATATGGGAAAAATATGGTTTAAGAAGCTGATTGTGAAATGAAATTTACTTCAACCCATTTTATAACTTACACATTTTCAAAATGCCAAAAAAAGATATAAAAGCAATCTGAAGTTAAAGTGGTAAGAAATTTTACATACAAAAGGAAGTATGATTTTGAAGGTGGACAGTTTTAAATTATACCATATATTAAAAACTACAAAGTCTACTAATAACAAAAATTTTAAGCACTTTTAAAAAAACACTGCAACTCCAATGGTTGTATACACTGTAATAAACAAGTTATTTTAAAGAGAACTGCCATATCCTATCAGATTTTCTTAAAAAACCAGTCTTAAAGCAACATCAAATAACTTGTCTGGGAGTTTGTATATTGTGAAAAGAGTTAAGGTTGATTACTGTTGAGTTATTCTTCTTTTCACCATAGTCATCAAGTTTGTTTTATGGTTACTAAGATTAACTGAAGCAACATTCATCAAAAAACTCAAAAACATTTAAAAGCTCACAATAATATGTAACAAAACATTCCTTTAAAACAATAGAAATTTAAAAATATAAACATCAGTAGACTGAATAATATATATCCATTACAATTCAACAATTATCAATTCATAGCAATTTATTTTTTATACAATATTACATTCACAAGTCTTGAAATAGTAACACCAACACTATGACATGATTACTGAGAACAGTTCACTGTTTTCCTTCCTTTTGTGTATCCTTAGAATATGGCCTACTAGAAATATACATTTGGAATAGTTCCTTCCAAGGTGTTAATGGTGTCAACTGGATATACAGTAAGTTCATTTGCTGTTTTTATTTTCAACATCAATTTTTAGGGGTTGCTGCTTTTTAAATTTTTCACTACTTTTATAGGTAGGTAAAATAGTTCCAAAGTCAAATCTACAAAACAGGACATTAAAATAAATATTTATATATATTTAATAAAATATATACTTATATATTTTTATATGTAAAAAGTATAAATCTAGTATATAAATATATAAAATTTGTATACTAATATATATGATATATATACATTATATATATATATATAATTCTAATAACTTTTTGTTTGTCTTTTGGCCCCCTATTATGAGCAATCTATCCAGATGATTTGAAGTACTATCCTTTTATATCAGGTTAAAAACCTCAAAGCCATCATAAAGCTTATTCTATTTTCATATTATCTTCAAATTCTCTCATTATCTGTAACCATCTTTATCAAAACTCTCAGAGCATACAGTCTTTTCACAGAATACACTTTCTTCCTTTTAACTTTCTAATTAATGGCTAACACCAATCCTTATGTCCATCAATTTCGGTGTCTTAAGTAGTTCCTTCTCCTCAGGAAGGGTTTACTGAACAGTATTACCCTAATTCTTTGATAACATTTGACTGCAGCCTTTATATGTGAAAGCCTGTTTGACTCAAGTTTTTTTTCAGTATGTTGACTCCACTGTCTTCTATAAACCACTGCTGATCAAGTTCTGATAACAAACTCAAGGGGCACTTTTTTTTCTGGCCTGGAATTCCACTTATTTTTTCTTCTTTTAATTCTAATAATTTTATTAGGATATTTCTCAGTGTTGTTTATCACTGTAGGTATACGGCATGCTCTTTTGAATCCAGCTTGGAAAAATTTTTTTATTTTAGCAAAGTTTCCTTGTTCATATACTTGTAGTATTGTTGCATTGTTTTGCTTTTTACTTTGAATTCCTATTATATAACTTGTTGAATATTCTTTACCTACTTTCTATATATGTCACTCTCAAATCCTTTTTTATTCTTATCAATATATTTTTTTAAAGATTGAAGCAATCAGAAACTTTCCTAAACAATTTGAGAGTAAGGAACTCGCTACCTTGATGTCTCATTTCCCTTGAATACTTCAATGGATATTTCCTAAAAATAAAGATATTTTCTCATTCAAACATAAAACCATCAAAATTGAGAAAGTAGCATTAATAACATTACTACCACTGAATCCTCACATCCCCCTTAGGTTTCCCCAATAATGCCTTTTATAACAGAAGGATCCAATTCAAAATCATGAGTTGTTTTATCTTTTTAGTCTCCTTCAGTCAGAACAGTTCCTCAGTCTTGCACTCATACTACAGTCAATTGTTTCGTAGAATGTCTCTCACTTTATGTTTGTCTGATGTTTCCACACAATTAGATTCAGGTTATTCAACTTTAGTTTCAGGTGCTGTTCTCAAATTGGCCCACTGCATTCTGTAGTGAGTACTGACTGGCTTTTGGGCTTCTTCTGTTCCTTCTCCTTGTACATTTGCTGATATCATAAGGTCTTATGGCTGTTGATAGCCTTGTTTACTTTGGGTTTATGGGGATACCTTTTCATCTAGTTTTGCTCAAGAACTGTCAATAAACTCTGGGTTTTGTTATCCTATTTTTTTCCCCCCAGGTGGGAAGGGGAGAGTTCTGGGTGATTCAACTTTATTTTTATTTATTGTCTTCATTTTATTTACTTTTTATTATTGCTTTTCTTAATTGAAGTATAGTTGACAAACAATATTATATTAGTTTCAGGTATAATAGCACAGCAATTTGTCACTTATATATATTATGAAGTACTTACCTGTTTTCAAAGTATCCAAAACATGCTTTAAAATTTTAACTCTCCTATCTTTGGTTTTCTGTTATTCTTTACCTAGGATGTTATTTCTTGCCTCTACCCATCTAAATCCTATTCATTCTTGAGGTTGCCAGTTAAGCCCCCTCTACGGCATCTTTTCTTATGTCAGGCAACATGGTTTATATCCTTTTGAATTCCTAAGGTAATGTCTATCTCTTGTGCTTTATTGGTGCTTACCTTATATTTATTAGGCAATGGTATCACAGCTGTGGCAAGAGAACACAGGATACACCAACTTTGCCAGACTACTAAGCACTCATTAAAATATTCCCAGTGAAAAGTATCTAGATTTTGAAGGCTGTAGACCTTGGACTGAATCCTAGCTATGACTAGCTTTGTTATATAAGTCTACTTCATTGTCTGTATGAAGGAATATAGCTACATGCTTCAGAAAGCTCTAGGGACAGGCTTAAATAAATAAACAATAGGCACCTGAACAAACATATAAACTCTGTTAAATGTTATAAAGGAAAAATATCACAGTGCTATGAGAAATGGAATCATGAGAAGGAGCCAGACATATAAAGAATAGGGGGAAATAATATTCTAAGAAAGAACAGAATGAGCAGAGAATTAGGGAATTATTTGGTGCAATCAAGGGTCTGAAAGAAGGCCTGCATGGTTAGAGCTTAAGGAGCAAACAAAGGAGCAGAGGGTGTGCAGTAAAGCCACACGTGGTGTGCTGTGCTCAATCACACAGGGCCTTACAGGGGCTATATTAAAGGGTTTGGATTTTATTCAGAGTATAACAGGAAATGTTTTAAATGGGAAATGATACAATCAGATCTTTCTATTTAAAATTATCATTTTGACTGATAAACAGAATGGAGTGGATAAAATCAAGAAAAAAGTAAGAAGACTTGTTTAACTATTAGAACACGTTCTGGTAAGAGATGGTGGTGGCTTTAGAGTGGTGGCCATGACAGAGAGGAGCCATTTACTGAGACAGTAATAGAATAGCTTCAGCCATGCTCAATTTCAGACACTAGGGAGAAATACAGCTGGAGAAACAAAATAGGACATTCAAGTCTGGTGCTCAGGAAATGTTCCAAAATAAGACATATACAAGAGTAATCAACATAAGGGTGTAACCTTGAAACACAGAAGTTGTCTACTATACAGTACTTATTCAAGTAATCGAAGTAGAGTGCAAATTCTCCTTGAGACAAAGATGTCTCTATCAAGGCTAGAATGGCTTAAAGTTTCAAATACAGCAAGGAAAAAATATTAATCAGACTCATATAGTAGAAATGTATAGAAATCACAAAAAAGAACAATAGAAAGAAAGAAAACAGTAAACACAGAAAAAGATAAACTGAAAGGGAAATTCTGGGCTCATTCAATAAGTACCCTAGGAAAAGGATAGCCCACCCCTGCCAACCATCAGTGGCAAGTATATATCTAGTACATAACATTAGGCTTAATTAAGAGCCACTAACTTTTAATAGTACAATTAACTGTCCTTGTTTTGGTCTACGCTCACCAAACATTGGAGCAGCTCTTCCTTCTATCAATCATTTTTATTCCCTTATTAATAACTTAGTATTTTCACCTGGTTCCCAGAAGATTCTTTCTTGAGAAACATTAACTATTCTAAGTCTATCTTCTATCATTCTGTCTTTTAATATAAAGATTCACTTCCTTTTAATTCAGGAATGTTTTCTTGAATGTAGTATAATTTCAAACATTTATTTTCTTAAAATTTTTTTCCAGAAAGTTTAATTATGCATATGTTGGATATACATAATTGTCTGGCTTCCACTAATATTTCTGCTCTATAATCTTTAAAAATTTGCTTTCATTTTATTTACTTTTCTTATTGTATCCTCTATGTCCCCTATTGATTTTTCTGCAGTGTCTCTTTGCCATTGTGTTTCAATTTAAGTAACTGGTTTGCTTTCTTCTTTCCTGGTTTCTGCTAGCTCAAAATTAATCTTAAGCCATCTTTTCTTACAGTTCTTACATTTCTATTTGGTAGTTTTCTTCAAAGAAGTAAATGCCCAAACTGCTAAAAATATTAAGATCAAATTTTCATCTGATTTGTGTTAATGTTTTTTTTGTGTGTGTCTATGCATACATGTGACTGACCTTTACCTGCTGCTAAGCTCTGCTGTTTGTTTCCACCTCTTCTTACTAATATTTAAATGCCAGGCTAGTTACTTTTAAATTACTTAGCACTGATTGAGTTGGATTTTGATGGATCAGCTACTCAGCTGGACCAGAAAATTTGTGGGTGCAGGACGAATTATCTTTGCAAGTTATCTGTATAGCCTTTAAAATCAAAAGACTGTCTGATGCTATCTAGACAGATTGCTTTGCCCAAACATTCTCTAAACCAAATCACATAAAGGATGGCTTTTGCTTTAGCCTGTTCACTCCAATTCCCATGAGGCTTGCCATAAACAAGGTATAATGTTTTTGTACCTCAAAAACAAGCCCCTGACCCTTAGGAAGTGAAATTTTCTATTATATTCTAAGTTCTGCTACCACTGAGTATTAACATTTCATGTTTTTTACTCTTCCCCTCTTTCCATGTGGCTTCTGCCAGATCTCAGGCTGCTTAAGTAGCCTTTGCCTATATTTTGTTGTCTGGGCATTGTATCTGTCTTCTTAGTTCTACTTAATGTGGGGTGGAGTTGTATGGGTATGTTTTATTTTCCCTTGTTGCTTTTGTGTTCCTGGGGAGGTAAGGGACTTACCCTTAATCAAAGCTAAATAGTCTACATTACTTATAAACATATAAATGAGAGGTACTCTATCATACTAAGCAGCATGTGATTATAACTTGTTATGATCAACATATAGTATACCTATAGGACAAGAATATGTTGGCCATAAAAGCATGTATAGTCCCACTGGCAGTTTGTTTCTCACAAAAATCAGTAAATTGGCACTCTAACTTCACACATTAGTTTGTTTGGTTAATGTGAATTTATTTGGAATTTTCCCTTAGTAAATAAATGAGTTTACCTCTGTTCCATTACTGAACCTAAAATGCTGAAGCTTAAGACTGTATATACTATATGAGACAGCAAGCAATGCCCAAAATACTACTTGGATCAGTTAAAAAACATAATTAAGTTTTGTTACAAAAATAAATTCCACTTCAAAGAGTGACAAATTTAACAGTGCTAAATTATAGAAAGTTTCACTTGATTCCTTTTATCACATCATTCTTTCCTTCTTCACCTTTTTGTTTACCAACATTAACCAGTATGTGAGATATTCTTCTGGGTGTTTAAGCTTTTAAATTCCACTGAGGTTTTATTGGAGAAGTGGTTATGCTGATGTACACTAGAGTCTGATATATGTTCAATATGGCATGACCTCAAATTTTCCATTACAACCTTCTTCCCCTAGGAACTTAGTAAGGTCATGTCTATGATACTTCACTATCTAGAAACACATTACATCTCAAGCTTGTATAAAAAAATAATAATAAAATAAAAAAATCTTTATTTTAAATGGCAAAAAACGCTATTAGAAACATGTCTTAAACCATGATATTAATAAATATAATTTAAATCAAAAGTCAGAAAAAATTGCAATGACCTAATTTTCATTGGCAATAATCACTACCTTTGTTTCTGCTTTTTTAATGCTTTTGGATCACTGAGTTAGTAAAAGGCATGTGTTTGGTTAGAGGACAGATTTTTAAAAAGTAAACACTTGAAAATTAATCTAAATCATGATGAAATACTCAAATGAGTTGGCAGATACAAGTTCCTACATCCTATTAAAAACACTGTGATCAGACAGTGAATTGGGTTCAGACTAAACAAATACTAGCTTAATAAATTAGAGCAAAACATAAAAAAGAAAGTTAAACTTGGAAAGTTAAATACTATTAAGAGGAAGTATTCTAAAAACTGAAGTAAATAAACATAAATAAAAATTTCATTACCTTCAGGTCGATATTGTGCAACAATTGTGACAGCCTGGCCTGCATTTTTCAAAGTGGCTGCTGCCTGCTCATGGCTGGCAGTTCTGAGGTCAACACTGTTTACCTGTAAATCAAACCAAATCTTAACTTAGAAAGAAAATTATCACACTGATTAGAAATCACAACAGCCTGTTCTTTGAGTAGGTGTAGATAAAGAAAAACTACTTGCAATTACTTTACTACTAAGATATTTTCTTGTTCTGACTTACTGAAACTATATACTACATTAAAACCAAATATTACCATCAATCAAAGCAATTTTATCCACCAAAAATACTTTGCTTAATGTCAAGTGAGCAAAACTAAAATATTTTCCTCCAGGTTTTCCAGAAGGTCTATCAATCTCTTAAGAAACACCTTAATTTAACAACCTGAAAAATCAGTATCTTCATTTTGTACATTTCATTTAATTAGTACATCAAGCAATGGGAAATTTGTTTTGTTTACAGCACCCTTTCAACTCCTGCCACATTTTCACACCTATTATTTATCTCAATTCCAATTCTCTTCTTTTTCCAAACCAAGCTTCCATTCTTTTGTTGTAACAGGAAAGCAATTATTTAAGTGCATGAAAAATCGCTCAGATTTCAAGGACTGACATTTAACTACAGGAAGTATTATTAAATGAACAAGGAGACATTTTTTAAATAAAGGACCACTGGGTGAAATTAGTACTGAAGCGATCAATCCCACTCCAGAATAATCAACTTAATTTTTTTCTCCAAAGGCTGCCAACAAACTGTATATAGGGCAAGGCATACTACCTTAAGCGACTGCTGTACCTTTTCCACAGTTTTATAAGAAAAACTTTATAGGACATTCATGGGAGCATTACACTAGAATATAATAAACTTTAAATATTTAAGCTAGTTTCTTCCCCCAAAGAACCAGCAATAGAACACAGCAATGTTGGGGACCTCCACTGACAATTTTTAGAAAGGAAGAAGAACCGTGATGCAATTTGTATATGAAAGCCTGTTTTGCCGACATCAAACCTCAAATCTGTTAAAGTTAACATGCTAATTCTGGAAAATCTGACTATGAGCCCAGAAAGTCTTGGGATCATAAAATTTAAATGAAAGAGCATTCTTTAGAACAGGTCTAAAGACCTATTGTTTTGTATTTTCTATAAAGGGTACCATTAGACAACTAAGTTAAAACAAATACACACTTCTTAATGAAAGCCAAGCTCTAAAAGCCTTAATCCAAACAAAAAGTGGTTTTGAGAGAATATTTCTAGCTGAAGGCTGTAAAAAATACGTAACGTATAAATAGTTCTACTTTGAGTATAAAGAAAATAGTCCCAGAAGAACAAATTAGGGAAGAAATATAAAGGAAGATACTCATAGATCATTGTAGAGAAGATTATAGTTTTTACTGAATTATTCCTGAACATCAAATCTTTTTGCTACAGAAAAGATCTGAAGACAATTTAGATTCAAGAGAGTAATTTGTTAACAAGACTTTACTTGTTCTTTTTTATAATAGAAATGTCTACTGATACTCTCTGCTTTGTGAGAGACTGTTCCTATACTTTCCTTTTATACTTTATACATGGTTTCCTTTAGTTAACAAATTTAAAATATCTGATTTAAAGTCTGTCTAGTAAGTTCAGTGTTGGGCTTCCTTAAGAAAGTTCCTAGTGATTGCTTTCTCCCCTATGTACAGGATATATTTTGTTTTTCTGCATATTTCATAATTTTTTTGTTGAAATTGAACATTTAAAAAAATGTCTCAACCCTGGAAATCAGACTTATCCTTCTACCCAGGGCTTGTTACTATTCTTTCTTATGGTTGTTATTTGGTTGCTTTTCTGAATTCTATGAAGTTTGTATTTTTTGATGTGCATGCCACTGAAGTCTCTGCCTGGTTAGCTACCTGAATCTTCACTTTCTTGCTTGCATTGACTTTCATGGTCAGCCAGTTTAGGGCCTTTGCACAGGTGAGCATGCATACAGTCCAGAACATGCATGTGTCCTCCCAGATTCTAAGGAATATGTACACCTCAAAGGCCCTATGGAAATCTCATCCCCCACTGTGTCCTTTTAAGCTTTTTTGATTAGTCCACTGTTCACCAATGTTTCAGGCAGCCATAGTGTGCCTTAATTGTTTTGACAATTACCCCAGGGGAAATGGCTTTGGCACTGGTGGAACTCTGAATCAGATCAGATACAGAGAGCTTTGCAAATAGGGTGTTCCAAGAACCACTAGAAAGGTCAAATTCTGATATTTATCTGGGAAAGAGGCTCTAAAATTTCCATGCCCATTCTGCTTTCTCTAGTGGTTTGTCAGAGTACGGTTTTTACACTAAATGTAATAGTGATAAATAACACTATTTATCAAGGATAATGTGATGCTGGAGAGCAGGGGATGGGACTTGGGCAAGTTAAAACTCTACAAAGCTCACTGTTGCAAAGATTCAGCCACTTTCTTGAATAAATAAATACCTCCTGAATTACTGCAAGCCTTTGGCTGTTAATTTCCAGAGTCCTGAAAAAGTTCTTTCTGACACTTTTGGCCACTTATGATTCTAAGATTTCATGTTTCTAAATATTCAGTGAGTGACAAGTATATTTTCTACTATGCTTGACATCACTGGAAATAACAGTAATCTTCATTTATACCATACTAAAAAAATGTTTTCTACATGTGCAATAGATTTTGATTTCAGAGGATTCTTTCATCAACAAAATTAAATATATCAAAGGGATCTGATATTTTATAAACTGTGTTACTTATTTCCTTGCTTTTCCAAATAACTTATTTACATTTTTCTCCTTAATGTGCATTTTCATTAAGAGCATCAGTAATATGCACTTCTTTAGAATGGTGGTTCACAAAGTTTGGTCCCAGGAGGAGCAACATCAGTAACTCATGGAAACTTGTTAGAAACACTTATCTTCAGAACCTACCCAAGTCACACTGAATCAGAAAATGGGGATGGGCGTCTAGGAATCTTTCTAACAAGGTCTCAAGGTGATCCTGATAGAAGCTAAAAATTGAAAACAGCTAACTTTTGTGTAAGGAGGTACTTAAATTTGTGCCAGGATTTTATTTTAGTGTTGAGTTGTTTTTTCATGTTTTCCTGTTGCTCCTAAATATGTTCCTATTGCTTTCAGGGTTATTTCCCTAGCAAAACTTAGATAAGCATTAAAAATTTAAGGTTATTGATGCATACTGCCAAACATAAGGCTGTATTTAAATATATTCACATTAGGGTGAGCAAGTTGCCTGACTGTCTGGGACTTTCTGTTTTAAAAATTGAGATGAACAGGGCTTCCAAACATGGGGCTTTTAGTACTAAAACTGGGAAAATACTTTGTGGACCAGATTGTGTTGGTCAGTCTAATATACTCTCTGTCAATGTGTCTGTTTCAATGACCCATATAAAGTGTTCCCACATGGACAACTTGAAAAACATCTATTTTTGCGTTGAGTTTTTCACACCTAACTCTAAGCCAACTGAAAATTTATTTTGACATAGGTGTGAAGTGAGGCTGTAAGCTAATTTATTACCTTAAATAACTGATTTGTCCAACATTTATTTTTAAAAATCCATTCCTTCCCACTAATTTGTCCTTACCATATTATAACTTATTTAAAACATTTACAGTATAACTTACAAGTGCAAATCTGAACAATTCAGTTGGCAGGATTTTCAACAACTATCCATGCCCATGAAATCACAGTCCCAAATTATATACCTTTTCTATCAACCAACTCAGAAATTTCCATTGTGCCTCTTTGTAGTTAGTACAAAGCAATCACAAGCAACCACTTTCTGATGTCTATTAATACAAATCAATGTTGCCAGCTCATGACTATCATATAACTTGAGATAATACAATATGTGCTTTTGTAGTGTTTTTTTTTAACTCAGTATGATGTTTTTTAGTGTCATCTTATGTTGTTTTGTGTTTCAGTAGTTATTTTTTATTACTGAGAAGCATTATATCGCATAAACAAACCATAGTTTAGCTGTTTTATGGTTGATGGACCCTTGAGTCATTTCCAGATCTGTATTATTATGAATGAAGCTGTTATAAACATTCCTGTTAACATCTTTTTGTAGAAATGATTTCTTGGGTAAAATCTGGGTGATAAGGTCGGATGCATGTTTAATTTCTTAAAAAGTTCCCAAAACTTCTTGGAGTGGTACAATTTAACACACCTGCCAGTAATAACTGAGAGTTAAAATTGCTCCACATCCTCACCAATGTTTATTGTCATCAATCTTTTTTCTTTGGACACTTAACTGGGTGGGATATGTATTTCATAATGGCTTTAAAAACATATCTGTTTTTATTTAGGCATAATTTACATTCATTATATTAATAATTTTCAATTTACAGTTACAGAGTTTTGACAGTTGCATTCGTTGTGTAACCACTGCCACAATCAAAACATAGAAGTTAGATCACTCCCACCCAAATTCCTTCAAACCTCTTTTTCACAGTGTTTTTTGCATTGCCTTGATTCCCAAAGTTAAACACCTGCTTGTGTGCTTATAGGCCATCCATATATCTTGTTTTGTGAAATATCTGTTAAGTCTTTGGCTCATTTTTGAACAGGGTTGCTCATATTTTCATTGTTGATTTGTGGGAGATGTTTATATACATGTGCTGGATGAAAGTTTTTTGTTAGATACATATACTGAAAATATTTTTTCCCACTGTATGCCTTGTTTATTTGATTTCTTAGTGGCACCTTTTTAATGGTGTTTTATGAAACTTGTCCAAGAAACTGCTATCTACCCCAAGGTCGCAAAGATACCCTCTTATGTTTTCTTCTAGGAGGATTATGGCTCTGGGCTTTACATTTAGATTTATAATCCCTCTAGAATTAATTTTTTTTAAGAATTAACTTTTATAAGTAAGATGGGTTGAGGGTCATGTTTTTCTATACAGATATCCAGTTGTTTCAGCATCATCTATTAAAAAAACTTTTCTTAAGACATCTTCGTCTAATCCAAGTTCACTAAGATTTTCTTCTGAAAGTTTAGTTCTATAATCCATTTCAAGTTAATTTTTGTAGGTGAGGAGTGGTAAGGACCAAAGTTCTTTCCTTTTATGTACCTATTCTATCAAGTATAGAAGAAGGTGTTTAAATCCCCAGCTGTAATTGTAGCTTTGTCCATTTTCTTCTTCTGGTAATTTTTGCTTCACATATTTTGAAAAGATTATTAGGCACATGCATATGGAGGACTTTTATGTCTTTGAAGAAATGACGCATCATTATGAAATCTATCAATAATAATACCATTTGTCTTGAAGTCTACTTTGTCTCCTACGAATACAATCACACCATCTTTTGGCATGTTGTTTATTTGGTATATTGTCTTCTTACTCTTAGTTACAGCATATGAGCTTTATATTTAAAGTGCATTTCTGATAAAGAGTATATAACTGGGTCTTAGACTTACTGAACCATGCTGAAAATTTCTGTATTTTAATGGGACTGTTAACTGTAAGGTACATTTTAGTTTAGTTGGATTTAAATCTCAGATCCTGGTATTGCTTTCACATTGTCTCCTTCTTTCCTGCCTTGCTTTGTAGGACACACATATTTTTTCACATTTCATTTTATCTCCTGTATTGACTTAAAAAAACAATGCCTCTTTGTGGTATTTTTAGTGCTTTCTCTAGAGATTAAAACATGTAAGTTATCACAGCCTACTTTCAATAATTTTATACCACTTGAAAAAGCTGTATAAGAGACAACAGTATAATTCCATCTTCCCTTTCAATTTGTCTAGTGGTCTTGTATTACTTCAACATATGTTATAACCCCCAAAACACACTGCAATTATTTTTGTTTTAAACAGCCAATATTCTTATAATGAAATATGTAAAATAATTTAATTTTAATAAGGTATTTTTATATTTATCCAGTTATTTACACTTTCTGTTGTTCTTAATTCCCTTCTGCAGATCTGGTTCCATTTGATATAATTTTTCTTTAACTAGAACAATATCTTGTAGTTCTGCCAGAGACAAATTCTCTATTGTCTGTTTGAAAATGTCTTTATGTCAACTTCATTTCTGATGAATTAATTTCATTGGATATAGGCTTCTAGGTTGACAGTATTTTCTTTCAGTACTTTAAAGATATTATTCAATTGCTTTAAGTCTTTTCATATTTCTAGTGAGAAGTCACTGTCTTTGTACTGTTTCTATTTATGTGACATGTTTCTATGTCTGCTTTTAACATGGGCTCTTTAGCATAGCTTTCTGGTATTTTAACTATGATGTACCTAGGTCTGGTTTGTCTTGCATATATTCTGCCTTGGGTTTGCTGAGCTTCATAGATCTGTGGGCTGACATCTTTCATCAGTTTTTGAAAGTTGTCATTATATCTTCAAAGTTTTTGTCTGCTCTTTACTAGACTGTCTGATATTGTTCCATAGATCTTGGATGCTCTGATCTGCTTTTCTTCCCAAATCTTCGTCTGACCTATGTTTAAGTTCATGTATTCATTCCTCTGCTGATTCCAGGGTGCTATTAAGCCTTTAAAGATAAAATTTTCATTTGTGATAATCTTTTAAACATTTCTAGCGATTCCATGTGATTCATTTTATGTCTTTGCTGAACTTCTTAAATCTTTCATCATTATCTACTTTTACTCCTATACCCTTAGTATTATCATCTTCATCATGATTTTATTATAATTATTTTAAAGTCCTTGTTTCATAAATCCAAATTGGAGCCTTTTCTTCATTTAATTCTACTGACTGCTTTCTGTTTGACAACTAACTTTCTGTCTTTTTTAGCATGTTTTGTAATTTTTTAATTATGAAGAAGACATTTTGGGTAAAATAACAGTAGAAGCTGAAATAAATAACATTTAATTCCAGAATAAGTACAATTCCTTGTACTAGGCCACTAGAGTTGGGAAGCTCTATCGATATTATGAAAAAAAAAAAAAAGCTGAAAGAACAAAGGCTCCTACTAAGGTGCATTTGGATATTTGGACAGTTTTGCTTTTAAAAATAACTAGGGAGTTCCAATTGCATGTAGAGAATGGGAGCTAAAAAGCTAAATTTTCTACAATGAACAAGACCTTTCTGTAAAACAAATCCAATCCCAATGCTGTTAGTGGCTCACTGAGAAACACGTAAGAAAGAAGTGAGATATAAGAAGGGATAATGAAGAACAACAAAACAAAACATATGGATTAACTGTTAAAAAACAAAAATAAAAATGGCTGAGTTTGGAGCTATAAAAATGAAATAGAGGTAAAATAACAGAAATAGCACAATCAGAATAAAAGTTTCCTGAAGTCTATGTGTCATTAGAAGAGAACTATTGATGAGTTTTACTCTAAAATTGTCCGGGTAATAACCACTTAAGCACATAAATTGAAAGCAAGAAGTGGAGAAAGGATAAGACAAACATCAAGCAAAAATAAGTCGGCATAGCCACATTAATCTCAGGCAACACAGCTTCTAGGGTAAAACTACTATTATAATTAAAAGGATCATTTCATAATGGTTAGGAGTTCAACTCTCCAGAAAGGAATGATGATTCTAAAACTCAGATCTATCTAATAACATAGTTTCAAAGATACAAAGAAGTGCTGCAAGGACAAACTGCTAAACCCATCATCATATTCAGACAGCTTAAAATAAAATCTCTTAATAACAGACCAAGCAGACAACAGATTAAAGTATAAAGATCAGAACTACACAAGGAACAAGGTTGAGTTAACAGACATATAGAGAACTTTGCAGTCAACAAACAGAGAATACAGTATCTCCTTCAAATACATTTATAAAGACTGATGCCTTTTAGGAAAGTCAAATACCAAGTGAAAATCTACCATACAGAACATGTTCTCTGACAACATTGTAATTCTACAATTAAGCTGTAAAATGGTAAGAAAATAACCAAAGTATCTCCCATAACTTCTAATAATTAATAGGTCTTATTTGAAATAATAAAGATACTGTTTTGATTAACATATCCTACCGATATAATTCGATCTCCTTTTCTGAGCTCTCCACTAAGATCAGCAGGTCCTCCAGCCAAGATAAAGGAAATAAATATTCCTTCTCCATCTTCACCTCCTACAATGTTGAAACCAAGGCCTGTTGAGCCACGATGAAGAACAACTTTTCTGGGTTCCCTAAAAATTAGAAATTTATTGAATATTATAGAAATTTTATATAGAACTTGACATTCTATTGAGAATTTCCTATTGATCTTTTATATTATCAAACTATAAAGGAAGCTAGGTGGAACTTAAAAGGATTTTCAAAACTCTGGGGTAGAAATTCTTTCTAAGCCTAGAAATTAGGCTTAAATTAAAAGGAAAAATCCCAATATTGTGTAAAAGCTAAAAACTCCATGTTATAAAACAAACAGGAAACTAAAACAAAGAGAGAAAACAATGTAGAAATTTAAAAAATGATATAGAAAGCCTGCTCAAGAAATATATATATACTTCTGTAAAGTTGGTGTTGTTCGTTCATTATTGCTTATAGAGCAGCCATTTCTGCTACTTCTTAGATGCTGTAAAAGATAGATATCCTTTTGTCTTAAAGCAAGTAGACTTTTTTTCAGTTCTAAAAGAATGTTAGCATGACTAACCTACACCAGTCATCCTGATCCCCTTTCCCCTTTGCTAAGGTGAGGCTATGACCCTATTTTGGCCTCTGAGACATGAAAGGAAATTTTATTGTCACTTCCCAAACACAGACCCTGATAAGAATAACGCACATTTTGTCCCCATACAAAGCACATTTTTTATTCTCCTCACCAGAAACAACCCCATACAAAAGAATGAAGAATGAAAAACCCTATTACTGGTTTAGACAAATTACAATCATGCAAGTTAAGACCAAGAGAATCCCAGAGATACCATGGACCTAGGGTTGCTACACAAATGCTGCAATTGCCCATCTCCAGACTTTTTATATGAAATAATTAAATACTTTTATGAAGTCACATCCCTCCATCCATTTCTAAGATGCAGCTTTTTTGCCCCCCACCCTGCCATTTAAAATCTCTGAACTCAGAATACATCTTACCACTAGTAATATTTCACATTTGCTGCCAGTTATAGTTGTGTGAAAAATATTCACATCTTTTGGAAAACAAAGAAAATTTCAGCAGATTATTTTAGATATGATAAAATAAAGAAATAGCATTTAAGATTAGAATGCATTATATTTGGTAAATATTTTAAAAATGTAGTCTGATTTTTCTGTAACACTGCAGAAAGCTACTGGTAACAAAAGATAACACAAGCAAATGATGTTTTAAAAATGAATTTTAGGGTTCCTTCCACATATATGTGGAATTAACCTTAAATATTTATCTGTATAAAATTTAAAATGGCGTTTTCTAGTCAAACACAGCTATTCATTGTTAGCCAGTTTTGCCAGCTAACTTATAAGGTTAACCAAATCATATGTTCTTGTCAAAAATAGCAAAACTAAACAACCTACTGTTTAGGAAATATTATAAACACGAACATATATATGAAATAAAAAAAGGAAATAACAAATCCAAAAGCAGTTAACTCAGTGGGGCAGTGTAGGAGGAGCAGGATAGAATCAGAGGCACAAGATAGGTTTCACTATACTGGTGATGTTTTATTTCTTTGTTAGATGGTAGACTTATGATTTAGGGTTTCTTTTATGCTGTAAAACATATACATGAATTATAAGTTTACATTAGCAAATAATAATTAAGAAATACCCTGATGAAATCCAATAGTATCTCAGGAAAAGAAATTCTGATTTTTCAAATAACTTAAGTACATGAAAAATGCTCATTGTTAGTCATTAGGAAAATGCATCAAAATCGCAATGAGGTGCATCCTACCTACTATAATGGCTATAATACAAAACATAAAAGATCAGTGTTGGTGAGGATGTGGAGAGACTGGAACCCTCTTATACTGATAGTGGGAATGCAAAATGGTGTGGCTATTATAAAAAACAGCTGGTTCCATATAAACTTAAACACAGAGTCATTATATGACCCAGCAATTCTACCCCTAGATATATCTCCAAAGGAATTGAAAGGCACGGATGTATGCACATATTTGTATGACAATGTTTACCACAGCGTTATTCACAATACCCAAAAGTTTGAAACAATCCAAGTGTCCATCAATAGATGAATGGATAAACAAAATGTGGTATGTACTCATGCTGGAATATTATTTGGCCATAAAAAAGAATGGCATTCTACTATATGCTACAACATGGATGAATCTTGAAAACATTATGCTAAGTGAAATAAGCCAGAAACAAAAGGATAGTGTTATAAGATTCCACTTATATGAACAATGTAGAATAGGCAAATTCGAGGAGACAGAAAGTAAATTAGAGGTTACAAAGGACTGAGAGGACAAGGAAATGGGGAGTTATTGCTTAATGGTTACAGTTTGCCTGAGGTGATCAAAAGTTTTAAAAATAGTGGTGATAGTTGCATAACATTGTGAATGCAATTAATGCCACTAATTGCACATTTGGAAATGGTTAAAATAACAAAATTTGTTACATATATTTCACTATAGTTAAAAAATAATAATATACCAAAAATCACTGACTTGTATATTTTAAAATGGGTAAACCATATGTTATGTGGATCATATCTCAATAAAGCTGTTTAAAAATGAACTTTAGAATCATAAACTATTTCTATGTTGGGATTTCTTTTCTCTGTCCTTTTTTTATTGGTAATGTGGTATAACCTCCAAAAAGATTGCTTAGGATGAAATTGTAAAGAACTTATAACATAAGGGTAAAGATTTCTGTACTTCATTATCTGTGCAAAGTAGTGTCATTATCAAAAGGGAGTGATAAGACACAATTTTAGGTAGGCATATGTAGTAATCGACCACCTGACTTTCACAGAGAAGTATAGAAATACTATAAACAGACCTGTGTTTAGTACTATAAAGTCATCACAATATTCTAGACGAGAGATATATAGTGAAAAAAATAGGAACAGCAATCAAGGTTTGATATATTGCTATATCAAGCAATATAACATATTTTTAACTTTAAAAATATGCAAAGATTAAAGACTAGGTTAAGCCATGAACTATTTTTCCTCTTTACTTCTATAAATAGGGACTATTAGATATCAAAAACAACATGGCCATGACAGATCAGTATAGGAACACAGCCTAAAGACTAACAGCCTTAAAAATTCATATCACAAATAATCAGAAACACTATTTTTTCTGTTAATTTTCATTCTAAATACAATTACTGAGCATCTTTTAAATTAAGTTTGCATTCCTAACTCTTAAAGAATAGGGCAAGGACAAACATTCCTATCTGACTTTAAAGAGTTCACTTCCTCAAATAATTTTGATTATGAATTTTCTAAAATAATAATGCCAATAATAATGCAGTTAAAATTTAAAAAGATATTAATTGGCTAAATGTTAAATGTTGTAACTGACATACAAATTACAAAGTAAGCTGTCAAACATAATGTTTGAATACTGTGAAAAAGATCTAAAATACTTTTTCATTTATGTCTTTCCATCTAGTTTAGAGTTCTTTGGGAATAAAAAGACAGTTAATCTACAATGTTTAGTGCAGTTAGTAAGTAAAGTAAATTTTAGGTGATGATACTACTTATTGAAATCTGAACATGAATCAATTAATTGTTATAATTAACTTTATGGTAGATACTAGATAAGGAGTATAGGAAAAGTTACGTTTTAAATGTGCAGAAGTATATTCTTAGTTTTACCAAAGCTAATTTCTAAACACAATTTACTAATCCTTAAAAAAAGAAAAGCAGTATTAAAAAAAAGAGCAGTGACTTACTTGGATTATAAAATACTTTTACATTTCAGGCTCTTCAATGAAACTTCCAATGAAAAAAATTAAGGTTTAAGTTCATGTTCCATCAATAAAATTTTTTAGTTCTGAAAATTGTAGTTATCTTACTTGGCTGACAATAACTCCATCTAATATATTTGGCTTTATGTAAGAAGGATGAATATTCAGTTCCTTACCTTGTAATTTCATCATCTCCAAGCATTGCTTTCGAAATAGGGGAATATCTGACTGGTGATGCTGGTGTGTGGCCCAAGTAGGAAGATGAGCTTACATGGTTATCAACAGGTTGGGAGGAAGCTTCAGAACAGAGAGTGAAAAACATGTGAAAAATGAAACAAGCCATTCAACACCACATTTGTGAATTACCAATCTCAAAGTTAATATATAGTTCATATTCACTTATTTATATACTAGAATTTGATAGAGATTTATTTATCAGGTAAGAAAAAGTTAGACAAGCTCAAGTTTTCAGATAAAAACTAGTTTAGATATTCAGATGAGTAAAGCAAACTTATTCCATTTGGTTTCTTTTGACAAAATAGAATGAAAAAGGAGTTTTACATTAACTGATTTGCACAATGTAATTCAGGAAATGTAAAAGACTGTCATTGAAAAGACTAAAATCAAAAAAATCTGAACTACAATAACTTTTTCTGAGAAGTTATTTTGCAGATTAGTAATTTTAAAAGTATGTATGCTCAAAATTTGATTGTGAATAATGAAAACCAAATGCTTAACAACAGGTGCAAAAAGACTATGCTAAACAAAGTTTTACAATAAACTGAAGGACTTCTGGCTTCTAGTCTGGCATATAAGAAACTTGAAGTCATTAAATGTCTGTCCTAAGAACTGAAAAGCTGAACAAACTGAAAAATCACAACTCCTCTTAGATCTCTAAGATAAGGGAGGTCACAGAGCAAACCTTGCTAAGCCCAAAATGGAGACTAACAAGAGTATACAAAGAATCACAGTGTATCAGAGCAGAAACAACTGAGGGAACTAGTGCTGGGGTAGACAAACCTGAAATGTAACTGACAAACTGCTGAGGCTCGATTTGGACAGCTCTGAGGGTAAAAAACTTCAGGGGGACCCAGTTATTGGGGGACCCCACACTTCTGTGGATTTTACCCGGATCTCTAACAGGTTCTCACAGTGCATACTGGAGAAAAATCCCCTCATGCTTCTGGTAAGAAGGGAAAAGGAACCATTTTGAAATATACAAAAGCATCATTATATTAACAGTCTGCCATAAGGAGAAACTATTTAACCAGCAGAGTCTAACCTGCTGAAGTTTTATCAGAGCTCTGTTGACTGGCAGAAGGGAAATAACCAACTCCAGTGCACTCTAATGCCACGTTTATGCATTTTTATGAACTCTGGTGCCACCATGTTCCACCTAAGAGAGGCAGGGTGGGGGTGGGGGGCGGAATACTCAGCAAGCATTGTGAAGTTCCCATTCCAGAGCCACAGGCTTACTAAAAGACTGAGACTTAATCACAGGTCTATAGAACACTTTCCCTCCTCAATATCTTATCACCACATTGCTAAAGATCTGTCTATACCAGTTCCTTAACCAGTACCTCATGCCTGGTTGTCAAGACAATTATTACAGTACACACTAAAAGGCAAAAACACAGTTTGGAGAGATATAGCAAGCATCAGAACCGGACTTGGATATGGCAGCAATGTTGGAATTATCAGACCAGGAATTTAAAACAACAATGATTAATATGCTAACAGCTCCAATGGATAAAGTAGACAGTACATAAAAAAAAAAAGATGGGCAACGTAAGCAAAGAAATGAGAATTCTAAGCAGCAAAAAGACATACTATGGATCAAAAACACTGGAACAGAAATGAAGAATTCTTTGGCAAGCTTATTAGTAGTCTGGACACAGCTAAGGAAAGAAGCTTGGACCTTGAGGGTATCTCAGTAGCAACCTCTAAAACTGAAAAGAAAAGAGAAAAAAAGAGTGAAAAAAAAACAAAATCAGAATGTCCAAAGAACTGTGGGACAACTACAGAAGGTGAAACATGAATCATGGGAATATCAAAAGGAGAGAAGGAACAGAAGAAATATTTGAAACAACAATGACTAAGAATTTCCCCAAATTTGTGTCAGACACCAAATCATAGATCTAGGAACTCAGAAAACAGCAAGCAGGACAAAGGCCAAGAAATTTATATACGAGACAGGGGCCAATAGCGGAGTAGGAAGGCAAGGCGGAAACCTCCTCCCCAAAATGCATAAAAGCACAAAATACAGCAAATACAACTAGACCTGAAAACAACCTGAAGACTGCAGAACAGACCACCTCCATCTGAGGAAGAAGAGAGGACCACACAAAAAGGGTAAAGGGTCCATGATCAAGCGGGACCCAAGCTCTCACCCCATCCCAGCCGACAGTTGGGATAAAGAGGAACAGAATGGGGGAGGGAGTAGGAGTCCAGGACTGCTGCACACCTGGCCCTGGAGATCTGCTCCAGGAGCATAAGCCCACATTACATTGGGTTCTGGTGATTAGCAGGGCTGGACACCAGGGACGGGTGCAACACTCTGGGGGCTGAGACTCCAGCTGCTTGTGGAGGACAGGCACGCTCAGCTAGTCCTCAGACCCAAAGCAGAGGCGGCAGTTTGAAAGACTTGCCAGCAGTGGGAGGGGTACCAGAGGGGCAAGGGTTGGATGGAGCTCTCTCCTCAGGAGAAAGGGCATGTAGAAGATACCTTCTCAGCCCTCCCTCAGTCCAACAGGTCAGGAACTCTTGGGAGCCCCAGAAGCTCCATGCTGTTCACCTGGAACCCAGTCCTGAGGCTCCTCCTAGTGCATACTGCCAGCAGCCAACATACTTGGCCCTGCAGTAGCGTCACTCTTTGCTACCTGGCAGGCAGAGGGAAACTCTCCCAGCTTTCTTGGCTCCATTTTAGCTCAACTGGGGAGGTGCCTGCAGAAGCTAGCCCAAGAGCTCCTTCTTCCCCACAGGCATCCAAGCCTGGAGCTGCGTGTCTGGCCTAGGCAGAGCCACACACCAGCCCACCCACCCCATTAACCCTGCAGCCCTGCCATTCCAGCAGAGACTTCTGAGGTGATCACAAAGGCAGCGGCTGAAGCAAACTGCCAGCACAGATTGAGACTACTACAGAAGACAGACAGAAAGGCAGCCCTACTCACCACATACCAACAGCTGGGATTCCCGCAAAGTAGAACCAAGCATTGGAGAGTAAAGAATCTTGAGATTCTGGACACCATAAAACACCTCCTTCATAAACCTATCACTCTACAGGCAAGGAAGCATAGCAGAACCATCTAATACAAAGGGAGAAACACAGAAACCCTGACAAAATGAGGAAGCAGAGGAATACGTTCCAAACAAAACTACAGGACAGGACACCAGAAAGAGAGCTAAATGAAACAGATGTCACCAATCTTCCTGATAAAGATTTCAAAATAAAAGTCATAAACATGCTCACCCATGTACAGGAAAAATATTCAAGATCTTAGGGAGTACTTCAACAAAGAGATAGAAGACCTGAAAAAGGGCAACTCAGAGCTGAAGAATACAGTATATGAAATTAAACATACAATGGAGAGATTTAAGAGTAGATTACTGCAGGTAGAGGAGACAGTGATGAAATGGAAATTAGAGAAAGGAACACAACAAAGCTGAGGAACAGAGAGAGAGGAAAAAAGGATCTCTAGGAATGAAAGAATGTTAAGAGAGCTATGTGATCAATCCAAACAGAACAATATGTTTGTGACCAATCGAAACAGTACCAGAGGAAGAGAGAGACAAACTGATGTTCTCTTTGAGGAAGTGATTGTTGAAAACTTCCCCCCAATCTTTCCTGGGAAGGAAACAGACACTCAGGTTATTGACATTCAGAGAGTCCTTAACTAAAGGAACCCCAGGAAGACAAAAGCAAGGCATATAATAATTAAAATGGCAAAGATCAAGGATAATGCGAGAGTACTGAAAGCAGCCAGAGAAAAAGATGACTTATAAAGGAAACTCCATCAGGCTATCAGCAGAATTCTCAGCAGAAACTTTACAGGCCAGAAGGGAGTGGCATGATGTTTGCAGATGACATGATATTATACATAGAAAACCCTAAGGACTCCACCAAAAAATTGTTAGAACTAACTGAATTCAGCAAAGTTGCAGGATACAAAATACACAGAAATCTGTTGCATTCCTATATACTAACAACACATTAACAGGAAGAGAAATCAGGAAAATGTCTCCATTTACAATTGCATCAAAAAAAATAAAACACCTAGGACTAAAAGGAGGTGAAAGATCTATACTATAAAAACTCTAAGACACTCATAAGAGAAATTAGACACCAATAAATGGAAATCTATCCCATGCTCATAGACAGGAAAATTGATATTGCCAAAATGGCCATCCTGCCCAAAGCAATTTACAGATTCAATGAAATCCCTATCAAAATACCAATAGCATTTTTCAGTGAACTAGAACAAATAGTTCTAAAATTCATATGGAACCACAAAAGACCCAGAATAGCCAAAGAAATCCTGAGAAATAAGAATAAAGCTGGGGGGATTACACTCCCTGAGCTCAAGCTCTACTACAAAGCTATAGTAATCAAAATAATTTGGTACTGGTACAAGAACAGACCAACAGATCAATGGAACAGAATAGAGAACCCAGATATAAACCCAAACATAAATGGTCAATTAATATACGATGAAGGAGCCATAAAAATACAATGGGGTATTCAACACCTGGTGTTGGCAAAACTGGACAGCTACATGTAAGAGAATGAAACTGGATTATTGTCTAACTCCATACACAAAAGTAAAATCAAAATGGATCAAAGACCTGAATATGGTCATGAAACCATAAAACTCTCAGAAGAAACATAGGTTAAAATCTGTTGAATATAAGCATGAGCATTTCTTCCTGGACACATCTCTTCAGGCAAGGGAAACAAAATAAAAAATGAACAAGTGGGACTACATCAAACTAAAAGGCTTCTACAAAGCAAAGGACACCATAAGCAAAACAAAAAGGCAGCCTACAGTATGGGAGAATATATTTGTAAACTATTTCTCTAATAAAGGGTTAACATCCAAAATACATAAAGAACTCATATGACTCAGCACCAAAAAAACAAATACCCAGTTAAGAAATGGGTAGAGTACCTGAACAGACACTTCTCCAAAGAAGAAATACCAATGGCCAACAGGAATATCATGAAAAGATGCTCCACACTGCTAATTATCAGGGAAATTCAAATGAAAACCATGATGCAAAATCACCTCACACCAGTTACGATGGCCACTATCCAAAAGACAACAAATAACAGATGCTGGCAAGGATGTGGAGAAATGGGAACCCTCCTACACTGTTGGTAGGACTGTAAAGGTGCTACTACTGTGGAAGGCACTATGGAAATTTCTCAAAAAACTCAAAATAGAAATACCATTTGATCCAGTAGTTCCACTTCCAGGAATTTACCTGGAGAAAACAAAATCCCTGATTTGAAAACATACATGCACCCCTATGTATTGCCACATTATTTGCAACACCCAAGATATGGAAGGACCCTAAGTGTCCATCGATAGATGTGGTATATATAAACAATGGAGTATTATTTAGCCAGCCATAAAAACAAAACATTCTGCCATATGCAACAACATGGATGGATCTAGAGGGTATTACACTCAGTGAAATAAGCCAGGCGGAGAAAGACAAACATCACATTTCACTTACTTATGGAATATAAAAACAAAGCATAACAGAGGAATAAAATAGTAGCAGATTTGTAGACACTGAACAGTGACTAATGGTTACTGGGGGAGGGAGGTTGGGGGGACAAAGGGGCACAATAATTCGCAATCACAGTATAAGCTGGTCACCACGGTGACAGTACAGCATGGAGAATATAGTCAATGATTCCATAATATCTCTCTATGTTGATAGATAGTAACTGCACTAGAGGGGGTGAGGATTTAATAACAAGAGTAACTGTTGAGCCATTGTGTTGTACATTTGAAACCAACATAAGATTATATATCAACAATACTTCAAAAAGAAACAAAAATTATATCCTAGGCATATCCTTTCAAAGTACAGGAAGAAAAGAAGGGGAGGGATCTTTAAAGCCACAGGGAAAAAATCCAACATACTGATAGAGGTGCAAAGATAATAAGTGAAAAAGAAATACTTCCTTATAGGAACAAAAATGGAGGGAATTTGTTGCCAGTAGAAATGTTAAAGGAAGTTCTTTGGAGAAAAGAAAATTTAATAGGTCTGAAACTCAGTTATATACAGAGAAAAGAAAAGCATCAAAGAAGGAATAAGAAAAGGTAAAATAAAGCTTATTTAAAAAATTTTTGATTGATCTAACAGATAACACTTTATTCAAAATAACAATAGCAACACTATTTGCATGTGTGTGTGCATGTGTATACACACATACATACACTTTTATATAAGCGAAATGAAGCCAGCAATGATACAGGCATGGGAGGGAGAAATTAGGATTATTTGTTATTATGAAGTATTCACACTACCTGTGAAACTGTATAGTGTTATTTGAAAGGGGACTTAAATAGTAGTTGTACATATATATACTGTAAAACCAGGGCAACCAGTAAAAAATAAAATAAAAAGAAAATACAACTGATATGGTAAGGAAAAAAAATGGAATCATATAAAATACTGAATTAAAACCAAAGAAGGCATAAAAACAGTGGTTGACAAATACAGGAATAAAGAACAAACCAACAAATAGAAAATAGTAACAAATATATTAGATATTAATCCAACTATATCAATAATCACTCTGAATGTCAATGGTCTAGATGTACCAATTACAAGACAGAGATTTTCAGAGTGGACCAAAAAAACAAGATCCACTTTTATACTGTCTACAGTAAACTCACGTTAAATATAAAGGCACATATATATTAAAAATGAAAGGATGGGGAAAGAGATATCATGGTAACACTAATCACAAGAAGGCAAGAATAGCCATATTCATTTCAGACAGGTAAAACATCAAAGAAAGGAAAGTTATCAGGGATAAAGAAGGCATTACACAATGATAAAGAGGTCAGTTCTCCAAGAAGACATAATTATCCTTAACATGTACTCACGTAAAAGCAGAGTGTCAAAACTGTGTGAGGACAAAACTGATAGAACTATAAGGAGACAGATAAATCCATATACTCCTTTACCATAAACAGATAGAGCAGGCAAAAAATTTCTATGGACATAGTGGAACTGAACATCATTGTTAATCAACTAGATATAGCGGACACCTATAGACTACTTCATTCAACAACAGCAGAACACACATTCTTCTTTTTCTTTTTTTACTAAGGCATTATTGATATATACTCTTATGAAGGTTTCACATGAAAAAACAATGAGGTTATTACATTCACCCATATTATCATGTCCCCCCCATATCCCATTGCAGTTGCCCATCAGTGTAGTAAGATGCCACAGAGTCACTATTTGCCATCTCTGTGCTACAGTCTTCCCCAAGATGCCCCCCACACCATGTATGCCAATCATACTGGACTTGAATCCCCTTCTCCCACCCTTCCCACCCACCCTCTCCCACCCCTCCCCTTTGGAAACTGCTAATCCGTTCTTGGTATCTGTGAGTCTGTTGCCGTTTTATTCCTTCAGTTTTGCTCCATTGTTACACTCCACAAATGAGTGAAATCATTTGGTAGTTGTCTTTCTCCACCTGGCTTATTTCACTGAGCAGAATACCCTCTAGCTCCATCCATGTTGTTGCAAATGGTTCGATTTGCTCTCTTCTTATGGCTGAATAATATTCCATTGCATATATGTACTAACTCTTCTTTATCCATTCATCTGCTGATGGACACTTAGGTTGTTTCCATTTCTTGGCTATTGTAAATGAATAGTGCTGCAATAAACATAGGGGTGGATATGTGTTTTTCAAACTGGGGTGCTGCATTCTTAGAGTAAATTCCTAGGAGTGGAGTTCCTGGGTCAAATGGTATTTCTATTTTGAGTTTTTGGAGGAACATCCATACTGCTTTCCACAATGGTTGAACTAGCTTACATTCCCACAGTGTAGGTGGGTTCTCCTTTCTCCACATCCTCGTCAATATTTGTTCTTCCTAGTTTTTTTTTTGATACGGGCCATCTTAACTGGTGTGAGGTGATATCTCAATTGTGGTTTTTATGTACATTTCCCTCATAATTAGTGATGAGGAGCATCTTTTCATGTGCCTGTTGGCCATCTGAATTTCTTCTTTGGAGAACTGTCTGTTCATATCCTCCGCCCATTTCATTTATTTATTTATTTATTTTCTATTTTTATTTTGGTATCGTTAATATACAATCACTTGAACATTATGATTACTAGACACCCTATCATCAAGTGCCCCCTAAATACCCCACTACAGTCACTGTCCATCAGCGTAGTAAGATGCTATAGAATCATTACTTGTCTTCTCTATAAATACTGCCTTTCACATATCCCCTGCCGCTGCATTACATATACTAATCAAAATGCCCCTTTTCTCCCTTTATTCCTCCCTTCCCACCCATCCTCCCCAGACCCTTTCCTTTTGGTAACTGTTAGTCCATTCTAGGGTTCTGCAAGTCTGCTGCTGTTTTGTTCCTTCAGTTTTTCCTTTGTTCTTATACTCCACAGATGAGTGAAATCATTTGATACTTGTCTTTCTCCACCTCACTTATTTCACTGAGCATAACACCCTCTAGCTCCATC
The DNA here is from genome assembly GCA_029783875.1 of Phataginus tricuspis. Lineage (NCBI taxonomy): Eukaryota > Metazoa > Chordata > Mammalia > Pholidota > Manidae > Phataginus > Phataginus tricuspis. The sequence continues at coordinate 30,690,124 of JAQQAC010008350.1, read as the reverse complement.
CATGTTGTTGCAAATGGTAGGATTTGTTTTCTTCTTATGGCTGAATAATACTCCATTGTGTATATGTACCACATCTTCTTTATCCATTCATCTACTGATGGACACTTAGGTTGCTTCCATTTCTTGGCTATTGTAAATCGTGCTGTGGTAAACAGGTGTGCATATGTCTTTTCCAAACTGCGCTGCTGCATTCTTAGGGTAAATTCCTACGAGTGGAATTCCTGGGTCAAGTGGTATTTCTATTTTTTTAAATTTATTTTAGTATCATTAATCTACAATTACATGTGCAACATTATGGTTATTAAACTACGCACTTCATCAGATCACCCCACCAACCCCATTACAGTCAATGTCCATAAGCGTAGTGAGATGCTATAGAATCATTATTTGTCTTCTATGAGTTTACCGCACTCCCCGAGCCCTCCCAACAGTACGTCTGCTAATCATAATGCCCCTTTTTCCCCCTTGTCCCTCCCGTCCCACCCATCCTCCCAGTCCTTTTCCCTTTGGTTACTCTATTCTTGGGTTCTGTGAGTCTGCTGCTGTTTTCTTCTTTCAGTTTTTTTTTCTTTGTTCTTATGCTCCACATATGAGTGAAATCATTTGATACTTGTCTTTATCCACTTGGCTTATTTCACTGTGCATGATACCCTCTAGCTCCATCTATGTTTTGCAAATGGTAGGATTTGTTTTCTTATGGCTGAATAATATTCCATTGTGTATATGTACCACTTCTTCTTTATCCATTCATCTACTGATGGACACTTAGGTTGCTTCCATTTCTTGGCTATTGTAAATAGTGCTGCGATAAACATAGGGGTGCACGTGTCTTTTTGAAACTGGGCTGCTGCATTCTTAGGGTAAATTCCTAGGAGTGGGATTCCTGGGTCAAATGGTATTTCTTTTTTGAGTTTTTTGAGGAACCTCCATACTGCTTTCCACAATGGTTGTACTAATTTGAATTCCCAACAGCAGTGTAGGAGGGTTCCCTCTTCTCCACATCCTCGCCAACATTTGTTGTTGTTTGCCTTTTGGATGGTGGCCATCCTAACTGGTGTGAGGTGCTATCTCATTGTGGTTTTAATTTGCATTTCTCTGATGACTAGTGATGTGGAGCATCTTTTCATGTGCCTGTTGGCCACTGAGTTTCTTCTTTGGAGAAGTGTCTGTTCAGCTCCTCTGCCCATTTTTTAATTGGCTTATTTGCTTTTTGTTTGTTGAGGTACGTGAGCTCTTTATATAATTTGGATGTCAACCCCTTATCGGATATATCATTTATGAATATGTTCTCCCATACTGTACGATATCTTTTTGTTCTACTGATGATATCCTTTGCTGTACAGAAGCTTTTTAGTTTGATATAGTCCCATTCATTCATTTTTGCTTTTGTTTCCCTTGCCCGGGGAGATATGCTCATGAAGAAGTTGCTCATGTTTATGTCCAAGGGATTATCGAAAAAGTTTTTTTCTAAGAGTTTTATGGTTTTGTGACTTACATTCAGGTCTTTGATCAATTTTGAGTTTACTTTTGTGTATGGGGTTAGATAGTGGTCCAGTTTCATTCTCTTACATGTAGCTGTCCAGTTTTGCCAACACCAGCTGTTGAAGAGGCTGTCATTTCCGCATTGTATATCCATGGCTCCTTAGCCATATATTAATTGAACATATATGCTTGGGTATATATCTGGACTCCCGATTCTGTGTCACTGGGCTATGGATCTGTTCTTCTGCCAGTACAAAATTGTTGATTACTGTAACTTTGTAGTAAAAATTGAAGTCAGGTAGCATAATTCCCCTGCTTTATTCTTCCTTCTCAGGATTGCTTTGGCTCTATTTGGGGTCTTTTGTGGTTCCATATGAATTTTAGACTATTTGCTCTAGTTCATTGAAGAATGCTGTAGGTATTTTGATAGGGATTGCATTGAATCTGTAGATCACTTTAGGAAGGATGGCCATTTTGACAATATTAATTCTTCCTAGCCAAGAGCATGGGATGAATTTCCATTTATTAGTGTTCTCTTTAATTTCTCTTAAAGGTATCTTGTAGTTTTCAGGGTACAGGTCTTTCACTTTTTTGGTTAGGTTTATTACTAGGTATTTTATTCGTTTGGATGCGATAGTGAATGGAATTGTTTTCCTGATTTCTCTTTCTGCTAGTTCATCTTTAGCGTATAGGAATGCAACAGATTTCTGTGTATTAATTTTCTATCCTGCAACTTGGCTGAATTAAGATATTAGATCTAATAGTTTTGGAGTGGATTCTTTAGGATTTTTTATGTACAATATCATGTCATCTGCAAACAGGGACAGTTTGACTTCTTCCTTGACAATCTGGATGCCTTTAATTTTTTGTGTTGTCTGATTGCCATGGCTAGGACCTCCAGAACTAACTATGTTGAATAAAAGTGTGGAGAGTGGGCATCCTTGTTTTGTTCCTGATCATAAAGGAAAAGTTTTCAACTTCTCGCTGTTAAGTATAATGTTGGCTGTGGGTTTGTCATATATGGTCTTTATTATGTTGAGGTACTTTCCCTCTATACCCATTTTGTTGAGAGTTTTTATCATGATGTTGAATTTTGTGGAATGCTTTTTCAGCATCTATGGAGATGATCATGTGGTTTTTGTCCTTTTTGTTGATGTGGTGGATGATGTTGATGGATTTTCGAATGCTGTACCGTCCTTGCATCCCTAGGATGAATCCCACTTGATCACGATGGGTGATCTTTTTATGTATTTTTGAATTCAGTTTGCTAATATTTTGTTGAGTATTTTTGCATCTATGTTCATCAGGGATATTGGTCTGTAATTTTCTTTTTTTTGTGGTGTCTTTGCCTGGTTTTGGTATTAGAGTGATGTTGGCCTTGTAGAATGAGTTTGGGAGTATTCCCTCCTCGTCTACTTTTTGGAAAACTTTAAGGAGGATGGGTATTAGGTCTTCACTAAATGTTTGATAAAATTCAGCAGTGAAACCATCTGGTTCAGGCATTTTTCTGATTACCAATTGAATTTCTTTGCTGGTAATTGGTCTATTCTGATTTTCTGTTTCTTCTTTGGTCAGCCTTGGAAGGTTGTATTTTTCTAGAAAGTTGTCCATTTATTCTAGGTCATCCAGTTTGTTACGATATAATTTTTCATAGTATTTTCTCATAATTCTTTGTATTTCTGTGGTGTCAATAGTGATTTTTCCTTTCTCATTTCTGATTCTGTTTATAGGTGTAGAGTCTGTTTTTTTCTTGATAAGTCTGGCTAGGGGTTTATTTTTTAATTTTCTCAACGAACCAGCTCCTGCTTTCATCGATTCTATTGTTTTATTCTTCTCAATTTTATTTATATCTGCTTTAATCTTTATTATGTCTCTCCATCTACTGACTTTGGGCCTCATTTGTTCTTCCTTTTCTAGTTTCATTAATTGTGAATTTAGACTATCCTTTTGGGATTGTTCTTCTTTCCACACAGTCGTCTCAGTATTCTTTCATTCTTAGAGGTTCTTTTTTCTCTCTGTTCCTCAGCTTCTTTGTATTCTCTAATTTCTAAGCCATTTACCATCTCTTGTACTACATCTAATCTGCTTTTAAATCCATCTATTGTATGTTTCATTTCAGATATATAATTTCTTAGTGATTGAATCTCTGACTTAAATTCTTTCCTGAATTCTTGAATAATTTTCTGCACCTCCATAAGCATGTTAATAATTTTTATTTTGAGCTCTCTTTCAGGAAGATTGGTGAGTTCGGTTTCATTTGGCCTTTTTTCGCGGGTTTGTGAGATTTTGGTCTAACCATGTTCTTTTGACGTTTCATGTTTTTGTGTGGTGCCTACTAGTGCACAGAAACTCCAGTCTCTGGAGCTGCTCAGCCCCTATAGTGAGGTTGGGAGTCGTAGGGGAGCAGAGCTGGTGCCTGGAGGGAGGAAAGATCTGTTTCCTGATTCCTGTCTGTGGTGCCTGTTTCCAGTGTCAGAGCCAGTGGGCCAAGCACACGTGTAACCTCTGTGCTTTGCTTCTCTCAGTGTTGTAGGCAGGGCTCCCTGTGGCTGGCCTGACGCCTTTGCAGTGACTGCTGGTTTGTGAGCTGTTGTGTCAGGCCAGTAGGAAGGCTCACCAGGCTATGTGTCACAGTGGGGGGCCTCTGAGCAGAGCAGGCAGCCTGGGGGATGGAGCACCTGAAGGTCCTCAAAGTTCCCAACCAGCTGGTCAGAGCACACCCAGAAAACCTTGTCCACTCTCCCTTCTCCTGTGCAGCAAGCTCCTTGCAAACCCCACCCCTTCTGCAGCCCTCTCACTGCTAGGAAGCCTGTCAGACCGACCGCCCGCCGTTCCTCTGACACAAAGCGGCCGTGTGTGGATCTTCTCCTCCACAAACGGTGTGAATTTCATTCTCCAAGCACTCCGCCCATCAGAGCTCCCTAATGCCCAGAGCACAACACAATATAGTCTTCCACTCACAAACAGATCTCCAAGGCTAGGTGTTCAGAAGTCCCAGGATTCCACCCCCTCCCCCACTCAGATTCTTTTCCTTCTGCCGGTGAGCTGAGTTGGGGGAAGGGCTTGGGTCCTGCCAGATTAAGGCTTTTCTACATTACCCTGTTTTGTGAGGTCTGCTCTGCTCATGAAGTCTGTATGCAGTCTGGTTCAGCCTTCTTTCTTGTTGCTGTTTTAGGGTTAGTTGTATTAATTAACTATATTTTTGTACTATTTGTGGTTTTGCGTGGAGTTCTCTGTGTCACCTCTTACGCCGCCATCTTGAATGTTCCTCCTCCACCCATTTTTTAATCTGGTTATTTACTTTTTGGGTGTTGAGGCATATGAATTCTTTATATATTTTAGATGTTAACCCCTTGTTGGATATGTCATTTAGAAAGATATTCTCCTATGCTGTAGGATGCCTTTTTGTTCTTTTGTTAGTGTCCTTTGCCATACAGAAGCTCTTTAGTTAGATGTAGTGCCATATGTTCATTTTTGCTTTTGTATCCCTTTATCGAGGAGAAGCGTTCAGGAAAAAGTTGCTCATGTTTATACTCAGGAGATTTTGGCCTATGTTGTCTCCTGAGCATTTTATGGCTTCATGAGTTACATTCAGGTGTTTGATCCATTTTGAATTTACTTTTGTGTATGGGGTTAAACAATAATCCAGTTTCATTCTCTTGCATATAGCTGTCCAGTTTTGCCAACACCAGTTGAAGTGGCTGTCATTTCCCTACTGCATATCCATTGCTCCTTTATTGCATATTAATTGACCATATATGGTTGGGTTTATATCTGGGCTCTGTAGTCTGTTTCATTGGTCTATTGTTCTGTTCTTGTGCCAGTACCAAATTGTCTTGATTATTGTGGCTTTGTAGTAGAGCTTGAAGTGGGGAAGTGTAATCCCTCTGCTTTATACTTCCTTCTCAGCATTGCTTTAACTATTTGGCGTCTTTTGTGGTTCCATACGAATTTTAGAACTCTTTGCTCTAGTTTGTTGAAGAATGCTGTTGATATTTTGATAGGGATTGTATTGAATCTATAGATTGCTTTAGGCAGGATGGCAACTTTGATAGTATTAATTCTTCCAATTCATGAGCATGGTATGTATTTCCATTTATTGGTGTCTTCTTTAATTTCTCTCGCAAGTGTCTTGTAGTTTTCAGGGTATAGGTCTTTCACTTCCTTGGTTAGGTTTATTCCTAGGTATTTTATTCTTTTTGATGCAATTGCAAATGGAATTGTTTTCCTGATTTCTCTTTCTGCTAGTTCATTGTTAGGGTATAGGAATGCAACTGATTTCTGTGTATTAATTTTGTATCCTGTAACTTTGGTGAATTCAGATATTAGATCTAGTAGTTTTTGAGTGGATTCTTTATCAGTTTTATATATAATATCATGTCATCTGCAAACAGTGAGAGTTTAAATTCTTCTTTACCGATCTGGATGCGTTTTATTCCTTTGTGTTTTCTGATTGCTGTGGCTAGAACCTCCCGAACTATGTGGAATAGAAGTGGAGAGAGGGGCATCCTTGTTTGTTCCTGATATTAAAGGAAAAGCTTTCACTTTCTCACTGTAAGTATGATGTTGGCTGTAGGTTTGTCATATATGGCCTTTATTATGTTGAGGCACTTGCCCTCTATACCCATTTTGTTGCGAGATTTTATCATGAATGGATGTTGAATATTGTTGAATGCTTTTTTGGCATCTATGGAGATGAGCATGTGGCTTTTGTCCTTTTTGTTGATGTCGTGGATGATGTTTATGGATATTCTAATATTGTAGCATCCTCGCACCCCTGGAATAAATCTTATTTGAGCATGATGGATGATCTTTTTGATGTATTTTTGAATTCGGTTTGCTAGTATTTTGTTGAGTATTTTTGCGTCTATGTTCATCAGGGATATTGGTCTGTAATTTTCATTTTTTGTGGTGTCTGTCTGGTTTTGGTATTGGGTGATACTGGCCTCACAGAATGAGTTTGGAAGTATTCCGTCCTCTTCTACTTTTGGGAAAACTTTAAGGAGAATGGGTATTAGGTCTTCACTAAATGTTTGATAAAATTCAGCAGTCAAGGCATCTGGACCAGGGTTTTGTTCTTAGTTTTTTGTTTACCAATTCAATTTTATTGCTAGTAATTAGTCTGTTCAGATTTTTTGCTTCTTCCTTGGTCACTCTTGGAAGTTGTATTTTTCTAGAAAGTGGTCCATTTCTTCTAAGTTACCTAGTTTTTCAGAGTATAATTTTTCATAGCATTCTCTAAGAATTCTTTGTATTTCTGTGGTGTCCATGGTGACTTTTCCTTTCTCATTTTTTATTCTGTTTATGTATTTAGACTCTTTTTTTTCTTGATAAGTCTGGCTAGGGATTTATCTATTTTGTTTATTTTCTTGAAGAACTAGCTCCTACTTTCACTGATTCTTTCTATTGTTTTATTCTTCTCGATTTTATTTATTTCTGCTCTAATCTTTATTATGTCCCTCCTTCTACTGACTTTGGGCCTCATTTGCTTTTCTTTTCCTAGTTTTGTTAATTGTGAGTTTAGACTGTTCTTATGGGATTGTTCTTCTTTCCTGAGGTAGGCCTGTGTTGTAATATATTTTCCTCTTAGCACGACCTTCACTGCATCCCACAGATTTTGAGGTGTTGAATTATTGTTGTCATTTGTCTCCATATGTTGCCTGATCTATTTTATTTGGTCATTGATCCACTGGTTATTTAGGAGCATGTTGTTAAGCCTCCATGTGTTTGTGGGATTTTTTGTTTTCTTTGTATAATTTATTTCTAGTTTCATACCTTTGTGGTCTGAGAAGCTGGCTGGTACAATTTCAATCATTTTGAATTTACTGAGGCTTTTTTTGTGGTCTAGTATATGATCTATTCTTGAAAATGTTCCATGTGCTCTTGAGAAGAATGTGTATCTTGCTGCTTTCAGGTGTAGGGTTCTGTAGACATCTGTTAGGTCCACCTGTTCTAATGTATTGTTCAATGCCTCAGTCTCCTTATTTTCTGTCTGGTTGTTCTGTCCTTTGGAGTGAGTAGAGTGTTGAAGTGTCCTAGAATGAATGCATTGCATTCTATTTCCCCTTTTATTTTTGTTAGTATTTGTTTCACATATGTAGGAGCTCCTGTGTTGGGCACATAGATATTTATAATAGTTATATCTTGTTTGATTGACCCCTTTATCATTATGTAATGTCCTTCTTTGTCTCTTGTGACTTTCTTTGTTTTGAAGTCTATTTTGTCTGATACAAGTACTGTAAATCCTGCTTTTTTCTCCCTATTAGTTGCATGAAACCTTTTTCCATCCCTTCACTTTTAGTCTGTGCATATCTTTGGGTTTGAAGTGAGCCTTTTGTAGGCAGCATATAGTTGGGCCTTGTTTTCTATCCATTCAGTGACTGCTATGTCTTTTGATTGGTGTATTTAGACCATTTAAAGGGTGGTTATCAATAGGTATGTACTTATTGCCACTGCAGGCTTCAGATTCGTGGCTACCAAAGGTTCAAGGGTAATTCCCTTACTATCTAACAATCTAATTAACTGACTTAGTATGCTGTCACAAACACAACCTAAAGGTTCTTTTTTTTTTCATCCTTTTTCTTCCTCCTTCATTCTTTAAATATTAGGTATCATATTCTGTACTCTTTGCCTATCCCTTGACTGACTTTGGCATAGTTAATTTGATTTTACATATGCTTAGTAATTAATTGTTCTAGTTGCTTTGCTGTGGTTTTATTTCCCTCGGTGACAGGTCTTTAGCCTTAGGAACATGTCCATCTATAGCAGTCCATCCAAAATACACTGTAGAGGTGGTTTTTGGGAGGTATATTCTCTCAGCTTTTGCTTATCTGAAAATTGTTCAATCCCTCCTTCAAATTTAAGTGATAACCTTGCCAGGAGAGTATTCTTGGTTTGAGATCCTTCTGTTTCATTGCATTAAATATAACATGCCACTCCGTTCTGGCCTGTAATGTTTTTGTTGAGAAGTCTGATGATAGCCTTATGGGTTTTCCTTTGTATGTAGTCTTTTTTCTCTCTCTAGCTGCTTTTAAAAGTGTCTTTATCCTTGATCTTTGCCATTTTAATTATTACATGTCTTGGTGTTGTCTTCCTTGGGTCCCTTGTGTTGGGAGATCTGTGCACCTCCAAGGCCTGAGAGACTACTTCCTTCCCCAGATTGGGGAATTTTTCAGCAATTACCTCCTCCTTGACATTTCTATTCCTTTTTCTCTCTTTTCTTCTTCTGGTACCCCTATAATGCAAATATTGTTGCATTTGGGTTGGTCACACAGTTCTTTCAATATTCTTTCATTTCTAGAGATCCTTTTTTGTCTCTGTGCCTCAGCTTCTGTGTATTCCTCCTCTCTAGTTTCTATTCCATTTACCATCTGTTTTACTACATCTAATCTGCTTTTAAATCCCTCCATTCTCCATTGTACATTTCATTTCAGATATGGAATTTCTTAATGATTGATTCTCCATCCTAAATTCGTCCTTGAGTTCTTGAGTATTTTTCTGTACATCCGTAGGCATGTTTACAATTTTTATTTTGAACTCTCTTTCAGGACGATTGGTGAGTTCAGTTTCACTTGTCCCTTTTTATGGTCTTTGCAAGATTTTGGTTTGAACCACGTTCCTTTGACGTTTCATATTTGTATGTGGTGCCCTCTAGAGTCCAGAAGCTCTAGTTTCTGGAGCTGCTCAGACCCTGGAGTGATGATGGGGGTTGCAGAAGATCAGCCCTGTTTTGTGAGGTCTACTCTGTTCTCCACGTATATGCAGTCTGGCGCAGCTTTCTTTCCTGTTGGTCTTTTAAGATTAGTTGTATTAACCATATTTTCACATTACATGTGGTTTTGGGAGGAGTTATCTCTCTCACCTCTTGCACCTCCATCTAAGTTCAAGCCGAGCTGAGGCCCACTACCTCCGGGCACAGGAGGAAAAACTTTCATTTTTTAAATAACACAAACACATTAAAAATATATTTAAATATCACCTCCGATTGTACATTAAGAGAACTGGAAATCAAATAGGAAAGTTAAGATTACATAAGTACTTTTAAAAGTAGGCAACACAATTGTTTTGTACACAAATATAGTTAGGCAATACACTAGGAGCTTGAAGTACAAAGATAATATCGGTGTTTACATAGTTGAGAACATAGAAAAGCCAAGTTTTAGAAATATTTTAAATCAGTGTTTCTCAATGTTCTGTCCGACCAGCAGCACCAGTTGCATAAGAATTACCTTGCTTGTTAAAGAAGATTTCTGTGTTCCATCTCAGAGCTATTAGGATAATACAGGAATCTGCATTTTTTGCAAACAGCTTTGGTTACTATTACTTACATAAACTTTTGAAAATCAGTGCCTTAAATGTTAATAGTAATTACTACTATAAAGTAGTAAAGGTGAAAAAGGTCCCCTCTTATTATAAATATTGACTTAAAATTGATTTTTAACAACTGTTAGGTTAAAATAATTCCTTTGAAAATATTTGTATTATGCTTAAATTTTCATTAAACTACATCACATCTAAAGTAAGAGGCTTAAGCAAACAAACTTACAGTTGGTGATATCAGGTGGTGCATAGCCATCATTCATATACATACTTGTGGGTTTTGCCACTTTCAAATAAACAAAATCAGACGTGTTCTTTAAGGCAGTTACTGCTTCTTCATGAGTAACTTCTTCTAAACACACACTATTCACCTACAAGGAAATCCCAAAATATATTTAAGACATTTTCATTTGTTTTCTCCTTCTTGGTTATAAACAATTATACTAAAAGTGGGAAAAAGTGTGATTTAATGAATATAAAGGTTGGTAGAAAGACCCATTTTTATTTTTTGTGATATCAAGAAGTTGTTTAGAATGGTAAGTTATTTATGAATGTTAATGAAATAGTCAATCTTGATTCCAGCCCTTGTTCCTCCCAATGCCCAAGGCTTGAACCTCCCTGCATTCTTAGGCAGTTAGGAATGTGTGTGGCTATAATTTAGTTCATTTGTTTTTATTTAAAGAAAATGAGATGTTATTAAACTTTTCTTCTGCAATTAGATTTTTAATGTAAGGTATCTTTTAGATCTTTTCATGTTGGGATACACAGAATTACTTCATTAAAAAAAACTGTTGCATGTACCCTATTATAATTTTGGTTACACCATAATTTATTAAGCTATTCCAATATTAACAAATATTTAAGCTAGTTTTCTCAATGAATGGGTTTAGTAAATTTATATTTACTACCACAGAATGAGAGTGCACACCTAGTCAGACCTTTGCCAACATTGAACATTATCAGTTTATTAAAAGAGCCTACAAAACAATGCATATTTTAAGTTGTATGTCAATTATAATTTCAAGAAGTTATTTATTGGCCATTCATCTATCTTATGTATAGAAACAGAATTGATTTTTTTAGTGATGTTGTATCCTGCAACCTTGTTAAACTTGTTTATACGTTCTATGAGTAGATTCTTTAGGATTATCTATATTCAGTATATCTGCAATCAATAATCTGCAAATATACTTTTGCTTCTTCCTTCCTTATTTGAATGCCTCTTTTCTCATTGCCCTAGCTAGACTCTTCAGCACACTGCTGTATTTAAGTAGTAGTTTGTGCTTTTGTAGGAATCTATTTCATTTAAGTTATCTAATGTGTTGGCATATAGTTGTTCATAAATAAAAGTATTCCCTTATGTCATTCTTTCATTTCTATTTTTAGAAATTTGGGTCTTCTTTTTTTCTTGGCTAGTCTAGCTAAACGTTTGTCAATTTTGTTGAGCTCTCAAGAACAGGGTTTTGGTTTCATCTTTTCTATGGTTTTTCTATACCTATTTCATTAATTTCTGCTCTAATTTTTGCTATTTCCTTCCTACCACTATGCTTTAGGTTTAGATTGTTTCACTTTTTTTTGTAAATTTTTTTTGGGAAAGAGACACTATAAATATCTAATATTTTAAATTAAAATTACAGTGTACTTTAAAACAAATCTTCATTTTAGTGTATTTTTCATTTCCCTAATTTGTACCTTTATCATTGACAATAGGAGTATTTTTAATGTTTTGACCAAAATTTCCAAAGGTCACAGAAAAATAGTAACTTTCCCCATTGGTTAATATTTCTTTGCTGGGTGTCAGCTAAATGGTCATTTTCCTGGTTGCACACTACCTATTGTATAGTGAGGGCTGCCTGCATTTTGAAATACATAGCTATATTATATTGTTCCTTTGATGGCCTGCAATGAGTCATGCATCCTGGTATTCACACCCTTATAAAATTTCTTCCTACACTGAATCTGAATCTTGCTTGGCCATGTAACTAGCTTAAGCCAGAGCCATTAGTAACTGGTGCAGAGAAGATTAATAAATGCCATATATTGGAACTTGTCTTCTTGGAAAGCTTACTCTTGGTATGTCCCTCCTGGAACCTGGCCACCATTTTGTGAGAAGCCCAACTCAGCCATGTGGTGAGGCCATTGGAGAATTCAACACCTGGCTAACAGCCCCATTTGAGCTCCCTGTTGTCCCCAAACACCAACGTGCCCACCATATGTGAGTCAGCTTGGAAATGGATTCCTGGCCCTAGCTGAGCCAGGCTGAGCCACGCTGGCAGACAGACTGTCCTGGCTGAAACCTACCCAAATTAGAGAAGTGTAAGCAAATAAATGATTAAGGTTGTTTTAGCTACTAATTTTTGTGTTTTCTTATGCAGCATTAGTAGCTGATAAAAACTGACAAAATTTTGGAAGTGGGCAAACAGAATGATAAAGTTCCCATTTTATAAGATGTGAAAATTGTGCAAGGAGCAGGATTTGGGGTTGGGGGAATAACAAGACTCATTTTTAGATATATTAAATTTGAGATGACTCTTGAGACATGCAAAAGGAGACTAGATGAAATCTCTTAGGGCTTTTCAAGTGCTTTGACAAGAACTATTGTTAAAAAATTTTTATATTTTAACCAAGTGTAAAAGGTCTGCATGTAAAAAAATAAAACTAAAGTTCGGAAAACAATATTTATCCCTATAATGTACAATGAGACCCAGTAAGTTATATGACCACCATCAAAGAGAGAAGAGAAAATGTACAAGGACCAAGTCCTGGATCATTTCAACATTTAGAGGTCAGGGAGAAGGTGCAGCAAAGAGAGAATGAGGAGTGAGACAAGAGAAACCCAAGAGACTGAGTGATTGTTGGACAAAATGGAAAATGTGTTTGGAGAAGAAAGTGTGTCAAATGCCTGATCAATTAAATTAAAATGAGAACTAAGAATCTGATAATTTCAGTGGACTTATGGTAACAAAAGCCTCACTAAATGGAATATCAGCATAAATTGCTGGCTCCCTACCACACTAAAACGGATTTTTAAGAAACCATAAAGGAAAAATGGTATCCAAGAAATTAAAAAATAAAGTGAGAAACCCAGTGGATAAAGAAGACTATTTTGAACTGGTGTAGTGTGTACAGATGATGTGCGGGCAGTGGCTGTAGCTTGGGCAAAAGAGTGGAAGTCATAGCTGTGAGAGAGTAAGTTAGAGAAACGCAGTGCAGGGCCAGCTCCTTCCTTTTCACCATCATTAAATACAAAATAATGAGTCTATCTCTTTGCTGCAACAAGAAGCAGTAATGCACAGCATATAGAACAAAGAAACTGTTCATACTTTGCTGATAAGTGTGTAAAATTTTTTAAAAAAGCAAAAGAAGTCTTTATTTTTGAAATGTACTTTATGGATACAAAGTTGAAATAGGAGACTCTGGCAGCCACAAATTGAAGAAGCACATTATCAAACAGATCTTTTTTTTTTTTTGCTTTTGCTCTTCTACATATATATATATTTTTAGCTTTACTGAGATATAATGACATATAGCATCATACAAGTTTAAGGCATACAGTGTGAATTGATACACATATATGTTGCAAAATGATTACCACAGTAGGTTAGTTAACATTTCCACCACCTCACATAATTACCTTTTTTTTTTTTTGGTGGTGGGAATATTTAAGATTTACTCTCTTAACAACTAAGTACATAACGTAGTGTTGTTAACAACAGCCACCGTACTATTTTTAAAAATCTATTCAACCACTCTATGACTCTTGATTGGAGAATTTAATTCATTTATATTTAAAGTAATTATTGATAAGTAAGGACTTACTAATGCTATATTAATAGTTTTCTGGCTATTCTGTTAATTGCCTTGTTTTTTTCTTCTTCACTTGTTGTCTTCCTTTGTGAATTGATGATTTTAAGTAGTGGTGTGCTTTGATGCTCGTCTCTATCTTTTACTTTACGGTTACCATGAGTCTTACATAAAACATCAGACAGATAGAACAATCTATTTTATGTGGGTACCTTCAATCACATACAAAAATTCTACTATTTTACTAACCCTCTGACATTTTTTGTTTTTGATGTCACAATCTACCTCTTTTTTATTGTGTATCGTTAACAATTGTAGCTATAAATATTTTTGAAACTTTTGTCATTTAACCTTTAAATTAAATTATTAACATACCACTGTTTTACAGTATGAGAATATTCTGAATTTGTCTACTGTACCTTTACCAGTTGTGTATTTCCACACTTTCATGTTGCTAATTAGCATCCCTTCATTTCAGCTTGAAGAATTCCTTTTAACATTTCTTGTAAGGCAGCTCTAGTGGTATTGAACTCCTTCAGCTTTTGTTTGTCTGGGAAAGTATTTATTTTTCCTTCTTAAGGACAACTTTGCCAGGTAAAGTATACTTGGTTGGTAATTTTAACATTTCATTGCTTTTTATCATCACACTCTCTCCTGGCCTGCAAGGGGTCTGCTGAAAAACCCACTGATAATCTTAAGAGGATTCCCTTGTTTGTAAATTTTTTTCTCTTGCTGCTTTAAAAATTCTCTTCATGTAGACAGTTTTATTAAAATGTGTCTTGAAGAAGATAGATTTGGGCTAAAATTCTGGGGAGAATCTATGAGCTTCATGATCTTGGATGTCTAAATCTCTTCACAGATTTGGGAAGTTCTCAACTATTATTTCTCTAAATAAACTTTCTGCCCTTTTCTTCCCCTCTTCATCCTCTGGGAGCCCTATAATTCATAGATTATTTCTCTTAATAGTATCCCATAGCTCCACGGGCTTTCTTTACTCTGTCTTTTTTTTTATTAAAACTGGATAATTTCAAATGACCTGTCTTCTCCTTTGCATATTCTTTCTTCTCTATTGCTTTTTTTTTCATCTCAGTCATTATATTCACAAAATTCAGATTTTCTTTGGTTATTTTTATTTCTATCTCTCTGTTAAACTTTCTCATTTCTTCATGTATCTGTTTCCTTGCTTTGTTGAAATGTCTTTCTCTGTTTTCATATAGCTCACTGAGCTTCCTTCATACACCTACTTTGAATTCTTTATCAGGCAAATCTCAAATCTCCATTTCTTTGAAGCTGGTTATTGTGTTGAAAATTGTGTTCATTTGGTAGTGTCATGTTTTCTTCATTTTTCATTATCCTTCAAATCCTGTATTGCTGTCTTTGTATCTGAGGAAACAGTCACCTCCTCCAGTCTTCACTGACTGGCTTTTGGGGAGAAATACCTTCCATCAGCCATCCTAGGAATTCTGAGGCTTTCTCAGAACTTTTCTAAGGGTACACATCCTCTATGCTTTTCTTCTATCTTGTGGTGTCTTTTGTTCTGTATTCTTAACATTGTATGTCTTTTCTTGATTCTGCAAAGCCAGGCCAAGTGCTGACAGCCTACTTGTTTGCTTGTTTTCCCTAGGGTGGTGCGGAGTGTTCAAGTTTGTGTGCTTTCTCCCAGTCTCACAGTCAGGCTGGCTCCTGCACATGCTCACTACCTTTCTGCAAAGGATTGCTCTTGCCACCATCAGGGTGGGAAAATTTTCTTTTTTGAAGGAGTTTTTTTTTTCATATTATTAATATACAATTACATGAGCAACATTATGTTTACTAGACGCCCCCAATTATCAAGTCCCCATCACATACCCCATTGCACTCACTATCCATAAGTGTAGTAGGATATTATAGAAATCACTACTTGTCTTCTCTGTGTTATACTGCCTTCCCCATATCCCCACAACCCACCCAACCCCTGCTACATTATGTGAGCTAATTGTAATAGCCCTTTTTTCCCCTTATTCCTCCATTCCCACCCATCTTACCCAGTCCCTTTCCCTTTGGTAACTGTTAGTCCATTCTTTGGTTCTCTGAGTTTGCTACTGTTTTGTTCCTTCAGTTTTCTCTTTGTTCTTATACTCTACAGAGGAGTGAAATCATTTGATACTTGTCCTTCTCTGCCTGGCTTATTTCATTGAGCATAATACCCTCTAGCTCCATCCATGTTGTTGCAAATGGCATGATTTGTTTTCTTCTTATGGCTGAATAACATTCCATTGTGTATATATACCACATCTTTATCCATTCATCTACTGATGGACACTTCGGTTGCTTCCATTTCCTGGCTATTGTAAATAGTGCTGCGATAAACATAGGGGTGCATATGTCTTTTTCAAACTGGGTTGTTGCATTCTTAAGGTAAATTCCTAGGACTGGGATTCATGGGACAAATGGTATTTCCATTTTGAGTGTTTTGAGGAACCTTCATACTGCTTTCCACAATGGTTGAACTAATTTGCATTCCCACCAGCAGTGTAGGAGGGTACCCCTTTCTCCACATCCTCGCCAACATTTGTTGTTGTTTGTGTTTTGGATGTTGGCCATCCTCACTGGTGTAATATCTCATTGTGGTTTTAATTTGCATTTCTCCGATGATTAACGATGTGGAGCATCCTTTGATGTGTCTGTTGGCCATCTGAATTTCTTCTTTGGAGAAGTGTCTACTCATATCCACTGCCCATTTCTTAATTGGATTTTTTGCTTTTTGTTTGTTGAAGTGCGTGAGTTCTTTATATATTTTGGATGTCAACCCCTTATTGGTTATTTCATTTATGAACACATTCTCCCATACTGTACAATGTCTTTTTGTTCTACTGATGGGGTCCTTTGTGGTACATAGCTTTTCAGCTTGATTTACTCCCACTTGTTCATTTTTTATTTTGTTTCCCTTGCCTGGGGAGATATGTTCATGAAGAAGTTGCTCATGTTTATGTCCAAGAGATTTTTGCCTATGTTTTTTTCTAAGAGTTTTATGGTTTCATGACTTACATTCAGGTCTTTGATCCATTTTGAGTTTACTTTTGTGTATGGGGTTAGACAGTAGTCCAGTTTCATTCTCTTACATGTAGCTGTCCAGTTTTGCCAACACCAGCTGCTGAAGAGGTTGTCCCCATTGTATATCCAAGGCTCCCTTACCATATATTAATTGACCGTATATGCTTGGGTTAATGTCTGGATTTTCTATTCTGTATCACTGGTCTGTAGGTCTGTACTTGTGCCAGTACCAAACTGTCTTGATTACTGTGGCTTTGTAGTAGAGCTTGAAGGCTGGAAGCGTAATTCCCCGTTTTACCCTTCCTTCTCAGGATTGCTTTGGCTATTCGGGGTCTTTTGTGGTTGCATATGAATTTTAGAATTATTTGTTCCAGTTCATTGAAGAATTGAATCTGTAGATTGCATTAGGTAGTATACCCATTTTGACAATATTTATTCTTCCTAGCCAAGTGCATGTGATGAATTGTCATTTGTTAGTGTCCTCTTTAATTTATCTTAGGAGTGTCTTGCAGTTTTCAGGGTATAGGTCTTTCACTTCCTTCATTAGGTTTATTCCTAGGTATTTTATTCTTCTTGATGCAATTGTGAATGGAATTGTTTTTCTGATTTCTCTTTCTGTTAGTTCGTTAGTGTATGGGAAAGCAACAGATTTCTGTGTGTTAATTTTGTATCCTGCAACTTTGCTGAATTCAGATATTAATTCTAGTAGTTTTGGAGTGGAGTCTTTAGGGCTTTTTATGTACAGTATCATGTCATCTACAAATAGTGACAATCTGACCTCTTCTTTACCAATCTGGATGCCTTGTATTCTTTGTTTTGTCTGATTGCCATGGCTAGGACCTCCAGTACTATGTTGAATAACAGTGCAGAGAGTGGGCACCCCTGTCTTGTTCTCGGTCTTAGATGAAAAGCTTTCAGCTTCTTGTTGTTAAGTATGATATTGGCTGTGGGTCTGACATATATGGCCTTTACTATACGGAGGTACTTGCCCTTTATACCAATATTTTTGAGGGTTTTTATCATGAATGGATGTTGAATTTTATCAAATGCTTTTTCAGCATCTATGGACATGATCATGTGGTTTTTGTCCTTCTTTTGGTTAATGTGGTGGATGATGTTGATGGATTTTCGAATGTTGTACCATCCTAGCATCCCTGAGATGAATCCCACTTGTTCATGGTGTATGTTCTTCTTGATTTCTTTTTGAATTCGGTTTGCTAATATTTTGTTGAGTATTTTTGCATCTACGTTCATCAGGGATATATTGGTCTATTATTTTCTTTTCTTGGGTGTCTTTGCCTGGTTTTGGTATTAGACTGATGTTGGCCTCGTAGAATGAGTTTTGGAGTATTCCCTCCTCTTCTACTTTTTGGAAAACAGCAATGAGGATGGGTATTGGGTCTTCACTAAATGTTTGATGAAATTTAGCAGTGAAAACATCTGGTCCAGGAGTTTTGTTCTTAGGTAGTTTTTTGATTACCCTTTCAATTTCTGTGCTGGTAATTGGTCTATTCAGATTTTCTGATTCTTCCTGGGTCAGCCTTGGAAGGTTGTATTTTTCTAGAAAGTTGTCCATTTCTTCTAGGTCATTCAGTTTGTTATCATAAAAATTTTCATAGTAATCTCTCATAATTCTTTGTATTTCTGTGGTGTCCGTAGTGATTTTTCCCTTCTCATTTCTGATTCTTTTTATGTCTGTAGACTCTTCTTTTTTTCTTGATAAGTATGGCTAGGGGTTTAATATTTTGTTGAGTATTTTTGCATCTATGTTCATCAGGGATATTGGTCTGTAATTTTCTTTTTTTGTGGTGTTTCTGCCTGATTTTGGTATTAGAGTGATGCTGGCTTCAGAGAATGAGTTTGGAAGCTTTCCCTCCTCTTCTGTTTTTGGAAAACTTTAAGGAGAATGGGTATTATTTCTTCTCTATATGTCTGGTAAAATTCAGAGGTGAATCCAGCTGGCTCGGGGGTTTTGTTCTTAGGTAGTTCTTTGATTACTGATTCAATTTCTTTGCTGGCAATTGGTCTGTTTAGGTTTTCTGGTTCTTGCTTGGTCAGTCTTGGAAGATTGTACTTTTCTAAGAAGTTGTCCATTTCTTCTAGGTTTTCCAGCTTGTTAGCACATAGATTTTCATAGTATACTCTTATAATTCTTGTATTTCTTTGGGGTCCGCCATGATTTTTCCTTTATCATTTCTGATTCTGTTTATGTGTGTAGAGTCTCTTTTTCTCTTGTAATAAGTCTGGTTAGGGGTTTATCTATTTTGTCTATATTTTCAAAAAACCAGCTCTTGGTTTCATTGATTTTTTCCGATTGTTTTATTCTTCTCAATTTTATTTATTTATTCTCTAATCTTTATTATGTCCCTCCTTCTGGTGACTTTGGGCCTCATTTGTTCTTCTTTTTACAATTTCAACAATTGTGTCCTTAGACTGTTCATTTGGGATTGTTTATCCTTCTTTAAATAGGCCTGGATTGCCATATACTTTCCTCTTAGAACTGCCTTTGCTGCGTCCCACAGAAGTTGTGGCTTTGTGTTGTTGTCATTTGTCTCCATATATTGTTTGATCTCTTTTTAATTTGGTCATTGACCCATTGATTATTTAGGCGCATGTTATTAAGCCTCCACATATTTGTGAGCCTTTTTGTTTTCTTTCTACAATTTATTTCTAGTTATATACCTTCGTGATCTGAGAAGCTGGTTGGTAGAATTTCAATATTTTTTAATTTACTGAGGTTCTTTTTGTGGCCTAGTATGTGGTCTTTTCTGGAAAATGCTCCATGTGCACTTGAGAAGAATGTGCGTCATGCTGCTTTTGGGTGTAGAGTTCTGTAGATGTCTGTTAGGTCCATCTGTTCTAGTGTGCTGTTCAGTGCCTGTGTCTTTACTTATTTTCTGTTTGGTCGATCTGTCCTTTGGGTTGAGTGGTGTGTTGAAGTCTCCTAAAATGAATGCATTGCTTTCTATTTCCTCTTTTAATTCTGTTAGTATTTGTTTCACATATGCTGGCGCTCCTGTGCTGGGTGCATATATATTTATAATGGTTATATCTTCTTGTTGGACTGACCCCTTTATCATTATGTAATGTCCTTCTTTATCTCTTGCTACTTTCTTCGTTTTGAAGTCTATTTTGTCTGATACAAGTACTGCAACACCTGCTTTTTTCTCTTTTGTTGTTTGCATGAAATATCTTTTTCCATCCCTTCACTTTTAGTCTGTGTATATCTTTGGGTTTGAGATGAGTCTCTTGTAAGCAGCATATAGATGGGTCTTGCTTTTTTATCCACTCTGTTAACTATGTGTCTTTTGATTGGTGCATTCAGTCCATTTACATTTAGGGTGATTATTGATAGATATGTACTTATTGCCATTGCTGGCTTTAGATTCGTGGTTACCAAAGGTTCAAGGGTTGCTTCTTACTATCTAAGAATCTAACTTAACTTTCTTGTTAAGTTATTGTGAACACCATCTGATGTTTCTTTATCTCTCCCTTCCTATTCTTCCTCCTCCATTCTTTATATATTAGGTGTTTTATTCTGTACTCTTTTACATTTCCTTTGACTGTTTTTGTGGATAGTTGATTTTTACCTTTTGCCTTTAGTTAGTATTTGGATGGTCAGCTTTCTTTGCTATGATTTTATTTTCTCTGGTGACATCTTTTTAGCCTTAGGAGTGCTACCATCTAGAGCGGTCCCTTTAAGATATCCTGTGGATGTGGTTTGTGGGAGGCAAATTCCCTCAGCTTTCGCTTGTCTAGAAATTGTTTAAACCCTCCCTCAAATTTAAATGATAAATGTGCTCAATACAGTACTCTTGGTTGAAGCCCCTTCTGTTTCATTACGTTAAATATATCATGGCATTCTCTTCTGCCCTGTAAGGTTTCTGTTGAGATGTCTGATGATAGTCTGATTCGTTTTTCTTTTTAGGTGATCTTTTTTCTCTCTCTAGCTGCCTTTAATACTCTGTCCTGATCTTTGATCTTTGCCATTTTAATTATTATGTATCTTTGTGTTGTCTTCCTTGGGTCCCTTGTGTCGGGAGATCTGTGGGCTTCCGTGGACTGCGAGACTATTTCCTTCCCCAGCGTGGGGAAGTTTTCAGCAATTATTTCTTCAAAGACACTTTCTATCCCTTTTTCTCTCTCTTCTTCTGGTACTCCTATAATGCGAATATTGTTCCGTTTGGATTGGTCACACAGTTCTCTTAATATTCTTTCATTCCTAGAGATCCTTTTATCTCTCTCTCTCAGCTGCTCTGTATTCCTGTTCTCTGATTTCCATTCCATCAACAGTCTCTTGCACCTTGTCCAGTCTGCTCTTAAGCCCATCGATCGCTTGTCTGATTTCTGCATTGTCTTTCCTCACTTCCTCCCTTAGCTCTTGCATGTTTCTTCGTAGATCCATCAGCATGGTTATGAATTTTATTCTGAAATCTTTTTCAGGAAGATTGTGTAAGTCTATCCCATCAGGCCCTCTCTTCTGGGGTTGTCTGGGTAATCTTTGTACCATATTCCTCTGTCTTTTCATGGTGATAGAAGTGGTCGCTGGTATGTGCCACGTGTGTCAGCTGGGAGAACAAAGTCCTTTCCTGCTTGTTGTTCTCCTTGCCCTTCTCAGGGGCCTGAACTGGTTTCTCACACACCAGGAGGCTGTCTCTGGGATAATCCCTGGAGCTGCCTCTGTGCGGGGTTGCCCTCAGCCTAGCCTATAGCACTGTGGGTGTTTGAAGTCTCACGGGGTGCCTCCTGGTCCCCTTTCTGCTTTCCAGCACTTGTTGTGGGTTCTGGGGTCCCTCCTGCTTACCTGGGCGCCAGCCAGGAGTAGATTCTGTGAGGTTGCTGCTGGCAGGGCTGCTCCTCCGCTGTTCCGCAGCAGTGGCAGATCTCAGAACCTTTGGGGCACTGGCCAGTGGGGGAACGAATGTCAGGCTGCTGATCTCTGTGGGAAGCCTCAGCGTGGCTGCCTTTGCTGCCGTGGCTGCCAGGGGGTCCAAAATTCCCCATGACTCCCAGCCTGCTGGCGGAGTGCGCTGGGACAATTTTGTTCCATTGTTGGACCCTGTTCTCTTTAAGACTTTAAAAAAACAAAACACCCGCTTTTCTTTTGTCCTGGGGAGCTGGCGGAAGGGATCTACTTGCAGTCTCTGTCACGGATCCTGCCCTTCTGTTTCTCTAATCTCCAATACACCATGTGATGTGTGTCAGTGCTCCCAGCGCAAATCACCAGGGATTGTTATGTGGTGGGCCTGTGCTTCCACTCCCTCCCCACTCTGATTCTTTTCTCTCACCAGTGCGCTTAGGTGGGGGAGTGTTCAGGTCCCACCGGTCACGGCTTTGTATCCTACCTGCTTCGTGAGGCCCTGAGTTCTTGCAGGTGTAGCTGTAGCCTGGCTGTTGTACTGTATCTTCTGGTCTCTTTTTTAGGAATAGTTGTATTTGTTGTATTTTCACAAATATAGATGGTTTTGGGAGATTTCCGCTGCCCTGCTCACGCCATCTTCCCAGAAGTGTATTTTGAGTTTTTTGAGGAGCCTCCATACTGCTTTCCACTGTGGTTGACCTAATTTACATTCCCACCAACAGTGTACGAGGGTTCCCCTTTCTCCACATCCTTGCCAACGTTTGTCTTTTGGATGGCGGCCATCCTAATTGGTGTGAGGTGATATCTCATTGTGGTTTTAATTTGCATTTCTCTGATGACTAGTGATGTGGAGCATCTTTTCATGTGCCTGTTGGCCATCTGAGTTTCTTCTTTGGAGAAATGTCTGTTCAGGTCCTATGACCATTTTTTAATTGGCTTGTTTGCTTTTTGTTTGTTGAGGTGTGTGGGCTCTTTATATAATTTGGATGGCAACCCCTTATGGGATATGTCATTTATGAATATATTCTCCCATACTGTGGAATGTCTTTTTGTTCTACTGATGGTATCCTTTGTTGTACAGAAGCTTTTTAGTTTGATATAGTCCCATTTGTTCACTTTGGCTTTTGTTTCCCTTGCCCGGGGAGATATGTTCATGGAGAAGTTGCACATGTTTATGTCCAAGAGATTTTTGCCTATATTTTTTTCCAAGAGTTTTATTTCATGACTTACATTCAGGTCTTTGATCCATTTTGAGTTTACTTTTGTGTATGGGGTTAGACAGTGGTCCAGTTTCATTCTCTTACGTATACCTGTCCAGTTTTGCCAACACCGGCTGTTGATGAGGCTGTCATTCCCCCTTTGTATAGCCATGGCTCCTTTATCATATATTAATTGACCATATATGCTTGGGTTTATATCTGGACTCTCTATTCTGTTCCACTGGCCTATGGGTCTGTTCTTGTGCCAGTACCAAATTGTCTTCTTTACTGTAGCTTTGTAGTAGAGCTTGAAGTCAGGGAGCGTAATTCCACCTGCTTTATTCTTCCTTCTCAGGATTGCTTTGGCTATTCGGGGTCTTTTGTGGTTCCATATGAATTTTAGACTATTTTCTCTAGTTCATTGAAGAATGCTGTAGGTATTTTGATAGGAATTGCACTGAATCTGTAGATTTTTCAGGCAGGATGGCCATTTTGCCAATATTACTTCTTCGTAGCCAAGAGCATGGGATGAATTTCCATTTATTAGTGTCCTCTTTAATTTCTCTTAAGAGTGTCTTGTAGTTTTCAGGCTATATGTCATTCACTTCCTTGGTTAGGTTTAGTCATAGGTATTTTATTCTTTTTGAGGCGTCTAGGAATGAAACTGTTTTCCTGATTTCTCTTTCTGCTAGTTCATCGTTAGTGTATAGGAATGCAACAGATTTCTATGTATTAATTTTGTATCTCACAACTTTTCTGTACTCAGATTTTAGATCTAATAGTTTTGGACTGGATTCTTTAGGGTTTTTTATGTACATTATCATGTCACCTGTAAACATGGACACTTTTGAGTTCTTCCTTGCCAATCTGGATGCCTTCTATTTCTTTGTCTTGTCTGATTGCAGTGGCTAGGAACTCCAGAACTATGTTGAATAAAAGTGTGGAGAGTGGTCACCCTTGTCTTGTTCCAGATCTTAAAGGAAAAGCTTTCAGCTTCTCTCTGTTAAGTATAATGTTGGCTGTGGTTTGTCATATACGGCCTTTATTATATTGAGGTACTTGCCCTCTATACCCATTTTGTTGAGAGTTTTGATCATGAATGAATGTTGAATTTTGTCGAATGCTTTTTCAGCATCTATGGAGATGATCATGTGGTTTTTGTCCTTCTTTTTGTTGATGTAGTGGATGATGTTGATGGATTTTTGAATATTGTATCATCATTGCATCCCTGGGATGAATCCTACTTGATCATGATGGGTGATCTTTTTGAGATATTTTTGAATTCAGTTTGCTAATATTTTTTGAGTATTTTTGCATCTACATTCATCAGGGATATTGGTCTATTATTTTCTTTTTTTGTGGTGTCTTTGCCTGGTTTTGGTATTAGAGTGATGTTGGCCTCATAGAATGAGTTTGGGGGTATTCCCTCCTCTTCTACTTTTTTGAAAACAGTAATGAGGATGGGTTTTAGGTCTCCACTAAATGTTTGATAAAATTCAGCAGTGAAAACATCTGGTCCAGGAGTTTTGTTCTTAGGTAGGTTTTTGATTATCCATTCAATTTGTGTGCTGGTAATTGGTCTATTCAGATTTTCTGTTTCTTCCTGGGGCAGCCTTGGAAGGTTGTATTTTTCTAGAAAGTTGTCCATTTCTTCTAGGTCATTCAGTTTGTTATCATAAAAATTTTCATAGTATTCTCTCATAATTCTTTGTATTTCTGTGGTGTCCGTAGTGATCTTTTCTTTCTCATTTCTGATTCTTTTTATATCTGTAGACTCTTCTTTTTTTCTTGATAAGTATGGCTAGGGGTTTATATATTTTGTTTATTTTCTCAAAGAACCAGCTCCTGCTTTCATTGATTCTTTCAATGGTTTTGTTCTCAATTTTATTTACTTCTGCTCTTATCTTTATTTTGTCCCCCCTTCTACTGACTTTGGGCCTCTTTTGTTCTTTATTTTCTAGTTTCATTAATTGTGAGTTTAGACTGTTCATTTCGGATTGTTCTTCTCTCCTGAGGTAAGCCTGTATTGCAGTATTTTTCCCTCTTAGCACGGACTTCGCTGCATCCCACAGATTTTGTGGTGTTGAATTATTGTTGTCATTTGTTTCCATATATTGTTTGATCTCTGTTTTTATTTGGTTATTGTTCCATTGATTATTTAGGAGCATGTTATTAAGCCTCCATTTGTTTGTGGGATTTTTTTGTTTTCTTTGTGTAACTTATTTCTAGTTTCATACCTTTGTGATCTGAGAAGCTGGTTGGTACAATTTCAACCTTTTTGAATTTAGTGAGGTTCTTTTTGTGGCCTAATACATGATCAGTTCTTGAAAATGTGCCATGTGTACTTGAGAAGAATGTATATCCTGTTGCTTTTGGATGGAGTGTTCTATATATGTCTGTCAGGTCCATCTGTTTTAATATGTTGTTCAGTGCCTCTGTCTCTTTACTTATTTTGTGTCTGGTTGATCTGTCCATTGGAGTGAGTGGTAAGTCTCCTAAAATGAATGCATTGCATTCTATTTCCCCCTTTAATTCTGTTCGTATTTGTTTCACATATGTAGGTGATCCTGTGTTTGGTGCATAGATATTTATAATAGTTATATCCTCTTGTTGGAGTGACCCTTTTATCATTATGTAGTGTCCTTCTTTGTCTCGTGTGACTTTCTTTTTTTCAGGTCTATTTTGTGTGATATAAGTACTGCAACTCCTGCTTTTTTCTCACTATTGGTTGCATGAAATATCTTTTTCAATCCATTTACTTTCAGTCTATGTATGTCTCTGGGTTTGAAGTGAGTCTCCTGTAGGCAGCATATAGATGGGTCTTTTTTTTTATCCATTCAGTAACTCTATGTCTTTTGATTGATGCATTTAGACCATTTACATTTAGGGTGATTATCAATAGGTACGTACTTATTGCCATTGCAGGCTTTAGATTTGTGGTTACCAAAGATTCAAGGGCAATTCCCTTAGTTTCTAACAGTCTAATTTAACTTACTTCGTATACTATTACAAACACAACCTAAAGGTTCTTTTTTTTTTCTTTCTCCTTTTTCTTCCTCCTCCATTCTTTGTATTTTATTAGTCATATTCTGTACTCTTTGTCTTCCCTTGGGTGACATCTTTTTAGCCTTAGGAATACTTCCATCTATAGGAGTCCCTCCAAAATGCACTGTAGGGGGTGGTTTGTGCAAGGTAAAGTCTCTCAGCTTTTGCTTATCTGAAAATTGTTTAATCCCTCCTTCAAATTTAAATGATACCCTTGCTGGGTAAAGTATTCTTGGTTCAAGGCCCTTCTGCTTCATTGCATTAAATATATCATGCCACTCCCTTCTGGCCTGTAGGGTTTCTTTTGAGAAGTCTGATGACAGCCTAATGGGTTTTCCTTTGTATGTGATGTTTCTTCTCTCTAGCTGCTGTTAAAAGTATGTCTTTATCCTCGATCTTTGCCATTTTAATTATTATGTGTCTTGATGATGTCTTCCTTGGGTCCCTTGTCTTGGGAGATCTCTATGGCTGGAGAGACTATCTCCTTCCCAAGATTGGGGAATTTTCAGCAATTACCTCCTCCATGACATTTCTATCCCTTTTTCTCTCTCTTCTTCTTCTGGTACCCCTCTGATGCAAATATTGTTGCGTTTGGATTGGTCACACAATTCTCTCAAGATTCTTTCATTCTTAGAGATACTTTTTTCTTTCTGTGCCTCAGTTTCTTTGTATTCCTCTTCTCTAATTTCTATTCTGTTTACTGTGTCTTCTACTATGGCTAATCTGCTTTTATATCCCTCCACTGTATGTTTCATTTTGGATATAGTTTTTTAATGATTGAATCTCCAACTCAAATTCATTCCTGAGATCTTGAATATTTTCCTGTACCTCCATAAGCATGTTTATAATTTTTATTTTGAACTCTCTTTCAGGAAGATTGGTTTCTTTTGGCCCTCTTTCTGGGGTTTGTGAGTTTTGGTCTGAACCATGTTCTTTTGACGTTTCATATTTCTGTGCGGTGCCCGCTAGTGCGCATGAACTCCAGTCTCTGGGGCTGCTCAGCCCCTAGAGTGAGGTTTGGGGTCATAGGGGAGCGGAGGTGGTGCCTGGGGGGGATCTGCTTCCTGATTCCCGTCTGCGGCGCCTGTCTCCAGTGTCAGAGCCAGTGGACTAAGCACACACGTGTAAGCCTCTGTGCTTTGCATCTCTAGCTGTTGTAGGCGGGGACTCCCTCTGGCTGGCCTGACGCCTGCACAGTGACTGCAAGTTTACGAGCAGGTGCCTGCAGGCCAGTAGAAAGGCTCGGTAGTTGTGTGTCACAGTGGAGGGCCTCGGAGCTGAGTAGGCAGGCAGGGCGTGGAGCACCTGAAGCTCCCTAAAGTTCCCAACTAGCTGTGCAGAGTGTTCCCAGACAACTTGTTCAGTTCTCCCTTTTCCTGCACAGCATGCTCCATGCAAACCCCGCCCCTTCAGTAGCCGTCTGGCTGCTAGGAAGCGGGGTGCGGGATAGGCTTGGGTCCCGCCAGATTAAGGCTTTCCTACGTTACCCTGTTTCGTGAGGTGTGCTCTGTTCATGAGGTTTGTTTGCAGTCTGGTTCATCTTTCTTTCTTGTTGCTGTTTTAAGGTTAGTTGAATTAATTAACTATATTTTTGTACTGTTTGTGGTTTTGGGGGGAGCTCTCTGTCTCACCTCTCACACTGCCATCTTGAATTCTATCTCAAACAAAGTGTGTAAATTTTTATCATCAGTTTGGGAAACAGTATGTTTCTGTTATAATATTACCACAGGATACCCCATGATTCATTAAATTCCATGCTAAGGTAAATAGGTGAAACTCCTGTACATGTTCACCAGGGCACACAGCAGTATTTTCCAGCAGAATTGTTCATAAAACCAAAAAAAAAAAAAAAAAAAAAAAGGGCAAATATCAGACATTGTTTATGTGCCTTTACAGTTTTGTTTAAAGGTATCTGTTCACTTGGCTTTGGTGGCTCTTAGTGGAAAGTCCTGACTACTCTCACCTGGTCTCCTCTCCTATTATACCAGCTCTTTCAGTCTCTTCTGGAGTAAGGGCTACTTACATGCTACAGTGTTGGCATGGCTGACATGTTCCACACAGTGAGAGCTGTAACATGTCCGAAGCTCATGTCTGACCTTTCTAGACTACTGAGGCTCTAGCTCTTCCCAACACTTCTGGGTTCAGGGGAAGTGCTGTGCCACAGAGTATGGGACCTGGCCTCCTTAGCATCTGCCCATAGGAGCTGGGTAACCCAGCCCAGAAATTTGGGACAGTTAACCCCCATGATGTAGGCTCTAACAAGAGACAGAGGAGACTAAGAGAGTCTAGCAGATAAACTTTTCTTTTCCCTGGATGGTTGGATCTAAGGGTTAGTAGTTCCTTATCACCTGCCTGAAAGACTGACCCACATGACAAGCAATCAGCTACATTTTCTTATAAAAATATAGCCAGCTCAGAAACATAACACCTTGTACTGGCCTTCTTTCATGCTCTCCCTCACTTTACATTTTCCTTCACTCTAGCTCTCTGAGATTACACTTCCCAATTATACCTTAGCAAAGTAGCTTTTCTGCAGGTTTTGTTTTTCTAGGGAATATGGCCTAAGACAGTTATTGATGACAAATGGATAAATGTAGAACAGTCCCAGAACAGAGTATTATATAGAGGTGAAATGAATAAATTTCAGCTGTACACCACAATACGGATAAGTATCAGTTGAAAGACTACATATAGCACAAGAGACTTAAAGTTTTCCACAACAAATAATACTATACAAGATGTTTAAGCATATTCATGTGATTAAGTAATTTTTAAAAAGCAAAGGAAAGAAAATGCAAATTGTTGGTATGTTGGTATTTTAGTTCTTGGATTGGGTAATGACTTCAGCAGTTTTCTTTTATCTTATAAACAAAATAAGAAAACGAAAAAAGAAGGTCACACACAAATGACACTGTGATATAAAGCTAAGGATTCTGATTAAAGCATCCTCTGCATCCAAGCCCCTAACTCTTCAATAAAAGGAGACAAAAAAAAAAAGAAGAAAAGAAAAAGAAAAGGAAGCTGGCAGAGGAAACAGAAATGGTAAATAAAAATAAAAATAATTTTTCAGTTTTTGACTAAAGCAAGGCTAGTATTCATGCATTTAAATATCATTTAAACATTTTTGCCACGTAGAAATTCCAAAATCTGTTAGAAAAAGACAAGACATAAAAATGATTTTTAAAACACTGTATCTCTTATACTTACTGCTAAAAGTTTATCTCCAATCTGAAGTTTACCATCTTTATGTGCTGCACCTCCTTCAATGATTTTGGTGACATAGATGCTATTATCCCCAGGAATATGTTGATTTCCAACACCTCCAGCAATGCTGAACCCAAGACCTGTTTGGAAAACACTAGTTTTATAATCTCATTAATAAATGTGAGTTAAGTCCAGAAAGAAATGGTTGAAAGCCAGAAGGTGATCATTTCATCAAAGTAATGCTTTTTAAAACAGAGAAGATTCTATTTATCTACTTGTAAAAATCCTAAGTATTTGTTCCACAATCAGGGACATTTATATAGGTCTCCTATAGTAAAAGTAAGTTCCTATTATCTCCCTCAGGTTACTTGTTAAAGTCTTTTTTGTAAATGCATTTGTTTGTTAGTTCAAAGTAGTACTGTAAAATTATGTTTTGCATTTGTTTCCATCATAATTGTGCTTCATAGTAACACTTAATACCATCACAAGATTAAAGTAATTGAGGAAAAAAAAAGAGTTGGTGGTGGGCAGAAGTAATAGGCTTCAGAAATGTAGGCAATTTTGTTCTTTTTCAATATTCTATGAATTGTTTTTAAATAATGAATTTCTATAATTCATAAATTCAATAGCTTTAATACCAGCCAATCTGTAGCTCTCTATTCTTTTTTTCATGTGTTGGAATACTACCTCTTCCATGAAGCCATAAATTAGAATTAATATTTCCATTTATTCTTAATCCCATCAATGTTTTCAAAATTCAGAAATCACATATTAATAGTCCTCCCTCCCTGCAGATGTACTGCTAATGACACACTCATAAATATTTTTAGCATGTATCTGCATTTAATGTACTTTGTAGATTAATGATTGTACATTAATATTAAAATATACACATCTTAATAGTGGCTAAGTAGAATTCTACTTAAGACAAAAATTAGTAGAAATAAGAAATTCTAAATATTCACACAAGTTCTGTAGATTACCAGTATTATTAATCCTAGAATGTATGTTTTAAATAATTTCATTGTTACATTTAACTCAAAAGTTCTTAATAATTTGTCTTAGTTTAATTTATCTCATACCTTTAGGACCTTTAATGAGCTTTATTTCCATTATTTTTTCTGATACTGGTTTCCTTCTTTTTACGTACAATCGTACAATAGACCCAGCTTCTTTCAATGCTTCAACAGCTTTGCTATGTGTTACATCACGAACGTCTACTTCATTTACTCGCAATATACAGTCATTGACCCTGAGGAAAAAAATATTAAAAATGAAAAGCTAAAAATATAAATGTCCATTTTTCACTTTGCCAATTTTTCTTGTCATTTCCATTTTTAAGGTAAAGAGATATATGAGAGGAAATATAAATGAAACTGCATGTTAAATTTCAATATATCAAATACTCATATAAACATTTTATCCCAAGGGCCAGCAAAAGAAACTGGGCAAAAAATAGCAAATATTTATTTATTTAGCACTAACTACATGTACTTTGTGTTTTAACCTTTAAAACTTTTAGGGCAGATACATATCCCTATTTTAACAGATGGAGACACTGAGACATGAGTTCAGATGACTTTCCCAAGGCTACCCTGGCAGTGACTGATAGAGTTTTGACTCAAAGAAAACTGAGATTCAGACTGAACAACTAGCATAAGGTCACAGAGATAATAAGTAGCAAAACTGAGATAAATTCACTGATATATCAAAAAATATTTTTTGAATGCCTTTTCCAATTTAGATACCAGATTTTAAGAAATGAAGTTATTTCTTAAAATTTATGTGAAGTTAAAACAGCAGCAGACTCACAGACTCCAAGAAGGGATTAGTGGTTACCAAAGGGAAAGTGGGTGGAAAGAGTGGGTGGGAGGGAGGGGGAAGGGGAGTAAGGTATATTATGATTAGCACATACAATGTAGAGGGGGCATGGGGAAGGCAGTATAGCACAGAGAAGACAAGTAGTGACTCTATAGCATCTTACTACGCTGATGGACAGTGACTGCAACGGGGTGTGTGTGGGGGACTTAATAATATGGGCGGATGTAGTAACCATAATGTTCCTCATGTGAAACCCTCATAAGATTGTGTATTAATGATTCCTCAATAAAAAAAAAATTAATGTGAAGTTAGAGATTATGTCTGTAAAAATAAAACCTTTAAATAAAAGGTTTCTCATGTACAAAATTTATTTCATTTGAATATCATAATATATATTTTTAAAGGCTTATTTGTTCCTATTCCTAACTTTTCCCCTAGCTGCTCTCAGTTTTAATTACCTGGAATGCCATTAGGAAAAAGAAAAAAAAAAAAGATTGGTCATCTGAAATTGGGCGGTGAAGGGGAACAAGACAATTAAATATTAAAATTGATCCTGATAAGCTTCTCTATCAAATTAACTTTCTTTAAAGTTATATATATATATATATATATATCCAAAGATGTGATACCTTAGAATTAGTACTATGTTATGTTCTTTGTGAAATAAATGTAACATACTAATTTTCACATAAGAAGCACAAATAAAAGGCCAGTAACAGAATTAGGAAGTAAATGTCTACATTTACGTGAGTGGCCAAATTATTAACCTTATATCTAACTAATTTCACAAATACACTATCTGACATATCCAGTTAGAAGGAATGTTTAAAAACTTTAAGAAAAAGTTGTTTTTAACAGGCCACATATAAATCCTTAGACCTAAAATGTCAGACTACTACCATATATAAAAACAACAAACAAAGGAATAGAAAAAGTGCCATAATTATGGCCATAGGAGGCAAGAAGGATGCTAAAGGTATCTTCTGAATAGAATATTAAATTTAAAAAAGACCAATGTTACTTCCACCTATTCAATAAGAAAATATATTTAGATAAAAAATTTAAACTTTGCATAATCTTTACTGTGTGTATGAGATACAAACTCTTACATATATGATCTCTTCTACTTTAAATAAGTTTATATGTTTCCCACAGAGAAAATAAGTGAAAAACATTTTGTAAATACATCGAAAATAACATAGGGAAATTTAAGATTCTTATAAATTTGCTTATAACTGTTTAAACTATCAACCAAATTTATTATTCACAATGTTGTAATATCTAAGATGAAACTGAGTTCCTAAATTTGAAGAGGGAACAATGCTTGGAGCACAATTATTCATTTGTTATTTGAGCATCTACCTTGTGTTAGTTGTTATGATAGTGTTTCTTATTTGTATTTATTCATTGTTCAAGAGAAAATGAAGTGGATACAGTATCACAACATGAAGTAGAGAACATACCTCAATCTTCCATCTTGGGCAGCTGCGCCCCCTGCAATAATTTTGGTAATGAAAATACTTGAGTCATCTCCAATGTGTGGGTTGTCTGTACCTCCTGCAATGCTGAAACCAAGCCCTGAATTTCCCTAGGGATAGAGAAAAAAAAAAAGAGACTGAATGAGTAAGAATTATCTTTATTTATAGCCTCCTTTATTTATAGGACCTAGAAACTACTGACATGGGGAATACATACATAAAGGTATATAAAAAATGAAGATTCTAAATTAAGAAATAACAAGGAAAGCCTTTTTCTCTGTCAAGAATTCTGAGGCCTTACTGTTGAGTAGGTAAGGCTGAAGAACACATACTGCGTACTTTTGTTCTTTCTTTCAAAATGTATGTGCAGTTTGTCCTTGGATTAGTCACCCAAGTGCAGGAGGTATCTCTATTAGGTCTCTTTCTTTTAGAATGCATCTCATTCATGCTTAGTCAGGCAAATGTCTCCTAGGGAAAAAAACCCTGATCTTTCTGCTGCTATGCTTATTACTTGATTGTAGGTGAAACTAATAAATCACTTCAGATTTTTTAGAAAGGGGTAGAAGGTAGTGCTTTTCTTGTACTAACTTTGCCATCAGCTTTTAATAAAATGACCAAATTGAATCTGCTAAGTAACAGTTGCCATCCTTTACTTGTTTAAAAAAGATACCTGACCCTCAAAAGGCATTTTTTAGTACTGAAAGCCCAGTCTGAGAACTTAACATTGGTGTGCTTTCTTGATAGCAGTCCATTTGCCAAAGTAGCACTACTTTTTGATTGTTTTACATCCTGGATCTCTGAATATTTTCTTTGAAGAAAGGTTCTACCACTACAAAAAGTGTTTAAGGACAATTGTTCTAAGCAATGGTATTAAAAAACATTTATGTTTGCAAGAATGTCCCAATTATGACTCTCAGGCAACTCAAATAAGCAGATCTTATCTGGACCAATTACTTAATTTTTAGTATTAAACAGCTTAAATCATTCACTCTACTATGATGTGTCATGAAGTTTTATGTTAACCACATATATATTTTTTCAGTCTAAACTCTTAAGAGTTCCTAGAGTCTCAGTAACAGTATCAACAGGTTATGTGAGGTTACCACCAAGTTACTCAGGTGCTCAAGTTTTTTTATTTGCTTTTTAAAAATTGAGGTATAATTGACTTATAACATTGTGTAAGTTTAAAGTATACACGTTGATTTGATATATTTATATATTGCAATGTGATTATCACTATAGCTTTCAGTAAACACTGATATCATGTCTTTCATTTCATTTGTGTTGAGACTATTTAAGATCTCGTCTCAGCAATTCTGAAGTATATAATACAGTACTGCTGACTACAATCATGATGCTGTGCACTAGATCTCAGTGACTTCATTTTCTAATTGCAAGTTTGTATTCTCTTCCCCAATTCCTGGTTCTCAAGTTCTTTAATCAGTGAAAAATATAATACATTCTTGACCAAACAAGGAATTTAAAAGATACTGGGAAAGGATGAAATAATAATAATAAATAATAAAATAATAAATAAATAATAAAAAGTGAGGATTGTATGTCAATTACATCTCAATAAAGCTGGAAAAAAAGACCCAAACAAAATACCATATTAAAATATGTACAATGTATTAATAGTGCGATTAGTTGAAAGTTACTCAGTCATCCATCTTACTTGAACAGGTGACCCAAATTCAGGTAATAGGCAATACAGATCTATTATACATGTTAAAGACCCTTTCAGGTCTATTTTCATGCAGAGTCTACTCTGGTGTCAAACATAAGCAAATCTAATTATCTAGGATTTTAGTCTTAAACATACAGATATTCAGTTACTTAGGAAACTGACTTGTGTAGAACACTTCATTTCCCAAAAA
This sequence comes from Phataginus tricuspis, assembly GCA_029783875.1. Taxonomy (NCBI): domain Eukaryota; kingdom Metazoa; phylum Chordata; class Mammalia; order Pholidota; family Manidae; genus Phataginus; species Phataginus tricuspis. Next base: position 30,656,001 of record JAQQAC010008350.1, on the reverse strand, counting down.
TGCTGGCCAGACAAGGTTGTATTACTAAAATACAGCATCAATTGAATGCAGTGTTCTTAAGGGGAAAACATATCAAGAAAATTTATACATCTGAATTGTACCCTTTAAGCTATTTTCGTACTGGGGGAGTGCATGATAATAAATTTTCAGTAAGTTCTTGCCAATTGGAACTATGGTTATTATTTTGCTACAAAAGAAAATTGATATAATGACCATATTATAAGGATACTAAATACTCATTTAAGATAGTATTATGTAAAAAATAAAGTAAAATTAAAAACTGTGAAAGATCTAAGAAACTGTTCATCTAGAGGGGCATAGGGAGATATGATAACTAAATGTAATGTGGTATCCTAGATGGGATTCTGGAAGAGAAATACATAAAAATTAAGGAAACCCAAAGTATAGACTTAATAATAATGTATTAGTATTGGTTCATTAGTTGAAACAGATGTATTCTAGTAATGTAAGATGTTAGTAACAATAGAGGAAACTAAACTGATCCCAGGGTAAATGGAAATTCTCTGTATAACTTTCCTGTAATCTGCAATTATTTTAAGGAAAAATTTGGTTTAAAAAAGTGTTATTAAAGAAAAGCAACATGTTTTGAAAATATCATGGCCAATTTTATATGTAATAAAAGAAACTGATATTAGATGGTTCTGTTTTTGAAATATCTTGTCCCTTGTATTCCATATGAAAGAGCAATATATTTAAAAGTGTTCTTTAGAGCAACAGATTTATGCATAAAAACAAGATAATTAATGGTTCTTACCCTTTCAAGTGTGATTTCTTCATATTCATAATCTGCATCAGTGCCATTAACCTAATGGGGGAAAAAAGTAGCAGCACAGAAATACAGACTATAAAATTTGAAATGGCAAGGCATCATTTTTGTATGATTTATTAATGAAAACCTGTTACATGGGATGCAATCAAATAATGCAGCATCATTTAAATAATTTTAGGGAAGATTTTCAAGGAATGTAAAAGTGCAAATGTGATTAATAAGCTGACATTCATGGCATTATTACTTTCAAATACAGAAAGGGTACATTCTGCTCTTATTATTCAACTCTTGACAACTCTGGACATTAGATGTGATCCACACATCTAATCTGTTGCCAATTCTGTTTTAAATACCTCAATTTTTCTGAAAACCATCACCTCTTCTTTCTCATTTCTATTACTTTGGTTCAAGTCTTTGTTGATCTCCTCTGGACTACTGCCCATGTAATCTATCCAATCTCTTAGAGGCTAGTATTCTTCACTGTCCAAATCATTCTAATGTGTTTTACACAGATGGATCTTTTTGAAGACTATGTCTAATAATATGCTCCCTCCAAAACTTTCATGAACTCTCATACAACTGACCCCATCTCATATGAATTGACTCCAATCCATCACTCAGCTTCATTCTTAACATAGATATCTCACCTTTTCATGAGCTTTACCTACCATCAAATTGGAATGACTTGCTTTTTCCTTTACATATCCCACAAGTTCCTGCCTCTGTATCTGTTACTTTAGTGCTTCCTCTGTCACAAATTTCACTTACTCATTTCACATCCAAATTTGATTCACCACTCAAGTTCTTGCTCACATCTCACACAACAAGTATGTTCTCTGCTTCCTACTAATTTATTCCCTTTACCTTCCTGGAAAGAGTTAATTCCCACAGTGAAGGCCACTGGTGAGGGTAATAGTCTTTGGAATCAGATTAACTTGGGTTTCAAATCATTGCTTTACTACTTCTGGTGATTAAGAGGCTCTGCAAAATACCTGATCAAATAAAGCCAATAGGGATTGTGATAAACTGCATTTCTCTACATGCCTCCAATCTTTCACCCTACCGTTTTTCATTTGCAAAATGACTAAACCATCCTACCATCAAGAGATGTTGTTCATTTCCCCTCCCCTCGGAATTCAGGCAGGTCTAGATGAGCTTTGTTAAAAAGAATACAGCACAAACGATTCTGTGTGGTTTTTGAAGCTAGGTCATGTGATGTCTTGTAATGCTTGCCTTTGTCTTAGAAAGTACTTTTTAGAACGCAGCAGCTATAATGTGAAGAAACTCCAACAGCCTAAGAGTGAGATAGGGCAGGGACATGGAACAAGCATCATGATTAAGTTTTCCTGCCTATGATGAAAAATGCTAAGATATAAACAATATAGTAAGAACAGGAGGGACCCCATCTTAAGGCTAAGATTCCATTTTAAAAAGCAAAGAATTGAAAAGTAAGATTCCTAACATATTCTCTGGTAATCAGGCAATAACCCAACAGCCTATCTTAATTTAAGGCAGGGCAGGCGGTCTTAACTGGTATGTCCCCACTATCTTGGAGAACAGGATAAATAAATCCCTTGTGTTGGGTTTATTTAGCAGAATTAGCTGGAGGACTGATAATAAAGGAAAAGAGATATGGTGTCTCTCACCAGAGGTAAGTACCTTGAGACCACAAGTCAAGTCTACACCCAACAATCTCCCCTCTGCCCTCTGCCCATTCCTGAAAGCCTTAAAAGACCGAATCCCCAAACTTTCAGTGTGCCTCTTCTCTGAGGATGCCTGCACTTTCCTTTCTTTAAGTGCATACTTTCAAATACAGCTTTCTCACTGCTCAGATTATTGTGGTTTGTCTCTTTGATATTTCATTTTATTTTCAAGTCTTCAGTCTGTCTCTACTTTACTCCTAATAAAGTAGGAAGGGGCTGCTAAGAGCTCAGATTTGGGCCTGCATGTTTCCATCGCCTGGGTGACCTGGACAGAACTGCTGGTGTGCAATCTGCTCTAAGTAGCCTGCCTGAAAATCTCCTTTCTTTGGGAATTTCTCACTCCATCCTGTGCTCCGTAGCTCCCCCAAATCCTGGGGCTGTAGGGGCTAGTCCCCATGCGGTGCTGATCCAAGTGGACACAAGATGCCAGGTGGCCCTGGTTTCAGGAGATGGCAAGGGAATCTGCCGTAGGCTGAGAACTTTCCTTCTTTCCCTCTGCTCTTACCTTTTCTCTGCTGCCTGCACAGCAACTGCCATTCCCCGATGCTCTTGTTTTAATGAATTCCTTCCTTACCTACATCCGTTTGACCTATTTGAGAATTCTTTTTTGTCCAGAGTCAAGAACACTCCCCCATCCAGGTTGAGGTTTCTCCCAGTACTTCACCTAGTGTGCAGGGAGAGACCTCCCCAGATGCAGCTGCCTGGCAACATGAGGAGATTCGAAACAAGAGAATAAAGGCCCTTAGCCCAAAGCCCCAGCTGTACTCCTAACTAGCAACCAGCACCGCTGCCAGCCATGTGAATGAGGCTATTTTGGATCTTCTGGGATTTTCCAGTGCCTCAGCCAATACCACATGAAGCAGAACAAATTTCTAGTTAACCTAGAAAAATGATGAGAAATACTGAATTGTTTTTTAAGCCACTAAGTGTCAGAATGATTTGCTATACTGCAATAGAATAATAAAATTTATGTAAGCTACTTTGCTTTCTTCATCATACTATGAGAAAGATTATGGAACATTTCCATAGTTGCAGAACTTGTGTCAGACAGTATTGATAAAGAAAAGTTAAAAGCTCAAGAATAGCCAAGTAAAATTTAAAATAAAAGTAATTGTGGGGAATTTCCCTACCAGATAATAAAATATAAAACATTATTAATTAAAGCAGCATAGTTTAATACTATGAGAAAGTAACCAGGTCCAATTTAGGGGCTAGGAGTGTTTCTTGAGTGCTTTTGAAACCCATCTCTACCACTTTTTTGAGTTCTTAATTCTTATGGTTCTAATGGATTCAAACCCAATTGCTACTTGGTTTCTTCTTTCTCACCTGAAGATATTTTCCTGTTGTTTTTGAGATATTTTAAGTATAAGACATTTTAAGTAAAATCGTACCTGCAGCTATGTCACTTTTCTTATTCTAAACATATTTGTGTCATCTTCATTTTTTCTTACTCAGACTTGGTGGAAGTCTATCAGTCTTCATCAAAGTAGTAGTTTTAACACTGATTAATTTATTACATTCTGTGCTATTACTTTCTGCTTTTATTTTTACCAATTCTTTCATTCTTTCTTTAGATTTTTTTAAGGCTTCTTGAGTTGAATGCCCAGTTTATTCATGCTAATTAACCTTTTCTATTTTAAAAACATCCATTATAGTTAATAAATTTTTCTTAGCATGTTTCTTTGGCCAAATTCCAAAACTGCTACATTGGACTCTTTTTGTTCATTTGTTTATTTCTGAATAGTCTAAAATTTTATTGTGGAAACCATTTCCAAGTGGATATGCTTACATGGCCCTTTTGGTGTTAATATGTAAAATTCTTGACCTTATGATTTCTGGTTTAAGGAATCTGAGATTTCACCATTACATCTTCTCAAGGGAAGGTACTTAGTAAACATACTTGGTGCTTAATTTAATGTTATGATGTATTGTTATCTGGTGACAATTCCAGGTAGCAGAGAGTGATTTAAAAAGGTGAAAAAGAAGAAGGCCATACAGACCCCCAATGACTTTATCCCTAAACCCTCAATGACTTGAAATTGCTAATTTCATATAAAGATAGTGCAACAATATCATTGAACACTTTCAAACTGGGCTTCTAAATGCCAATAGTACATTACCAAAAACACAAATTACAAGTACTACCTCATTAAAAGTGAAAAAACAATGGTTGTGTAATGTTTTCAAAAACTACAAGATGGTTGGTTGCTTAGTTCTTTCATATTATTTTTATAAAATATGGCTGCCAATTGGAAAGAAATGCTTGTCTAAGTGAGTTTATTACAATTTACAGGATAGGGTGAGAGGTAAGGTGGGAACAAAATTAGAGATCAATCTTTAGACAAAATGAATGTATTACGGACAAAACATTTTTCCTCTTTAAAAATATGAGATGATAGATTTAGAATACTTCTTGTGAACTGTCATTGCTAGTATTTTCTAGGTTTTGAATTTAGTCCCATCAAGAATCTGGGGCTTCTTGAATGCTTTCCTAAGGAATGAGAATTATCATTAAAGTTCCTTAAAGTTACTGGGCATTAAGTAGGTTTAGTAGTTTTTCCAGAAAAAAACTGTGGCACTATGGAACAGAAATGGAGAGTAACTGGAGAAAAGTAAACTGGTAAAGGTATGGCAATAGCCTGGGTAAAAATTCCAAAGACATTTAAGAATAAGTGGTAAACTCATATATATCTCCTAATATTATTGGGAGAAAAACCCCACAAAGGCCTAACTAAGAATAACTAATCTACAATAAACCTGACAAGGAAAAAAAAAATCAGATTATACAACATGTATCAAAAGCAAATTATATTTATCTGGTTTTGGACCAGAACTACGCTGCTTTAATTAATAATGTTTTATATTTTATTATCTGGTAGGGAAATTCCCTACAATTACTTTTATTTTAAATTTTACTTGGCTATTCTTGAGCTTTTAACTTTTCTTTATCAATACTGTCCGGCAATAGTTTCTGCAACTATGGAAATGTTCCATAATCTTTCTTGTCTAATACAGGAGTTACTATCCACATATGGTTACTGAGCACTTGAAATGTGTTTTGTGCAATAGAGAAACTAAATTTTATATTTTACTGCATTTAAATCAACCTAAACACTAACATGTGACTAGTGGCTACTATATTGGATGATACAGCTCTAGATGAATCAGTAAGTCCAACTTCATCCCTCCAAAACACATGTATACATTCTATTTATTTTTTATCTCTCTCCTTCTTCCCCTCTCTCCCCATGCTTACCCCTAAACTTTCATTCTCTTTTTTTGGGCTATAACTGGTACTATACCAAATTTACAGATTAATCTGAGGAAAATGATGACTTCTACATTATCATCCTGCTCAGCAACAAGATATGCTCTCTATGCCATCAGTAAAATTTTACAGTTTTTTTTACTATAAACTCTATACATTTCCTTTATGCATGTTTAGCTGATTGCTAGGTATTGCATATTTTTGTTGATAGAATTAATGGACTTATATTTCCAACTGGTTGTTGGCAGTCTACTGGGGTAACATTTATTGCTTAACTTTTAAATTGTGTAAGTTCTTAAATGTGATTTAATTATAGACACACATATTCCATGAAGAAACAGAGGATAATTTATAACAGATATCCTTAGTGGCACAAAGATTTTAATTTTCTAGTCAGGTGATATTAATATATCCAAATAGGACAAATTCTATTACATAATAGGTGTAAGACTTGTCCAAAGGAAGATAAAAACAAGCCTAATTAACTACTTCCCTGTTGTTTAGGTTCAATTCAACAATACCTTTCGAACTACAGAGTTATGATGTTGAAATTCAAGATTTATCTATCAACACTCATATGACTCACTTGTCATATTAATGCACAATCTTAGGCAATTAAAGACCTCAAAGTCTATATGATCACAAGGTAAGGATTTAGAAATAAAAATACATTGGAAAGAAGAAAATGTTCTTCCTAACAAAAAATTAAAATATTCAATACAAAATATTAATCCCTAAAGAATTTATTTAAAGGTTTTCATAAGTAATGAAGAGCCATTTAGATTGACTTAAAAATACTGCAATTAGCAATTATTCTTTATATGGAAAAACTAAGCTTTTAGTATTAAAGAAAACTACTAAAGTCAAATTGAATGAATTTTCCTAACCTTTACTGTTCACGGTCAGTCTTCTGGAAAATAAAGAAAGAGGAACAGACAGAAATTATTTCAACAGATTACTTCATTTCCATTTCATTATTGAAACCAGTCAGAGTTCTAAAACTTTTGTCTTTAATTTTGTCTTCCCTTAAAATTTTACTATTTAAAGGAAGAACAGCGATTCCTGGAAAGAAGGATAGATATGGGAATAATTTAAATTAGATACAAAAAATGTAAGCCAATAGATACACTTGTCTATCAATAGCTAAATAAGATATAATACTTTTCCACTATAAAACGTTATGCAACTATATATTAAACAAAATGGTGGCATGAGAAATGAGGCAGAAACCTCCTCCCAAAACAACATATAACACGAAAATACAGAAAACCAACTAATCCTGAAAAAGCAACCAGAAAGAAGATTGCAAAAGATGCCCTACATCTGGGGAAAAGAGATCTCACCGAAAAGGGTAAATTAGGAAAGCTGTGATCCAGCGGGACCCATGCCCTTCCCCACCCCTGCTCACAGGTGGGAGGAAGAGAAAGGGAACCCAGAGAGAGTAGAACCCCTGCTAAATACCCAGCCCTGGAGATCTACTCTGGGAGCAAGAAACCACATTACATGGTTCCCTGGAGATTAGAGGGGTTGGAAAGCAAAGACACGTGGAATACTCAGAGACTGAGATTCCAGGCGCTTGTGGAGAACAGGTAACCACAACTGGACACTCCAGGACAGAAGAAAGGCAGGCACATTGAAGGACTTCACAACAGTGAGAGGGCTGCTAAAGGGGCAAGGATTGCACAGAGCTTGCTGCTAAGGAGAAAGGACGGGTGGACAAAATCATACCAGCACATTCAGCCCATCAGCTTGGGAACTTGCAAGAGCTTCACGTGCTCCATCCCCCTGGCTAGCAATGCAGTGCAGAGGCCTCCCATTGTGATACCTAGCATACTGCTCCGTCCTCCCCGCCGGCACCAATTTGCAAACCTGCTGCTCCTGCCATCGCGCCAGGCCAGCAGGAGGGGAGCCCAACTTATGGCAGCTACAAGGGCACAGTATAGAGGCTCGTCCGTGCGTGTTCAGCCACCAACCCTGACAGTGGAGGAGGGCACTGCGGCCAGGAAGCAGGAAAGAGCTCTTTCTTCCTGGCCGGCATTGGCGCCACTCACCTGTGACCCCTGCCATGGCTCCAGAGGCCAGGCAGCTCCAGAGAGTAGCGCTTCTGGGCACTGGAGGGTGCCGCCGACACGAAGTTATTATTCCACAGAAATCATTACTAATATGAAATGGCAAAAGAACCTGGTACAAACCAAAATTCTTCAAACACCAGAAAGAGAGCTAAGTAAAACTGAAATCACCAATTTCCTGATAAAGATTTCAAAATAAAAATCATAAACATGCTCGTGGAGCTCCAGAAAAATATTTAAGACCTCAGAGAGGTCTTCAAGAAAGAGACAGAAACTTTGAAAAATATCTGAAATGAAACATACAATAGGGGGATTTAAAATCATATTAGATGAGGTAAGAGGAGATGGTAAATGAAATAGAAATTAGAGAACAGGAATACAAAGAAACTGAGGCACAGAGAGAGAAAAACAAGGACCTCTAGGAATGAAAGATTATTAAGAAAACTGTTGACCAATCCAAAAAGAACAATATTCGCAATATAGGGGAACCAGAAGAAGAAGAGAGAGAAAGAGATGGAAAGTGTCCTTGAAGAAATAATTGCTGAAAACTTCCCTAATCTGGGGAAGGAAATAGTCACTCAGGCCATGGAAGGGCACAGATCTCCCAACACAAGGGACCCAAGGAAGACAACACGAAGACATATAATAATTAAAATGGCAAAGATCAAGGACAAGGACAAACTATTAAAAGCAGCCAGAGAGAGAAAAAAGAACACTTATAAAGGAATACCTATCAGGCTATCATCAGACTTCTCAGTAGAAACTTTACAGGCCAGAGAGAGTGGCATGATATATTCACTGCAATAAAACAGAAGGGCTTCAAACCAAGAATACTCTACCTGGCAAGATGATCATTTAAATTTGAAGCAGGAATTAAACAATTTCCAGATAAGCAGAAGTTGAGGGAATTTACCTTCCACAAATTGTCTCTACAGTGTACTTCGGAGGGACTGCTATAGATGGAAGAGCTCCTAAAGCTAAATAGCTGTCACCAGAGAAAAAAAACCACAGTAAAGTAAGTAGAACAATTAATTGATAAGTAAATGCAAAATAAACCCAAAAGCTAGTCAAAGGATACACCAAGAGTACAGAATATGACAACATATAAAGAATGGACAAGGAAGAAAAAGAAGGGAGGGAAAAAAAAAGAACTTTTAGATTGTGTTTGAAATGGCATAATAAGCAAGTTAAGTTAGACTGTTAGATAGTAAATAAGCTGCCCTTGAACCTTTCATAACAATGAGTCTAAAGCCTGCAGTGGCAGTAAGTACATATCTATTGATAGTCACCCAAAATGTAAATGGACTCAATGCACCAGTCAAAAGACATGGAATTACTGAAGGGATAAAAAAGCAAGACCCATCTATATGCTGCCTACAAGAGACTCACTTCAAACCTAAAGACATACACAGACTAAAAGTGAAGGGATGGAAAAAGATATTTCATACGACTAACAGGGAGAAAAAAGCAGGAGTTGCAGTACTTCTATTACACAAAATAGATTTCAAAACAAAGAAAGTAACAAGAGACAAAGAAGGATATTACATAATGATAAAGGGGTCAGTGCAACAACAGGATATAATCATTATAAGTATCTATGCACCCAACATAGAAGTCCCCAAATATGCGAAACAAATACTAATAGAATTAAAGGGAGAAATAGAATGCAATGCATTCATTTTAGGAGACTTCAACACCACTCACTCCAAAGGACAGACCAACCAGACAGAAACTAACTAAGGAGACAGAGGCACTGAAGAACACATTAGAACAGATGGACCTAACAGACATCTACAGAACACTCTACCCAAAAGCAGCAGGATACACATTCTTCTCAAGTGCACATGGAACATTTTACAGAATAGATCAGACACTAGGCCACAAAAGAGCATCAGTAAATTCAGAAGGAGTGGAATTGTACCAACCAGTTTCTCAGACCAAAAGGTATGAAACTAGAAATAAAGCATGCAAACAAAACAAAACAAAAAACCCACAAACACATGGAGGCTTAACAACATGCTCCTAAATAATCAATGGGTCAATGACCAAAACTAACATACAAATCAAGCAATATGTGAGACAAAAAAAAAAAACCCCAAAATCTGTGAGACACAGAGAAGGCAGTTCTAAGGAAAGTACATAGCAATACAGGCTTACCTCAAGAAAGAACAATAACAAATAAACAGTTGAAACTCACAATTAATGAAACTAGAAAAAGAATAATAAATGAGGCCCAAAGTCAGTAAAAGGAGGGACATAATTAAGATCAGAATATAAATAAATAAAACTGAGAAGAATAAAACAATATAATCAATGAAACCAGGAGCTGGTTCTTTGAGAAAGTAAACAAAATAGATAAACCCTTAGCCAGACTTATTAAGAAAAAACAGAGTCTACACAGATAAACAGAATCACAAATGAAAAAGGAAAAATCACTATGGACACCATGGAAATAAAAAGACATTCATGAGAGAAATTAAAGAAGATACCAATACATGGAAAATACATACCATGCTTATGGATAGAAAGAATTAATATTTTCAAAATGGCCATCCTGTCTAAAGCAAACTACAGATTCAGTACAATCCCTATCAAAATACTGAGAGCGTTCTTCAATGAACTAGAATGAATAGTTCTCAAACTCATATGGAACCACAAAAGACACTGAATAGCCAAAGTAACCCTGAGAAAGAAGCTTCTTCTTCAACTGCATTAATAAAGTACTCCCCTACTTCAAGCTCTACTACAAAGCCACAGTAATCAAAATGATTTGGTAGTTGGCACAAGAACAAACTCATAGATCAATGGAACAGAATAAAGAGCCCTGATATAAACCCACACATATATGACCAATGAATATACGATAAAGGATCCATGGATATACAATGGGTAAATGACAACCTCTTCAACAACTGGTGTTGGCAAAACTGGGCAGCTACATGTAAGAGAATGAAAATGGAATACTATCTAACTCCATACACAAAAGTAAACTAGAAATGGATCAAAGACCTGAATGTAAGTTATGAAACCATAAAACCATCAGAAGAAAACATAGGCAAAAGTCTCTTGAATATAAACATGAGCAATTTTTTCCTGAACATATCTCCTAAGGCAAGGGAAAAAAGAGCGAAAATGAACACATGGGACTACGTCAAACTAAAAGATTCTGTACAGCAAAGGAAACCATCAGTAGAACAAAAGGGCATCCTACAGTATGGGAGAATATATTTGTAAACAACATATCCAGTAAGGGGTTAACATCTATATAAAGAACTTACATGCCTCAACATCCAAAAAGCAAATAACCTGATTAAAAAATGGGCAGAGGATCTGAACAGACACTTCTCCAAAGAAGAAATTCACATGGCCAACAGGCACATGAAAAGATGCTCTGTATCACTAATTATTAGGGAAATGCAAATTAAAAACCACAATGAACTATCACCTTACACCAGTTAGGATGGCCAACATTGAAAAGACAAGGAACAACAAATGCTGGTGAGGATGCAGAGAAAGGGGAACCCTCCTATACTGTTGGTAGGAATGTAAATTAGTTCAACTATTGTGGTAAGCAATATGAAGGTACCTCAAAAAACTAAAAATAGAAATACTGCTTGATCCAGGAATCCCACTCCTAGGAATTTACCCAAAGAAAACAACATCACAGATTCAAAAAGACATATGCACCCCTATGTTTACTGCTGCACTATTTACAATAGCCAAGATATGGAAGCAACATAAGTGTCCATCAGATAAGATGAATGGATAAAGAAGATGTGGTACATATACACAATGGAATATTATTCAGCCATAAGAAGAAAACACATCCTACCATTTGCAACACCATGGACGGAGCTAGAGGGTATTATGCTCAGTGAAATAAGCCAGGTGGAGAAAGACAAGTACCAAATGATTTCTCTCATTTGTGGAGTAAAACAGTGAAGCAAGACTGAAGTAGCAAAACAACAGGAGACTCACAGACTCCAAGAAGGGACTAGTGGTTACCAAAGGGGAGGGTGTGGGAAGGGAGGGTGAAGAGGATGAAAGGACATTATGACTAGCACACATAATGTAGGGGGGTCACAGGGAAGGCAGTACAACATGGAGAAGACAAGTAGTGACAGTATATCATCTTACTATGCTGATGGACAGTGACCTCAATGGGGTGTTGGGCGAGGAACTTGATAATATGTGTGAATATAACATCCACAATGTTGCTCATGTGAAACCTTTATAACATTGTATATCAATGATACCTTAATAAAAAGATAAGCTTCTTATCCTGTAAGAGACGTTTTCTTTGTTCTGCTCACCAGAACAGAGAGGTCCCTTTCAGGTTTAGCAATAAACCTGCTTGGACTGTTAAAAAAGAAAAAGAAAAAAAGAGAATAAATTCAAGCCTTAAAATTGGGACAGAAATCAGGTGGACTGTACACAAAATTAGATGTGTGACTTATCGGTGGTGTATGTGAAAATACTTTGGGAAAACCTGAAATCATCTAAATATCCAAATGGTAGTTAAATAAATCATGGCATATACATACAGAAAAATACAATGTGCACAAATAGGCATGCTTTCAAAGCATATGTAATGACATGGGAGCCTAGGCATATAAAATACAACTCAGAAAATGTTTGTGTTAAAATATAACTCAGTAAATGGTCAGGATGGTCATCTCTGTGAGGCTACAGATTATTTTCCTTTTCTTCATGATGTTAATGTTTACTAAATTTTCTATCATCACAAATTTTGTAATTACAATAAATACTAAACACTTTATATTCCTTTAAAAAATCATTGAACAAAATTATGTAGAGGTTGACAAGCTGATCTTAAAATTCACATGAAAATGCAAAGAACATGGAATAGCCAAAACAAACTTAGGAAGTTGGAGGACATATAGTTCTGATTTCAAAACATATTACAAAGTTACAGTAATCAAAGCCTGTGTGGTACTAGCATAAGGATACATATTTAGATCAATGGAAGAGAATTAAGAATCTAAAAACAGACCCATATACTTGTAATTAACTGATTTTCTACAAGGGTGCCAAGACTTCTCAAAGAAAACAGTCTTTTCAGCAAATGGTAATGGGACAACTGGATATCCATATGCAAAAGAATGAAGTTGAACCCTTACCTCCCACAATAAACAAAATTAACTCAAAATGGATCATAAGAACAAAAACTATAAGTCTAAGAAAAAAAAGAAAAGTTTTTTGACCTTGAATTAGGTAATTGTTTCTCAGATAGGACATCAAAAGCATGACAAAAGAAAAAATAATAAACTGGACTTCTGTGCCTTAGATAAGATTATCAAGTAAGTGAAAAGATAATCTACAGAAAGGGAGACAATCTTTTGCAAATCACTTATCTGATTAAAGGACTTGTATCTAGATCATATAAAAAACTCTTATAGATTACTAGTGAAAGACAGTACGTTAATTAAAAAATGGCCAAAGGATCTAAATAGACATTTCTTCAAAGAAGATACACAAATGTCAATTAGCACATGAAAAGATGCTCAACATCATTAGTTGAAGTAAATGCAAATCAAAGCTTTAATAAGATATCCCTTCATACCCTTAGGGTAGTTATAATAAAAAGGACTGAAACAATGTTGATAAGGAATAACAAGATTGGTGAAGATGTGAAGAAACTGGAACCCTCACACACTATTTGTGGGAATGTAAAATGGTGCAGCTGCTATGGAAAACGGAGGTTCCTCAAAACCCTAAATATAAAAGTTACCATATGACCCAGCAATTCTACATCTAAGTATATATCCAAAGGAATTGAAGGCAGGGACTTGAATAGATACTTGTATGCCAATGTTTACACATTATACAAAACAGCCAAAAGGTGGAAACAGCCCAAGTGCCCATCAACAGAAGGATGAATAAACAGAATGTGCTCTGTGTGTGTGTGTGTGTATAATGGAATATTATTCAATTTTAAGAAGGAATGGATTTCTGATACATGCTAGAATGTGGAAGAATCTTGAAAGCACTGTTAAGTCAAAGAAGCCAGACACAAAAAGCCACATTATCATGTGATTCTAGTTATATGAATGGTCCAAAATAGACAAATCAATAGTAAGAGAAAGTAGACTTAGTGATTGCCAGTGCCTGAGAAAAGGGCAAGATGGGGTCTGATACTAATGGGTACAGGGTTCCTTTATCGGGTGATAAAAATATTCTGGAATTAGAAAGTGGTGGTGATGGCACAACACTGTGAATAAATGAGAAACCACTGAATTGTATGCTTTAAAAGGGTAGATTTTGTGGTATGTATTTCAACATAAAATTTTTTTAAGGTGGAAAGGTAGAAAAAGGTGAGATGATATGAATGCAAATTAAAACAATGAGTTAATACATTTTAAGTATTAGTTAACAAAAGATCAAAAAGTTCACAGTGCTGGTGACACTATGGGGTAAAAACACTGATACTGTTGATTAAAGTATAAATGGGCAAAATTATGAACTGCCACTTGACAATTATGATCAAATATAAAAACTAACACATTCTTTGAGCAATCTATGTATATGTTCGGCTATATACTTGTGTATATATATATACATACACACAAAAAATCTATATAAAAATTGTCAGTAGCCCAATGATTTTATGTGGTAAAAGCATGGTTAACAATACATAAAGGCTTGCATAGATATAGAATGTTTACAGAAGTATATTTATATATGAAACTACTAAGACTTCCTTCCATAGGGAAGGAAACTGGAAGACTGGCAGGGGTGATGATTGATTTACTTCTCACTGGACATTCTTCTGTATCTTTTGAATTTTGCACAATGTTTATGCATTTTCTCTTCAATTACTTACTTAATTTTGAGAGTCTGAGGGCTATACCCAGGAAAAACAAAAGTGTTATATGGGCAATATTTTTTGTTTTTATTCATCAATATAGTATTAAATAATCAGGAAATTAACAGAGGAATAAAAAAGAAGTTGAAAAAATATTCTGAATAAACTTTATATTTCAGAATTAAATTCCTTAGTGACGCAAATGCTTATTAAGGTTGTATAACCGAAATACAATTTTACTCTTGTTCATATGAAGCAGGAGCCACAGAGCATAGTCAGTATCAAAGCATTTCACACAGGATTTAAAAAAATTTTTTTATTAAGGTATTATTGATGAACACTTCTTATGAAGGTTTCACATGAAAAACCAATATGGTTACTACATTTAACCATATTATCAAGTCCCAACGAAAACCCCATTGCAGTCACTGTCCATCAGTGCAGTAAGATGCCACAGATTCACTATTTGCCTTCTCTGTGCTACATTGTCTATCCCGAGAACCCTCACATCATGTGTACTAAACATTATATCCCTCAATCTCCATCTACCTCCCTCCCGACCTTGGCTTCCACACCACTCCCCTTTGGTAACTACAAGTCCCTTCGTGGAGTATGTGAGTCTGCTGCTGTTCTGTTCCTTCAGTTTCACTTCGTTGTTATACTGCACAAAGAAGGGAAATCATTTGGCACTTGTCTTTCTCTGCCTGGCTTATTTTACTAAGCATAATACCCTCCAGCTCCATCCATGTTGCAAATAGTAGGGTTTGTTTCTTTCTTACGGCTGAATAGTATTCCATTCTGAATATGTACCACCTTTTCTTTATCCATTCATCTACTGATGGACACTTAGCTGGCTTCCATATCTTGGCTATTGTAAATAGCGCTGTGATAAACATACGGGTACATGTGTCTTTTTGAATCTGAGAACTTGTATTCTTAGGGTAAATTCTAGGGAATGGGATTACCGGGTCAAATGGTATTTCTATTTTTAGTGTTTTGAAGAACTTCCATATTCCCTTCCAGAATGACTGAACTAGCTTACATTCCCACCAGCAGTGTAGCATGGTTCCCCTTTCTCCGCATCCTCACCAGCATTTGTTGTCTTTGTCTTTTCGATGCTGGCCATCCTTACTCGTGTGAGGTGATATCTCATTGTGGTTTTAATTTGCATTTCCCTGATGATTGGTTATGTGGAGCATCTTTTCATGTGTCTGTTGGCCATCTGGATTTCTTCTTTGGAAAACTGTCTCTTCATATACCCCACCCATTTTTTAATCGGGTTATTTCCTTTTCGGGTGTTGAGGCATGTGAGTTTTTTATGTATTTTGGATGTTAAGCCCTTGTCGGATATGTCGTTTACAAATATATTCTCCCATACTGTAGGATGCCTTTTTTTTCTGTTGATGGTGTACTCTGCCATACAGAAGCTTTTTAGTTTGATGTACTCCCATGGGTTCATTATTTCTTTCGTTTCCCTTGCTTGAGGAGATGCGTTCAGGAAGAAGTTGCTCATGTTTATATTCAGGAGAATTTTGCCTATGTTGTCTTCAAAGAGTTTTATGGTTTCATGAGTTACATTCAGGTCTCTGATCCATTTCGAGTTTATTTTTGTACATGGGGTTAAACAATAACCTAGTTTCATTCTCTTGCATGTGGCTGTCCAGTTTTGCCAACACCAGTTGTTGAAGAGGCTGTCATTTCCCCATTGTATGTCCATGGCTCTTTTCTCATATATTAATTGACCATATATGATTGGGTTTATATCTGGGCTCCCTAGTTTGTTCCACTGGTCTATGGGTCTGTGCTTGTACCGCTACCAAATTGTCTTAATTACTGTGGCTTTGTAGTAGAGCTCGAAGTCAGGGAGCATAATTACCCCTGCTTTATTCTTCCATCTCAGGATTGCTTTGGCTATTCAAGGTCTTTGTGGTACCATAAGAATTTTAGAACTATTTGCTCTAGTTCATTGAAGAATGCTGTAGGTATTTTGAAAGGATTGCATTGAATCTGTATATTGCTATAGGCAGGATGGCCATTTTGACAATATTAATTCTTCCTAGCCAAGAGCATGGGATGAATTTCCATTTATTAGTGTCCTCTTTAATTTCTCTTAAGGGTATCTTGTAGTTATTGATTCTTCCTAGCCAAGAGCATGGGATGAATTTCCATTTATTAGTGTCCTCTTTAATTTCTCTTAAGGGTATCTTGTAGTTTTCAGGGTATAGGTCTTTCACTTCCATCGTTAGGTTTATTCCTAGATATTTCATTCGTTTGGATGCGATTGTGAATGGAATTCTTTTCCTGATTTCTCTTTCTTCTAGTTCTTCGTTAGCGTATAGGAATGCAACAGATTTCTGTGTATTAATTTTGTATCCCATAACTTTGGTGAATTCAGATATTGGATCTAATAGTTTTGGAGTGGATTCTTTAGGGTTTTTTAATGACAATATCATGTCATCTGCAAACAGGGACAGTTTGACTTCTTCCTTGACAATCTAGATGCCTTTTGTTTCTTTGTGTTGTCTGATTGCTGTGGCTAGGACCTCCAGAACTATGTTGAATAAAAGTGGGGAGAGTGGTCATCCTTGTCTTGTTCCCAATCTTAAAGGAAAAGCTTTAAGCTTCTTGCTGTTAAGTATAATGTTGGCTGTGGGTTTGTCATATACAGCCTTTATTATGTTGAGGTACTTGCCCTCTATACCCATTTTGTTGAGTTTTTATCATAATAGAATGTTGAATTTTGTCCAATGCTTTTCCAGCATCTGTGGAGATGATGATATGGTTTTTGTCCTTCTTTTTGTTGATGTGGTGGATGATGTTGATGGATTTTCGAATGTTTTACCATCCTTACATTCCTGGGATGAATCCTACTTGATTATGATGGATGATCTTTTTGATGTATTTTTTAATTCGGTTTGCTAATATTCTGTTGAGTATTTTTGCATCTATGTTCATCAGGGATATTGGTCTGTAATTTTCTTTTTTTGTGGTGTCTTTGCCTGGTTTTGGTATTAGAGTGATGCTGGCCTCATAGGATGAGTTTGGAAGTATTCCCTCCTCTTCTACTTTTTGGAAAACTTTAAAGAGGATGGATATTATGTCTTCACTAAATGTTTGATAAAATTCAGCAGTGAAACCATCTGGTCCAGGAGTTTGTTCTTAGGTAGTTTTTTGATTACCAATTGAACTTCTTTGCTGGTAATTGGTCTATTCAGATTTTCTGTTTCTTCCTGGGTCAACTTTGGAAGGTTGTATTTTACTAGAAAGTTGTCCATTTCTTCTAGGATATCCATTTTGTTACCATATAATTTTTCAAAGTATTCTCTCATAATTCTTTGTATTTCTGTGGTGTCCATAGTGATTTTTCCTTTCTCATTTCTGATTCTGTTTATGTGTGTAGATTCTCTTTTTTTCTTGGTAAGTCCAGCTAGGGGGTTATTTATTTTGCTTATTGTCTAAAAGAACCAGCTCCTGCTTTCATTGATTCTTTCTATTGTTTTGTTCTTCTCATTTTTATTTACTTCTGGTCTAATCTTTGTCCCTCCTTCTACTGACTTTGGGCCTCATTTGTTCTTCCTTTTCTAGTTTCATTAATTGTGAGTTTAGACTGTTCATTTGGGATTGTTCTTCCTTCCTGAGGTAGGCCTGTATTGCAATATATTTCCCTCTTAGCACTGCCTTCCGTGCATCCCACAGATTTCGTGGTGTTGAATTATTGTTCTCATTTGTCTCCACATATTGCTTGATCTCTGATTTTATTTGGTTATTGATCCATTGATTATTTAGGAGCATGTTATTAAGCCTCCATGTGTTTGTGGGCTTTTTCGCTTTCTTTGTGTAATTTATTTCTATTTTCATATCTTTGTGATCTGAGAAGGTGATTGGTAAAATTTCAACTTTTTTTAATTTACTGAGGTTCTTTTTGTGGCCTGATATATGATCAATTCTTGAAAATGTTCCATGTGTACTTGAGAAGAATGTGTATCCTGTTGCTTTTGGATGGAGTGTTCTATAGATGTCCGTTAGGTCCATCTGTTCTAATACGTTGTTCAGTGCCTCTGTCTCTTTACTTATTTTGTGTCTGGTTGATCTGTCCATTGGAGTGAGTGGTGTGTTGAAGTCTCCTAAAATGAATGCATTGCATTCTATTTCCCCCTTTAATTCTGGTCGTATTTGTTTCACATATGTAGGTGATCCTGTGTTTGGTGCATAGATATTTATAATAGTTATATCCGCTTGTTGGAGTGACCCTTTTATCATTATGTAGTTTCCTTCTTTGTCTCTTGTGACTTTCTTTGTTTTGATGTCTATTTTGTCTGATACAAGTACTGCAACTCCTGTTTTTTTCTCACTATTAGTTGCATGAAGTATCTTTTCCATCCCTTTACTTTCAGTCTGTGTATGTCTTTGGGTTTGAAGTTAGTCTCTTGTAGGCAGCATATAGATAGGTCTTGTTTTTTTATCCATTCCGTAACTCTATGTCTTTTGTGCATTCAGACCATTTACATTCAGGGTGATTATCGATAGGTATGTACTTATTGCCATTGCAGGCTTTAGATTTGTGGTTACTAAAGGTTCAAGGGCAATTCCCTGACTATCTAACAGTCTAATTTAACTTACTTTGTATACTATTACAAACACAACGTAAAGGTTCTTTTTTTTTTCCCCTCCTTTTTCTTCTGCCTCCATTCTTTGTATGTTATGAATTATATTCTGTATTCTTTGTCTTCCCTTGGGTGGCATCTATTCCGTCTTAGGAATACTTCCATCTATAGGAGTCCCTCCAAAATGCCCTGTTGGGTGGTTTCTGGGAGGTAAATTCTCTCAGCTTTTGCTTATCTGAAAATTGTTTAAGCCCTTCTTTAAATTTAAATGATAACCTTGCCTGGTGAATTATACTTGGTTAAAGGCCGTTCTGCTTCATTGCATTAAATATATCATGCCACTCACTTCCGGCCTGTTTCTGTTCAGAAGTCTGATGATAGCCTGATGGGTTTTCCTTTGCATGTGATCTTTTTTTTCTCTCTCTCTAGCTCCTTTTAAAAGTCTGTCTTTATCCTTGATATTTGCCATTTTAATTATTATATGTCCTTATGTTGTCTTCCTTGGGTCCCTTGTGTTGGGAGATCTGTGCACCTCCATGGCTTGAGAGACTATCTTCTTCCCCAGATTGGGGAAGTTTTCAGCAATTACCTCCTCAATGACACTTTCTATCCCTTTTTCTCTCTCTTCTTCTTCTGGTACCCTGTAATACAAATGTTGTGTTTGGATTGGTCACACAGTTCTCTCAAGATTCTTTCATTCTTAGAGATCCTTTTTCTTTCTGTGCCTCAGTTTCTTTGTATTCCTCTTCTTTAATTTCTATTCCATTTACTCTCTCTTCTACTACATCTAATCTGCTTTTAAATCCCTCCATTGTATGTTGCATTTCAGATATGGAATTTCTTAATGATTGAATCTGCAACTTAAATTAGTTCCTGAGATTTTTGAGTATTTTTCTGTACCTTAATAAGCATGTTTATACTTTTTATTTTGAACTCTCAGGAAGATTTGTGAGTTCGGTTTCATTTTGCCCTCTTTCTTGGGTTTGTGAGATTTTGGTCTGAACCATGTTCTTTTGTTATTTCATATTTCTGTGTGGTACCCACTAGTGCCCCAAAATTCCAGTCTTTGGAGCTTCTCAGACCCTAAAGTGAGGTTCAGGGTCATAGGGAAGTGGAGCTGATGCCTGAGGGGAGGAAAGATCTGTTTCCTGCTTCCCGTCTGCGGTGCCTGTCTCCAGTGTCAGAGCCCGTGGGCCAAGCACACACGTGTAAGTGCTTTGCGTCTCTAGCTGTTGTAGGCGGGGCCTCCCTCTGGCTGGCCTCACGCCTGTGCAGTGACTGTCGGTTTGTGAGCAGGTGCCTCCAGCCAGTAGGAAGGTTGGCAGGCTGTGTGTCACAGTGGGGGGCCTCGGAGCTGAGTAGGCAGCCGGGGGGATGGAGCACCTGAAGCTCCCCAAAGTTCCCAACCAGCTGGGCAGGGCGCCCACGCTACCTTGTCCAGCTCTCCCTTCTCCCGCACAGCAAGCTCTGTGTAAACCCCGCCCCTTTAGCAGCCCTCTGGCTGGTACAAATTCTCTCAGACTACCTGCCATTCCTTTGACACAGAGTGGCCGGGTGTGGATCCCCTCCTCCATAAACAGCCGGAATGTCAATTTCTCAAGAACTCTGGCTGTCCGAGCTCCCGAACGTCTGGAGCACCACACAGTATAGGATTCTGCTGACAAAGGAGATGTCCAGGGCTAGGTATTCAGCAGTCCCGGGTTTCCACCCACTCCCTGGCTCCGTTTCTCTTCCTCTTGCTGGTGAGCTGGGGTGGGGGAAGGGCTTGGTTCTCGCTAGATTATGGCTTTCCTATGTTACCCTGTTTCGTGAGGTCTGTTTGCAGTCTGGTTCAGCCTTCTTTCTTGTTGCTGTTTTAAGGTTAGTTGGGTTAATTAACTATAGCTTTGTACAATTTGTGGTTTTGGGAGTAGCTCTCTGTCTCACCTCTCGTGCCACCATCTTGCAAGTCTCTTCAGGGTTTTTTATATACAGTATCATGGCATCTGCAAACAGGGACAGTTTAACAATAATCTTCCTTGCCTATCTGGACGCCTTTTATTTCTTTGTTTTGTCTGATTGCCGTGGCTAGGATCTCCAGAACTCTGTTGAATAAAAGTGGGATACTCGGCATCCTTGTCTTATTCCCAATCATAAATGAAAAGTGTTCAGCTTCTTGCTGTTAAGTATATGTTGGCTGTGTGTTTGTCATATACGGCCTTTATTATGTTGAGGTACTTTTCCTCTATACCCATTCTGTCAAGAGTTTTTATCATGAATGGCTGTTGAATTTTGGCAAATGCTTTTTCAGGATCTAAGGAGATGATCATGAGGTTTTTGTCCTTCTTTTTGTTGATGTGGTGGATGATGTTGATGGATTTTCGAACATTGTACCATCCTTGCATCCCTGGAATAAACCCTACTTGATCATGATGGATGATCTTTTTGATGTATTTTGAATTTGGTTTGCTAATATTCTGTTGAGAATTTTTGCATCAATGTTCATCAGTGATATTGGTCTGTAATTTTTGTGTGTGTGTTGTCTTTGCCTGGTTTTGGTATTAGAGTGATGCTGGTCTCATAGAATGAGTTTGGAAGTATTCCCTTTTCTACTTTTTGGAAAACTTTAAGGAGAATGGGTATTAGGTCTTCACTATATGTTTGATAAAATTCAGCAGTGAAGCCATCTGGTCCAGGAGTTTTGTTCTTAGATAGTTTTTTGATTACCAGTTCAATTTTGTTGCTAGTAATTGGTCTGTTCAGTGTTTCTATTTCTTTCTGGGTCCGCCTTGGAAGGTTGTATTTTTCTTGAAAGTTGTCCATATTTTCTAGGTTATCCAGTTTTTTTAGCACATTTTTTCATAGCATTCTCTCATAATTCTTTGTATTTCTGCAGTGTCCATAGTGATTTTTTTCCTTCTCATTTTTGATTCTGTTTATGTGTTCGGACTCTCTTCTTTTCTTGGTAAGTCTGGCTAAGGGCTTATCTATTTTGTTTATTTTCTCGAAGAACCAGCTCCTGCTTTCATTGATTCTATTGCTTTATTTTTCTCGTCCCTTCTTCTACTGACATTGGGCCTCATTTGCACTTGTTTTTCTAGTTTGGTTAATTGTGAATTTAGACTGTTCATATGGGATTGTTCTTCTTTCCTGAGGTAGGCCTGTATTACAATATACTTCCCTCTTAGCACGGCCTTTGCTGCATCCCACAAATTTTGAGGTGTTGAATTATTGTTGTCATTTGTCTCCATATGTTGCTTGATCTGTTTTTATTTGGTCATTGATCCATTGGTTATTTCAGAGCATGTTTTAAGCCTCCATGTGTTTGTGGGATTTTCTTGTTTTCTTTATGTAATATATTTCTAGTTTCATACCTTTGTGGCCTGAGAAGCTGGTTGGTACAATTTCAATCTTTTTGAATTTACTGAGGCTCTTTTTGTGACCTAGTATATGATCTGTTCTTGAAAATGTTCCATGTGCACTTGAGAAGAATGTGTATCCTGCTGCTTTTGGGTAGAGAGTTCTGTAGATGTCTGTTAGATACATCTGTTCTAATGTGTTGTTCAATGCCTCTGTCTCTTTATTTTCTATCTGGTTGATATGTCCTTTGGTGTGAGTGGAGTGTTGAAGTCTCCTAGAATGAATGTATTGCATTTTATTTCCCCTTTTATTTTTGTTAGTATTTGTTTCACATATGTAGGTGCTCCTGTGTTGGGTACATAGATATTTATAATGGTTATATCTTCTTGTTTGATTTACCCCTTTATCATTATGTAATTTCCTTCTTTGCCTTTTGTGACTTTCTTTGTTTTGAAGTCTATTTTGTCAGATAAAAGTACTGTGACTCCCGTTTTTTTCTCCCTATTAGTTGCATGAAATATTTTTTTTCCATCTCTTCACTTTTAGACTGTGTATGTCTTTGGGTTTAAAGTGAGTCTCTTGTAGGCCGCATATAGATGGTCTTGTTTTTTTATCCATTCAGTACCTGTATGTCTTTAGATTGGCGCATCCTGACCATTTACATTTAGGGTGATTATCAATAGGTATGTACTTATTGCCATTGCAGGCTTTAGATTTGTCATTACCAAAGGTTTAAGGTTAACTTCCTTTTTCTCTAACAGTCTAACTTAACTCATTATGCTATTAACAAATATAATCTAAAGTTTCTTTTTTTCTCTTCCTTTTTCTTCCTCCTCCATTCTTTAAATATTAGGTATCATATTCTGTAGTCTTTATCTATCCCTTGATTTGCTTTCGGGGTAGTTGATTTAAATTTGCATTTGCTTAATAATTAACTGTTGTTTCTTTACTGTGTGTTTTTTTTTTTTACCTGTGGTGACAGCTATTTTACCTTAGGAACACTTCCATCTATTGCAGTCCCTCCAAAATACACTGTAGGGATGGTTTGTGGGAGGTAAATTCTCTCAGCTTTTGCTTATCTGAAAATTGTTTAATCCCTCCTTCAAATTTAAATGATAATCTTGCCGGATAACATATTCTTGATTTGAGACCATTCTGCTTCATTGCATTAAATATATCATGCCACTTCCTTCTGGCCTGTAAGGTTTCTGCTGAGAAGTCTGATGATTGCCTGATGGGCTTTTCTTTGTATATGATCTTATTTCTCTGACTGCTATTAATAGTCTGTCCTTATCCTTGATCTTTGACATTTTAATTACTATATGTTTTGGTGTTTTCTTCCTTGGGTCTTTTGTGTTGGGAGATCTGTTCATCTCCATGGCCTGAGAGACTATCTCCATCCCCAGATTGGGGAAGTTTTCATCAATTACCTCCTCAATGACACTTTCTATTCCTTTTTCTCTCTCTTCTTCTTCTGCTACCCCTATAATGCAAATATTGTTCCATTTGGATTGGTCACACAGTTCTCTCAATATTCTTTCATTCTTAGAGATCCTTTTTTGTCTCTGCCTCAGCTTCTTTGTATTCCTCTTCCCTAATTTCTATTTCATATATCATCTCCACCATATCTACTCTGCTTTTAAAACCTTCCATTGTATGTTTCATTTTTAATACTGTGTTCTGTAATGATTGCATCTCCGACCGGAATTCATTACTGAGTTCTTGAATATTTTTCTGTACCTCCATGAGCATGTTAATGATTCATATTTGTGTGTGGCGCCCTCTAGTGCCCAGAAGGTCTACTCTCTCGAGTTGCTCAGCCCCTGGAGCAATGTTGGGGGTTGCAGGGGAGCGGTGTTGGTGCCTGGGGGGAAGAAAGAGCTGTTTCTGCTTCCCGGCTGCTATGCCTATCTCCACTGCCTGAACCAGTGGACCAAGCACACAAGTATAAACCTCTGTGCTTTGCATTTGTAGCTGCTTTAGGCGGGTCATCCCTCTGGCTGGCCTAATGCCACGGTAGGGTTTGCCGGTTTGCTAGCCATGTGGGGCTGGCCAAGAGAAAGATGCAGTAGGCTGCGTATCACGGAGCAGGGCCTTGGAGTTGCATAGCCAGCTACGGAGCTGGAGTGCCTGAAGACTGTGAAAGTTCCCAACCTGCTGGGCAGAGTGCACCTTGGCAATTTTGTCTACCTGTTCTTTCTCCTAAGCAGTAAGCTCTGTGCAATCCTTGCCCCTTTTGCTGCCCTCTCGCAGTTAGGAAGTCTCTCAGACTTTCCCCTTTTTTTTGTCCAAGAGCAGCCGGATATGGATCCCTGCTTTCCACAAGCAGCTGGAATCTCAGTCTCTCCAGGTATTCTGCCTGTCTTAGCGTTCCAACCCCCCTAATCATGAGAGCACCATGCAATGTAAGTTTGTGCTCCCAGAGCAGATCTCCAGAGCTAGGTGTTCAGAAGCCCCAGGCCTCCACTCCCTACCCGCTCCATTTTTCTTCCTCCTGCTGGTGAGCTGGGGTTGGGGAAGGGCTTGGTTCCCGCCGGACCACGGCTTTGGCATGTTACCCTCTTCCATGAGGTTTATTCTTTTCTCCAGGTGTATGCAGTCTGGTGCAGCCCTCTTTTCTATTGCTCTTTCAGGATTAGGTGTATTAATTATATTTTCGTATTACATGCGGTTTTAGGAGGAAGCCTCTGTCTCACCTCTCACGCTACCATCTTTAATCCCCAGAGTTCCTGGAACCCATGTTTGGATATCCTTACACTTTAATCTGACTTATAATCTGACTGCAGATACTTGCTTACCACATGGCTGTAATAAATCTTAGCCATGAGCACAATATGCTAAGTCTTATGAGTTCTTCTAGCAAATTCCCAACGTTTGTAATAAGCTGTTTTGGGGACCCCCAGCATACCTTGCTAAGCAGGAAAAACACTTTTTGAATAATATGTCATATAAACTCGAAATTACATAACTTTTACTCTAAGTTTGCTGTTTAGTATGCTAATCTTGCTTTTAATTTGTTGACATTTCCCCTAGAAGGCATGTGTATTTATTTTCCTTGTTGATACCATCATTTTTTCTGCTAGTTTTTGTATATTAACCTTTTAGTTGAAAGGACTTTAAAATTAAAATGTTTAATCACTGACTTAACTTTAAGTAAGAACAAAGTCAACAAAGAGAACAAGAAAGGGAGAAAGAAATGTGAAGAAAATGTACTACAAAACACAAATTCTGCTTGATTAAGTATCCTACATCAGTGGGAAATGTTAACAGTAACTGAAAAGAATCTGAAAGCAAATATAGAAGAGCATTTTGGTTTGTATTAAGTATTATTAATTTGGAGTTTTCCAAAATCCCCAAATATTTGATACACCCGTATACATGTAAACACAGAATATAAAGCCAAATAAAATGTCTTGAAGTACAGACTGAAATCAACTACAGTTCAAAAATGGGAGGAAAGGATTTTTACAGTCTATGAAATTATGCACCATTTGAGTAAAAAAAAAAAACCCCAAAACATGGGCACTACTACTTCTACTTAATATTCCAAAGACTTTTCCTTTTGGATAAAAAATGTTGGGTCAGTTTCTGTTGTTCTGGCTATATATCTTGAAGGGAAACATGGCTTTTTAACAAAGTTTAGATAGAAGCACTATCAATTTAAAGTTACAAAGTTATAATGAATTATTTTAATATATGAATATACACATAAATCTAGTTACTAAAAATAAGTTACTCAATTAGACTTCTAATTAGTGACTCTGAATACCTGGTGTTGTCTAAGTGACCACTGGTCAGAGACAGCCTTGGTGAAAGTTAATCATCTTAATTTACAAATAAAATCATAACCAATATAAGATTGTATATGAACTACAATAAAAAAAAGTAAAGAAAAAATAAAATCTTAAATTTCTATTTCAACACTTCTGCTTTGGAAGTATGCAGAATAAGAACCAAAAGAGGACAGAATCGCTTCCTTTACTTTAATAATTACAGCTCAATGGCTGAACGTTATACATATAATGTGTTAGAGAAAATAATGCTAATGATATTTGTATCTGTATCAAAAACTGAACAGGAAAACCAGAATTATTAAAATGTGGAGAGGAAATGGAACTCACATAATTCGGTGTTTCCAAGCTATCTGTGTTGACCAGTACTGGAGGAGGATTTGCCTTAAAGAAAGAGTTGTAAATATGTTAGCTTAACAGGAAAATCAACACATTACCGATTAACGTTCACAAATGTTAGAAGCATATAAAAGATTTGCTATTTCTTAAATTATATATAGTTTTGTATGAGATTTTCATGTTAACCAATGTATCCAGTTTCTAGCATGAAATGGAAAGAATTAGATATAAGCAGTTAATTTGCTTTTGAGAAATTGTTATTTCTGCTAAAACAGATATACTTTTCTTAAGATCTGTTACATTCACAAGCCTTCTCAAAAAAATCCAGATATTCTTTAGTATATAATAAACAACTCTTCCTGAATTGTTCAGAAATCATTAAGTTTTCTATTTCAAAGATCCAGTGAAGATTTCAATCATTTTATCACCAAGAAAAGAGATTCTCTCCCATACTGAATTGTGTTTGAACATGAAAAATTAAGTCTGCAGCATAAAGAAATTAATTGCAAACTTTTAGAAAACTGTATATACATACTTAATGTAAAAATATATTATTTTCAGCTGCTTTCCATTATTATTATTGCTTTCCACCTGTTATTCTACATTACTCACAGAATAACAACTCATAAAAACAAAAGCGAAAAACAAGTAGAATAGCGTATGTCTAAATTTGGATTGAAAAAAGCTTGGTTTTCAGGTTGGAAAGTGATTATTAGGTAGGTGAGACAAAATTTAAAGAATAAAATGCAATTAATACCAAATGAAAAACCTATCAGAACATATCAGAAACACACCAGAAAAATGACGTGATCCACTCAAAATTAATTTCTTTTGCACAGTTAAAAGTATAAAAGTAGCTAATCAATTTCATATAATCAAAAAATACTATCTTTTAAACATTTTTTAGGAGATATGTTTATAAACATTAATAGGTCTACTCCAATTAACTAAAGAATTACACATAAAAGCTGTATGAAAGAAACATGCACAAAAATAACTTTTTTTCAAGTGTCTGGGTTTTTCTAAAAGATAAATATTCAGAGTTCAGATGTTTTACATTATAGTCAATGAAATACTAGATCTGGATGTTCATGATAAAATGCTTAAAGACAACACAGTTAAATACATGGTTAAGTAATTTTACGGTATGTATTTGGGCTACATGAAGCAGCAGGTTAAAAATGAGAAGGAAATACTTTATTATATATAAACATGAAAGTTACTTTATGTGTGGCCCTTCTTTTAAATATAAATATAAAAGCCTATCTTTCAACAGTTCAGTGAAAACCAAAGTTAACAAATAAAAATACTATTTGTAAGACTGCTATTAGGCAAAGCTAGTGAACTTAGAGACCTCTGAGGTATTCTGAATATTTGAAATTATTCATTTCCCAATGACCTACTGAGATTCTTCAAATTGGTAGTATTTCACTTCACTAAAAAAAATAATGGTAAATCTTTATCTTATTTTGCTTAAGCAATTACAGAGAACGTGGAAGAAAGAAGGCCATCTAAAGTTATAAGAGAAGTTACAAGAAAGCCTTTTGGGTCCCTTTGCTGATTTATTACCAAACATACAGTGGAAAATGTTGGTTTCTATCAAAATCTAACTTATACAAAATTAAAACAATGCTAGTACTCACAAGCAGCAACTCATCATCATTGTACAGAACTTATCTTTTGATTCTAGTCA
Source organism: Phataginus tricuspis (assembly GCA_029783875.1). Taxonomy (NCBI): domain Eukaryota; kingdom Metazoa; phylum Chordata; class Mammalia; order Pholidota; family Manidae; genus Phataginus; species Phataginus tricuspis. Next base: position 30,627,579 of record JAQQAC010008350.1, on the reverse strand, counting down.
TATAAAAAGTCTATTTGATATTGAAATATGTACAAACAATATGATATACTTTAAAGTAAATGACAATGAGCGATTATGGGTGGGAGGAGCTGCGGATCATATAAAAATGCACATGATTTGATGACTGTTGCAGTTGGGTGATGAGTATACATGGGAGTTCACTTGTATAAGTGACCCTTGAACACAGGAGTTTGGATTGCACAGGTTCCCTTAAATGAGGATTTTTTTCAATAAATATTACTGGAAATATATTTGGAGATTTGCAACAATTTGAAAATACATTACTTCTCTAGCTTGCTTTATTTTAAGGGTAGAGTATATAATACATATAACATAAAAAATACGTGTTAATCAACTGTTTATGTTATTAAGGCTTCTAGTCAACAGCAGGCTATTAGTAGTTAAGTTTTGGAAAGTCAAAAATTACAGGCAGATTTTCGACTGCTCAGGGGGTCAGTGCCCTATCTCCCATGTTGTTGAAGGGTCAACTGTTCTACTCCCTCTATATTTGAGTATTTTTGAAATTTTTCATAATAAAAAATAAAACAAAAAAAATTATACTGCATCAAGTACTCAGTTTGTAAGATGTTAACAACCAAGGCAGTTGTGAAATACTGACAGTTAGAGTTGCTATTAAACTATTAGCATTAATAGCATAAAATTGATTTCAACACTTCCGGGAAAATGGCAATGTGAACGGAACGACAGAAATTTCCTCCCAACATTACATTTATCCTCGAAAACACAGCAAATACAACTATTCCTAAAAGAGAGACCAGAATACACAGGAAGGCACACAGCGGGCAGCTACACCTGATAGAACTCGGAACCCCGCAAGGCAGGTAAGATATGGAGCCGCGACCCGGCGGGACCCGAGCACACCCCCACCCCAGCGCACCGGGGGGATGAGAGGATTCAGAGCTGGGAGGGAGTGGAAGTCTGCGCCAGGAGCGCCAACACACAGCGCGTGGTGTAGCGGAGACTGGAGAGACAGAGGGAGCAGGGTCTCAGCGAGGAACGCGCCAGTTGCTTGTGGCAGGCTCCGGGAGGAAAGGAAAAAAAAAAAAAGAAAAGCGCGCGCTTTTTTCAGCGGTCTTAAAGAGACAGGAGCACAGCAGAGGACCAGATCATCCCGGCACACTCAGCCCAGCAGGCTGGGAGTCCTGGGGAGCTTCGGACCCCTTAGCTGGCGACTGGGAAAGAGTGGCCACGCTTAAGACTCCCACAGAGCTCAACAGCCTCCCATTTGATCCCACCCCGGCCAGAGCTATAAAGGGCCTTGCGGAGCAGCGTGGCCACAGCTCTGGAATAGTGAAGCAACAGGGCCACCAACATCATTCACACAGAACCCACTCCCGGGGGGCATTTTTTTGTTTTTGTTTTCTGTTTTGTTGGTTTTTTTAGTTGTTGTTTTTCCTACCCTTTCTTTTCTTTTTTTCTTTCCCTTTTTTTAATTATTATTATTCTTTTCTTTTATTTTCTTTTTAAAGTCATAAAGAGCCCGGCTGACATACGTGGCAACTACCAGCAACCAATTCTATAGCCATGAAAAGACAGAGGAATATGGTACAGACAAACCTTCAGACCCAGACAACCCCAGAGAGGGAACCTGAAGGGATGGACATGCACAGTCTTCCTGAAAAAGAATTCAGAATAAAAGTCACAGCCATGCTGATGGATCTACAGAAAAATGTGCAAGAGCTGAGGGAGGAAGTGAGGGAAGTGAGGAAACAATATGCAGAAATGAGAGAAGCCATGGATGGGCTTAACAGCAGACTGGATGAGGTGTCAGAGACTGTTAATGGATTAGAAAATAGAGAACAGGAATACAGAGAAGCTGAGGCAGAGAGAGACAAAAGGATCTCTAGGAATGAAAGAATATTAAGAGAACTTTGTGACCAATCCAAACGGAACAATATTCACATTATAGGAGTACCAGAGGAAGAAGAGAGAAAAGGGGATAGAAAGTGTCTTTGAAGAAATAATTGCTGAAAACTTTCCCACACGGGGGAAGGAAATAGTCTCGCAGTCCACGGAAGCCCACAGATCTCCAAACACAAGGGAGCCAAGGAAGACAACACCAAGGTACATAATAATTAAGATGGCAAACGTCAAAGATAAAGACAGAGGATTAAAGGCAGCAAGACAGAGAAAAAAGATCACCTACAAAGGAAAAGCCATCAGACTATCATCAGACATCTCAACAGAAACTTTACAGGCTAGAAGACAATGGCATGATATATGTAAAGTAATGAAACAGAAGGGCCTCGAACCGAGAATATTGTATCCAGCACAATTATCATTTAAATATGATGGAGGGATTAAACAATTTCCAGACAAACGAAAGTTGAAAGAGTTTGCCTCTCATAAACCACCACTACAGGATATCTTAAATGGACTGCTCTAGAGGGAAGCATGACAAAGGGTAAAAAGATGTCACTAGAGAAAATAAAATCATACCAAAGAAAGCAGACCATCCAAATACAAACTAAAGGCAAAGAATAAAACACCCAATATATAAAGAATGGAGGAGGAAGAATAGGAAGGGAGAAATAAAGAAACATCAGACGGCGTTCACAATAACTTAACAAAAAAGTTAAGTTAGATTCTTAGATAGTAAAGAAGCAACCCTTGAACCTTTGGTAACCACGAATCTAAAGTCAGCAATGGCAATAAGTACATATCTATCAATACTCACCCTAAATGTAAATGGACTGAATGCACCAATCAAAAGACACAGAGTTAACAGAGTGGATAAAAAAGCAAGACCCATCTATATGCTGCTTACAAGAGAATCACCTCAAACCCAAAGATATACACAGACAAAAGTGAAGGGATGGAAAAAGATATTTCATGCAAACAACAAAAGACAAAAAAGCAGGTGTTGCAGTACTTCTATCAGACAAAATAGACTTCAAAACGAAGAAAAGTAGCAAGAGATAAAGAAGGACATTACATAATGATAAAGGGGTCAGTCCAACAAGAAGATATAACCATTATAAACATATATGCACCCAACACAGGAGCGCCAACATATGTGAAACAAATACTAACAGAATTGAAGGAGGAAATAGACAGCAATGCATTCATTTTAGGAGACTTCAACACACCACTAACTCCAAAGGATAGATCAACCAGACAGAGAATAAGTAAACACACAGAGGCACTGAACAACACACTAGAACAGATGGACCTAACAGATATCTACAGAACTCTGCACCCAAAAGCAGCAGGATACACATTCTTCTCAAGTGCACATGGAACATTTTCCAGAATAGACCACATACTAGGCCACAAAAAGAACCTCAGTAAATTCAAAAATACTGAAATCCTACCAACCAACTTCTCAGATCACAAAGGTATAAAACTATAAATAAATTTTAGAAAGAAATCAAAAAGGCTAACAAATACATGGAGACTTAACAACATTCTCCTAGTTAATCAATGGGTTAACAACCAAATCAAAACAGAAATCAAAGAATATATGGAGACTAATGACAAAAACAACATAAAGCCACAACTTATGTGTGACGCAGCAAAGGCAGCTTTAAGAGGAAAGTATATTGCAATCCAGGCCTATTTAAAGAAGGAAGAGCATTCCCAAATGAATAGTCTAAAGACACAATTATTGAAATTGGAAAAAGAAGAACAAAGGAGGCCCAAAGTCACCAGAAGGAGGGACATAATAAAGATCAGAGAAGAAATATATAAATTGAGAAGAATAAAACAATAGAAAAAAAAATCAATGAAACCAAGAGCTGGTTCTTTGAAAAAATAAACAAAATAGATAAACCCCTAGTCAGACTCAGTAAGAGAAAAAGAGAATCTACACACATAAACAGAATCAGAAATAAGAAAGGAAAAATAACGACGGACCCCACAGAAATACAAAGAATTATAAGAGAATATTATGAGCATCTGTATGCTAACAAGCTGGAAAACCTAGAAGAAATGGACAACTTCTTAGAAAAATACAACCTTCCAAGACTGACCAAGCAAGAAACAGAAAAACTAAACAGACCAATCACCAGTAACGAAATTGAATCCATAATCAAAAAACTACCCAAGAACAAAACCCCCGGACCTGATGGATTCACCTCTGAATTGTACCAGACTTATAGAGAAGAAATAACACCCATTCTCCTTAAAGTTTTCCAAAAAATAGAAGAGGAGGGAATACTTCCAAACTCTTTCTATGAAGCCAGCATCATTCTAATACCAAAACCGGGCAAAGACCTCACCAAAAAAGAAAACTACAAACCAATATCCCTGATGAACGTAGATGCAAAAATACTCAACAAAATATTAGCAAACCGAATTCAAAAATACATCAAGAGGATCATACACCATGATTGAGTGAGATTCATCCCAGGGATGCAAGGATGGTACAACATTCGAAAATCCATCAACATCATCCGCCACATCAACAAAAAGAAGAACAAAAGCCACATGATCATCTCCATAGATGCTGAAAAAGCATTTGACAAAATTCAACATCCATTCATGATTAAAACTCTCAACAAAATGGGTATAGACAGCAAATACCTCAACATCATAAAGGCCATATATGACAAACCCACAGCTAACAT
>JAQQAC010008350.1:30583636-30617990 GCA_029783875.1 Phataginus tricuspis | reverse complement strand
TCAATGGGTTAACAACCAAATCAAAACAGAAATCAAAGAATAAATGGAGACTAATGACAAAAACAACATAAAGCCACAACTTATGTGTGACGCAGCAAAGGCAGCTTTAAGAGGAAAGTATATTGCAATCCAGGCCTATTTAAAGAAGGAAGAGCATTCCCAAATGAATAGTCTAAAGACACAATTATTGAAATTGGAAAAAGAAGAACAAAGGAGGCCCAAAGTCACCAGAAGGAGGGACATAATAAAGATCAGAGAAGAAATATATAAATTGAGAAGAATAAAACAATAGAAAAAAAAATCAATGAAACCAAGAGCTGGTTCTTTGAAAAAATAAACAAAATAGATAAACCCCTAGTCAGACTCAGTAAGAGAAAAAGAGAATCTACACACATAAACAGAATCAGAAATAAGAAAGGAAAAATAACGACGGACCCCACAGAAATACAAAGAATTATAAGAGAATATTATGAGCATCTGTATGCTAACAAGCTGGAAAACCTAGAAGAAATGGACAACTTCTTAGAAAAATACAACCTTCCAAGACTGACCAAGCAAGAAACAGAAAAACTAAACAGACCAATCACCAGTAACGAAATTGAATCCATAATCAAAAAACTACCCAAGAACAAAACCCCCGGACCTGATGGATTCACCTCTGAATTGTACCAGACTTATAGAGAAGAAATAACACCCATTCTCCTTAAAGTTTTCCAAAAAATAGAAGAGGAGGGAATACTTCCAAACTCTTTCTATGAAGCCAGCATCATTCTAATACCAAAACCGGGCAAAGACCTCACCAAAAAAGAAAACTACAAACCAATATCCCTGATGAACGTAGATGCAAAAATACTCAACAAAATATTAGCAAACCGAATTCAAAAATACATCAAGAGGATCATACACCATGATTGAGTGAGATTCATCCCAGGGATGCAAGGATGGTACAACATTCGAAAATCCATCAACATCATAAAGGCCATATATGACAAACCCACAGCTAACATCATACTTAATAGCGAGAAGCTGAAAGCTTTTCATCTAAGATCGGGAATAAGACAGGGATGTCCACTATCTCCACTGTTATTCAACATAGTACTGGAGGTCCTAGCCACGGCAATCAGACAAAACAAAGACATACAAGGCATCCAGATTGGTAAAGAAGAAGTCAATTGTCACTATTTGCAGATGACATGATACTGTACATAAAAAACCCTAAGACTCCACTCCAAAACTACTAGAACTAATATCTGAATTCAGCAAAGTTGCAGGATACAAAATTAACACACAGAAATCTGTTGCTTTCCTATACACTAATGATGAACTAACAGCAAGAGAAATCAGAAAAACAATTCCATTCACAATTGCATCAAAAAGAATAAAATACCTAGGAATAAACCTAACCAAGGAAGTGAAAGACCTGTACTCTGAAAACTACAAGACATTGCCTAAGAGAAATTAAAGAGGACACTAAAAAATGGAAATGCATCCCACGCTCTTGGCTAGGAAGAATAAATATTGTCAAAATGGCTATACTACCTAAAGCAATCTACAGATTCAACGCAATTCCTATCAAACTACCAACAACGGCATTCTTCAATGAAGTGGAACAAATAATTCTAAAATTCATATGGAACCACAAAAGACCCCGAATAGTCAAAGCAATCCTGAGAAGGAGGAATCAAACAGGGGGAATTATGCTCCCTGACTTCACGATCTATTACAAAGCCATAGTAATCAAGATAATTTGGTACTGGCACAAAAACGGACCCACAGACCAGTGGAACAGAATAGAAAATCCAAACATTAACCCAAACGTTTACAGTCAATTAATATTTGATAAAGGAGCCTTGGATATACAATGGGGAGATGATAGCCTCTTCAGCACCTGTTGTTGGAAAAACTGGACAGCTACATGTAAGAGAATGAAACTGGACTACTGTCTAGCCCTATACACAAAGGTAAACTGAAGGTGGATCAAAGACCTGAATGTAAGTCATGAAACCATAAAACTCTTAGAAAAAAACATAGGCAAAAATCTCTTGGACATAAACATGAGCGACTTCTTCATGAACATATCCCCCGGGCAAGGGAAACAGAAACAAAAATGAACAAGTGGGACTATATCAAGTTGAAAAGCTTCTGTACAGCAAAGGACACCATCAGTAGAACAAAAAGACATCCTACAGTATGGGAAAATATATTCATAAATGATGCATCGGATAAGAGGTTGACATCCAAAATATATAAAGAACTCACGCACTTCAACAAACAAAAAGCTATGAATCCAATTAAAAAATGGGCAGAGGGTCTGAACAGACACTTCTCCAAAGAAGAAATGCAGATGGCCAACAGACATATGAAAAGATGCTCCACATGGTAATCATCCGAAAAATGCAAATTAAAAGCACAATGAGAGGCCACCAGTAAGGATGGCCACCATCCAAAAGACAAACAGCAACAAATGTTGGCAAGGATGTGGAGCTACGGGAACCCTCCTACACTGCTGGTGGGAATGTAAATTAGTTCAACCATTGTGGAAAGCCATATGGAAGTTCCTCAAAAAACTCAAAATAGAAATACCATTTCACCCAGGAATTCCACTCCTGGGAATTTACCCTAAGAATGCGGCAGCCCAGTTTGAAAAGACATATGCACCCCTATGTTTATCACAGCACTATTTACAATAGTGAAGAAATGGAAGCAACTTAAGTGTCCATCAGTAGATGAATGGATAAAGAAGATGTGGTACATATACACAATGGAATACTATTCAGCCATAAGAAGAAAACAAATCCTACCATTTGCAACAACATGGATGGAAGTAGAGGGTATTATGCTCAGTGAAATAGCCAGGCAGAGAAAGAGAAATATGAAATGATTTCACTCATGTGTAGAGTATAAGAACAAAGACAAAATTGAAGGTACAAAACAGTAGCAGACTCACAGAAACCAAGAATGGACTAACAGTTACCAAAGGGAAAAGACTGGGGAGGATGGGTGTGAAGGGAGGGATATGGCCGAAAAAGGGGCATCATGATTAGCAGACATAATGTAGGGGGGGCATGGGGAAGGCTGTATAACACAGAGAAGTCAAGTAGTGTTTCTATAGCATGTTACTATGCTGATGGACAGTGATTGTAATGGGGCATGTGGTGGGGACTTGAAAATCGGGTGAGTCTAGTAACCATAATGTTGCTAATGTAATTGCAGATTAATGGCACCAAAATAAAAAAAAATAGATTCAACCATCTCGTTTTCAAAGAAAATTCACAAAGTATGCAAAGAAACAGTGAAGTATAGTCCAAAGGAGGGAAAAAAAGTCTCTGAAAAAGACCTGGTAGCAGATATACCAGACAAAGACTAAAACAAGCACTTTAAAGATGTTCAAAGAACTAAAAGACAAGGCGGAGAAAGTTAAGAAAATTATGTATGACCAAAATGGAAAGATCAGTGAAAGTCAGAAAAACACCCAGACAAATCAAGAGGAAATTCTGGAGCTGAAAAGTTTAATAATTGAAATGGAAAATTCAATAGAGCAATTCAAAGGAAGATTTGAGCAGGCAGAAGAAAGAATAGTGAACCTGTAGATCAGGACAATGGATATTATTATGTCTAAGAACAAGAATGCAAAAAGACTGAAGTGACAGTGTTAAGGGACCTGTGGGCTGCCATGCAGTGGATCAACACTATGGGGGTCCCAGAAAGGGAAGAGTGAAATCCAGGGGTAGAGAGACTATCTGAAGAAATAATGGCCAAAACATTCCCAAATTTGATGAAATACATGACTATAAACATCCAAGAAGCTCAACAAACTCAAGGTAGGATTAACTACAAGAGATCCATACTGAGACACATTATAATCACACTGTTGAAAGACAGGTAATTTTGAAAGCAGCACGAAAGAAGTGACTCATTACACATAAGGGATCTTCTATAAGATTATCAACAAATTTCTCATCAGAAACTGAAAGTCAGAAGGCAGTGGGATGATACATTCAAAGTACTAAACAACCAATCAAACAAACAAACAAACAAACACAGAAATCCCTTTCAACCAAGAACCCTTTATTTAGCAAAACTTTTCTTCAAATATGAGGAAGTAATTAAAACATTCCCAGAAAAATAAAAGCCGAGGGAACTCATAACCAGTAGACTGGTGCTGAAAGAAATGCTAAAAGGAGTCTAGCAGGTTGAAATGCAAGGACACTAGACAGTAAACTGAAGGTGTTTGAAGAAATAAAGGTCTTGGTAAAGATAAACACAAAGACAATTATAAAAGCCTGTATTATAACAAGAAAGTGAAAAGACTGAAGTGACCAGGGTCTAAGGGACCTTTTGGCCACCATGCAGTGGATCAACACTGTGGGAGTCCTAGAAGGGGGAGAGATCAAGGGGCAGAGAGACTATCTGAAGAAATAATAGCCAAAATATTCCCATTCTAGTAGACTGGTGCTGAAAGAAATGCTAAAAGGAGTCTAGCAGGTTGAAATGCAAGTGCTGTTTACAACACCACTTTTTGTTTTCTACATGATTTAAGAGACAAATATTTTATAAATTGTATTTTAAAAATTAGTCTAAAAGCTAGTAATTATTAAAAAATTAAAGTCAATATTAGTAAGAAAAATCAATTCTTAGTCTAAAAGCTAATACTACAGTAACTTTGTTATGTAACTCCAAATAATTTAGAAGACAAAAAAAGCACTTTAAAAATTATTAATTTATATTTTTGGACATACAATGTATAATTTTGTGAAATCAACAACTGGAAAGGGAACTGTTAAAGGAGCAAAGTTTTTGTATATTATTGAAGTTAAGCTGGTATAAATTCAAATTACAGTATTATAACTTTAGGATATTAAATGTAATCCTGATGGTATCCAAAAAGAAAACAGCTAAAGAATATACATAGAAGAAAATGGGAAAGGAATTTACATGTTTCACTGCAGAACAACAATAACAACAAAATCAACCCAACAAAAAATAAGATAGTAATGCAGGAAATAAGGGACAGAAAAGGAATATAGAAGAGAAACAGCAAAACACAGATGTCTCTCCTAATCAGTAATTGCTTTAAATGTAAATAGATTAAACACTCCAATCAAAAAACAAAATAAAAAAAACTTCCAATAAATGACTGCCACAATGGACATAACCCAATATATGCCGGCTATAAGAAATTCACTTGAGATCCAAATATACAAACAGGTTGGAAATGAAGAATAGATAAAGATGCCATGCAAATACTAAGCAAAATATAGCAGGAGTAGATATATTAATATGAGACAAAACAGAATTTAAATCAAAAAGGTTACAAGAGACAAAGAACATTACATGTTAATAAAAGGTTCAATACAAGAAAAGAAAACTACACACCAATATCCCTTATGAATATTGCTGCAAAAATCCTCAACAGAACACTAGTAAACTGAATTAAGCAGCATACTCAAAAGGTCAGAAACCATATCCAAGTAGGATTTATTCTTGGGATGCAAGAATGATTCAACACATGAAAGTTGAAAAATATAAAATACCACATCAACAGAATGAAGGCAAAAAATAACAGTCATTTCAATTGATGCAGGAAAGTATTTGACATTATTCAACATCCTTTCATGATAAAAACATTCAACTAAGAATAAAAGGAAGCCACATCAGCAAAATAAAATTAAAATGTGAAAACCCCACAGCAAACTCAACGATAGAAGACTGAGAGGTTTTTTCCTCTAAGGTCAGAAAGAAGGCAAGGATGCTGGCTTTTGCCACTTTTATTCAACTGAGTTTTGGAAGCCACAGCCAGATAATTAGGCAAGAAAATGAAAAGACATTCAAATTGGAAAAGAAAGAGGAAAATGGAAAAGTATCTTTGTTTGCAGATGATATGATTGTATATGTAGAAATCCTAAAGATACACAAAAAAAACCTGTTAGAACTAATAAATTTAGGAAAGTAGCAAGATACAGTCAACAGATTAAAATCAGTTACATTCCTATAGAAAAACCATTTGAAAAGGAAATTACAAAACAATTCCATTTACAATAGAACCAAAATGAATAAAATAATCAAGAATAAACTTAACAAAGTAAAAGGCTTGTACAACGAAAACTACAATATGCTGCTGAAAGATATTAAAGACAACAGAAATAAATGGAAACACATCCTATTTTCATGGATTGGAAGACTTATATTGTTAAGACATGAATACTACCCAAAGCAATCTGTAGATTCAATACAACCCCAGTCAAAATCCCAATAATGTTTTTTGCAGAAACTGAAAAACCCATCCTAAAATTCCTATGAGATCTCTAGGGACCTGAACAGCCAAAATAATCATGAAAAAGAACAAAGCTGGAGGACTCACACTTCCTCATTTCAAAGCTTACCACTTTAAAGCTACAGTAATCAAAACAGTTTGGTACTGGAATAAAGACAGACATATAGACCAATGAACTAGGGCAAAGTCTAGAAATAAGCTTTCACCTATACAGTCAAATTATTTTCAACAAGGTGTCAAGACCATTCCCTGGGGAAAAGATAGTCTTTTCAATAAATGGTGGTAGGAAAACTAGACATGCACATGTAGAATAATGAAGCTGGACCCTTACCTAAACCATATAAAAAATTAACTTTTAACAGATCTATCCTAAATAAAAGACTAAAACTATAAAACCCTTAGAAGAAAACATATTGTAAAAACTTCACAGCACTGGATTTGGCAATGATTCATGGCATTAACCAAAGGCATTGAAAACGAAAGAAAAAACAGATTAATTTGGACTTCCTGAAAATTAAAAATTTTGTGCATTGAAAGACACTATCCATAGAGTAAAAAGGCAATTTTATGAGAGAAAATACTTGCAAATTATATATCTGATAAAGAATTAGTATCTGGAATATTTAGAGAATTCCTAATACTCAACAACAAAAACCAGCGTGATTTCAAAATTGGGTAATGGACTTCAATAGACATTTCTCCACAGACAATATACAAACTGTCAATAAGCACATGAAAAGATGTTCAACATCATTAACCATTACCACCATTTGAGATACTGATCAAAAGAGATACCACTTCACATCAATTAGGCTGCCTACTATCATAAAAACAGAATGTAACAAGCGTGGACGAGGATATGGAGCAGTATAACCACTGTGCATCACTGGTGGGAATATATACTGATACACCTGTTGTGGAAAACAGTATGGTGGTTCCCAGAAAAAACTAAAAATAAAATTAGCATATGATCCTGTAATTCCACTTTGGGGTAAATACTCAAAAGAACTGAAAACAGGGTCTCAAAGAGGTACTTGTATACCCATATTCATAGCAGTATTATTCACAGTGACTAAAATGTGGAAGCAACCCAAGTATCCACTGATGGATGAATAGATAAGCAAAATGTGGTATTTACATCTATCAAGCTTGGTTTGGGCACCCAGACAGAACACAGAAGAGAGGGGTGGAGGCAGTTCCCACCATGCAAGCAGGATTCCTGGACAGATCCATTTGAAGCAGCCTGTACACGACCTGCGTAGCTGATGTGGGATGGACCGCTGCAGAGTCCGAGTTTTGAAATGGGTCTCCCTGATCTCTGCCGCACTCGGAGGTACAGAGAACAAGTTGATCCTTTTGAAGTAGATGACTCCCAAATTTACATTCCAGCCTTGATATCTCTTCTAGGCTTCAGACTTAGATTATAACCAAGCCAGAAGAGCCTTTCTGGAAGGAGAGCTACCTGCATCTGACTTACCTACATCTGACTCTGGAATTAAATTCTCAGGAATCCAGCTTTCACAGTGAGCTGGAAGAGGTCATGAAGGAGAGGCTTCTTAGGACTGCAGATGACTGAGGAGCTTTGCCATTTTCCAGAAAATGTGCTACCTTTATTTCTGGGCCATTACCATTGGACTTGTCGCAGTGTGGCTTATGCACTATGTATGCTCCTAGTGTGGATGTGGAAGTGGGCATTCAGAGTGCCTGCTTTGTTGGCACTCCTTAGGGTTTGTGAGCTTTAAAGACAGAATTTAATGTGTAAATTTTAACTTAATCCAGTAAAAAAAACAAAACAAAAATAAAACCACATTTGCGCATTTGAAGGAAAGCCTTCAAAGGAAAGGAAATTATGATGCTACATGTTACAATATACATTAATGTTGAGGACATTAAGCTAAGTGAAATAATCTACACACAAAAAAACAAATATTATGATTCCACTTATCTGAGGTACTTAGAGAAGTCAAAATCATGGAGACAGGAAGTAGAATGGTCATTTCCAGGGCCTTGGGGGATAGAGGAATGGGGAATTACTGTTTAATGGATACAGAGTTTTGCAAGATGAAAAGAGATCTGCAGATGGATGATGGTGATGGCCACATATAATAAATGTACTTAATACCTCTGAATGGTAAGCTTTAAAAGGGTTATGGTGGTAAATTTTACAATGTGTATTTTACCACAATTTAAAAAAATTGGAAAAAATACATGACCTCAGTCTAAATATGAAAATGCATCAAACACAAATTGAAGAATATCCTACAAAATAACTAGCCTTTTCTCTTGTGAAGTGCCATATTCACAGAATGGAGCTACTCCAGATTAAAAGACACTAAAGTGTCATGAAAACTAAGTAGTATGTGGTTTTGGACTGGCCAAAGGACCTGTTTTTGAGTTTTTTATAAAGACCATTATTGGGGAATTTTGCAAAATATGATAATGGTCTGTAGATTAGATAGTAGATTACATACAGTAATGTTCATTTTCTGATTTGGCTCACTGTACCATGGTTAATATTTTTGTTCTTAGGAAAAACATTTAGTATGAAAAATTAGTATTTAGGGGTAAAAGAAACATGAGTGAAACTTCCTTTTAAATGGTTTATAAAAAACAATAATATATCAATTATACAGGAAGAGAAGCAATAAGGCAGATACTGTTAAGTAAAAATACTGACAATTGGGGGATCTAGGTAAAGGAATATGGAATTTTTTTGTCCCATTCTTGCAACTTTCTAGAACTCTGAAATGATTTGAAAATAATAAAAAAACAAAAGCAAAAAGAAAATTTAAAAACCCTAATCCAAATAGAGTAAGGGCACTGCATACAGATAGCATATGGTTTAAAAAGGCTCTTCAAGGTAATCCAAGTATGCTTTTCTGTTTAAGATTATCAGAAAAATCAAAACACACCAAGTCATACTTTAGATTATACTAATCTTCAAATCACTTAAGACTCAAAACTTAGATGTTTTGTGAAACTTAAATGCTCCAGGAGCAATAGGATGTTCTGCACTGAAAGTATCTCTAATATAACTACTCTCATGTCATGTGGGAGTTATTGTTTAACTTGCCTCTTGCACAGAAAGATAGGGCAAGGACAATGTGATATTCATCTTAGAGGCTACATGATTGGAATGATAACAACAAAAAAACTGAATGAAAACCAATCCCTCCAAGTCATCTATTATGAACAAAAACTTTCACACACACACACAAGATTAGCTATAAAGCATGTTCAACAATACCTTAATTACATGACAGCTCCTCACAATTGGTAGAAATAGAGGTTGAAAAGTATCTGGTTTTAAAGCAGAGTATTTACTCTGAGGTGGAAATAAGCGTGTATATTTAAAGGCCAGCATCACAGAGACTGTATGATTATACCTCCAGTATGAAGAACTAGCATCTGTTATTCACCTACTATGTGCTCGGTTTCTATGTGCAGCTGAGTAATTGCCCCACTATCATGCAGCTAAAAAAAAAAGGGTGAGGCTAGTAAGAGGTAGAGTCAGGTCTTGCTACATAAAGCCCACGCTCTTACTGCCACTTCAGGCAGCCATTCAACGTATCTTTCTCTATACCACTTTGTATAATAAGCCTAATTCCTACTGTAGAGAGCTTTCATAAAATTTAAATGACATGATCAATATAAAAATGCTCTGAATAGTATAAAAGTTCTACAAATAATGAAAGACAATACATATATATTTTTAAATTATCATCTATCTAGCTATCTCTCTCTGTTTAATTTGCCTGATTCTCAAACTCCATTCTGAAGCAATCAGGGAGGTGTTATTCCCCATCTTAATAGATGAAGGGAGTATAAAACTCAGAGAGGTTTACTAACTTGCTTGAGTCACGAAGGCAGGACTAGACTCTGAATATTGTGTCCCTTGCTTCTATTTCTACTACATCCTGATGCATCTAAAACATAAAGTATTAGATCGTTAGAGGAAAAACTATATCCATTTAAAATATTAGAACTTAGTTATTTATTAAGTGTGGTTTTCAAGTTTTATTTGGGGACAAACACTTTAACTAGTTATATTAATTTTATAAGTGCATGTTTTACTCCATTAACCAGGAACACAGTTATTCTGGAAAATGAGGCACATCCATAGGCTTCTCATAATACAAAAATTATTAAATTGCCCTACATGAACTTTTGTAGTGTATTTAAAACCTAAAATGAAGTTAGATAGAATAAGTAAGACTTCCTCTTATGCACATATCTCATTTTTTTAAAACTTCTCAGTTTACCATCTCAAAGAAATATGAAATAACACTAATAATATAAATGGCCAAGATCATGTGCCACTTGCACATGCATTATTCTTTCAATCATAAAATATCTCAAGTGATTACTAGCATTTTCACTGTTACAGATGAGTAAGCAGAAGCTCAATGTGGTCAAGTAAACTGCTCAGAGTTACAGAGCTAGTAAGTGGTAAGACTGGAATTCCAAACTAGATCAATCTGACTCTAAGAACTTCATTTATAACTACAAGGCTATGCAATGCCTCAACAATTTCTTTGAAAGTACAGTGTGATGCTAAGTTAGGGACACTTGGAGTAAATAATAAATCAGAGAACTCTAAACAGGAAAGGACAGGTTCCCTATAGGATATAAGAACAGAAACTGATATAAAATTTGAAAGGATTCTAGAAAACTATTTTAATATCAAAAGATGAATTGAAGTAACAAAGTAAAATAAACTCTAATCTCCTATTAAAAAAATTGTACTACTAAATCCTAGATACTCGGAAAGATATTATATTATACAATAACCCCTTAGGCTGCTTACTTAGAATTCTATTTTATTAATAAATTCAATTTCTTCTCTGAAACACAGAAAATATATCCATCTGGATTTATCTCTTCAGTTCTTGTTGGCTTTATAATGATTTAACTTTTAATGATTTTCATAAAGGGTCAAAGATTAGAGAGAAGTAGTAACGTAACAACATAGATTGGTCTTGGTGTAATATTTATAATATCCCCTAGAATCTTTTTTTGCATGATGTTTATATTGGTTTTAATTTTTTTAAAGAGGAATGGCACTAAGATGTGAGCAATCATTGTATTTTTCCCAGTGGGACTTATTTTGAAACTGCATTTACACAACAAAACATACTACTTTTACCTAGGTTTTATGCAGTAATAATAAAAATACCTAAAGATGAATTTATTTAATTTTAATGAGACTGAAAATTCATACCAAAGAGCATTACTATTATACTTAATAATATTACAACCTTTATTTTGAGTTTGGATGAGTTTGGATGACTCGGTTGGTATAGCAGTTAATGTCTTAACAAGCCACCCCTTGGAACTACTGAAGCTTGGAAAGCCAAAAATGTCCAGACTCTGACATTTGGCTATGATTTCATTTTATTTTTTGACTGTTATTGTTAACTTCTTAAAAATAAACTTTTTATGTTAGAATAGTTTCAGATATATAGAAAAGTTGCAAAGATCACCCAAAGAGTTCCCATATACTTCACATACACCAGCTACTATTTTTAACTAATACAGGTGAAGTATGTAATCTAACCAAATAACAGAAAGGTGAGTATTTCCAAGGAAAATAAATATTGAGAAATAAAATGTTAACCAGAACAAAACATCCAGCACAATACCATGTAGACGATGATTTTTATTACCTTTAGATAAGAAAGTTTCCCAAAGCAAAACCACCTAAAAACTACTTCATGATTTACAAGTACAAAAGGCATGATAACAAATCTAAGGAGGTTCAGTATTATGAAATTTAGAATGTCTTATTTCACAGATAACCCAATTAATGGCAAATACCATTTTATATTAAATAGAAAATATTTAATTCCCTAAGAATACCAATTGAAGCCCAAAGTGAATTCCCCAACCTAACAAAGAAATAGTTAAAACAGTTTGAAAAGAATATAAATGAAACATTAAAAGCAAATGAAATTTTTATAAAGAAAAAAGAAACTAATAAAAACCTGTGGTATGGTGGGTAGGATGACAGTATTCTCAGCAAGGACTGGCAGGACAGGGATCACAGGGACAGTGGGAGAGGAGGAAGGTACAGCTTCTGTTGGCTAAAAATCATCAATGACAAAATATCAGGAAAAATACCAAAACAAAAGGGAAACACATAACAAAGTTTTGTCCTAAAGATAAATGATAATTTTCAGAAATAATTGAGAAACAGGTAAAATATTAATGTACTACTGCAATTTAAAGGAGAGAATGCTCTCCCAAAGTTATTTTAGAAACAATTATACCACCAATAATAATTTTAATGACTGTAGTTAAAATGACTACTACCCTTTAGATGTTTAAATGAAAATAATAAAAGATAATGACTTAAACACTCCTCTCCTCTATGGGACAAGACACTTGCTACAGACATGTTTTCGACTTTCAGAATATATTTGACTACTTTCTTCCTTGCATTCAAAGAATCAAAAGTAATTTTATTAGCCCATCAGGTCAGCAATTGGAGCTTACAAATCTAAAGACAAAAGATTCAAAAGAGTTAAAAATTGAATCTATAGAATTTTCTAAAAAAGTGTGCTATCTACTCTCTCTCCTATCAAGAACTGTAATAACCTGCATTAAATCTGTCTGTAAAGCCACTGATTCAACTTTCATTGAATATCTATTATGTGCCAGGTATATTCTGGAAAAAATGAAAAAAAGTGGGAACTCCAGTGACATAATTTAAACTAAAAAGTTTTGATACGTACACTCAATTCCTCTATCTGGCTTGATTCAATTATTTTAAAAAGATGTAACTGGAATACAGAAAAGGTGTTTATTAACAAGTCCCAATTCCTGTAAGCTGGATGAATTCACAAATGTTTGCTAAACCAATGACATATCCTACATGTGTAAGAAAAACATTAACATCAAGTTTATTAAGAGGACAACATACATTAAAAGAGACAAATCAAAACAGGAAAAACAATTACTAAACTTAAACAATGCTTTTCTCACCAATAAAGAAATAACAAATAAAATTACAATGTTGACCTTTTTTGTTTATCAAATCAGTGAATCAAGATTTATAAAAAATGTATGGAGTCTCTTCAACAATAGTACTGGGACAAACTGGATATCCACATGTGAAAAAGTAAAGTTAAACCACTATCTCACATCATATTTGAAAACTAACTGGAAATTAATTAATGATCTAAATGTAAGTGCTAAAAACCATAAAACTGACCAGCAATCACAGGAGTAAATCTTCATGACCTTGGATTTGATAATGAATTCTTAAATCTGATATCAAAAGCATAAATTAAAATGAAAAAAAAAATAATAAACTGGACTTCATCAGAATTAAAACACTTTGTGCACCAAAGGGCATTATTAAGGAAGCCAAAAGACAACCTATTGAATGGGAGAAAATCTTTGCAACTCATACATCTGATAAGAGTTTAATATCCAGAATATATAAGAACTTCTACAACTCAACAACAAAAAGCCAATTAAAACATGGGCAAAGGATGTGATAGATCATTTCTCCAAAGAAGATACACCAATGGCCAATAAGCATATTAAAAGACACTCAACATCATTATTCATTAGGGAAATGTATATATCACTTCACACCAATTAGGAGGCTAACAAAAATAGAAAGAGGAAGAGGAAGTGTTGGTGAAGATGTGCAGAAACTGAAATCCTCAAAAATTTCTGGTGGAAATGGAAGGTGTGTGAAGCCCCTGTGGAAAACGGTTTGGTGGTTCCTAAAAAAAACTAACAATAGGATTACCCTACGATCCACCAATTCTACTCCTAGGTATATACTCAAAAACTCAAAACAGGGACTTGGATACTCCCAATGATCAATGATGTATTATTCACAACAGCCAAAAGGCAGAAATAACCTGTGTCCATTAACAGATGAATGGATAAAACAAAATGAGGTATATACACACAATAAATATTATCCAGTCATAAAACAGAATGAAATTCTGATACTTGCTACAACATGGATGAATCTTGAAAACATTATGTTAACTGAAATTAATCAGATACAAAAGGACACTACTTATGACTCAATTTATATGAAATATTTAGAAAAGGAAAAATTCATAGAGAAAGAAAGTAGGTTAGAAGTTACCCAGGGATAAAGAGAGAGGAGCATGGGGAGTTACTGCTTAATGTTTAGTCTGAGGTAATGAAAAGGTTTTGGATAGAGATAGTGGTGATGGTTAATAAAACCCTGGGAATGTAATTAATGCCAAGAATTGTACAGTTAAAACTGGCCAAAATGGCAAATTTTGTGTTATGTAATATTTTACTATAACAATAAAAACCTCAAAAAAATTTTTGATGTATAGAGGCAGGTCCTCTCATGCTGTTGATATATAAATTCATACAAACTTTAGCAATAATTTAGCGGTAACTATCTGTAGCCTTAAAAATGTTTAAGCTTTTTGACTTAGTAATTCTGGAGATCTGCCCTAAAAGAATAATTTAAAAAGCAAATGTTTTAATATTCAATATGCTTTCTTGAGTATTGTTTATACTTGGGGAAATGTGGACTACCCTGAATATCCAAAGATGTTGGAATGGTTAAACAGTGATATTTATATAAGATTACATATTATGCAACAATTAACCTCTGTAAGAATAGTTTATAAGTCATATGAGATACTGCTATGATATTATATTAAGTAAAAAAAGAGAGATGAACTTGTATAAAAAAAATGGAAAGAAATGTTTGAAAAATTAACCTGTGGGGGCAGAATTATAAGCAGCACCCCCCACCCAACCCACCTGCCTTTAATCAAATTCTACTTTTCCAATTGCCAACAATACATTGAGATGTTATAATGCAGGGTAAGAAGATTGGAGAGCTCCTGTTCATATTAAGAGAAAAACAATTACCATGATCTTTTATCATTTCATTCTCTAGAAAACAGACTGACAATGCATTTCACTTTATTGTTCTAAAGATGCTAAGAAATCTCAATGATTTTGTAAGGCTATTAGAGTTGAAAAAACAAGGGATCAAGTTCGACCCTTCATTTTACAACTGAATTTCAGCTCACAAGAACTGTAATGAAATAGGAAAGGAATTTCTGAATTCCTGTTATCTAGATTTCTTTTTTCCTGCAAAAAGAGACTAAGCCGTTAGGTTTTTCTTTTTTTCCCCCTCTGGATTTTTTTAAATAGAAGTATCACTGACATACAATCTTACATTGGTTTCACGTATACAACACAGTGGTTAAACAATTACACATATTAAATTCTCACCCCAATTGTTACTATCTGTCCACAAAGAAGATGTTACCGAATCACTGGCTATATTCTCCATGCTGTACTACCATCCCCATGACCAACTTACATTAAGATTGAGAATTTTTGTGTCCTTTTATCCCCCTCAGCATCCCCACCCTCCCCTCCAACCCCTCACCCATAGTAACCATATTACTTCTCAGTGTCTATGAGTCTACTGCCATTTTGTCCATTCTATTTTTAGATTCCATAAATTAATGAATTCATATGGTATTTGTCTTTCTCCATCTACATTATTTCACTTAGCCTAATACTAGGTCCATCCATGCCTTGGGTATTTTGATAGGGATTGCACTGAACCTGTAAATTGTTAAGCCATGAGATTTTGTTTTCTTTCTTTCGTTTTAATGTTCCCAGTCTAAACGAGTTCCAAACTTGGGATGAAAAAGTTCGGGTGATGAACAGTGGTAACGTTACACAACACTGTGAATGTACTTAATGGCACTGAATGAACTGTACACTTAGAAGTAGTTCAAGTGGTAAAAATTTTATGTTATGTATATTTTACCACAATTTTTTTAGAAAGGACATTATGAATAAAGCCTCTGTGGGTCTGGCTTGGGATTCCAGTCACCATTTATATTGTTCCTAGAAAAAAATTTTTGCATTCCATATTATGAACTTAAAATGAGGAACTTAAATGTTAACCAACTTTCAGTGGAATACTTATATGACTGTTTAAAAATATTTGAAAACCCAGAGGTTCTGACTCCTGATTTATGACAAAGTGTGACAAAAGATAATTTTAAAAGAACTGATGCTGGATGAGTTGGGTATACATATGGAAAATGAAATGAATCCTCATCCTTACATTACATCATACTTAAATTCGAAATAGTTTTCTGACATAACTGAAAGAAGTACAAAAATCAGGTTTCTAGGAGATAATAATGATAGAGTTATCATCATAACTTCAGTATAAGCAGACTTCCTGAACAGAAAAGTTCAGATTACCAAAGCCACTCAGGTTATCCTGAGTATCTGGGGTAATGGTGGGGTGGAAGTAGCCTGGCACAGGGTGTTGGAGGCCAAGCAAGATAAGGAAGATGTTCCCATGGGCAGAGCAGTGGTAGCAGCCTGATGTGTTTTGATGGCACCCAAGTGCGATGAAGAGAGTACCTACATGGTGGTACCAATAGTCTATCATGAAGCGTAGGTGCCTCAGTGGAATAAGAGGGATCTGTTACAGCTTGAGCAAGGTGAGAAGAATATCCTTCTATAGCAGTGATAGTGACGGGATACTGCTTACTACATACAGGGGATTTTGATTCAATAAATAAATATGATAAAAGATAAGGGGAACAAGGTTCCTCATATCAGAGAAGGGAGTTACAAATATAGAAATGGAGAAAATTAGCATGAGACCTATGGTTTTAGACTAGAATTAGGGATATTGGTATGAATGCTTGGTTTTTTATACATTTGTATAGATACAGAACTACAGACATAACTGTGTGTTTGTGTTTACATGTACATATATTCCCTAGCTGCCCATAGTGAAGACCTGGGAGCAGTAACAACCCAACAGCATTAATGTATTTAGTATGCAGATCAGTTTCCAAATATGCATTATCTTGTAAAAAAGAAAACAGGAGTCTTTGGAGAAATGGTGATGCCACGGCTAGTGCTTAGCAAGTACAATGTGAGCCTAGAATATCCTGCTGAGCCAGAAAATAAGGAAGTGCTCAAAAAGTAATTATGGCATGAAATGGACACAGAAGCCAGCTTGAAGGATTCTCACTGGTCAGACTGGGAACAATTTGAGACTCAAAATAAGGATAATGATGGCATAAAACTCACTGAATAAAAACACAATTCTGAAAGCATACCAATATAAATAATTACAAGAATAAATGAATACAGGGAAAAGAAAGCATTTCCTTACAGTAGAATGACAACTAAAAAAATGTGAAAGGAGTAAGAAAATTACAAAATCATCATTTGGTAACAATTATAGTAATAATGCATTCAAAAAACATCAATGGATGTTAAAACTTCTAATGATGCTGAATGAACCTTCCATTTCATTTCAATGGATGAAACTTTGAGGGGGAGACACACACACACACACACACACACACACACATACAAGTGCCCCTCCTAAAATCAATAATTAATTACAATCAAGAAATCTAGCAGATAACCGTCTTAAACAAAGTAACATCACTAGGGATGAGAACAAATTGGAATCATAGCTATTAGATGGGATGTAATAAGACTACATCAGTTCTGTGACATTCCTATCAAAAATGCATAACTTGAAAAAAGAAGAACAAATGAGGCCCAAAGTCACCAGAAGGAGGGACATAATAAAGATCAGAGAAGAAATAAATAGAATTGAGAGAATAAAACAATAGAAAAATCAAAGAAACCAAGAGTTGGTTCTTTGAAAAAATAAACAAAATAGATAAACCCCTAGCCAGTCTTATTAAGAGAAAAAGAGAATCTACACACATAAACAGAATCAGAAATGAGAAAGGAAAAATCAAGACGGACCCCAGAGAAACACAAAGAATTATTAGAGAATACTATGAGAATCTATATGCTAACAAGCTGGAAAATGTAGAAGAAATGGACAACTTCTTAGAAAAATATAACCTTCCAAGACTGGCCAAGCAAGAAACAGAAAAACTAAACAGACCAATTACCAGCAACAAAATTGAATCGATAATCAAAAAATTACCCAGGAACAAAACCCCCGGTCCAGATGGATTCACCTCTGAATTCTACCAGACATATAGAGAAGAAATAACTCCCATTCTCCTTAAGGTTTTTCAAAAAATAGAAGAGGAGGGAATACTTCCAAACTCATTCTATGAAGCCAGCATCACTCTAATACCAAAACCAGGCAAAGACCTCAAAAAAAAAGAAAATTACAGATCAATATCCCTGATGAATGCAGATTCAAAAATACTCAACAAAATATTAGTAAACCGAATTCAAAAACACATCAAGTATCATACACCATGATCAAGTGCGATTCATCTCAGGGATGAAAGGATGGTACAACAGTTGAAAATCCATCAACATCATCCACCACATCAACAAAAAGAAGAACAAAAACCACATGATCATCTCCACAGATGCTGAAACACCATTTGACAAAATTCAGCATCCATTCATGATTAAAACTCTCAACAAAATGGGTATAGACAGCAAGTACCTCAACTTCATAAAGGCCATATATGACAAACCCACAGCCAACATCATATTTAACAGCGAGAAGCTGAAAGCTTTTCATCTCAGATCGGGAACAAGACAGGATGCCCACTCTCTCCACTGCTATTCAACATAGTACTGGAGGTCCTAGCCACGGCAATCAGATAAAACAAAGATATACAAGGCATCCAGATAGGTAAAGAAGAAGTCAAATTGTCACTATTTGCAGATGACATGATATTGTACATAAAAAACCCTAAAGACTCTACTCCAAAACTACTAGAACTAATATCTGAATTCAGCAAAGTTGCAGGATACAAAATTAACACACAGAAATCTGTTGCTTTCCTATACAGTAACGATGAGCTAACAGAAAGAGAAATCAGGAAAACAATTCCATTCACAATTGCATCAAAAAGAATAAAATACCTAGGAATAAACCTAACCAAGGAAGTGAAAGACCTATACCCTGAAAACTACAAGACACTCCTAAGAGAAATTAAAGAGGACACTAAAAAATGGAAATGCATCCCATGCTCTTGGCTAGGAAGAATAAATATTGTCAAAATGGCTATACTACCTAAAGCAATCTACAGATTGGATGCAATCCCTATCAAACTACCAACAGCTTTCTTCAATGAACTGGAACAAATAATTCTAAAATTCATATGCAACCAGAAAAGACCCCGAATAGTCAAAGCAATCCTGAGAAGGAGGAATAAAACAGAGGGAATTACGCTCCCTGACTTCAAGCTCTACTACAAAGCCACAGTAATCAAGACAATTTTGTATTGGCACAAAAAACAGACCCACAGACCAGTGGAACAGAATAGAAAACCCAAACATATACGGTCAATTAATATATGATAAAGGAGCCTTGGATATACAATGGGGAGATGACAGCCTCTTCAGCAGCTGGTGTTGGAAAAACTGGACAGCTACATGTAAGAGAATGAAACTGAACTACTGTCTAACACCATACACAAAAGTAAACTCAAGATGGATCAAAGACCTGAATGTAAGTCATGAAACCATAAAACTCTTAGAAAAAAACATAGGCAAAAATCTCTTGGACATAAACACGAGTGACTTCTTCATGAACATATCCCCCCTGGCAAGGGAAACAAAAGCAAAAATGAACAAGTGGGACTATATCAAGCTGAAAAGCTTCTGTACAGCAAAGGACACCATCAGTAGAACAAAAAGACATCCTACAGTATGGGAGAATATATTCATAAATGACATATCCGATAAGGGGTTGACATCCAAAATATATAAAGAACTAATGCACCTCAACAAATAAAAAGCAAATAATCCAATTAAGAAATGGGCAGAGTACGTGAATAGACACTTCTCCAAAGAAGAAATTCAGATGGCTAACAGGCACATGAAAAGATGCTCCACATTGCTAATCATCAGAGAAATGCAAATTAAAACCACAATGAGGTATCACCTCACACCAGTGAGGATGGCCAACATCCAAAACACAAACAACAACAAATGCTGGTGAGGATGTGGAGAAAAGGGAACCCTCCTACACTGCTGGTGGGAATGCAAATTAGTTCAACCATTGTGGAAAGCGGTATGGAGGTTCCTCAAAAAACTCAAAATAGAAATACCGTTTGACCCAGGAATCCCACTCCTAGGAATTTACCCCAAGAATGCAGCAACCCAATTTGAGAAAGACAGATGCACCCCTATGTTTATCGCAGCACTATTTACAATAGCCAAGAAATGGAAGCAACCTAAGTGTCCATCAGTAGATGAATGGATAAAGAAGAGGTGGTACATGAACACAATGGAATATTATTCAGCCATAAGAAGAAAACAAATCCTACCATTTGCAACAACATGGATGGAGCTAGAAGGTATTATGCTCAGTGAAATAAGCCAAGCTGAAAAAGACAAGTATCAAATGATTTCACTCATATGCAGAGTATAAGAACAAAGAAAAAAACTGAAGGAACAAAACAGCAGCAGACTCACAAAACCCAAGAACAAACTAATAGTTACCAAAGGGAAAGGGACTGGGGAGGATGGGTGGGAAAGTAGGGATAAGGGGGAAAAAGGGACATTACGATTAGCAGACGTAATGTTGGGGGGGCACGGGCAGGGCTGTACAACTCAGAGAGGACAAGTAGTGATTCTGTGGTATCTTGCTACGCTGATGGACAGTGACTGTAATGGGGTTGGTGGGGGGGGGACCTGATGAAGGGAGTAGTTTAATAACCATAATATTGCACATGTAATTGTATATTAAGGATACCAAAGAAAAAAAAGAAAAAAAAGAAGAAGACATTGCAGGATGCCCCATTCGAGTAATCATGCATCCATCTCCAATGTGATATGGAAAGCATAGTGAACATTGCAATAGAAAAAAAATGCATAACTTGAGTCTTATCATTAAATATCAGACAAGCCCAAATTGAGGGATACACCACAAAATAGCTGGTTGTAGTCATTGAAAGTATCAAAGACAAGACCATCTAAGTTTACCATTTTTTGTAACTTTCATTTTATTTCTTTAAATAGCTTTATTGATATATAATTGATATATTAAAAAAGCACATATTTAAAGTATATAATTTGATGAGTTTGGACATATGCATACACCCATGAAACCATTACCACAATCAAGGGAATAGACTTATCTATTACCTCTGCAAGTTTCTTTATGCTTCTGTTGTACAGTAAAATACTAGCTGATTAATAATCTGCTTTAACATAATAATAAGGCAAAGCTACATGCTTATGTCAAATTTCAAGAACAAGCACAAGAATTTTCTCCACTGGGCAGTTGCTCTCCAAAACCCTGTATGATAAATGAAAAATCCTTTAATATTACATTTAAACCTCACTGTATGCTTGGCACTGAGCCTACCCTAAAATCTACCTCTATTAGATAAGGTTACAAATACTGTTTTTTAAAAATCCAAAACGGTTTATAGCATCTTCATCCATCCTACTCTGTACAAGGCACTGAAAAAGAGTATGTGCTTCAGCCTCTTCCTTCAGACAGACAAATACTGCCTAGAAAGTCTTCAAAAACAGGTAACATAACAACATACACAATTTCCTAGGTGCAGCTAATAACTAATTCAGGTAACAAACAATTACAGAATTACAGAATAATGAAATAATTAATTTAGTTCAATGGAAACAAAAATACAGTCCTAAGCAAGTAACAGGTAATCAAATGAAGTCTGAGTGATGAGGAACAGCAAAGATGTTAGTTCTGATACTAGAGTAAAATGAAGAGATAAGAGGACATTTTAAGTGCCAGATTGAAAGCATGGTAAAATTCTGAGAAGCTGTGTAAGAAGATTCTAAATTGAAAAATGTCAAACTTAGGATTCCAATACAAATAATGAGGCAGCAATATACAGTAACCATTATATTTAGGAAAAGGAGGAACTCAGCATATTTTAAATGTGAAAAATCTTGCAGACATATTTCATTAGACATCATCCTTTTCCTGCTTCATTTATATCACTAAGCAAGACCAGCTCCAAAGAGTTTTTTAGTTTGTTTTCTTTCAAACCTTGACCATGTGACTAACAACAATCTTTGTTTCTATCCATAGCAACACCATGGAATCATTAGCCTCTGAGGCTGCCTTCAGAGACTTGTTTCCATGACAACAGAGGCTATAATATTAACACAGTCTCAAAGAACACTGCAGAAAATTCTAAGTTCCTGTAAAATAATTGGATTGAATATATTTTAAGTTTTTTATACCAGTATCAAACTGATAGGTTTTTGAAAACTGTTTTTTTAAACTGGCTCATTTTTAAAGTGTTCTTAATTTTCTTCATACCTTTACATTTTACATTTAATGTAAGACCTTAAAATTATGAAATCAGCTTTTAAAATATAAGAGTCTCATAAAAGTGATTTGAAGCTTTATCAGGTACAGAAATGTGCATAAGGTATATTGCACATCTGTATTTAGGACCACGTACTATCATTACTTCCATTCATTCAACAACAAATGAAAAAAATGTTATGACAAGTGCACCCACCTTTATTAAATCCCTTTCTTCTTAAAACAGCCAAGGTGGTTTTTATATGTGCGTCTGAATCCTGACTGATACAGGACAAGACAATTAATTACGATGTTGTGATAATCTAGCTCAAAGGTGGTCAGTGGCTTAAACTAAATGATGGTGATGGCGAAAACAGATTCAAGTAGTCAAATGAAGAAAGATATCTAATGTAGAACTGGTGTGTCTGGTAGCTGATGGGAAGGTGGGAGTGAGGAAGGACTATAAAGAATAACACTTACAAAGGCCACTAAAAATGATCTTTTATATCATAGACCCAAGCATGAAAGATTTATAAGGGTATCTGAATACATTTTTAAGTGTTTTCTCACTAAATTGTTAAAATGACTTTCATACATAAGATGAAACTCCGAAGAAACATAAAAACCGAAACTGTATTACCAAGTATTTTATATCTTACATTAACATGTTACATGAATGGGATAAACTGAGCTTAGACTATATATGAAGATTCAGTGAAGTCTAAATAAACTTATACCATATTTAGGGAAAATGATATATATGAATTAGAGTATCTTTTGTTATCAATATCTTAGATAAAAAGTACAATTACCTTCATGCCACTATTGGTTAATAAAGACCTCATTTTGTTTTTGTTAAGGCATAGTTAATACAAGCTCCTTTGTTTAAGATCTATTATGCTGTAATGAGACATGTTTCTCTGATCAAATGTCAAAGAAGCTATCTTGGGAGAAACCCAAGCCTTTTGCAAAAAAAAACTGCAAGTCTTTTGAATGTTTACAGGACAAAATACAGCACAGTACATTTATCAAACCTTTGCTTGGGAATCACTGTACTTAACAGGGGTACAGTACCTTCAGAATAAAGGTACTTTTCACTGGTTAAATCTGTTTCTTTTTTTATTCAATGCCCTTCTGTCACTGTTACTGCAAACAGGTACCTCCAATATAAACTGGTACAGTGTAAATGAAAACATGTTATTTAAACCAGCTGCATATGACATCCACGTGCTAACTTTCTCAGAAGCAAACAACAAAACTAGATTAAACAAATCACTAAGAGTGTTAAAATACAAAGTTTTCATTTTAAAGTAACAAAGGGGAGATAGGAAAATAGATCTAGTGATTAATAACCTTACTATAGAAAAGTGGGTGCAGATCTGTTAGTTCCCACAGATCATTTAGCTCATGAACCTATTTGTTTTCAAGATTCATGACCCTTCATTAGTTTTATTATCCCTTCATTGTGAAAAGATGGTATTCTATCAGCATTCAGCTGGTCATTTTGTACTGGTAGAAGGAAGACCAACACCAAAATGTTATGTAGACCTAAACTTGGATTTAAAGATATGGTTACATAATTAACAAATAGGTATGAAACTATCAACTGCAATATGTATTTCCTTTTTTTTTTAACCTAATTTTATCAGAACGTGGGGAGAGAAAAGTGTACAATCATGGACTTCATGATTACTAACTTAATATGGGCCCTTAATGCTTCCTGGTAATCATACATTTACCCTATTCAGTTCATTCTTCTTCAACTCCCTAATGATCCAGACCCCTGTTAACTTTCTGAAGACGTCTTCTACAATTCTTCTCCCACTTAGTATTTCAGTCATACTGATCTCTCTGCTATTCCCCAAATATACTAAACATGCTATGGTCTCAGTCTTTTATTTACTATTTCTCTGACCAGAATGCTCCCCAGTACACACATGCCTCAATGCTATTATTTTTTTCATGTCTTTACTCAAATATCACCTTCCTGGCAAAGGAAGCTCCTTCTTGGTTATCCTATCAAACCCCCACCACATACTCACAACTACAAATATTTCCTATTGTTTTTTCTTTTTACTTTTTCTCAAGCATACTACATAATTTAGTTCATTATGTTTATTATCTTTTCCCCATTAAATATGTTCTATTAAGAGTAGGGATTCTTGTTCTATTCAATCCCAGATGCCCAGTACTTAGCACATAGGAAATATTAACATACAGTTGTTGGATGAATGAAACAATGTGTATACCAAAAAAAAAAAATAAGTTTCATCAGCATTCAAAAATGACAAAATGACCCTGGGAACAGACTGTGTACATCCATCCCACCCTTTACCCTTTCATACTATATACATGCAGATATTGCTAAGAGATGCTTTCTGGATGCTTGAGTAGCCACTACCAATGAAAAGGTGTTCAAGATGGTCTACCATTTGACAACCAAAGAATAGAAGTTTCAAAATATAAAAGTGTCCCTCCCCCAAATTGGCAGTTTTATGTTGTTCTCTATCTAGCAATAGCTAATTGCCTGGTAATATCCTATTTGAAAATAGACTGGTCTTGCTCAAGTACATTTGCTCTAAAGATTTTCATCTTTCCTTTTCAAAATGTATTAGGACATAAATCTGACAGCTCATATTTAAACCTGTGGTGCCCTTCCTCCAAACTTCTAGGTTCTAAACTCAACTTGGTTCCTGGATACAACCCAGGTGGCAGCTGCTTCCTGTGGTTACTCTCTCTGCGTACCCTGGTGTTCCCATTTTCCTGTTCTCCCATTCCCTTTTTTCTAGTTCTCACATTTCTTTTGTAATTGAAGTATAGTTGATATACAATCTTAGCTTCAAGTATACAACACAGTGGTTCAAGTTACCTACATTAATAAACCCTAACCCCAACTAGTGCAGTTACTATCTGTCAAGATAGAAAGATGTTACAGATTCATTGGTTATTCTTCATGCTGTACTACCATCCCCGTGAACAACTTACTATGATGGAGAATTTTTGTGCCCCGTTATCCCCTTCACCCTTCCCAACCACCTCCCCCATAGTAACTTCCAGTCACTTCTCAGTCTCTGAGTCTACTGCTATTTTGTTCATTTTGTTTTGCTTAGTTTTTAGATTCCACAAATAAATGAAATGATATGGTATTGCCCTTCTCCTCTTAGCAAAGTACTAGGTCCATCCTTGTTATTGCAAATGGCAGAATTTCTTTTCTTTTTATGGGTGAATAACATTCCATCGTGTTATGTACCACCTCCTCTTTATCCATTCATCTGCTGATGGACACTTTGGTTGCTTCCATATCTTGGCTACTGTAAATATTGTGGCAATAATACATAGGGGTGCATTATCTTTTTGAATTAGGGATTTTGTTTTCTTTGGGTAAATCCCCAGGAGTGGAATTACTGGGTTGTACAGCATTTCTATTTTTAATTTTTTGAGGAACCTCCATACTGCTTTCCACAGTGGCTGCACCAATTTACAATCCTACCCACAATGCAGGAGAGTTCCTTTTTCTCCACTTCCTTACCAATACTTGCTATTTCTTTTCTACTGAAGAGTGGCCATTCTTACTGGTAGGAGGTGATACCTCATGGTGGTTTTTTTTTTTTGCTTTATTCTTTATTTTATTTTTTTAATAAGGTAGTATTGATATACACTCTTAAGAGGGTTTCACATGAAAAAACAATGTGGTTACTACATTTACCCATATTATCAAGTCCCCACTCATACCCCAATTCACTCACTGTCCATCAGTGTAGTAAGTTCACACAGATTCAGTTTGCCTTCTCTGTGCTACACTGTTTACCCCATGATTCCCCACACCATGTATACTAAACATAATACCCCACAATCCCCTTCTCCCACCCACCCCTCCCACCCTTCCACACCCCTCCCCTTTAGTTCCTTCTTGGAGTCTCTGAGTCTGCTACTATTTTGTTCCTTCAGTTTTGCTTTGTTGTTTTACTCTACAAATGAGGGAGATCATTTGGCACTTATCTTTCTCTGCCTGGCTTATTTCACTGAGCATACTATCCTCTAGCTCCATCCATGTTGTTGCAAATGGCAGGATTTGTTTCCTTCTTATGGTTGAATAGTATTCCATTGTGTACATGTACCACATCTTCTTTATCCATTCATCTACTGATGGACACTTAGGTTGCTTCCATATCTTGGCTATTGTAAAAAGTGCCGCAATAAACATAGGGGTGCATATGTCTTTTTGAATCTGAGAAGTTGTATTCTTTGGGTAAATTCCAAGGAGTGAGATTCCTGGGTCAAATGGTATTTGCAGTTTTAGTTTTTTGAGGAACCTCCATATTGCTTTCCACAATGGTTGAACTAGCTTACATTCCGACCAACAGCGTAGGAGGGTTCCCCTTTCTCCACACCCTCGCCAGCATTTGTTGTTCTTAGTCTTTTGGATGGTGGCCATCTGTACTGGTGTGAGGTGATATCTCATTGTAGTTTTTATTTGCATTTCCCTGATCATTAGTGATGTGGAGCATCTTTTCATGTGTCTGTTGGCCATCTGAATTTCTTCTTTGGAGAGCTGTCTCTTCATATCCACTGCCCATCTTTTAATCGGGTTATTTGTTTTTTGGGTATTGAGGCATGTAACTTCTTTATATATTTTGGATGTTAACCCCTTGTCGGATATGTCATTTACAAATATATTCTTCCATACAGTAGGATGCCTTTTTGTTCTGTTGATGGTGTCCTTTGTCATACAGAAACTTTTTAGTTTGATGTAGTCCCATGAGTTCATTTTTGCTTTTGTTTCCCTTGCTCGAGGAGATGCATTCAGGAAGAAGTCGCTCATGCTTATATTCAGGAGATTTTTGCCTATGTTGTCTTCTAAGAGTTTTATGGTTTCATGACTTACATTCAGGTCCTTGATCCAATTCGACTTTACTTTTGTGTATGGGGTTAAACAATAATCCAATTTCATTCTATTGCATGTAACTGTCCAGTTTTGTCAACACCAGCTGTTTAAGAGGCTGTCATTTCCCCATTGTATGTCCATGGCTCCTTTATCATATATTAATTGACCATATATGGTTGGGTTTATATCAGGGCTCTCTAGTCTGTTCCATTGGTCTATGGGTCTGTTCTTGTGCCAGTACCAAATTGTCTTGAGTACTGTGGCTTTGTAGTAGAGCTTGAAATTGGGGAGCATAATCCCCCCAGCTTTATTCTTCCTTCTCAGGGTTGCTTTGGCTATTCGGGGTCTTTTGTGGTTCCATATGAATTTTAGAATGATTTTCTCTAGTTCGTTGAAAAATGCTATTGGTATTTTGATAGGAATTGCATTGAATCTGTAGATTGCTTTAGGCAGGATGGTCATTTTGACAATATTAATTCTTCCTATCCATGAGCACAGGATGTGTTTCCATTTACTGGTATCTTTTTTTTTAATAGTTTATTTTGGTATCATTAATCTACAATTACATGTGCAATATTATGGTGATTAAACTACCCCCTTCATCAGGTCCCCCCACCAATCCCATTACAGTCACTGTCCTTCAGCGTAGTGAGATGCTATAGAGTCACTACTTGTCTTCTCTGAGTTGTACTGCCCTCCCCGTGCCCCCCCAACATTACGTCTGCTAATCGTAATGCCCCTTTTCCCCCTTGTCCCTCCTATCCCACCCATCCTCCCCAGTCCCTTTCCCTTTGGTAACTGTTAGTCCATTCTTGGGTTCTGTGAGTCTGCTGCTGTTTTGTTCCTTCAGTTTTTTTCTTTGTTCTTATACTCCACATATGAGTGAGATCATTTGATACTTGTCTTTTTCGGCTTGGCTTATTTCACTGAGCATAATACTCTCTAGCTCCATCCATGTTGTTGCAAATGGTAGGATTTGTTTTCTTCTTATGGCTGAATAATATTCCATTGTGTATATGTACCACCTCTTCTTCATCCATTCATCTACCGATGGACACTTAGGTTGCTTCCATTTCTTGGCTATTGTAAATAGTGCTGCGATAAACATAGGGGTGCATATGTCTTTTTCACACTGCGCTGCTGCATTCTTAGGGTAAATTCCTAGGAGTGGGATTCCTGGGTCAAATGATATTTCTATTTTGAGTTTTTTGAGGAACCTCCATACCGCTTTCCACAATGGTTGAACTAATTTGCATTCCCACCAGCAGTGTAGGAGGGTTCCCTTTTCTCAACATCCTGGTCAACATTTGTTGTTTGTGTTTTGGATGTTGGCCATCCTCACTGGTGTGAGGTGATATCTCATTGTGGTTTTAATTTACATTTCCCTGATGATTAGTGATGTAGAGCATATTTTCATGTGTCTGTTGGCCATCTGAATTTCTTCTTTGGAGAACTGTCTCTTCATATCCTCTGCCCATTATGTATGTATATTAATTGACCATATATGCATGGGTTTATATCTGGACTCTCTATTCTGTTCATTTAACCTATGGATCTGTTCTTGTGCCAGTACCATGTTGTTTTCATTACTCTAGTTTTGTAGTATAGCATGAAGCCACGGAGCATAATCCCCTCCCACCCCCGTTTTGTTCTTTCTCAGGACTGCTTTGCTATTCAGGGTCTTTTTTGGTTAGATATGAATTTTAGGATTATTTCCTCTAGTTCATTAAAAAATGCATTGCTATTTTGATAGGGACTGAATTGAATCTGTAAATTACTTTGGGCAGGATGGCCATTTTGACAACATTAATTCTTCCTATCCATGAGCATAGGCTAGATTTCCATTTATTGGTCTCTTCTTTAATTACTCTTATGAATGTCATATAGTTTTTAAGAGTATAGGCCTTTCTCCTCCTTGGTTAGGTTTATTCCTGGGTATCTTTATTTTTTTGATGCAGTTGTAAATGCAGTTATTTCCTGATTTCTCTTTCTGCTAGTTGATCATTAGTATTTAGGAATATGACAGATTTATGTGCATTCGTTTTGTATCCATCATGCTCAGTTATTAGTTCTAGTATTTTTTTGGTGGACTCTTTAGGGTTTTCTATGTATAATATCATGTCATTAACAAACAGTGAGAGTTTAATTTTTTTCCTATCAATTTGGATGCCTTCTATCTCTGTGTTGTCTGATTGATGTGGCCAGGACCTCCAGTACTACACTGAATAAAAGTGGTGAGAGTGGGCATCCTTGTTCCTGATATTAGAGGAAGAGCTTTCAGCTTTCTG
This sequence comes from Phataginus tricuspis, assembly GCA_029783875.1. NCBI lineage: Eukaryota > Metazoa > Chordata > Mammalia > Pholidota > Manidae > Phataginus > Phataginus tricuspis. The sequence continues at coordinate 30,588,285 of JAQQAC010008350.1, read as the reverse complement.
CTATTGAGTATGATGTTGGCTGTGGGTCTGTCATACATGGCCTTCATTACATTGAGGTACGTACCCTCTATACCCATTCTGTTGAGAGTTTTTATCATGAATGAATGTTGAATTTTGTCAAATGCTTTTTCAGCATCTATTGAGATGAGCATGTAGTTTTTACCTTTTTGTTGTTGTTGTTAATGTGGTGTATGATGTTGACTGACTGACAAATATTGTAGCACCCCTGTATATTCCTGGAATAAATTCCACTTGGTCATGATGGATGATTCTTTGGATGTACTTTTTAATTCAGTTTACTAATATTTTTGCATCTATGTTCATCAAGGATACTGTCTATAATTTTCTTTTTTTGTGGTCTTTGTCTAGTTTTGGTATTAGAGTGTTGTTGGCCTCACAGAATGAGTTTGGAAGTATTCCCTTCTTTTCTACTTTTTGGAATACTTTAAGAAAGATGGGTTCAGATTACTTTCTAACCAGCCCCCATATTACATTCTCTCTGTTAAAATAATTGTTGTGGTTTGTGTTTTCCTGGATGGACCCTGTCAAGGTTACCAATTTTATGGCTAAAATGTATTTATCATTCTGTAATTAGGTTGCTCTTCCATATCTCTACACTTCTCACTTAAAAGTCCAGAATATTTTGTGGAATCAATGATGATGGTGGTGGTGGTTATGAGAGTGATGATAAAGATGATGAAAGGTATCCTAATGATGTCAGGTATTATAATAAGGGCTTTGGATGTACAGTCTCATTTAATTCTAACTAAATCTTGATGCAGGTAACATTTTCATCCCTATTTTCTATAGATGGACAAGAGAGACTCAGAGAATTTAGATAATTTGTCCACAGCTAGTAAATAGCAGACTAGGTATCTAAACCCACGCCATCATCTTCTAAGGCAGTATGCTCAACCAATATACTGTGTCTTTTTAAAATAGTTTAAGAAGAGTTTTATTTTGTCTTTATTGTTACTAAAATATTTTTTTGCAAAGACAACATACAATATACCAGAAAAGAAACAGAATAGTTTATCAGTCCTTAGGTCAAAGGTTAGTAAACTTTTCCTGACAAGTGGCAGGTGATCAGTATTTTAGACTTTATGGGCCATGCAATTTCTGTTGCAACTACCCAACTGTGCTATAGGTAACTTGAAAGCAGCCATAGACAATATGCAGAATTTGTGCTGACTCCTACTTTTTGTGATTTATAAAAGGGAAAAAAGCTAGATTAGGTTGATGAAGAAAATAGAAAATGATTCCCAGCCTTGTTTTTACTAATTACAGTTGGAAAAATATTTAAGTGAGAATTAAAAAAAATACACATGGAAATTTTAAGTTTCATCTAGAGTTTAAATGTTTTTACAAAACAGGACTATCTAATAAAGCTGTGTTCTTGTAACTTAAAGAATTTAGACTCTATACTGTATGTAACCTTTCTGCTTGGAAAAAGTGATTAAAATGGTAAGATTTTTATTCTGTTTATTTTTCCCCTCTTCCACAATCCTGCTATGGTATTTACTACAGCTTAAGAAATTACTTCCTAGACTTCCGGGAAGATGGCGACGTAAGCGGACTGGCAGAAAAATTCCTCCCAACATTATATTTATTCACAAAAATACAGCAAATACAACTATCCCTAAAAGAGAGACCAGAATACACAGGAAAGTGCACAGCGTACAGAGCTCCGGCGGTCAGCCACTACGGAGAGAGGACTCGGCACCCAGCGAGACCAGAGCACTTCTCCACCCGAGCACTCCGGTGGGAGCCCCGGCAAGGCGGGTAAGGTACGGAGCCACGACCCCGGCAGACCGAGCGCTCCTCCACCCCAGAGCTCCGGCGGTCAGACACTCCGGAGAGAGGACTGGCACCCAGCGAGGCGGGACAGAGCCGCGACCCAGCGAGACTAGAGCGCTCCTCCACCCCAGCACTCCGGCGGGAGTCCCGGCAAGGCGGGTAAGGTACGGAGCCGCGACCCCGGAGGGACCGAGCGCTCCTCTCCCACAGCGCTCCAGCAGGAGGAGAGGATTCAGAGCCTGGAGGGAGTGGAAGTCTGCGCCGGGAGCGCCGACACACAGCCGAACGTGTAGTGGAGATTGGAGAGACAGAGGGCACAGGGTCCCAGCCCGGAACGTGCAAGTTGCCCGCGGCAAGCTCCGGGAAGGAAAGAGAAGGAAAAAGAAAAGGGAAGAAAAGCGCGTGCTCTTTCTCAGCGGTCGTAAAGAGACAGGAGCTCAGTAGAGGGGCCGGATAGTCCCGCAAGCTGAGCCCAGCACACTGGGAGTCCTGGGGAGCTTTGGACCCCTCAGCTGGAGACTGGGAAAGGGGGCTGCTATTAAGACCCCCACAGAGATCAACAGCTTCCCATTCGTTCCCAAACCAGCCAGAGCTATAAAGGGCCTTGTGGAGCAGCACGGCCATGGCTCTGGAATAGTGGAGCAACAGAGCCACCTACACCATTCACACAGAACCCACTCCAAGGGGCTTATTTTTTTTTCATTTTTTTCTTTTTCGTCATTGTTTTTTCTCTCCTTTCTTTTCCTTTTTTCTTCTTTCCCTCTCTTTCAACAGCCTCCCATTCACTCTCACCCCGGCCACAGCTTTAAAGGGCCGTGTGGAGCGACGTGGCCACGGCTCTGGAATAGTGGAGCAATAGCGCCACCAACAGCATTCACACAGAAACCACCCCCGGTGGGCGTTTTTTTGTTTTTTCTTTGTTTTTGTTTTTTTGTTGATGTTGTTTTTTTCTTTTACGTGTTGCTGCTTTTTCTTTTTATTTCTTTTCTTTTCCTTTTTCTCTCTCTTTTTACTTTTTTTATTAGTAGAAGTATTTTTTTTTCTTTTCTCTCCTTTCTTCTCTTTCCTTTTTAAAGTCATAAAGAGCCCAGCGGACATACGTGACAACTACCAACAACTAATTCTATAGTCATGAGAAGACAGAAGAATATGATACAGACAAAACTTCAGACAAACACCACACCAGAGAAAGAATCTGAAGGAATCGACATGCATAGTCTTCCAGAAAAAGAATTCAGAATAAAAGTCATAGCCATGCTGACAGATCTACAGAAAAATGTGCAAGAGCTGAGGGAGGAAGTGAGGGAGGTGAGGAAAGACAATGCAGAAATGAGACAAGCCATTGACGGGCTCAACAGCAGATTGAATCGGATTCAAGACACGATCAAGGAATTGCAAGACAGGGACCAGGAATACAAAGAAGCTGAGGCAGAGAGAGATAAAAGGATCTCTAAGAATGAAAGAATATTAAGAGAACGATGTAACCAATCCAAACGGAGCAATATTCGCATTACACGAGTACTAGAGGAAGAAGAGAGAGAAAAAGGGATAGAAAGTGTCTTTGAAGACATAATTGCTGAAAATTTCCTCATGCTGGGGAAGGAAATAGTCTCAACAGTCCACGGAAGCCCACAGATCTCCCAACACAAGGGACCCAAAGAAGACAACACCAAGACACATAATAATCAAGATGGCAAAGATCAAAGACAAGGACAGAGTATTAAAGGCAGCTAGAGAGAGAAAAAAGATCACCTACAAAGGAAAACCCATCAGACTGTCATCAGACTTCTCAACAGAAACCTTACAGGCCAGAAGAGAATGGCATGATATATTTAACGTAATGAAACAGAAGGGCCTCGAACCAAGAATATGGTATCCAGCACGATTACCATTTAAATATGACGGAGGGATTAAACAATTTCAAGACAAAAGAAAGTTGAGAGAGTTTGCCTCTCATAAACTACCACTACAGGATATCTTAAACGGACTGCTCTAGAGGGAAATACCCCGAAGGCTAAAAAGATGTCACCAGAGAAAATAAAATCATAACAAAGAAAGCAGACCATCCAAATACCAACTAAAGGCAAAGAATAAAACACCTAATATATAAAGAAAGGAGGAGGAAGAATAGGAAGGGAGAGATAAAGAAACATCAGACGGCGTTCACAATAACTTAACAAGAAAGTTAAGTTAGATTTTCAGATAGTAAAGAAGCAACCCTTGAACCTTTGGTAACCACGAATCTAAAGCCAGCAATGGCAATTAAGTACATATCTATCAATAATCACCCTAAATGTAAACGGACTGAATGCACCAATCAAAAGACACAGAGTAACAGAATGGATAAAAAAGCAAGACCCATCTATATGCTGCTTACAAGGGACTCACTTCAAACCCAAAGATATACACAGACTAAAAGTGAAGGGATGGAAAAAAATATTTCAAGCAAACAACAAAGAGAAAAAGCAGGTGTTGCAGTACTTGTATCAGATAAAATAGAATTGAAAACGAAGAAAGTAGCAAGAGATAAAGACGGACATTACACAATGATAAAGGGGTCGGTCCAACAAGAAGATATAACCATTATAAATATATATGCACCCAACACAGGAGCATCAGCATATGTGAAACAAATACTAACAGAAGTGAAGGAGGAAATAGACAGCAATGCAATTATTCTAGGAGACTTTAACACGCCACTCACTCCAAAGGATAGATCAACCAGGCAGAGGATAAGTAAAGACACAGAGGCACTGAACAACACACTAGAACAGATGGACCTAACAGATATCTACAGAACTCTGCACCCAAAAGCAGCAGGATACACATTCTTCTCAAGTGCACATGGAACA
>JAQQAC010008350.1:30486107-30578636 GCA_029783875.1 Phataginus tricuspis | reverse complement strand
GTTAATGATACTAAAATAAAATAAATTGTTAAAAAAAAAACAATAAAATACCTAGGAATAAATTAAAAAAAAAAAAGAAATTACTTCCTAAGATCGTATGCATCCTATTTGTTTTTCCTCTATCTTTAAAATACTTTCAAACTGATTACTTTTTCAAATTTCTAACACTTTCATACATTAGATGGTTCTGCCAAGATTAGTTGAGTTAAATACAGAAAAATGAGGCTGGGATCTGTTTTGATTCAAATCACAGATTATAATCACCAGTTCATTTTCTCAGGACCAATAAAAAATTTGTAAGGCCATTAACAAGTCCCATTTTGTCATAACAATAACCCACCACCACCCCCGAGTTGGTTAACAGTCACAGTTTAGATTTTGCAAATACTGAAAATATTGTTCAGAAATGGGATAAAATTTGAGTTTACTAAAGAATAAAGAATGAATAGGTAGGGCTCTCTCAAGGGATGAAGGAGAAAAATATTTTAAATAAATTTATCTAGGGAAAGAAGTGTTTAGTCTTCTAAAATTCCACAGCTTCCCAACAGCATTGCCAGTTGGTTTTAATCTGCACAAATTAAGTCCAGTCTTTGTTGATTTGCATATGCCTGTAAAATTATTATATTAGTTGGTATATTTAAAGTTTATTAAATAAGGTGATAACTGTTGGCTACTGTTCTGCACATGGTGTGCACAATTGTTTTTACTTTCATCAAAATTCTGATTTTGACGTAAAAATGGAGGACTGAAAATGTTATCTAAGTAACAGTTCCAGTAAGTACAAAGAATAACACCGTAAAAGATCTTTAAAGAAAATGGTACTAAGTCAAATTTTAACAGTAAGAATTGAAGTTCTTGATATGAATAGACACACCTCAAGTTTTTTCACAGAGGGCTCCTGTAGTGCACACTTGTTAATTTTTAAGCATAGTGCTACATAAAAATGGCTTGGGAAAGTTACAGTAGTGAAACCGTATTTAAAAGCTCCAAACTTCCTTGTAGCTATCACTAGGTTAAATGAAAACAAATAAACACATACAACATTTGTTTATTCATTCAACAAATATTTATCAAGAGCATTTACCATGCTAGGCTCTGGCGATACAAGAGGGGAAACACAACTTGTACTATCAGCTCTTACGAAGCTTATGGTTTAGCACCTGATATTATTAAACAAATCATTACCCAGTTAGTATTAATTACAGTTGTGATAAGAAATATGAAGTACAATTCTCATAAAAACAAACACTGCTTGAAAATAAAGGGTAAAAATGTTGTAGAGGCTGAATCTCCTATCCTGACTCCATGAGCATGTGGGTCAGTCTGTTTTCAGCGCTGTTACTGACACATTATTTTAAAGGCTAACTTTAAAATTTATTTGAATACATTAAAAAATATGTAAAATTGCAGCTTGTGAAATTTTTCGTTACCTATATGTCCTTGACAAAAGGGCCATCTAACAATCACACTATATAGAAGATAAAAAGATGAATGCAACACACTTCCTATTTATAGAGATGATATAACAAATTTCTCTTATATAGTTCTTCAAACTACAGCCAATCTAATCTACATTAAGATATCAATTTTGTTTTAATAGACTATTTTTTAAGAGCAATTTAGGTTCACAGCAAAACTGAACAGAGAAAACGAAGTTCCCATATAACCTCTGCCCACAAACATGTTTAACCTCCCCATTATCAACATTCCCCACCAGAGTGGTATAGTTGTACAATCAGTGAACCTACACTGACGCATCATTATTACCCACTTAGGGTTCACTCCTGGTGTTGTACATTCTATGGGTTTTAACAAATGTACAATGACTTGTACCCAAAAGTACAGTATCACATAGGTTAGTTTAACTGCCCTCAAAATCCTCTGTGTTCTAACTATTCATCCCTCCCTCTTCCCTAAACCTTGGCAACTACTGATCTTTTTACTGTTTCCATAGTTTTGCCTTTTCCAGAATGTCATGTGAAAAGGGGAACAATTAATTTCCAAATATAAGTCATAGTATTAATCTTACAAAATTAGTGACCTTTTGAATAGGCAATTAAAGTCTGCCAACAGGCAGCATTTCACAACCAGTATGAATTTTTATCCCAAGTTTGACTGCTTGGTTAGCTAATACTCAGGAGACTACTTCAACCCATTTGTCTAGAAACTATCCTAGTATCAGAGTCAGCATTTCCAAAGTAGTTTAAGAGAATATATAGTCTATATATTCTAGTTTAATGCAAAGGCATTATACTGCTGAAAAAAAGCAATTTTACTCCTTAGAGATGAAGAAAAATATATTACGTATGTTTGATGTATCACACAAGGCACAATTATCATTAGGCATGAGGCCAAATGTATGAAACATGTATAGTTGAGAAGATTAGGCCAATCCAGGATAGGCCAAGGTGGAGGTGTCTTGGTGTGACTATTTAGAACTACTGTCTGGTGGAACAGTCAGAAGATAAAGGGTTATAAATGATATACCAATATGTTTCTGTTTGCTTGGAAGTCTGTATTTATGTCTGTTGTCTTACTTCAACTAATAGTTCCATCTTTCCATCAAAAGGACTCCAATTTGGTCAATGAGTTATACAGTCATCCTGGTTATAAGGAAATTGAATCGTTTCTTTCCTCTTCTCTCCCTGCCTCACCTTCTCATATTTCTTACCAGAGGGGTAAATGAAAAAGAATAATCAGCTAGAGGATCAGTATGCCACCAGACGAAGTGTGATATTCACAGAAGGTCCCAGAGAGAATTCAGACAGATAAAGAATTTATTATAAAGAATCGAGTAGTATTAATTGCTATGAGGAAAAACAAAAACAAAAAATAAGACAGTAATGTTTGGAGTGAAGCAGGGCCTGTTATTTTAGATAAGACTCTGGGAAGGCCCTCTGAGAGGGTGAGAGATAAGCAGAAATATAAAGGAAGTGAGGGAAATAAAGCATGAGAATATCTGGGGGAAAGAATTTTTCAGGCAGAGGGAACAGGAAGATAAAGGCTCTGAGCTGGCCACATGATTGATATAGTTGAGGAAGAGGAGCAAGATAAGTCTAGCTAGAGTAGCGTAAGTGAGGGAACAGTAGGAGATGGGACTGAAGATACTGCCAGGGGCTAGGGTCTTCTGGGGTATGGTAAATAATTTATCATAAATCGGATTGGAAGCCTTGGGGTGAGGGTGGGAGGTTAAAAACAAGGTACTGATATGAACTGACATTCTGTAAGGATGACACTGGCTGCTGGGTGAACAGATTAGTAACAGCAAAGAATGGAGATAGAGAGACCAATTAGATGTCTTTTGCTATAGTTCAGGCAAGAAATTAAGTAATTTTAATTAGGAGTTGCAGAAGTGGTAAAAAGCTGTTAGATCATAAATATATCTTGAACATAGAGCCAATTAAAATTTGCTATTAAAGTGAATGTGAAGCAAAGGAAAAAAGAATCTAAGATGATTCCAAAGGTTTTTGTCTTCAGCATCTCAGTAAATGGTGCACTGAATGAAGGAGATGTGGGAAAACAGTAAAATCAACTTTCAGACACTTAAATCTAAGTGGAGATACTGAGTAGGAGTTCTGGGCTAAAGATATTTATATAGAGAGATGTTATTTAAAGGCACAGGACTGGATGAGATCATCTGAAATGTGAGTATAAAAAGAGAAGTTAAAGGACTGATCCCTGAGGCACTCTACGTAAGTGGTACGAAGAGAAAAGGATACTGCAAAGGAAATTGATGCTGGGAGAATATAAGAAGAGTGGTGGTCAAGAGTCAAAGGAGAAAAGAATTTAAAGGAGGGAGCAGTCAATCTATAAAAAGTTGTGGGATTAAGCAAAATGAAGATTAAGAATTGATCATTGGATTTGGCAATCTATGCTCCAAAAGAGGGTTTTGGGGTTAGTTGTTTTAATAAGAGGTATAATATGGACTATGTGTGCTGACAGGAGTAATTCAGGAGAGAGGGAAAGACAGTGCAATGAATAGAAGAGGAAATTTCAGAAGTCTCTAATTGTCAAAGGGACTAAGATCTAGTGCAGAAGTGATGGGTGAGTTTCAGGAACATAGATGGATCTTTTTTTTAATAGGCTGGAATACAGAGTAAGATCATCAGTTGAGAATGAGGGCCAGGAAACTGGTGTTAGAAATTTAATGTGAGTAGTGGCACTGGTGTGGAGGGATAGCTGAAATTAACCAAGGCTGGATCTTACTAATGAAGTGACAGAGGGGCAAGAGAGTTGAGATTATGAAAGGCAGTGATTATAGTAATGGGTCAAGAAATTTGAATAAGGCAAGGAAGGAAATGAGGGTATGAAAGGAGTGTCAGATAATAAAAAGTTAGGCTGAAGGTCTTCAGAGGGTTAAAGGAAAAATGAGCTGAAAAGAAAGGGAGTGTTAGTCAGATAATTTGAAATGCTTGTAACTAAGATCCTTACCATCAATGATGATGAGGTCCTGAACATAATTTAAGCAGAACACTCAAGTGAAAGAAAAAATAAAATTCTTAGAGGTAAAGATATCAAAGAATTGAGAAGTCAAGATTTTAGGTGGACACAAAGATACTGAAAATCATGAAGAATGTTAACAGGAATAGTGTGAGCAGAGAAGAGACAATAAACTAGGTGCTCAAACTATCAATGAGTAGGAGTGACTGGGAGAGATGCAGATGACTAGAAAAGGAGGGGCAGTAGAAAATACTGTCTGATGACAACTAAAAGAGAGATGAGGTACCATCACATATAAATATTAATGATAAGCAAGGAAGACATCAGTTGTACTTGTTGGTCCCATAGTGCATGGTGTGACAGGTACAAGTTCCACTTTTTGTGAAGAATGTAGAAACAAACAGTATTCCCAGATGAATGTCAGGTTTCTATGAGAGAAAAAAGTGAGATGAACCATCATAGGAGAGTTTGAGGATAGAAATTTTGCTGATGACAAATTGGAAGTTCCAAAGGGCAGAGTGAAAGCTTTGGAAAGCTATAGAGAAATGGGAGTTTAAAACAGAGATATACTACAGTCACACAGGGATAAGGAAATGAGTGAGTGTGATCTGGAAGGTTTGAACTTTTTGTGGTGATTAAGGTTAAAAGATACGTACAGTATAAAATCAGTTCTGATGGTATACTTGGAGGGAAACTTGGTAAAAGGTGATAATCAATTAAATTTAGTCATCTACTTGTGATCAGTTTGGCAATTTGCAGAATGAAGCACTGGGAGGAAAGGCAAGGTCAGGGAACTGGTGACCTCACTAAGAATTTGAGGTGCTCTCTGAGGGTCCTCCCTTAAATACTGCAGTTGAAGGTGCTGAGATCTGGAATCCTTAAAACAGTGTACGGCTTACTCATAAAGTTAACTTATTTAGTCAACACTATTTACAGAATGCTTGAAATAACTGTACTCCCGAGGTGCTCTAATTTCTGATTACCTATATTTGAATTTGTCCATGGACTGTTCAAAGTTAAGCAATATAAAGATTAAACAGTAATAAAATAAAAATGACAGCTTGGTCAGGCACTGTTCTAAGTATGTTACATATATTAAATATTTTATTACAGTTAACTCAGTGAGGCTGATACTATCATCTTCATTTTTTGGACATTATATCCAATGCACAGCTTTAAAAATTAAATCCTTTATAATCCAGGATGTAACTTGTTTAGGATGAATAGTATTATTTTTATACAAATTAGCCTATATGTAAATAGTGAATCTGTGGCATCTTACTACACCCAAGGACAGTGACTGCATTGAGGTATGGGTGGGGGCTTGATAATATGGGTAAATGTAGTAACCACATTGTTTTTTCATGTGAAATCTTCATAAGAGTGTATATCAATAATACCTTAATAAAAAAAATTAGCCTATATATTTTTCCACATGGGTATCTGAACAGTGTTTTCCTGTATTTTAATTCCGGATAGGGCTTTTAAAAAGCGGGTTATTCAACTCATGGGGCTAATATTCACTCTTATTAAAATTTTATTGTTCTACCTCAATTATGACAAGTTATCATATCTGCTCCATTCATTCCTAGGAATAGAAATTTGCTGTTTGCAGCTTAATATGGCATGTCAACAGTTTGGGAATCCTGTTTGAAAATTTATAATGATAATGTTAGGGATTTTCAAGTAGTCCAAAATATAGGACAGTTGCTAAACACATATTCAAAGTGACCTACCACTTCACAGCTATTCAAAGTTTATAACTACTATTTTCATTAATAAACACTGACATCACCAAGTAGGTAAATTTTTTTACCTAGGGGATATTCAAGTAGCAAAATCTAGAAGTACTGTGTTGGAGTTCTTCAAAACCCTGAATATAAAAATTGGTCCTAGATTGGAACAGAGCTGAGTACACTAAACAGGACAGGAAGACTGGCATCAAGTTATCCTAAATTCAAGAATAGAAGGAATGCTGAGGTAAAGAACTGAGGAGGGCTTAACAGTGCACAGATCACTTTTTCTGTATTATAATAACAATCCAAAATTAAGAACATAAACAGAAGCATAAAACAGAAAAACCTACACCAAGGTAAAATAGTTCACAAGAAACTCATCCTAACATTTTAAATAACAAAACAGGCAAACAAAAAACCCCACAATTTTACATTTACCAAATGACAGAAATCAAAGATAGTTTATGAACTGTATCATCCCTGGGTAGAGATTCAAAGGGGTGAGGAAATCAGGTGTATGGGGGATTACTGTGGCTTGAAAAAATATGAAGAACGTAGGGGAAGAAAAGGCAAGTGGAAAAGGTGGACTACTGTGAAGAACTAAAGGCACTTGTGAAGGAAGAGAGTGGATCCAATAAATACAGATACCCAGCAGGTTTTGGATTAGGAGCTGAGCAATATTTTGGAAGTCCATAGGCTTCCTTGGAAGATTCCAGGTGACTGAAATAGAAATTATAATCTATTCCATAAACATTTATTAAACACCAGCTATATGCCAAGCCCTGGGGGTCTTGTAAAAGTCTGTAACCACCTAAGCTTCCTTATCATTTGAAAAACGTTAATGACTTTATACTAAGTTTCAGATATTACAGTAGAACCTGACACATAATCTTAGTTATGGACATGAGTACTTTCAGTAGACAAGCAATTAAAATGAATCTGTAAAATAAGTACACTTTCCTATTATTATATAGAGGTATTTGGTGGACAGTGTCAAAATAATGACTTTCGTATTAATACAACCTGACGATAACAATTCTTCAAACTTCTAAAAGTATCATTCAGCATAGTTCTAAGGAATCAGATTCAAAGTTAAACTTGCTATCAAGTCTTAAAAAATATGTCTGACAACAGTGAAATAGGAGAACTGGAATCAGTGACTGATCAATCACAGAGCAACACAGTATTATACTACTACATTCACAGGTACATATGCTCAATAAATTATGGTATTTCACTAATCTACTTTATTTTTAGCAATATACAAAAACCTTCCTGGTGTTACAAAATAAAACTGCCAGCCATGAGTCAATAGATGAAACAGAAAAATGTATTCCAGCATCAACTCTAAGATCCAAATATATCTAATATTCTTTCTCAATCCTATTATATTTTATCCTGTAAAATGAATTTCAGTGAGTAACAACACAATATTTGGTTATATAAAATATCCAACTCATCAGTTGGAAAAATATATAGAATGAAAAATGACATGTTGGTACTACAGACCAGTAGAAATAAAAGCTACAACCTCTGACCTAATGCCTACAATTCTAGAGATGAAATAGAAAGGTAATGAAAAAGACAAGTAGTGGAAAGAGATATAAAAGAAGTAAAAACTAAGTCATTTATCATTACATATAAATGCTCTGAACCAAAAGGAAAGAAAATAAAATTTTAAATGACTTTGGAGGATCAATTGCAAATAGAGTTTTTATTAGAATTCTGACTCTATTTTAGTGCAACACAATAGTAATATTTTGCTCCAACTCCGAAGTAACTATAAGGTAATTCTGTGGTTTCAATAGTTTTATACGTGAACTACTTTGCTTGCCCTTTCATTTGTTTACCCTTAATAAGGTGAATTATATACCAATGGTAGTGTGTTGTCTGTATATACATATGCAATAGTGTGTATTTACATAAACTATATGTATATGTAAAGTTTTTAAACATACCTTTCTTATTGACAGTGGCAATTGTCAATGACAATAATAAACCATTATTAATATGAATCTACAATTAATAACAATGCCAAGCCCTAGTATTTGCATACTTTTTTGGTATATGTAATTGTAGTCAAAACCAAGTTAGTTAAATTCTTAGGGTAATAGTCAATCTAAGAGTTAAACCAATTTTGTTGCCTCTGAATAAGTTTTGATTATAAGTAACCTCAGTGCCTACATAAAGACAATTAATAACTCTTCCCAGCTCAATTAATTCCATTTCTCTCAAATATGTCAAAAAAAAATTCTTAGGAAATTTGACATTATTATTAAAAATTTTTTAAACATTAAAAAATTTTGGACATTATTTTTAAAATCAAAACTATTGAAAGACAGTAACTGAATATAAGAAATAAGCTGTTGACAGTTTATACTTACTGTGCTAATTATTAAAAAACTGATTTTAAAGGAATTTACTTTAAATAGGCACTAAGGTATGTGTATATATATTTTTAAAATTTATGTCTAAGGAAAAAGCCATTCTCTCCTGTTTTTAGACTATTTACCCTTTTATTTTTACTGATGTTGAATGAATTCTATTAAAAAGTATTTTAAACTCAGCTTTCCTTTAATACCAAATAGGTATTTCACTCAAATAATTACTAATTTTATATTTTCCTATTTCCAATACTCATTTCCTCAAAAACAAATGGTTTTGTGTGATTTTTTTTTGATTTAGGAGACTTTAGTATTTTTTTATCTCTTTAAACTATCAATTGAGTATCTGAAAAAAATTCCTATAATTATTGAATTACACAAGTTTACTGCTTTTAAATTAACCCTCGATAATACATACTTATAGAAATAGGAGGATTCATTAAATTCCTTGAATAAACCATAATTTAGTATCACTTTAAGATGTAAGTATATATAATACCAACTGTATTCAATTTAATCTATTTTCAGAACACTAGAAATTAAAAATATTTCAGTTATCTTGGTTTCTTTATCATAACAATCTCCTTAAGGTTATCAAATGACAGAGCTAAACAGGTATTTTCTTTGGTTAAACATCACACTTAACAGCATTTACACAGGCAAAATGAGACAAGCATTACTAATATACATTTTAATTTATTTATCAATGCCTATTTTTTAGAGAAGTCATTCAACAGAATCTGAGACTGTTTCATTTGGCATTACATAAGAGCAAAAGGGAAGTATTTTTTGTTTCCCCTTTTCTGCTAAAGACCTGCATAGACAGACTGAAAACACACATTTCTGCACATCCAAGGTTTCATTGCCTAATGCTCTACTTATTTAATAAGAAATCTATACTAATACATCTTTGCAAAACAAACGTGAACAAAAATACATAGAAAATAATTTCAACAAGTGGTATGTTACCTGGGTGGAGCTGGTGGCTACCGAGATGCAGTCAATAAAGCTGTGTCTTCGAGTGAAAAATGCAACTATCTGCTGCCAGCGTGAAGGTTCTGGCTCAGCTTGCAGTTCATCTGATGAGCCTTTTTTTGCCCAGTGTTTCTGCTTTGGGCCTACTGAGCCATGGCTAGAGCTAGTATTGCCTCCTCGACTGGCGCGAGAGTACAGAAGTGTGTTGTTCCCGAAAATGTAATTCATCTCTGCAGCCCTGCAGGTGGTTGCCAACCAGTCTTACTTCTCTACCAGCTGCTGAGTGGTGAATGATCGGTAAAAACTGCAGCTAGAATTACAGCAGCATCACTTTAGAGCAGGGAAAATAAAAACCTTGAGAAGCGATGTTCATTTTCTCTGTAGTTTCTTCCCTTGAAAGAGCTTGTATCCTCCCTCTGTACCTGTTAGCTGTATGAAAGCTGAGTTTATATTTGCAGACAAAGGAGACGGCATAAGGTGGATTTCTTTCTCATGATTATTTTTTCACGAGCATCTGCAGGAATCAAAAGCTGTTCTTTTGTTAGCTGGTAACTAGATGGACTGAAATCCAGGAAGTGAGGTCGATTAGCAGGTAAAGGATGTTATAAACACGGGACTGCCAAGACCCTCTGGGGCTGCCTGATAGAGCACACTGGGTGGAGAAATCCTGGATTACTAAATTTTAATCACAGTCTATAGCAAAATCCAATGTCATCTCCACTGCTTAAATAAATATGAATTTAAAAATATAAGAGGACTCTTTCTGCTTATTTAAAGTAACTTTACTAAAGGAGCCCTGTTATTCACATATAAATGTCTCCATCAGGAAGGAGCTTAAATTAATTAGCACTGGTAGTAAACTTATTAAAGGCACTATTTACATTAAACTCTGACGATCTAATGACAGAGGCAAGTCCTTTTGTAATGCAGCATGATCATTTTATGTAATATTTTTAATGCTTTGATAATTGAGTCTGGAGACAGAACAGATTAATTAGCAAAATAAATATTTGGCTTCTGTAATTTTGTGATAAAAAAGATTTTTAAATTATTGGCAATATCTCTCATATATGACAAACATTAATATTACAAAGTTTGAATTTGTAAAAATGCCAAAGAATTAAAGGTAAATTTTTTGTTTTATAACCAGTGAAACATGTTTTCTCCAACACTACCTAAATAATAATACAGCTGACAAAATAATACTGCTTGGTTGACAAACAGACATTTTCTAATATCTAATACTTAGGTCAGTGTTTCTCAACATAGTAGTCCACATAAGAATCACTTAGGGTTCTGGTTAAAAAGGCAGACTGGTATTCCCTCCCCATCAGAATGTTTAGGGTTAAGGAGGATCTGGGAATTTTCATTTATAAAAATTCCCTAAGTGACTCTTTAAAGTTTGAGAACCACAAATTAATTCTGTCCTCTTAACTATGCTGCATTAGTATATAATACAGTATACAATGTATGATCATTTTAAAACAATGTATGAATAAAAATGCTATTGATAATTTGCTAATGGTTGATTAATTCAATTTTTAAGTTGATATAAGAACATGCTAAGTCCCAACCTCAACCATAGATATTCTTTCAGATGTGGACTGACAAAATCTTGCTTACTATATGCTTATCAGAACCAACTAAATGCTGGGAAGTAGTAACATTGGCAAATGACAACTGCCAGGTTACTGCAAATCCTGATTCAGCAAGAAAAGATGCTAGTACTGTCTCTATGATTCCATCCCTAAGATACAGATACCTGCCAAACAAAGGTTGAGAGTCATGTGGGACTCTAGGGAGAAAGACACTTTGTGACAGAGATTAGAGCACAAAGGTTTGGCGCTTCTTCCCAAGGACTGTGTAGATGGTAGCTGGAAATTCTGTGACCCTAGATAGATAGTCCTATCCATTTGTAAGTAAGGGAACAGAGGAAAACACTAATGGTAGACAGAGAACAAAGAAGTCTCTCATAAGAAAGGAAAAAATGAAACCTACTGAAAAAAATATAGACCAGGTACTTAATAATTTATTAGTGAGGTTTATACAAATGCTTATAGTAATTGGTTTGGCCCTAAAATATGTGCCTTGATCCATGTCTGATGAAAATCCAGGGAAGAAGGAACCCTAGAGTTGATACAGACTGTTATTTTGGTGTATATGAGGATACTGAACACAAATATAAAATGTATGTTTCCTACTCAAGTTGTAAACAATAACAACACAGAGTAGAAGCTGTTCGTGTACATAGATTTCTTATGCTAGAGAGCGAAAGAGCTTGGGAACAATCTAAAGTTGATAGACCACTCCAGCCTACGTATCCCGAGTACAGGGAAGAAATACTTCTCAATGTATAGTTTTCCTACTCAAATCCACTGGCATCAATAAAACAACTTTGAGTTTTGATAAAGTTTTTTTTACTAAAATGTCCCATTACCTGAGCTACAAGAGTTTAGATGAGACTGGGCTTGTTCAGGGTGGTATGGCCTTAGACACGAGCTACAAGAACTAAGGATCATCTCATCCACTGCCCAGTAGTCAATACATGCACAGAAAACTATGTGTACATACCTAAATCACACTCAGTTTCATGAGTTGATTGGGAGGCAGAAGGCAACCAACTCACAGATCTCTGCTCTAGAACAGCCCAATTCATGTAGAATTCAAGTTCCTTATAGAACTTGGAAAGTGTATTTAAAATAACGAATTAAAAAAATACACAATGTCTAAACCACCCAGAAGAATCATTATTAACATTTTAATGATACATAAAGAATTGACATTTTACTGTACTGTTTCTTTTTTAACCCAAATAACAGTATTATCTGTAATAGAACTCTAAATAATAGGAGCTAGCTTAACTAGGTACATCCATTTAATGGATTACTACATAACCTAAAATATGATTATGAAAAATTGATTATGAAAATTTTTATTCATTAATGTTTATTTTAATGGTAAATGGAAGTAAGGACAGTTGATAGGCCCTCAATTATTTGTACCCCTTTCCAAACTCACAGATAAACACAGAAATCTTCAGGTACAGCAACAAAGGCAAGGATTAAATAATACTGGTGAAAAATTTTAAAGGCTGAAAGATGAGGGGGAAAGCAATATTGAAACTCTAAAATACAAATAAAAAAATTACTAAGAAACTACAGAGCTAATGTACTACAAATGCACATAACAGGTATTTTTCTTACACTTTGATCTTTATAATTTGGCCTATTAATTTTCAAAACATATGACAGTACAAGATTTAAAAAAACTTATTTAAACTAAAAAACTGTTCAACCATTTCTTGCACCTTCTCCATGCCCTGCTTCCTGCAACTACCAATCTGTTCTCTACATATAAGAGAGATCATATTGTATTTGTCTTTCTCTGATTTATTTTACTTAGCATAATGCCGTTCAGGTCTATCCACATTGTTGCAAATGGCAACATTTCATTCTTTTTAATGGCTGAATAATATCCCATTGTATATATGTACTTCTTTATCCATTCATCCACTGATGGACACTTAAGTTGTTTCCATATCTTGGCTGTTGTAAATAATGCTGCAATAAACATGGGAGCACACAGATCTTTTAAAATTAGTGTTTTCATTTTCTTCAAATAAATGTTCATAAATGGAAATGCTGGATCATGTGTTAGTTCTGTTTTTAATTTTTTGAGGAACCTCCACACTGTTTTCCATAGTGGCTGCACCAATTTACATTCCCACTAACAGTGCATGAGGGGTTGGGTCCCTTTCCTCCACATCCTTGTCAACACTTGTTATTTATCTTTTTGATAATAGCCATTTTGACAGGTGGAGGTGTTGTCTCCTTGTGGTTTTGATTTCCATTTCCCTGATGATTAATGATGTTGAACATCTTATCATGTACCTGTTAGTCATCTGAACATCTTTTTGGAAAAATATCTATTCAGATCTTCTGTCCATTTTTTAATCAGATTTTTTTTTGATATTCAGTTGTATGAGTTCTTCATATGTTTTGGGTATATTTTTTCCTATTCAATAAGCTGCCTTTTTGCTGGGCAGAACCCTTTTAATTTGGTGTTGTAGCTCCTCTTGTTTATTTTTGCTTTTGTTGCTTTTGCTTTTGGTGCCAGATTCAAGAAATCATCACCAAAATCTGTATCAAATAGCTTACTGCCTATGTTTTCTTCTAGTTTTTTTTTTTCTAGGACAAGACTGAATTGACAAGACTGGTAACATAGGTTTGTTATTTATCTAGAAAAACTTGGATCATATATATATATACAGATCTCTTCTGTATGAGCACCATCTAGTGGTCAAACTGTATGTGAACTATATGTTCACCTTAACCAGGGCCATCCAAAAATTAAGATAAAATTCAAAAGCAATTTATGTTCCAGAGATGTGAAAACAAGGCTGATTTCAAAAAGTGCCCATTATATACTTAAAATGGGAAAGAATTCTATTCCTGTAGCATTTAGTTCAACAGGCATATATTCACTTATGTCTATTCTTCTGCTACCTCCATTTCTTACAATATTTGAAAAACTACCAACTGTTGCTGGTGATTTCATTAGATAGTATTCTCAATAATACTGGATGAAATGTGTCTAGACTAGGAGATATACTAATTTAACATAATTGCCTGCTTACATACCCCATTCTATCTTTGATTTCAAGTTCCTCTTGACTATATTAACTTTGCACATTATTAAAGATAATTTTCCCTGTCACTGAAGACAAAAGCAAAATATGAATTATTTTGTTTCCTCGATCACAGCAACATCCCACACTAAGCAATGCAACTATTGCCCTCCTTGTCACTTCATCTAGATTTAAGTCTATGTTGAAAAGGCTGGGGTTTCGTTTATTTATTTTATTTGTTATTCTGATCATTTTTCCTTATTTGTAGCTAATTTTCAGTTTAGGAATCTTGATATTTTTCTCCACTATAATTATAACTGTTTAAAATCTAAACTTTTTACTTTAAAGATTCTTTTACACCACAAAAATTCACCCAGTGTGTGCTTTCCTTCCACATTACCAGTTTTCATTATTACATTACCAATTTATTTCTTGGAACTACCCAGGACCAGCAAGAAAATTTCCCCTTCCGTCTTAAATCACAATGACTTTAGGCTAAGGCTTGAATGAAGTAGCTTTCAATCACTATCTTATTTCATTCATCATTGCGGTAATGAGAATCAGCACTAACAACATAACAACGTGATAGATTATTTCACAGCACGTTTCATAGTAGAGCACATTTCATAGTAGCAAACGTTTTAAGGGGCCCCTCGTTGGCTCAGGATCTAAGTCCTCCACACCCTGTCCTCATTTATTAAGAAGCTCCCTAAGCATTAGCAACAATATCATGAACTTTCCTGCATGTTTAGTTTCCTCTGATTATCTCCCTTCTATTGTACTTATTTTTCCCAGTAACTGCCTTCTTTGAATTGGTTGTATATATCCTTCAACACCTTGTTCAGATGTCAACTTTCTTTTTCAGGATAGTCTAAAACTTTAATTTTTTTGTCTTTATTCTTTCATGTTATACAGTTACAATTCTCTCTACAAAAAAATATTAATCACTGAAGTCTAACAAAGTTACTAGTACAGAATAAATGTTTAATGTTTGCTAAATGTATGTATTGTTTCATAAACGAAACTAATATTCCAGCTTGATTTTTAAAGCACCTATTAAATCTTAATTTTATACTGTTAGCTTTTGTAAGAACTATAAAGAATAAAGCAGTGCCTAATTTACATTCTACTTAGCAAATCACTACTATTCAAAGATAAGATAATTTTTAAGTTACAGAAATAATTCATACAGTGAGTTCTATGTACAGTATAATAGTTGCTGGCTTTGTTCCAAACTGCAATACTATGAAAATGGAAAAGCTCCTTATACTACTTCGTTTTAAAAGGAGGCTGATAATCGGATAACTGACTACATTATTTTAAATAAAATATACTTCTATAAGCTTCCTAAAACATTTGTTCTGGCTTTTAAGACAATTTTTAAATTAAAAATTGTCTTTTTATGTCAAAAGGTTATTTTTAAAAAATTGGTTTTCTAACAAAGTCAAAGAAAATCTAACCATTTTGCTATTATCCTACTTATTTCTATCTCACTCCTTATATCATTATTTATGAGGTTGGTACCACAGGAACCTATGCATTAGATAGAAGAAGCAGGAATAAATTCCCCAAACTGAGCAGCCTTAATAATTGTTAAATTACAGTTTCATCAGAATACAGTCTGTCAAAGAATTTCAAGAACTTAAAGTTCATATGCTTCTCAATCAGCAATTTGACTTCTGTAAATCCATCCAAGGCAATAATCCAAACACATTTTTTATATCCAAAGATTATTCACTGTAGCCTTCTTACAAAATATCAAAGACAAGAAGTTTTCATCAAATAATGGTGCAAATATACTGTGTAATATTATGTATCAAGTGTTTAAAAATTTAACATTGGAAAGAAAATGTGTATAACAAGTTTATATTAGGTAAAAACATTTTTAAAAAGATGTAAAGTGTGTTTTAGAAACAGATGAAAGAAAAGTTAAATAATTTCTTTTGGGAATGGGAATGAAAATCCTTATATAAATCAGAAAGCCAGCAAGCCAGGGGTGAGGGAAGGGGGAGGGGAGACCCAATTACTATACCTAACAGCACCAGAGGCTCATTTACAACTGTTTCAGAGATGAATGCTAATATCTAAAAAAAAAGAAGAACAGAAGCTGAAAAAGCGCAAGAGAATGGCTTACAGGGATGGACAGATTTTCAGTTGTCTTTCAATGACACCCACTGAATTATAACCATAGTGCTTTATTTTTATTTATTTTTTATTAAGGTATCATTGATATAAAATATTATGAAGGTTTCACATGAGCAGCATTGTGGTTACTACATTCACCACTATTATCAAGACCCTCCACACCATACCCCATTACAGTCACTGCCCATCAGGGTAGTAAGATGCTATAGAGTGACTACTTGTCTTCTCTGTGCTATACTGTCTTCCCTGTACACTCCTCGACACATCATGTGTGCTAATCATAATACCCTTTAATCCGCTTCTCCCTCCTTTCCCGCACCCCCTCCCCACCTTCTTTCCCTTGGGTAACCGCTTGTCCCTTCTTGATGTCTGTGAGTCTGCTGCTGCTTTGTTCCTGCTGTTTTTGCTTTGTTGTTATACTCCACAAATGAGTGAAATCATTTGGTACTTTCTCTTCGCCTGCCTTATTTCACTAAGCATAATACCATCTGGCTCCATCCATGTTGTTGCAAACGGTAGTATTTGTTTTCTTCTTATGGCTGAATAATGTTCCATTGTTTATATGTACCACCTCTTCTTTACCCATTCATCTACTGATGGACACTTATGTGATGGACGCTTAGATTGCTTCCATGTTTGGCTATTGTAAATAGTGCTGCGATAAACATCGGGGTGCATGGGTCTTTTTGAATCTGGGATCTCATTTCTTTTGGGTAAATTCCTAGGAGTGGAATTCCGGAGTTAAACGGTATTTCTATTTTTAGTTTTTTGAGGAACCTCCATATTGCTTTCCACAATGGTTGAACTAATTTACATTCCCACCAACAGTGTAGGATGGTGCCCCTTACTCCACAGAATTTGTTGTTCCTTGTCTGTTGGATATGTTGGCCATCCTAGCTGGTGTGAGGTGGTAGCTCATTGAGGTTTTGATTTGCATTTCCTTGATAATTAGTGATATGGAGCATCTTTGCATGTGCTTGTTAGCCATCTGAATTTCTTCCTTTAAGAAGTGTCTGTTCAAATCCTCCACCCATTTTTTAATTGGGTTATTTGCTTTTTGGGTGTCGAGGCGTGTGAGTTCTTTATATATTTTGGATGTTAACCCCTTATCAGATATGTTGTTTACAAATATATTCTCCCATACCGTAGGATGCTTTTTTGTTCTGATGATGGTGTCCTTTTGCTGTACAGAAGCTTTTTCTATGGTGTAATCCCATTTGTTCATTTTTCCCTTTGTTTCCCTGGCCTGAGGAAAAAGTTACTCATATTTATATTTAAGAGATTTTTACTAGGTTTTCTCCTAAGAGTTTTATGGTTTCCTGACTTAAATTCAGGTCTTTGATCCATTTTCAGTTTACTTTTGTGTATGGAGTTAGACAATAATCCAGTTTCATTTTCTCACACATAGGTGACCAGTCTTGCCAACACCAACTGTTGAAGAGGCTGTCATTTCCCTTGTATATCCATGGCTCCTTCACTGTATATTAATTGGCCATGTGTAGGTGGGTTTATATCTGGACTCTCTATTCTATTCCATTGATTTATGGGTCTGTTCTTGTGCCAGTACCAAACTGTCTTTATTACTGTGGCTTTGTAGTAGAGCTTGAAGTCGGGGAGTGTAATCTCCCCACTTTATTCTTCCTTCTCAGGATTCCTTTGGCTATTCAGTCTTTTGTGGTTCCATATGAATTTGAGAACTATTTGTTCTAGTTTGTAAAAATACTGTCAGTATTTTGATAGAGATTGCATTGAATCTGTAGATTGTTTTAGGCAATATGATCATTTTGACAATATTAATTCTTCCTATCCATGAGCATGGGATGTATTTCCATTTGTTGGTGTCTTCTTTGATTTCTCTCAAGTGTCTTACAGTTTCCAGGGTATAAGTCTTTCACTTCCTTGGTTAGGTTTATTTCTAGATATTTCATTCTTTTACATGCATTTGTAAATGAAATTGTTTTCCTGATTTCTCTTTCTGCTAGTTCATCGATAGTATATAGGAATGCAAATGATTTCTGGGTATTAATTTAGTATCCTGCAACTTTGCTGAATTCAGTTATTAGTTCTAGTAGTTTTAGAGTGGATTCTTTAGGGTTTTTATGTACAATATCATGTCATCTGCAAACAGTGACAGTTTAACTTGTTCCTTACTGATCTGGATGCCTTTTATTTCTGTATGTTGTCAGATTGCCGTGGCTAGGACCTCCAGAACTATGTTGAATAAAAGTGGGGAGAGTGGGCATCCCTGTCTTGTTCCCAGTCTTAGGTGAAAAGCTTTCAGCTTCTCGCTGTTAAGTATGATGTTGGCTGTGGGTGTGTCACATATGGCCTTTATTATGTTAAGGTACTTGCCCTCTATACCCATTTTGTTGAAGAGTTTTTATCATGAATGGATGTTGAATTCTGTCAAATGCTCTTTCAGCATATATGGAGTTGATCACATGATTTTTGTCCTTCTTTTTATTGATGTAGTGGATGGTGTTGATGGATTTTTTAATATTGTACCATCCTTGCATCCCTGGAATAAATCCTACTTGATCATGATGGATGATATTTTTGTTGTATTTTTGAATTCGGTTTGCTAATATTTTGTTGAGTATTTTTGCATCTGCATTCATCAGGGATATTGGTCTGTAATTTTCTTTTTTGTGGTGTCTTTGCCTGGTTTTGGTGTTAAGAGTGATGTGGGCTTCATAGAATGAATTTGGAAGTATTTCTTCCTCTTTTACTTTTTGGAAATCTTTAAGGAGGATGGGTATTGCACCTTCTCTAAATGTCTAATAAAATTCAGTGGTGAAGCCATGTCATCTGGGGGTTTTGTTCATGGATAGTTTTTTGATTACTGATTCAATTTCACTGCTCGTAATTGGTCTGTTCAGATTTTGTTTCTTCTTAGGTCAGCCTTGGAAAACTGTATTTTTCTAGAAAGTTGTCCATTTCTTCTAGATTATCCATTTTGTTAGCATATAATTTTTCATTGTATTCTCTAATAATTCTTTGTATTTCTGTGGTGTCCGTGGTGATTTTTCCTTTCTAATTTCTGATTCTGTTTATGTGTGTAGACTCTTTTTTTTTTCTTGATAAATCTTGCTTAGGGGTTATCTATTTTGTTAATTTTCTCGAAAAACCAGCTCCTGGTTACATTGATTCTTTCTATTGTTTTATTCTTCTCAATTTTATTTATTTCTGCTCTGATCTTTATTATGTCCCTTGTTCTACTGACTTTGGGCCTTATTTTTCCTTCTTTTTCTAGTTTCATTAATTGTGAGTTCAGACTGTTCATATGGGATTGTTCTTCTTTCCTGAGGTAAGCCTGTATGGCAATATACTTACCTCTTACACAGCCTTCACTCTGTCCCACAGATTTTGTGGTGTTGCATTATTGTTTTCATTTGTCTCCATATATTGCTTGATCTGTTTTAATTTGATCATTAATCCACTGATTATTTAGGAGCCTGTTGTTAAGCCTCTATGTGTTTGTGTGCCTTTTTGTTTTCTTTGCACTATTTATTTCTTGTTTCATACCTTTGTGGTCTGAGAAGCTGTTTGGTATAATTTCAATCTTTTTGAATTTACTGAGGCTCTTTTTGTGGCTTAGTATATGATCTATTCTTGAAAATGTTCCATGTGCACTTGAGAAGAATGTGTATCCTGTTGCTTTTGGATGGAGTGTCCTGTAGATGTCCGTTAGGTCCATCTGTTCTAATACGTTGTTCAGTGCCTCTGTCTCCTTACTTGTATTTTCTGTCTGGTTGATCTGTCCTTTGGAGTGAGTGGTGTGTTAAAGTCTCCTAAAATGAATGCATTGCATTCTATTTCCCCCTTTAGTTGTTAGTATTTGTTCCACATATTTGGGCGCTCCTAATGTTGGGTGCCTAAATATTTATAATAGTTATATCTCTTTGTTGGACTTGCCCCTTTACCATTATATAATGTCCTTGTTTGTCTCTTGATACTTTCTTTGTTTTGAAGTCTATTTTATGTGATACAATTACTGCAACTCCTGCTTTTTTCTCCTATTATTTGCATGAAATATCTTTTCCCATCTTTTCACTTTTAGCCTGTGTTAAGTCTTTGGGTTTGAAGTGAGTCTCTTGTAGGCAGCATATAGATGGGTCTTGCTTTTTATCTATTCTGTGACTCTATGTCTTTTGATTGGTGCATTCATTCCATTTACGTTTAGGGTGATTATCAATAGATATGTACTTATTGCCATTGCAGGCTTTGGATCTGTGGTTACCAAAGGTTCAAGGATAGCTTCTTTACTATCTAACAGTCTAGTGTAACTCACTTACTATGCTATTATAAACAAAACCTAAAGATACTTGTTTGCCCCTCCCTTCTTTTTCTTCCTCCTCCATTCTTCATATGTTAGGTATCATATTCTGTACTGTTTGTATATCCCTTGACTGACTTGGAGGGTAGCTGATTTAATTTTGCATTTGCTTAGTAATTTATTGGTCTACTTCCCTTAATGTGGTTTTATTTTCTCTGGTGCCAGCTTATTAGGCTTACGAGCATTTCCACCTAGAGCTGTCCCTTTAAAATATATTGTACAGATGGTTTGTGGGAGGTAAATTCCCTCAACTTTTGCTTATCTGCAAATTGTTTAATTCCTGCTTCAAATTTAAATTGATAATCTTGCTGGGTAGAGTATTCCTGGTTGAGCCCCTTCTGTTTCACTTCATTAAATACATCATGCCACTCCATTCTGGCCTGTAAGGTTTCTGCTGAGAAGTCTGTTGACAGCCTGTTGGGATTTCCTTTATAGGTGATCTTTTTTCTCTTTCTGGCTGCTTTTAATACTCTATCCTTGTCCTTGATCTTTGCCACTTTAATTATTATATGTCTTGGTGTTGTCTTCCTTGGGTTCCTTGTGTTGGGAGATCTGTGCACTTCATGGTCTGAGAGACTATTTCCTTCCCCAGATTGGGGAAGTTTTCAGCAATTATTTCTTCAAAGACACTTTCTATCCCTTTCTCTCTTCTTCTTCTTCTGGTACCCGTATAAGATGAATACTATTCCATTTGGATTGGTCAGAGAGTTGTCTTATTATTCTTTCATTCCTAGAAAACTTTTTTCTCTCTGAGTCAGCTTCTTTGTATTCCTTTTCTTTGATTTCTATTCCACTTACTGTCTCCTCTACCTCATGTAACTTGCTTTTAAATCCCTCCAGTGTGTGTTTCATTTCAGATACTGTACTTTGCGTAAAGTGTCTCTCTGTCTCTGGAATTCACCCCTTAGATCTTGAATATTTTTCTGCAGCTGTGTTAGCATGTTTATGGTTTTTATTTTGAAATATTTTTCAGGAAGATTGGTGATTTCAGTTTCATTGAGCCCTCTTTCTGATATTTGAGGGATTTTGGATTGAACAAGGTTCTTCTGCCTTCTCATATTCCTACTGGATATTGTGGAATACTAGCTTTGTGTAGGCAGCGCCCTCTAGTGCCCAGAAGATCTACTCTTTGAGGCTGCCCAGCACCTACAGCAACTAACTGCAGGGGTCGCAGGCGAGTGGCTCCAGTGCCTGCTGGGAAGACAGAGCTCTTTCCTGCTTCCCTGCCACAGTGCCTGCCTCCACTCTCAGGGCCAGTGAGCCAAGCGTGCAGGAAGCAACCTCTTGGTTAAGCCCCCATAGCTGCCCCCATACCAGGCGGGGCTGGCCTGTTGCAATGGTGGGGACAGCAGGTTTGTGAGTGGTTTCCAGCAGGAGGAGGAACGGTAGGATGCATACTGCAGTGGGGGTCCTCGGGGCTGCATTGCCAACCAGTGGGATGGAGCACCTGAAACTCCTGAAAGTTCCTAACCTGCTGGGCTGAGTGTGCCAAGACGATTTTGTCCACCTGTCCTTTCTCTTGAGCAGCAAGCTCTATGTAATCCTTGCCCCTTTAGCAGCCCTCCCACTGTTGGAAAGTCTTTCAAAGGTCTTTCAAAGTGCCTGCCTTTCTTTTCTCCCAGAGCAGCTGGCTGTGGGAACCTGTTCTCCACAAGTGGCTGGAATCTCAGTCTCTCCAAGTATTCCACCTGCCTTTGTTTTCCAACCCCTCTAATCCTCAGAGCACCATGCAATGTGGGTTTTTGCTCCCAGAGTAGATCTCCAGAGCTGGGTATTTAGCAGTCCTGGGTTTCTACTCCCTCCCTGCTCTGTTTCTCTTCCTCCCACCAGTAAGCTGGGGTTGGGAGAGGGCTCGGGTCCCACCAGATCCTGGCTTTGGTACTTTACCCTTTTCTGTGAGGTCTGTTTTTTTTTTTTTTTCTTCCCAGATTTAGGCTGGCTGTTGCAATCATCTTTCTGGCCACTCTTTTATGATTAGTTGTATTTGCTATATTTTCATATTATATGTGGTTCGGGGAAGAGATTTCTGCCTTATTTTTTACGCCACCACCTTTTTCTACCCCCATGACCAAAGTACTTTAAGATGCTCTGATGCCACTACTTTCTCAATCTTACCAAAGTGTGTCAACAAAGGTTGGCATACAAATACTCAAAATGCCACTTCACTAAGGAAACAGTAAAACACCAGCAACTATAAGATGTACACCAATTTCAGAAAAGATAAAATGTGAAAAGGGTGTGTTTAAAGGATATTTTAATCTCAATAACATACTCCTTTAAATAAAAGCCTCTGTCAAATTTGTCTTCAAAAAGCTGTGGAGAATATAATGCTTTATCATGTAGTAATTAGTGTATGCAAAGAAGAAGAGTATTTTTAAAGCAGAAATTAAAAGAATCAGGCACAATTGACTTCATTATCTTATGATGAGGAAATCATGGAAAAACGAGTTAGACTATAGGAACACATGAGAATCTTATAAAATAATGCTTTTTCTCTCAATAACTGGAAATATTTTTAAACATCATTGCAGAGTGAGGATTAAAGAGATCAAGTCAGAAAATTACTTTAAAATACCTCAACAGAGACAAGTGAAGAGGTAGGTGTATGTTGGTTCATTAAACTAGGGTCTAGTACAGTACTTCTCAACTGAGGCTATACACTAGAAACACCCAAAGAGGCTTGAAGAAATCCCAAAGGCCACACTGTACTATACACAGACCAAGTAAATCAGAATCTCTGAGGCGATACTCAGACATCAGTTTTTAAACTTCCTTTGGTGATGCCAATGTCCAGCCACTGTTAAGAACCATTCATCTACGAGCAGTCAGATGTTCTGATGAGGACCTCACATTTCCAGACTGATCAGCTAGCATTTAATTAAAAAGGTCATATTGGAGATGGCTACTCTAAGATTTTTGTTATATTAATCTTCGATCAACACCAAAGGTTTTCCCAATTATCATAATGAATGAAGTGGGCTTCCACTGGTGAAATCCATTGTATTCCAGTTATACAGATTGGTTAAATTAATTAAGAGATACTATCTACCCTTACAAAAGGGAAACAAGACATTGAAGAGGCCTATACCCTTAGGGATAGCACTTCAGGTTTAATTCTTAAAATGTCTGGAAATTCTGAGTATCAAAATCTTGTCTCTGGAATATTGTTTTATTTGCCTAGAGTGAGCGTTTTATGAAACAACAAAGAGCTGAGGCTTTATCATAGTTAAAGAAGAGGCTATACAAAGTACTATGCTTGCTGGCTCATTGTTTAAACATCTGCACTTGTGTCAGAACCTGCATATGTATATATATATGGGAATAACTAGCAAAAAACCCACCAAAAAACTGAGGAATTGGGTATGTACAAACTGGGTCTGGATAATTTGTAACAATCAGAATGATCAGAAATAACAGCTTTATACATTCCTGGAAGGGTTTTTGACTAAAGAAAGAGATAATATTAATCGAGTCAAGAGAAAACAGGTTGTCAAGAACAGCATATAAAGCAGGAGGGAGCACTTAGAATTCAAGTGTTTTAAGGTCCTTATGTTACTCAGAATGAGGATATAAGGCATTTACTTACTTTAGAATATGTAACTTAAACATGTATATTAAAATTTCTAGGATAAACATTAAAGAGAATCAGAGTAAGTAATAAGTGATAAGAAGGAAAAATGAGCTGAGAAAATATAATTTAAAGACATGAAAGGAGTAAATGTCTCTTATATTTAAATATTAAGAAATATGCTACTAAGTAACTCATGGGACAAAGAAAAAAACTGTAATGGAAAAAAAAGAAAATGTTAGATGATAAAAAAAGTTGTACATTAAAACTTGTGGGACATAGTTAAAGTGCTATTTAAAAGAAAATCTATAAACTCAAATACTATTAAGAAATGGCTGATAATGCAATAAGCAAGCAACTTGAAAAACTAGACAAAATAGAAAAAAACACTGAACAAAATAAACTCAAAGAAAGCACGAGAAAAAATATGGTAAGAGGAGAAAGGGGAAAAGATAAAAGGAGAACTGTTTCTGTCACTAACAGCCAACTGTATTTTTCTCTGTGTATCTCTCTCATTTAGTCTCACAAGGGAAGATCAGATTGCTTTAGGTGATCCTCAATCTTCAAGATAAATCTTTAATTGATACGTAGGCCAATATTTACACAGAAACATAAACATGTGTATGTATGTATGTGTGTATGAAAACAGGGAAGGTGGGGGAGGCAGCACATGGGGGAAGGGACACTTACAGAAGAGATGGTTCTTGGAAAAGAATGTCTTTGAAACTGACCATCCTTTGGCAAGAATGATCATGGGAAAAAAACAAACAAGACACAAGTAAACAATATTAGGAATGAAAAAGGAGCCCATACCTAAATATACTGTAGATATTAAAAAACAGGATATTAAGAATATTTTGAAATACATGAAATAGATTTCCAGAAAAAAATAACCTAGCAAAACTATTAGTAGGAATTCTGAATGGCACTATATAAATCATAAAGTTTTTAACCAATAATAGGAAATCATCCCTCAGAGAGAATTACAAAACCCTGGTTAAGTATTACTAGTAAGAAATGATCCTTATTCAAAATACACACAACCAACAAAGGACTAGTATCTAGAATATGTACAGGACTTGTATAAATCGTAAAAAGGACAACCTAATACAATGAACAAAAACCTTGAGATGGCATGTCACTGAACAGGTAATCTGAATAACCAGTAAGTATATTCAACCTTATTATCAAACAGGGAAATGCACATTAAAATCATACTGTGAAACCCAAGGGCAAAAACAATAATACCAAGTACTGATAAGATATGGATCTATTAAAACTAATATATTGCTGCTGAAAATGTAAATTATACAATCACTTGGAAAATAATCTGATGTTACTAACAAACGTGTATATGTAACCTTTTTTTTATTAAGGTATTATTGATATACACTCTTATGAAGGTTTCACATGAAAAAACAATGTTACTACATTCACCACTATTATCGTGTCCCCCCCCATACCCCATTGCAGTCACTGCCCATCAGTGTAGGAAGATGCCAGAGTCACTATTTGCCTTCTCTGTGCTACACTGTCATAATCTATGTTTTTAACAGCACTTTTTATACTAGTAATAAGCTGAAAATAACATTCATCAAAAGTGAGATGAATTACAGTGTATTCATAAAAAATAGAAAACTCTTGAGCAGTGAAAATAATGAATCTCAGGAATATAATGTGGAACAAAAATGCAAGTAGAAATTACATGCAGTGTAATTTCATTTATATTCAAGAAAGGCAAAATAAACATCATATTGATTAGAGATTTAAATATATTGTTGAGCCTTATAATAGAAACCAGGATTGTGATTATTTCTGAGGGGAGAGAACAAGGTAAAGTAGTTAAATACAGTCACATACTTGACTTCAAAGACACTATTAATGCTCTTTTTCTGTACCTACTAATATTTAAAACAAGTATTTAAAAATACTTCAGTGTGTGGTATTTGAAATATAATAGTTATTTCCTCCGTGGGAATTTTAGGCTTAAAGGCAGTATCACTAAATAAAATTCACTTACAAAACATATCTTTAAAAATGTTTTTAGAATGCTAAAAGGTTATGAAATTTCCTACAATTATGAAACCAGAAATAGTCAAAGTGCAAAAATTCTACATGAAAAAATAGCTCTCTCTGAGCATGAGCTATACTACTAACAAAAGTAATATGTAATTCACAGCAACAAAATAAAGTTATAATCTTACCTTTATTGGTGAAATATGAGAATGAGAAACAAATCCATGGACATTCTCAATTTCTGACAGGTTCTTCTCTGAGACATGAACCAATTCTGGACCTATCACCTCATTAGTGATTTGTGGGGAAATGTGCTCTTGAGGGGGTGTATCTTCATCTTGATACCGGTATTTCTGTAAAGAAAATTATTAAATATGAAGAAGCCCAGAAAAGGAAAGTGAATTCAATTCAAATCGTGGTTTTCTTAACTAGCCAAACACTCAATAATATTTAACTATGTATGAAAAGTGTATTTTATGGTTTAATGCATAGTCTGAGAGAAACAGGCCTCCATTGTAAGGTAATGCCAGTATTTTTAATAAAATTATTTGATTATTAAAACTAATTCAGATTCTGGGAGGATGACAGAGTAGGAAGCTCAAGGAATCTGTCTCCCTACCTAGACAACAACTGCACTGGCAGAATCTGTTGATGTTAATTAACTATTTTGGACCTCTGGAGTCTGTTGAAGGCTTGCAATTTCCAGGAGAAAACTTGGATGGTAAACTGGTTAATTCTGGTCAATTTCGGCACTTCTATTCAACACAGTATTAAAGGTCATAGCCAGAACAATTAGGCAAAAACAAAGAAAGGCATCCAAATTGGGAAGTAAGAAGGAAAATTATCCCTGTTTGTAGATGATTAAGATCTTATATTTAGAAAACTCTAAGATAATTAGCAAAAAAGATGTTAGAACTAATGAATTCAGCAAAGTAGAAAGATACAAAGTCAACACACAAAAATCAGTTGCACTTCAAAATCTCTTGAATATAAACATAAGCAACTTTTTCCTGAACACATCTCCTTTGGCAAGAAAAACAAAATAAAAAAACACATGGGACTACATCAAACTAAAAAGCTCCTGCACAGCAAAGGACACCATCCGCAGAACAAAAAGGCATCCTACAATATGGGAGAATGTATTCAGAAACAACTTATCCGATAAGGGGTTAACATCCAAAATATCTAAAGAACTCACACACATCAACACCCCAAAAACAAATAACCTAATTAAAAAATGGGCTGAGGATTTGAACAGACTTCTCCAAAGAAGAAATTCAAACGGTCAACAGGCACATGAAAAGATGCTCCACACTGCTAATCTTAGGGAAATGCAAATCAAAACCACAATGAGACATTACCTCACAACAGTTAGGATGGCCAACATTGAACAGACAAGAAATAACAAATGCTGGCGAGGATGCAGAGAAAGGGGAGCCCTCCTACACTACTGGTGGAAATGTAAATCAGTTCAACCATTGTGCAAAGCAATATGGAGGTTCCTCAAAAAGATAAAACTAGAATACCATTTGACTCAGTAATACTACTCCTAGGAATTTACCCAAAGAAAACAAGATCCTTGATTCAAAAAGATATATGCACCCCATGTTTACTGCAGCACTATTTACAATAGCCAAGATATGGAAGCAACCTAGGTGTCCACCATCAGATGAATGGATTAAGGAGATGTGGTACAAATACATAATGAATATTATTCAGCCATAAAAAGAAAACAAATCCTATCATTTGAAACAACGTGGATGGAGCTAAGAGGGTATTATGCTCAGTGAAATAAGCCAGGCAGAGAAAGACAGGTACTAAATGATTTCACTCATTTGTGGAGTATAAAAACAAAGCAAAACTGAAAACAGCAGCAGACTCACAGACTCCAAGAAGGGACTAGTGGTTACCAAAGGGAAGGGGCTAGGGAGGGTGGGTGGAGAGGGAGAGAAGGGGATTAAGGGACATTATAATTAGCACACAATATAGGTCACAGGGAAGGCAGTATAGCATGGAGAAGACAAGCACTGACTCTATGGCATCTTACTATGCTCATAGACAGTGATTGCAATGGGGGGGAGTGAGGACTTGATATATTATGGGTGAATGTTGAAACCACAATATTTTTCATGTGAAACCTTCATCAGATTGTATATCAATGATACTTTAATGAAAAAAAATCAGTTGCACTTCTATACACAATCTGAAAAGAAAATTACAAAAACAATTCCATTTACAATAGTACCAAAAAGAATAAAATACTTGGGGATCAACTTAACCAATAAGGTGAAGACTTGTACAATGAAAACTACAAAATACTGCTGAAAGAAATGAAATATGATAAAAATAAATGGAAACACACCCTATTTTTATGGTTTAGAAGACTTAACATTGGTAAGATGTCAATACTACCCAAAGCAATCTATAGATTCAATATAAACCCTATCAAAATCCCAATGATGCTTTTTGCAGAAATAGAAAAACCCATCCTAAAATTCATATGGGATCTCAAGGGACCTGAACAGCCAAAATAATTATGAAAAAGAACAAGCTGGAGGACTCACACTTCTTTATTTCAGAGCATACCACAAAGCTAATCAAAATAGTTCAGTATGGGCATACAGACAGACATACTGACCAATGCACTATAATATAGAGTCCAGAAATAAACCTTCACATATATGGTCAAATTATTTTTGACAAGGGTGCCAAGACCATTCATTGGAGAAAAGACAATGTTTTCAACAAATGGTGCTGGGAAAACCGGATAGCCAAATACAAAAGGATTAAATTGGAATCCTTACCTAAAATCATATACAAAAATTAATTCAAATGGATCAAGGACCTAAACATAAGCCCTAAAACAAACTCTTAGAAGAAAACAGCATAAAAGCTTCATGACACTGCATTTAGCTATGTTTTCTTGGATATGAAACCAAAGGCAAAGGTAACAGAAGAAAAAATAGACAAATTTAATTTCATAAAAATTTAAAATTTTGTGCACTAAAAGACATTATCCACAGAGTAAAAAGTCAACCCGCAGGAGAAAATATTTGCAAATCATATATCTGATAAAGGATTAAAATCCAGAATACACAGAAAACTCCTAAAATTCAACAAAAACCCAAACAACCTGATTCAAAACTGGGCAAAGACTTGAAAAGACATTTCTCCAAAGGAGATAAACAAATGGCCAATAAGCACATGAAAGGATGCTCAACATTACTTACCATTAGGGAAATGCAAATAAAAACTACAATAGTTACCATTTCACACCCATTAGAATGTCTACTATCAAAACAAAACAAAACAAAACAGAACCAAACAAAACAAAACAAGTGTTGGTGAGGACAGTGAGACATTGGCACCTTTGTGCACTATTAGTGGAAATGTAAAATGGTACAGACAGTGTGGAAAACAGTACGGCAGTTTCCTCAAAAAAATTAAAATTTCAATTATTATATGATCCAGCAATTTCACTTCTGGGTATATACCCAAAAGAAGTGGAAGTGGGGTTTGGAAGAGACATCTGTTCACTCAGGTTCATAGCAGCATTATTCACAATAGTTTAAAACATGGAAGAAACCCAAGCATACATCAGTGGATGAATGGATTTGCAAAATGTGGTATATACATACAATGGAATATTACTCAGCCTTAATGAAGTAATTTCTGCAATATGTTACAGAGTGGATAAACCTTGCTGACATTATGCTAAATAAAGTATGAGAGTTGCAAAAAGACAAATACTGTATGAACCACTTATATGAGGTACTTAAGAGTAGTCAAATCATAAAGTCCCTAGTGATTGCCAGGGGGTGGGGAGGGGAAAATTGTGACTTATTGTTTAATAGGCACAGAGTTTTAGTTTTACAACATGAAAACAGTTATGGGGAATGAATGATGGTGATGGTTGCACAACCATGTGAATGTATTTAATACCACTGAAGATGGCTAAAGATGGTTAAAGTGTAAATTTTATATTACATGTTTTTAAACCAAAAAAAGAAAAGAGAGTAAGTCAGCCTTTTCAAATTCTAAATGAAAATTAGGCTATAACAGTATTTATTTTTCTTTTACCTACAAAAGAATATGCCTCTTTCTCTCACACATGTGCAATTCTATGTCATCTATTTTTAAATGATAAACATAATTTTAAGAAAACCAAATCTACCTTTCACACTATACACAAGAATAAAGAAAATTATAGTTATAGGACTTGGTAGAAAATAAAAGTGCATGTTTCTCAACTCAGGGTAGGAATACACAGGCATAAACACAAAACTAAAACTAAAATATCCCCCCACCTGATAAACACATTCATAAAGAAAAAGACAAACAAGGAACAGCAGGAAAAAAAAAGTATAATAGTGTGGAATTTATAATAACAATGGATTATTAGCCACTATATGCTACTCTTATAAACCATTAAAAAAATGAATAGCAAACATAATGAAGGAATATTCACAAAACGCATACAAATAGACCAGTAAACTTAATGGCTAAACATGCTCAACATCCTTATTAAGTAAAAATGACAGTACCAGAATTCAGAGAAATGGGCATAAATCATCAAATTCATGATGGAGGTCTTTTACAGGGCAGTTTGGCAATGTTTTCAAAGTTTGTCTACTCCTTGACCTGGTAATTCCACTTTCAGGAATTAATCTTAGATACAGCATCAGTGAGGAGTATAATTTGTTGTATATAGAAAAGCATGTACATTGTAAAATATATAAAAAAGAATCTTAACTATGAATATGACTGTTGAATGTGAAATCACCATCTACAGAATCACTTTTTTAAAAACATCCTTCTGTAAAATGGTATAATTAAATGGAAAACAACTATCTTTAACATCAACATTATTTAACATGATGAAAGAAATCCGTTTTCATTGTTTTGAAAATAATTGAGGTTTACATGTGAAGAGAATTCTCTAACTTTATCCTGAATAAGGCTGACGTTTAGCATCAACATACTTAACACAGTTTATATAGTCAATTGAACAGAAGCAAATCTAAGTATCAAGTACAAATCTAAGTACTCATATACCTTAGTAGTAGGTAAGATAAAAAGAAGGAAACTTGATACCACCTTCTCAAGCTTTACAGGTACTCCACAACTTACTTTAGGAAGAGATAAATGTAGAAGGGTATTTTCCATAGTATAGTTTAGAATAAAGAAAGATTGGAAACAAACTGCCTATGTAGACCAAAAAAAAAAAGGTACATTTATGGTAGTCATCCTAGGAAATACTATGTAGAAGTCAAAATTAGGTAAAAATCTACTTCTAATAGGAAAAGGTGAAGACATAGATTACTGAATAATAAAAGCCATGTTTCAAAGCTAACATACATTTTGAACATTTAAAGTAAAGCAACAGTCTAGTATGTGTGTGTGTGTATATATATATATATATATATATATGTATAAACATGTATATGTGCATGTGTGTGTATACAGATCCACATCCACGAATGTACATGTGTAATTTGAGGGGATCTAAAAGGATTTAAAACAAAATGGTTCATTCTTAAATGGAAAGAAAGAAATCACTAAAAAATTTTGTCTTTTAAGTATCTTTTAATATATGTTACCTTTTGATACCATTTTAGCCTTACAATTACTGAAAAACTCAAGGCATTTATTTGATCTGAGTTTCCCAGTATAATCATTCTATAATCATGGGACCATTCAATATGGTCTTTTGGCTTCTATAGTTCCTGCAAACTTGCAGCAGAAAGCAAAACAGCTTTATCAGACTCAGGTTCAATCCTTTTGTCAAGACTAAAGATGGTGCTGTGTTCTTTCATCAAGAAGCACATAATGTGTGGTTCTCTTTTTTTGATGATGGCAATGTTTGACATTCAATGCCTCAATTAGTTCATTCACTGGGGATTGTAAAATGATGACAATCTACGATTTCTTTTTCATTTCTTAAATGGTATATATACCTAAAATGACATTTCTCTTCACCTATTTGGCTATCATCAGTATGGTTCTCACATGAGTAATAGGAAAAAACTTGAGTCTTTCCCTTTAATCACCAGTTTTCTAGATAAAAAATTGGTTCTCTGCCATTTTTTTAAAGCAATTAGGAGGTTTTTATATATCATTCAATGCCATTCTGATCAAAATTCCACCTGGCTTTTTTTCACCAGAAATTAACAGTCTGATCCTAATATTCTTATAGAGTTAACAAAAGACCCAGAGTAGTTAAGACAATCTTGAAACAGAAGAGCAAAGTAGAGCGACACACACACTGCCCCATTTCAAAACTTTTACAAAGTTATGTTAATCAGGATTGTGATTCTGGCATAAGATAGACATATATCATTGGAATAGAATTAAGAATCTAGAAATATATCCTTATATTTACGATCAATTGATTCTCAACATGAGTGCCAAGACAATGGAGAAAGAATAGTCTTTCATGCTGACAACTGGATGCAAATTAATTAAATTAGACCCCCTTTTGAGACCATAGATAAAAATTATCTCAAAATAGATCAAGACCTAAATATAAGAGCTAGAACTATAAAATACTTAGAAGAAGATATAAGTGTAAATCTTTGTGACCTTGGATTAGGCCCTGGTTCTTAGGTATGACATCTAAGGCACAAGCAACCAAGGAAAAAGAAAATATGACTTCACATAAATGAAAAATTTTTGTTCATCAAAGGACACTATTGAAGTGAAAGGGAGATGGGTGGAAGAGGTGAAGGGCATTACAGGGGTACAAACTATGCCACCAAAAAAGACACTATCAAAAAAGTGAAAAAATAACCCACAGAATGGGAGGGAATATTTCCAAATCATGTATTTGATTAAGAGTATCCAGAATATATAAGGTATGTGGTAAGTATCCAGAATACACATGGATTCTTACAACTCAACAAAACCCAATTTTAAATGGGCAAAAGGTTTAAAAAGACATTTCTCCAAAGAAGATAACAAGTCGCCAATACGCAATGAAAAAATGTTCAACACCATTAGTCATTACAGAAATGCAAATCAAAACCACACTTCACACCCAGCCAGGTTGGCTATAATCAAAAAGACTAATAATAAATGTTAGCAAGGATGTGGAGAAATAGGAACCCCCAAAGACGGCTGAGGGGAATGTAAAATGGTGTAGCCACTCTGTAAAACATTTCGGCAGTTTCTCAAAAGATAAAAAGAGGTACTATATGACTGAGCCAATTCCACTCCTTGGTATATATCCAAGAAAATTGACAATGTGCATCCATACAAAAATACAAAAATGTTCATAGCATTACTATTCAAAACAGCCTGAAATGAAAGAACCCAAGTGTCTATCAATTTATGAGTGGACAAAAAAAATGTAGTATATCCATATAATAAACTCTTACTCAGCTATTAAGTATTTATATATCCTACAACATGGAACTTTGATACTGCTCTAAGTGAAAGGAGCCAGACACAAAGGCCATCGATTGCCTAATACCACTTATATGAAATGTTCAGAATAGGCAGATTCATAGAACCAGAAAGTAGACTAGTGTTTACCAAGGACTGGGGGAGAAAAATAAATGGGAATCAATTGCTAGTGGGTATAGAGTTTCCTTTTGGGGTGTTGAAAATATTCTGGAATTAGTGGTTTGGGTTGCACAACCTTGTGCCCAGAACTGTACACTTTCAAATTGTGAATAGTATGGTGTGTGAATTATACTAGTTTAAAAATGATTATAAAAACGTCATTATAAATTGAGGGATTATACATACTTGATTGCTTTAAATCCACTGAAAACATCCTTCCTGAAGTTCAAACTGTCTTATTTCTAGGCAGTAGGAATCTCTTTAGTTTTTTAATCCCCTTGTATATGGCATATTTAAGAAAGCCTAAAACAAAATGCAGTTACCAAAAGTAAAATTCTACTGGAAAATTTTAAATGGCTGAAATTAAAACCCAGAGTATTTTATTAGTACAACGTTCTTAAATCAGTATCAAATAGTTGAATAAACATAATTATTAGTTTGTAAATTATCTCCCTATAAATACCTCTAAACCTGTAAATGCTTATTCTTTCAGTAAATTACAAAGAAATATCTGTGCCACGTTTTACTAGCATTATTCCATATAACTCCAACATACTTATTTTAAGAAAGTCAGTAA
Source organism: Phataginus tricuspis (assembly GCA_029783875.1). Classification (NCBI taxonomy): domain Eukaryota; kingdom Metazoa; phylum Chordata; class Mammalia; order Pholidota; family Manidae; genus Phataginus; species Phataginus tricuspis. Next base: position 30,544,269 of record JAQQAC010008350.1, on the reverse strand, counting down.
GACATTAAAGTCAGAGCAGTGGTGGGGCTTAATGCAAATTTCTAAAACAGATAAAGATTATTACATATTGGAATAGAGAGACAGAGTCACCACCAATTTAGAATCCAATTTCCAAATATCAGTAAAACTTAGGTGCTTGGGTATATCCACATTGTGGATATTCTATGAATGAGGATAAATAAAACTTAGATGTTGATGTGAATATTTTAAATGTTTATTAAAATTCAATGGTAAATAACAGTATAGAAATGAAAGAGCACCCACAAATTGCTAGAAGAAATTAAAAACAACACAAAAACAAACCTAATTTGGCAAAAGTTAGGAAATGGAAGAGATTTACAATAAGTACATGAAAACCATACTAAATATAAAATAGGATGAATTAAGAAATGAGTGATCACAATAGATGTAAATGTCTTATAAGTACATCGAAATTCTATTAAGGAATAGCAAATTTCTGCATTCCTGAGGAAGATGGAAAACTTACAAATGTATTAAGACCATCAGATTACAGAACCTTAAAAACAAGAGATTAATCTTCAAATATGAATACAAAATGTTTTGAAAGGATAAACAGAAAATTAAATCCAATAACAAGAAGTGAAATGTATCCTAAGAATACAAGGAGGTTCAACTGATGGTTTATATATTCATGTATTTTGCCATATGAATATATCAAAGAAAAAAGTTCCTATGCTCATCTCAACAGAAGCTTAAACAACAACTTAAGTAGCTGCCAAAATTTTAAACCCATTTCTGATTTGGGGGGAGAAAAAAACTTAGCATACAGTAATAAAAAGAAACGTTCAAAGCATCTACCAGCAATCACCATTATTTAATGATGAAACATTAAAAGCATTCCTATGAGTGGAAACAAAGGCAATATTCTTATGTAAAATCCTCTAGCATTTCTAAAAAATACACTAAACACACAAAAAAAGAAACGAAACAAGAGGAATAAATGGCCTAAAACTGCCCAATGAAATTGTAAAAAAAATTACAAACAGGTAGGAGTATTTTTTCCAAAGACATGTTAAAAAACTAGTCAGTTTCTCAAAGGAGTAAATACTTGAAATAAGAGTGTGTGTTGATGGAATTCCAGGAAGATGGCAGTGTGAGCAGGGCGGCAGAAATCTCCTCCCAAAACTATATATATCTATGAAAATACAGCAAATACAACTATGCCTAAAAGAGAGACCAGAATACACAGGAAAGCACACAGCGTGCAGCTACACCTGAGAGGACTCGGAACCCGGCACGGCAGGTAAGAAACGGAGCCGCAACTCAGTGGGACCCGAGCACTCCCCCACCCCAGCGTACCGGCGGGAGGAGAGGATTCAGAACCGGGAGGGAGTGAAAGTACACCCCGCGAAATAACCAACCCTGGTGATCTGTGCGGGGAGTGCTGACACACATCGCGGGTGTAGCGGAGATTGGAGAGGCAGAGGGTGCAGGATCTGAGCAGGGAACACGCGAGGGTGCTTGCAGCCGGCTACCGGGAAGGAAAAAAAAAAAAAGAAAAACATGCACTTTTTTCAGCAGTCTTAAAGAGACAGGAGCCCAGCGGAGGAGCCAGATCACCCCGGCACACTCAACCCAGCAGGCTGGGAGTCCTGGGGACACTCGGACCCCTTAGCTGGTGACTGGGAAAGGGTGGCCACACTTAGACTTCCAACAGAGATCAACAGCCTCCCATTCGTTCCCACACCAGCCAGAGCTATAAAAGGCCCGGCGGAGCGGCGCAGCCACGGCTGCGGAATAGTGGAGCAACATTGCCACCTACAGCATCCCCACAGTATCTACTCCCGGTGAGCGTTTTTGTTTGTTTTGTTTTGTTTTTTCTTTTTTCTTCTTTTTCTTTATTTTCTTCTTTTCTTTCTTTTTAAAGTCTTAAAGAGCACAACGGACACACGTTGCAGCTACCAGCGACCACTTCTATAGCCATGAAAAGACAGAGGAATATGGTCCAGAGTAAGATCTACCAGACAACCCCAGAGAGGGAGCCTAAACGGATGGAAATGCACAATCTTCCTGAAAAAGAATTCAGAATAAAAGTCATAACCATGCTGATGGATCTACAGAGAAATGTGCAAGAGCTGAGGGAGGAAGTGAGGGAATTGAGGAAAGACAATGCAGAAATCAGACAAGCCATCGACGGGCCTAACAGCAGACTGGATGAGATGCAAGAGACTGTTAATGGAATAGAAATCAGAGAACAGGAATACAGAGAAGCTGAGGCAGAGAGAGATAAAAGGATCTCTAGGAATGAAAGAATATTAAGAGAACTGAGTGACCAATCGAAACGGAACAATATTCGCATTATAGGAGTACCAGAGGAAGAAGAGAGAGAAAAAGGGATAGAAAGTGTCTTTGAAGAAATAATTGCTGAAAACGTTCCCACGCTGGGGAAGGATATAGTCTTGCAGTCCACGGAAGCCCACAGATCTCCCAACACAAGGGAACCAAGAAAGACAACACCAAGACACATACTAATTAAGATGGCAAAGGTCAAAGATAAAGACAGAGTATTAAAGGCAGCTAGAGAGAGAAAAAAGATCACCTACAAAGGAAAACTCATGAGACTATCATCAGACTTCTCAACAGAAACCTTACAGGCCAAAAGAGAATGGCATGATATATCTAACGTAATGAAACAGAAGGGCCTCGAACCAAGAATATTGTATCCAGCACGATTATCACTTAAATATGATGGAGGGATTAAACAATTTCCAGACAAACAAAAGTTGAGACAGTTTGCCTCTAATAAACCACCACAACAAGATATCTTAAAAGGACTGCTCTAGAGGGAAGCAACCCTAAGGCTAAAAAGATGTCACCAGAGAAAATAAAATCATACCAAAGAAAGCAGACCATCCAAATACCAACTAAAGGCAAAGAATAAAACACCTAGTATATAAAGAATGGAGGAGGAAGAATAAGAAGGGAAAGAAATAAAGAAACATCAGATGGTGTTTACAATAACTTAACAAGAAAGCTAAGTTAGACTGTTAGATAGTAAAGAAGCAACCCTTGAACCTGTGGAAACCACAAATCTAAAGCCAGCAATGGCAATAAGTACATATATATCAATAATCACCCTAAATGTAAATGGACTGAATGCACCAATCAAAAGACACAGAGTAACAGAATGGATAAAAAAGCAAGACCCATCTATATGCTGCTTACAAGAGACTCACCTCAAACCCAAAGATATACACAGACTAAAAGTGAAGGGATGGAAAAAGATATTTCATACAAACAACAAAGAGAAAAAGGCAAGTGTTGCAGTACTTGTATCAGACAAAATAGACTTCAAAACGAACAAAGTAGCAAGAGATAAAGAAGGACATTACATAATGATAAAGGGGTCAGTCCAACAAGAAGATATAACCATTATAAACATATATGCACCCAACAAAGGAGGGCCAGCATATGTGAAACAAACACTAACAGAATTAAAGGAGGAAATAGACAGCAATGCATTCATTTTAGGAGACTTCAACATACCACTCACTCCAAAGGACAGATCATCCAGACAGAGAATAAGTAAAGACACAGAGGCACTGAACAACACACTACAACAGATGGACCTAACAGACATCTACAGAACACTGCACCCAAAAGCAGCAGGATACACATTCTTCTCAAGGGCACATGGAACATTTTCCAGAATAGACCACATACTAGGCCACAAAAAGAACCTCAGTAAATTCAAAAATATTGAAATCCTACCAACCAACTTCTCAGATCACAAAGGAATAAAACTAGAAATAAATTTTAGAAAGAAATCAAAAAGGCTCACAAATACATGGAGACTTAACAACATTCTCCTAATTAATCAATGGGTTAACAACCAAATCAAAACAGAAATCAAAGAATATATGGAGACTAATGACAACAACAACACAAAGCCACAATTTCTGTGGGATGCAGCAAAGGCAGCTCTACGAGGAAAGTATATTGCAATCTAGGCCTATTTAAAGAAAGAAGAACATTCCCAAAGGAATATTCCAAAGATACAATTACTAAAATTGGAAAAAGAAGAACAAATGAGGCCCAAAGTCACCAGAAGGAGGGACATAGTAAAGATCAGAGAAGAAATAAATAAAATTGAGAAGAATAAAACAATAGAAAAAATTCAATAAAACCAAGAGCTGGTTCTTTGAAAAAATAAACAAAATAGATAAACCCCTAGCCAAACTCATTAAGAGAAAAAGAGAATCTACACACATCAACAGAATCAGAAATGAGAAAGGAAAAATAATGACGGACACCACAGAAATACAAAGAATTATAAGAGAATATTATGAGCATCTGTATGCTAACAAGCTGGAAAACCTAGAAGAAATGGACAACTTCTTAGAAAAATACAACCTTCCAAGACTGACCAAGCAAGAAACAGAAAAACTAAACAGACCAATCACCAGAAACAAAATTGAATCCGTAATCAAAAAACTACCCAAAAACAAACCCCCGGGCTAGATGGATTGACCTCTGAATTCTACCAGACATAAAGAGAAGAAATAACTCCCATTCTCCTTAAAGTTTTTCAAAAAATAGAAGAGCAGGGAATACTTCCAAACTCATTCTATGAAGCCAGCATCACTCTAATACCAAAACCGAGCAAAGACCTCACCAAAAAAGAAAATTACAAACCAATATCCCTGATGAACGTAGATGCAAAAATACTCAATAAAATATTAGCAAACCAAATTCAAAAATACACCAAGAGGATCATACACCAAGATCAAGTGGGATTCATCCCAGGGATGCAAGAATGGTACAACATTCGAAAATCCATCATCATCCACCACATCAACAAAAAGAAGAACAAAAACCACATGATCATCTCCATAGATGCTGAAAAAGCATTTGACAAAATTTAACATCCATTCATGATTAAAACTCTCAACAAAATGGGTATAGAGGGCAAGTACGTCAACATCATAAAGGCCATATATGACAAACCCACAGCTTACATCATCCTTAAAAGCGAGAAGCTGAAAGATCTTCATCTAAGATTGGGAGCAAGACAGGGATGTCCACTCTCTCCACTGTGACTCAACATAGTACTGGAGGTCCTAGCCACGGCAATCAGACAAAACAAAGACATACAAGGCATCCAGATTGGTAAAGAAGAAGTCAAATTGTCACTATTTGCAGATGACATGATACTGTACCTAAAATATCCTAAAGAATCCACTCCAAAACTACTAGAACTAATATCTGAATTTAGCAAAGTTGCAGGATACAAAATTAACACACAGAAATCTGTTGTTTTCCTATACACTAACAATGAACTAACAGAAAGAGAAATCAGAAAAACAATTCCATTCACAATTGCATCAAAAAGAATAAAATACCTAGGAATAAACCTAACCAAGGAAGTGAAAGACCTGTACTCTGAAAACTACAAGACACTCCTAAGAGAAATTAAAGAGGACACTAACTAATGGAAATGCATCCCACGCTCTTGGCTAGGAAGAATAAATATTGTCAAAATGGCTATACTAACTAAAGCAATCTACAGATTCAATGCAATCCCTATCAAACTACCAACAGGTTTCTTCAATGAACTGGAACAAATAATTCTAAAATTCATATGGAACCACAAAAGACCCCGAATAGCCAAAGCAATCCTGAGAAGGAGGAATAAAACAGGGGGAATTACGCTCCCTGACTTCAAGCTCTATTACAAAGCCACAGTAATCACGACAATTTTGTATTGGCACAAAAACAGACCCAGAGACCAGTGGAACAGAATAGAAAATCCAAACATTAACCCAAACATATACAGTCATTTAATATTTGATAAAGGAGCCTTGGATATACAAGGGGGGCGTGACAGCCTCTTCAGCAGCTGGTGTTGGAAAAACTGGACAGCTACATGGAAGAGAATGAAACTGGACTACTGTCTAGCCCCATACACAAAGGTAAACTCAAGATGGATCAAAGACCTGAATGTAAGTCATGAAACCATAAAACTCTTAGAAAAAAACATAGGCAAAAATCTCTTGGACGTAAACATGAGCAACTTCTTCATGAACATATCTCCCCGGGCAAGGGAAACAAAAGCAAAAATGAACAAGTGGGAATATATCAAGGTTAAAAGCTTCTGTACAGCAAAGGACACCATCAGTAGAACAAAAAGACATCCTACAGTATGGGAGAATATATTCATAAATGACGTATCTGATAAGGGGTTGGCATCCAAAATATATAAAGAACTCACACACCTTAACAAACAAAAAGCAAATAATCCAATTAAGAAATGGGTAGAGGACATGAATAAACACTTCTCTAAAGAAGAAATTCAGATGGCCAACAGGCACCTGAAAAGATGCTCCACATCACTAAACATCAGAGAAATGCAAATTAAAACCACAATGAGATATCACCTCACACCAGTGAGGATGGCCAACATCCAAAACACAAACAACAACAAATGTTGGCGAGGATGTGGAGAAAAGGGAACCCTCCTACACTGCTGGTGGGTGGGAATGCAAATTAGTTCAACCATTGTGGAATGCAGTATGGAGGTTCCTCAAAAAACTCAATAGAAATACCATTTGACCCAGGAATTCCACTTCTAGGAATTTACCCTAAGACTGCAGCAGCCCAGTTTGAAAAAGGCATATGCACCCCTATGTTTATCGCAGCACTATTTACAATAGCCAAGAAATGGAAGCAACCTAAGTGCCCATCAGTAGATGAATGGCTAAAGAAGATGTGGTACATATACACAGTGGAATATTATTCAGCCATAAGGAGAAAATAAATCCTTACATTTGCAACAACATGGATGGAGCTAGAGGGTATTATGCTCAGTGAAATAAGCCAAGCCGAAAAAGACAAGTATCAAATGATTTCACTCATATGTGGAGTATAAGAACAACGAAAAAAAAACTGAAGGAACAAAACAGCAGCATACTCACAGAACCCAAGAACGGACTAATAGTTACCAAAGGGAATGGGACTGGGGAAGATGTGTGGGAAGGGAGGGATAAGAGGGAAAAGGGGCATTACAATTAGCAGATGTAATGTTGCGGGGGCATGGGGAGGGCTGTACAACTCAGAGAAGACAAGTAGTGATTCTATAGCATCTCACCATGCTGATGGACAGTGAGTGTAATGCAGTTGGTGGGGGGGACCTGATGAAGAGGGTAGTTTAATTACCATAATATTGCAGATGTAATTGTAGATTAATGATATCAAAATAAATTATAAAAAAAAAAGAGTGTGTGTTGATGGGGTAGGAAGGAGAGGGCCAAGAAGCACTGTCTCTTTCAGAAAATGACCTAGAGTGTGACATTTTTAGATATGCTGTAAAAGTAGTGGAGTGAAGGTATGGTGGCGGTAGGAAAATGTGTGAATGAATACTGTGTATAATAATTCTTATTTAAAAATGCAGTATGCAAATCATTACTTCTTACATAATATAAGCTATAGTAAATGGAAAAAAGTTGAAATACAATGATTGTAATAATTCTAGTAATACCTTCCACTTTGCTTTTTTAAATTATGGCTTTAAAAGATAGAAACCTTAATTTTTGAATGATTGGTTTTATAACAATGTAACATTAAAAAAGAACTTTTCTTATTTATAATTTTGTATTTTAAAGGAAACTATTCTGTAGTTTCAAAAGTTTACTACTCATAACAAGATCTAAACCTCCATTTTACAAAATACTTAGAAAATTTGACACAAACTGTGTAATAAACATTTGAAAACATAGTTCCAAAACCCAAAGGTTATAGTATAACCTTTGAAAGCACTGGTTTCCTGAAAATCAAAACCAGGATATTTTAATTTCTAAAATTGATGTACTAGCTAGTACCAGATTTCATTCAATCCAGTACACCATCAATTACAAGGTACTCCGCTTAGTCATATGCACTCCTTAAAAAGAAAATAAAAGATGACAAATTATAAAGTACATCAACTGCAAATGCTTCTACATTCAAGAATGTTAACATGAGGAAAAAATGCATCTTAGAATCAACTAAATATATTAGTTTAAAACCACGTACGTTTTCTATAGTTCCTCTCCATAAGAATTATTTTCACTTTTTTGATCTTTTAACAACTAAAAATTATTCTTTCTGAAGTTAAAATTTACTCTTAGTTTCAAGGTCAAAATAAAATAGCCTCAAGAAATAGGCATTTTATCACTCAGGCAGGCTAGAGCCACAGTACAACTCACTGAAAATGCTGGCAACACTATAATTAAAATATGGCTGGTGGGTGCCCAAAGAGTATAGATAAAAGTCCCAAATGCAGTGGGAACTATTTTTAAGATGGGCATACAAGGCAACAAAATCTATCACCTGCAAAGAATCATGGTGGCTGGGAATAAATCTGTAGGTGAAAGGCCCTGGTCAGGTAATTGCCTTTAATTTTCTTAAATACAATCCAAAGAACTCCTTGCTCTCAGGCTTGCAGAAGAGCCAAAAAGCTTTTCTACTTTCCAGTTAAAGACTATAATCCTGTTCCCACCACTCAGGATGCCCTTTGCTTAGCAAAAATTATGTATGAACTACTGTGGATTTTCACACCACACTGACATCATTCTCCTCATCAATTTCAAATGAGATTAACTGCTCTAAAAGAAATGCATAAAAAATATTATATTGGCTTTATTTTTAATAGTGGTTTAATATGAAGCTGCAGAAGAAAAATAGAAGAATCATATAAATGTAACAACTGATATTAGAATAGCTTATTTTTCCTGTCTGTGACAAAAGCTAGTTTGAAACTATCTTAGAGCCAGCTCCAGACAAACTGTTCTAAAATGGGATTAACTATATTGTTGGTAAAACACTTCCTGGTGTAGGACAGAAACTATGATATGATTTTCCCTATTTCATTAGTTCATTAATAAAACTACTGTATATATTAACTTGGAACTAGCATAAACTAGAATTTTAGATACAACTGAATTGTTGCCTGTGGTTAAAAAATACTTAGCTTTCAACCAATCTGTATAACCAAGGAAAACAATTTAGTCAAAAATTAATTATTACTTACAGAATTGATAAATATCTATAAGTAAACACTTCTTTGACCTATTCACTTATTTGGAATAGAAATGATTAAAAATCCCTGGAACTATGACAGCAACTGCTGAAAAGTTAAGGCCCAAGAACAGAATAACTCAAGCTTTTAAAGGAATTGTGACAAGCCAAGATAATAGATTCTGACATACCAAATCATCTTGAGCTTGAAGATAAGAATGTGTTTGACCCTTATTTACTTATTTTTTTATGTTGATATCATTAATATACAATTACATGAGCAACACTGTGGTTATTAGATTCCCCCCATTATCAAGTTCCCACCACATACCCCATTACAGTCACTGTCATTCAGCATAGTAAGATGCTATCTATAGAGTCAGTACTTGTCTTCTCTGGGCTATACTGTGTTTCCCGTGCCCCACTCTACATTATATGCTGATGGTAATGGTAATGCCCCTTAAACCCCTTCTCCCTCCCTTCCCACCCACCCTCCCCAGTCCCTTTCCCTTTGGTAACTGTTAGTCCATTCTTGGGTTCTGTTAGTCTGCTGCTGTTTTGTTCCTTCAGTTTGGGCTTTGTTCTTATACTCCACAGATGAGTGAAATCATTTGGCACTTGTCTTTCTCCACCTGGCTTATTTCACTGAGCATAATACCCTCTAGCTCATCCATGTTGTTGCAAATGGTAGGATTTGTTTTCTTCTTATGACTGAATAATATTCCATTGTGTATATGTACCACATCTTCTTTATCCATTCATCTACTGATGAACACTTAGGTTGCTTCCATATCTTGGCTATTGTAAATAGTGCTGTGATAAACATAGGGGTGCATATGTCTTTTTGAATTAGAGAAGTTGTATTCTTTGGGTAAATTCCAAGGAGTGGGATTTCCAGGTCAAATGGTATTTCTAATTTTAGTTTTTTGAGGAACCTCCATATTGCTTTCCACAATGATTGAACTAGCTTACATTCCCACCAGCAGTGTACAAGAGATCCCCTTTCTCCCCATCCTCGGCAGCATTTGTTGTTCTTAGTCTTTTGGATACTGGCCATGCTTACTGGTGTGAGGTGATATCTCATTGTGGTTTTAATTTGCATTTCCTTGATGATTAGTCATGCAGAGCATCTTTTCATATGTCTGTTGGCCATCTGAATGTTTTCTTTGGAGAACTGTCTCTTCATATCCTCTGCCCATTTTTCAATCAAGTTATTTGCTTTTTGGGTGTTGTGGTGTGTAAACTCTTTAAATATTTTGGATGTAAACCCCTTGTCGCATATATCATTTACAAATATATTCTCCCATACTGTAGGATGCCTTTTTGTTCTGTTGATGGTGTCTTTTGCTGTACAGAAGCTTTTTAGCATGATGTAGTCCCACAGGTTCATTTTTTATTTTGTTTCCCTTGCCCGAGGAGATGCCATCAGGAAAAAGTTGCTCATGTTTATATTCAGAAGATTTTTGCCTACGTTGTCTTCAAAGAGTTTTATGGTTTCATTACTTACATTCGGATCTTTGATACATTTTGAGTTTACTTTTGTGTATGGGGTTAGACAATAAACCAGTTTCATTATCTTACACGTAGCTGTCCAGTTTGGCCAACACAAGTTGTTGAAGATGCTGTCATTTCCCCATTGTATATCCATGGCTCCTTTATTGTATATTAATTGACCATACATGATTGGGTTTATATCTGGGCTCTCTAGTCTTTTCCATTGGCCTTAGGTCTGTTCTTGTACCAGTACCAAATTATCTTGATTACTGTGGCTTTGTAGTAGAGCTTGAAGTCAGGGAGCGTAATCCACCCTATTTTATTATTCCTTCTCAGGTTGCTTTGGCTATGTGGGGTCTTTTGTGGTTCCATATGAATTTTAGAACTATTTGCTCTAGTTCATTGAAGAATTCTGTTGGTATTTTGATAGGGATTGCATTGAATCTGTAGACTGCTTTAGGCAGGATGCCGTTTGACAATATTAATTCTTCCTATCCATGAGCATGGGATGTGTTTCCATTTATTGGTATCTTCTTTAATTTCTCACATGAGACATTAGTGTCTGGTAGTTTTCAGAGTATAGGTCTTTCACTTCCTTGGTTAGGTTTATTCCTAGGTATTTTATTCTTTTTGATGGAATTGTGAATGGAATTGTTTTCCAGATTTCTCTCTCTGCTAACTTATTGTTAGAGTATAGGAATGCAACAGATTTCAGTGTATTAATTTTGTATCCCACAACTTTGCTGAATTCAGATACAGATCTAGTAATTTTGGAATGGATTCTTTAGGGTTTTTTATGTACAATATAATGTCACCTGCAAACAGGGACAGTTTGACTTCTTCCTTGCCAGTCTGGATGCCTTTTATTTCTTTGTGTTGTCTGATTGCCGTGGCTAGGACCTCCAGAACTATGTTGAATAAAAGTGGGGAGAGTGGGCATCCTTGTCTTGTTCCCGATCTTAGGTGAAAACCTTACAGCTTCTCGCTGTTAACTATAATGTTGGCTGTGGGTTTGTCATATATAGCCTTTATTATGTTGAGGTACTTTCTCTCTATACCCATTTTGTTGAGAGTTTTTATTATGAATAGATGTTGAATTTTGTTGAATGCTTTTTCAGCATTTATGGAGATGATCATGTGGTTTTGTCCTTCTTTTTGTTGATGTGGTGGATGATGTTGATGGATTTTCGAATGTTGTACCATCCTTGCATCCCTAGGATGAATCCTACTTGATCATGATGGATGATCTCTTTGATGTATTTTTGAATTCAGTTTGCTAATATTTTGTTGAGTATTTTTGCATCTATGTTCATCAGGGATATTGGTCTGTAGTTTTCTTTTTTTATGATGTCTTTGCCTGGTTTTGGTATTAGAGTGATCCTGGCTAGTAGAATGACTTTGGGAGTATTCCCTCTTCTTCTACTTTTTGGAAAACTTTAAGGAGGACGGTATTAGGTCTTCACTAAATGTTTGATAAAATTCAGCAGTGAAACCATCTGGTCCAGGCATTTTGTTCTTAGGTATGTTTTTGATTACCAGTTCAATTTCATTGCTGGTAATTGGTCTGTTCAGATTTTCTGTTTCTTTCTGGGTCAGCCTTGGAAGGTTGTATTTTTCTAGAAAGTTGTCCATTTCTTCTATGTTATCCAGTTTGTTATTATATAATTTTTCATAGTATTCTCTCATAATTCTTTGTATTTCTTTGGTGACTGCAGTGATTTTCCTTTTCTCATTTCTGATTCTGTTTATGTGTGTAGACTCTCTTTTATTCTTGGTAAGTCTGGCTAGGGGTTTATCTATTTTGTTTATTTTCTCGAAGAACTAGCTCCTGCTTTCATTGATTCTTTCTATTGTTTTATTCTTCTCAATTTTATTTATTTATGCTTTAATCTTTATTATGTCCCTCCTTCTATTGACTTTGGGCCTCATCTCTTCTTTTCTAATTTCATCGTGTTTGACCTTTATATAATAAATTCAGGCATGCGAGAAACTGTTTGCCTTAGCGATATTGGCATTTATTGCCTTCACCTTACCCCAGAAACAAACTCTGGGTTGGGGGTGGGCGAGGGAAACGTAGAACAAAATACAATATAAATAAAAATTGTTAAGATTTTATAGATGAGAAAATAATTCCTCAGAAAGGACAAAAAAACAAGAAACCAATCTTACTTATGAATGTAAATGCAAAATAAATAAAATCCAAAATAAAACAGATCTCGGAAGAACACTGAAATAATATTACAAACCAAGCAGAATACACCACAAAAGTCCAGACTAATTAAATATTAACTTAATATAAATAATCACTTAATATAATTGACTTCATTAATATGTAAAAAGGAAAAAACTGTATTAATGAATGCCAAATAGTCATAAAATAAAAATATTCATTACTGATAAAAACCACCACCACCACCTCATAAGAGTGAAATAGGGACAGATGCATAGTTTCCTATCAAACCAAATCCTACATCAAAATTAAATGGTGAAATATCAGCAATGCATCCACTAAAATTTGGAACAGAATGAATGGTATGGTTTTCTATGGCTGCTATAACAAGTTATCACAAATTTAGTGGCTTAAAACAACACAAATTTCTTATCTTGCAGTTCTGTATTTGAGAAGTCCAAAATGTGTTTCACTGGGCTAAAATCTAGGTGCCAGTGCAGCTGAATTCCTTTTTGGAGGCTTTAGAGCGGATGCGTTTCCTTGCCTTTTCCAGGTTCTAGAGACTGTCCATATTCCTTGGCTGTTGGCCCACTTCCTCCATCCTTAAAATCCAACAGTGTCAGTCCAAGTCCTATATTGTCATCACTCTGGTTGTTTTGCAATTCCTTCTTCCACTTTCAAGAAGCCTTGTAATTACACTGGGCCCAGGTGAGTAATCCAGGATAATTTCCGACCTTACTGTCAACTGATTAGCAACCTTATTTCCATTTTTTACCTTAATTTCCCTTTTGCCATCTAGCCTAATCTAGATTCCTGATACTAGGATGCAAACATCTTTGAGGGAGGGGAAATTATTCTGCCTACCACAGTATGTTTTGGGGAAAAATAATAAATAATCTACAAGACAAAGAGCTAATTCATTTCACAGATTCACCTAAGAAGATATTTGAAAAAAAGGTTATATTTACCTTTGATTTTAAAAAGAACTCAATTAAGAAAAGATACTTCTTTGACTTAATATATTTATATCCACGTGAAAAAAATCACTATAGTAGTTAATAGGGAAACACTCAAGTCATCGACATTAAAGTCAGAAATAAGGCAAAAATACCACTATCATAACTATTGCCTATACTGTCTAAGAGTTGTAAGAAAAATAAAGCTATATAACAATTAAAAAGGTGAAAATAAAGTCATCACAATTTACAATAACTAATGGTAAACCCAGACAACCCAAGAGAAATGCAGAGAAACTATAAAAAAGAATTCAATTAGTTATCCAATCAGACAATGAAATCACAGAAATCAATAGTTTTCATTTAAGCCAGGGGTCAACGGACTAAGTTGGCCTACTGTCAAATATGGCCTGCTGCCTCTTTTCATAAAGTTGAACCGAACACTGCTATACTCTTTCATAATTTATATAATGTTTATGGTCCCTTTGGTGTAGCATTCAAACTTCTCTCTCAATATAATGGTGGTGTTGAGAAGTCAATGGCTTACAAAACCTAAAATATTTACTATCTGGTCCTTTACATAAGTTAGCTGACCCCTAATTTAAATTAGTATGAATCAGATAATACAATGAAGTAAGACTATATTTGCAATAGAAACAAAGGAAGATAAAATGTCCAGGAATTAATAAATCTGAAGTACCCAAAGCCTGACTTTACCAAATGGAAAGACGACATACTATGTTCTTGGCAGGAGTCAACTTCAAGATATCACCTCCCTTCTCTTAAGTTTATCTATATTTTATCCTTAACACACATACTAGGCCCAAAAAAATGCCAACTGGAAATTTATTCATGTATTTAAATATTCATTTATTTAGGCATAGAATAGGTAACTAAAATTCAAGGAAAATAACAAGCAAGAATAAAGAGAAAATCTACAAAGTAATGAGTGTGAACTACAACAAATTTTAAAGCTTATTATAAAAACTTGATGATTAAAATATGGTGTTATTGGTATATGAACAGAAACATCAGTTAAAAAAAAGAAAATCAGTATTTATATTAATAGAAATTAAGTACTATTTGATAAAGGTGACACAGCCAACCAGTATCACTGGATAAAAGATTATTCAATAAATAGCAAAGTCAAAAACAGGTAGATATTATCAGGAAAAAATCCAAATGAATTAGATTTTTAAAATGAAAACATAAAAACCCAAGATTCTTCTAGCCAAATCTTTTATAATACAGAGTGCAAAGATCTACAAAACCATAACATAAAACTGAAAAGTCATTCCAAAAAATGACTGATAAATATGACTAGAAGTCAAAAAATAAAAAAAAGTAAAAGGATTTGTAACTTTAGTCTAAAGGACTAAATTCACACCTATAAAGATTACAAATCCCTAGGAAAAAGATATAATAAAGCCTTCCAATTCTCTCTCCTATGCATGGAACAGAATATACAAAGTACTAGGTACATAAACAGTTTAGAAGACAGGAAATAAATAATTCTTAAATGTAGGAAATTATGCTCTCCTTACTCACAGTGGGATAAATGTAAATTAAAGCTACCTGAGTTACTATTTCTTAAATTATCACACTGTCAAATATCCAAGCTTAATAACATATTGTATTGATGAGGGCATGGGCAAAACAGACACTTCCATACATATCTGTGCAATGTACAATGGAACTACCTGTATAAAGGTCAATTTCATAACATATATCAACATTAAAAACACACATATCCTCTGATACAACAATTCCACTTTCAGGAATTTATCCTATAGATACATTCCTATGTGTACAACTGATATATGTGTAGACAGTTATTCACTGTAGCATTATTTGTAACACAGCAAATAATTATAAATTTCCATCAATACTTCCATCAACAATGGAATTGTCAAATAAATAATCTCTAGCCAAAGAAGAAAATATTAAAAACCATAAAAACATTTCTCTGAGAAAGGTCTTTCTGTAGGGAAATAGGAAGAGCTTTAGAATATAATGTTCAGAGGTTAAATAAACCAAGTACACAATAGAGTAGATTGTGCTCTCATCTGTGTGTATGTGTAAGAGGGATGAGAAAAACACAGATATTTGCTTCTGTATATATATATATATATATATATATATATATATAGAGAGAGAGAGAGAGAGAGAGAGAGAGAGAGAGAGAGAGAAACTAGTGCACATGAAACATAACTTTAGTTGCTTGATGGGAAAAAAAATTTGAGGTAGGAGGGAGACTTTTCATTTTTATATACCTTTTGAAGTTTGAACCATGTGATTATTCATTCACAAAATTACCTTAAAAACTTTAAAAATTTTTGAATAAGTGGATAAAATGAACATTATTTCCAGGAGATACTGTTATTCAGCTACAAAAATACAGTAAAAGATTAATAGAAGTAACTTAGTATGTTAACTGATTTTACCTAATACTTTGTAGGAATCAGCAGATTTTCCATACTTAAATGATAAATTAAATAAATATGACAGGTAAAAATTTAATGATGCTGAGAATCTGACTGAATCCTACTTCATCCCCCAGCAGCATCTGCATGTCTCAGTCAACAACTCTGGCTTCCAACAGTGGCACTGTTACACCCCCCAATTGAGCACCAGGTCTTCACACTACTGCAACTCAGACACACCCTACTGCCCAGGTTACCACCCAGGCCACTGGTCATGCAAAAACTAAACCTTTTGACCAGTGGAGTCTGTCAGCAGACAGTTCAGGCTTCAGAGTGTTCTATAACTTTGATTTTTATTAAATGAGTTATCCTTAGTTGAATATGCAAGGCAAGTATAGGTAAAATCCTTTTTATAAGACATGACATTTAAAGCAAAAATTACAAGTCTTGTAGGGTTCATAATATGTATACAGATTTAACACATAAAGATGCAATATATATGACAACTATAGCATAAGGGATGGTAGGGTTGGGAGATGGTAGAGGTGGTAAACCAGACCTATAAAACTCCTAGTCTTTTGCATTTTATGTGAAGTGGGACAATATGAATATTAATAGACTGAAAAGTTAAGTTGTAATACTTCTGGCAACAAATAACAAAAAATACACACAGGGAATATTAAAAATAAGACACCAACAAATGGAAATATATCCCATGCTCATGGATAGGAAGAATCAATATTGTCAAAAAGGCCATACTGCCTAAAGCAATCTATAGATTCAATGCAATTCCTACCAAAATACCAACAGCATTCTTCAACAAACTAGAACAAATAGTTCTCAAATTCATATGGAACCACAAAAGACTCTGAATAGCAATCCTGAGAAGGAAGAATAAAGTGGGGGTTTACACTCCCTGACTTCAAGCTCTACTACAAAGCCACAGTAATCAAGACAGTTTGGTACTGGCACAAGAACAGACCCATTGACCAATAGAACAGACGAGAGAGCCCAGTTATAAACCCAAGCATATATGGTCAATTAATATACGATAAAGGAGCCATGGATATATATACAATGGGGAAATGACAGCCTCTTCAACAGCTAGTGTTGGCAAAACTGGAGAGCTACATGCAAGAGAATGAAACTGGATTATTGTCTAACCCCATACACAAAAGTAAACTCAAAATGGATCAAAGACCTGAATGTAAGTCATGAAATCATAAAACTCTTAGAAGAAAACATAGGCAAAAATCTCTAAATATAAACATGAGCAACCTTTTCCTGAACAAATCTCCTCGGGCAAGGGAAACAAAATAAAAAATGAACAAATGGAACTACATCATGCTAAAAAGCTTCTGTACAGCAAAGGACACCATCAGCAGAACAAAAAGTCATCCTACAGTATGGGAGAATATATTTGCAAATGACATATTCGACAAGGGGTTCACATCCAAAATACATAAAGAACTCACACGCCTCAACACCTAAAAAGCAAATAACCCTATTAAAAAATGGGCAGAGGATATGAACAGACACTTCTCCAAAGAAGAAATTCAGATGGCCAACACGCACATGAAGAGATGCTCCTCATCATTAATTATCAAGGAAATGCAAATGAAAATCACAATGAGATATCACCTCATATCAGTTAGGATGGCCAACACAGAAAAGATGAGGAACAACAAATGTTGGTGAGGATGCGGAGAAAGGGCAACCCTCTTACACTGCTGGTGGGAATGTAAACTAGTTCAACCATTGTGGAAAGCAGTATGGAGGTTCCTCAAAAAACTCAAAATAGAAATATCATTTGACACAGGAATTCCACTCCTAGGAATTTACCCTAAGAATGCAGTAGCCCAGTTTCAAAAAGACATATGGACCCCTATGTGTATCGCACCACTATTTACAATAGCCAAGAAATGCAAGCAACCTAAGTGTCCATCAGTAGATGAATGGATAAAGAAGATGTGGTACATATACACAATTAGTATTATTCAGCCATAAGAAGAAAACAAATCCTACCATTTGCAACAACATAGATGGACCTAGAGGGTGTTATGCTCAGTGAAATAATCCAGGCAGAGAAAGACAAGTATCAAATGATTTCACTCATATGTGGAGCATAAGAACAAAGCATAAACTGAAGGAACAAAACAGCAGCAGACTCACAGAACCCAAGAATGGACTAACAGTTACTGAAGGGAAAGGGACTGGGGAGGGAGAAGGGGAATAAAGGGCATTATGATTAGCACACATAATGTAAGGGGTGGCACAGGGAAGGCAGTATAGCACAGAGAAGACAAGTAGTGGCTCTATAGCATCTTACTACTCTGATGGACAGTGACTGTAATGGGGTATGTGGTAGGGACTAGATAATGGGGCAAATCTAGTAGCCACAATGTTGCTCAGATTATCGTATATTAATGATACCAAAATAAAAAAAACAAACTTTTGTTCTTAAAAATCACCACTAAGGTCAACTATACCTCAATTAAAAATAAAAATAAGTAAACAACCAAAATCAAAGAGCAAAGAAACAACACAAACCAAAATCACAGCTAAAGGCAAACTACAAAATGAGAGAAAATATTTACAATAAATAAATATGATAAAGGACTTATATCTGCATATATAAAAATCTTTTACAAGTCAATTATAGGAAGATAAACAATCCAGTTTTTTAAAAATGTGGGCAAATTTATGTAATACTTTATGTATTATTTTGCTAAGGCTACAGTAACAAAGTACCATGAACTAGATGGCTTAAACAAAAGAAATGCATTATTTCACAATCTGGAGGCTGTAAGTGTGATATCACAGTGTCTGCAGAATTGGAGAGGTAAGGGAAAGAACTTATTCTATGCCTCTTTCCTGCTTCTGGTGTCTTGCTGGTACTCTTTTGCATTCTTGGTTTGTGGATCTCTGGATTCCAGATATCTGCCTTCATCTTTTCATGGTGTTCTTGCTGTGTACCTGTCTCTTTGTCCAAATTTCCCCTTATTTATTTATTTTATTTTTCACAGAGATTTAATAAAATTAGTAATTTTTATTGATTTATCAAAGACATTCTTCTTTTTTTTATTTTGGTATCATTAATATACAATCATATGAGCAACATTGTGGCTACTAGATTCGCCCCATTATCTAGTCCCTACCACATACCCCATTACAGTCACTGTCCATCAGAGTAGTAAGATGCTATAGAGTCACTACTTGTCTTCTCTGTGCTATACTGCCTTCCCTGTGCCACCCCCTACATTATGTGTGCTAATCATAATGCCCCTTATTCCCCTTCTCCCTCCCCAGTCCCTTTCCCTTCGGTAACTGCTGGTCCATTCTTGGGTTCTGTGAGTCTGCTGCTGTTTTGTTCCTTCAGTTTATGCTTTGTTCTTATGCTCCACAAATGAATGAAATCATTTGATACTTGTCTTTCTCTGCCTGGATTATTTCACTGAGCATAACACCCTCTAGGTCCATCCATGTTGTTGCAAATGGTAGGATTTGTTTTCTTCTTATGGCTGAATAATACTAATTGTGTATATGTACCACATCTTCTTTATCCATTCATCTACTGATGGACACTTAGGTTGCTTGCATTTCTTGGCTATTGTAAATAGTGCTGCAATAAACATAAGGGTGCATATGTCTTTTTGAGACTGGGAAACTGCATTCTTAGGTTAAATTCCTAGGAGTAGAATTCCTGTATATTTCCCCTTATTTATAAGCACACCAGTCATACTGGATTAGCGCCCACCTTAATGATCTCATGACAACTTTGATTACCTTTGTAGA
This sequence comes from Phataginus tricuspis, assembly GCA_029783875.1. Lineage (NCBI taxonomy): Eukaryota > Metazoa > Chordata > Mammalia > Pholidota > Manidae > Phataginus > Phataginus tricuspis. The sequence goes on along the minus strand of JAQQAC010008350.1, from coordinate 30,524,416 downwards.
GACCTATCAAAGTAAGGTCACATTCTGAGGGAATAGGGATTAGGACTCCAATGTATCTTTTTTTGTTTTTTTGAGGGAACAGAATTAAACCCATAACACTACCCAAAAGAAGCGATACTAGTGTCAAACACGAAAATATGCTCAACATCACAAGTCATCAAGGAAATGCAAAATCAAACCATAATGAGATAACTACAGCATATCCACTAAAATGGTTAAATTTTTTTTTTTTAAGAAAAGACAAGTGGTGAAAATGTGGAGCAACTGGGGCTCTCATACACTGCTGGGATATGAAAACAAATGCTCACACAAGAACTTGTACATCAAAGTTCACAGCATCTTTATTGACAATAGCTACAAACTGTCCACAATCCAAATGTCCATCAACGGATATGAATAAACCAAATGTCATCTACCCATATAATTATACCTCCTGAATAAAAAGCAAGGTACTCTGACACAAGCAAAAACTTCAGTGACTCTCAAGAGCATTATGCCAAGTTAAAGAAGCCAGAAACAAGAGTACTTACTGTATGATTTCATTTACATAAAAGTTTTGAAAATGTAAAATTACTTATAAGAAAAGATCAGTGCTGTCTAGTATGGAGTGGAAGGTTGAATAGAACTCAAAGGAACACGGTCTTTTTGGTGTGAGGGAAATTTTTTGTTACTTAGTTTCACAGGGGTTTATAGTTATCAAAACTAATCAAATTGTTTACTTCACATGGGTGAAGATTACTGAGCAAAAATTATACTTCAATAAAAATGATTAAATAAAACAGTAAATTTCTGTACGTCTGTTGGAAGAGATCCCATTCTCAACAGAAGAACACAGACAGAACTTGAACTAAACTTAAAGGACTCAATCTCTATGAAGAAAACTTCAAAATTTTACTGAAGGGAATAAAGGAACACTGAATTAATGAAAAACACAGTTTTCTTGGATAAAGATCCTTTAATTTTAATAGCTTGAATTTTCTAAGAAAATAATCTATAAACTCAATGTGACTGTAATAAAAATATCAATGCAGTTTTAATTGGGTGGGTGAGAGTACTTGACAGAATATTAGTCATCATTTGAAAAAACTGGCATGTAAGACAGCATGAAAACTGAATTAAAAAGTCATGAGAGGCAACTGATTCTAACAAGTACAAGGAAATGTCAAAAGGTCTCAATAATTAAAAACTTATTAATAGCACAAACATAAATGAACAAATGAATCAAACAGAGTCCAAAGATAGAACCAAATATATATGGGAATTTAATAATATGGTAAGAATAACATTTTTAATCAGTGGCAGAATGATGGATAACTGAATGAATCATGTTTGGTAAACAGATATCTTGAAAAAAAATCTGGATTCCTACAGCATTAACTTAAACTGACAAACACAAACAAAATAACAAAAACCTTGTATGTTAGATAGTATACCTAAATATAAAGAATTGAGCCATTGTGGATAAAGTGAAGGTTCCTGTGGCCATGATTCTCACCTGGCCCTGGTTGGCTAGCTCACAACACATGTGTGGGCAATACATTGTTATTGACTCTATAAAAAGAGCTCCACCTAGTGCTCTGGGGAACATGGAGGGAAGGCTGCAGGAGAGCAGAGCAGAGCAGAGCAGAGGTTGGAGTGGTGGCAGCATCAAGGACAGAGACTAGGACGGCTGTGCAGGCAGAGAGGCCCAGAGGCAGAGACCATCTTGCTGCACGCAGACTCGCTCTGAGTGAATGGGATTTTAGTGATTGGCCTGCCACCATGGAAATAAAGTTGGGTATAACCCTTTCACCCCAAGAACATTCTACTGTCATTTCTTTGGTCACACTGAATCCATAGCAAACTTGCCCAGGGCTGAAACCCATTGGCAAGGCAATTGGTGTAGTTGGCAGGGTTCATTGTTGACCAAGGAAAAGAAGGCCCTCATGGGAGGAGTGTTTCAGCAGGCTGCACGTATGGACGGGGAGACATTCGAGTGTCCTCCTGTGGATATGTGGTACTGTGAAGGGGTGGAGGACTGGGGTCCATCCCAAGAGAAAGAAAATTTGTTGCTGACTGAAATGGCGTCACCACGAAGTGCTGTGGAAGTAGTAAAGGCCTGAGAGGAAGCAGCACGAGAAGGAGCAGCGGCCCAAGGAGCAGCATGAGAAGCAGCAGCCCGAAAGTGCAGGATGCCAGGTGCTACAGGGCAAGAGAAGGATGTAGTGGAGCCGTCAGTCCCAGAAATGGAGGAGCAGAAGTTTAAGGAACAGGTGTGGGTGGCGGCCTGCAGGTACCGGAGGCATCAGCCTCTTCTCGATTGAGACCCCACCTGGTTGAAAGCTGGTGGAGAGCCAGAAGGACTCAGCAACCGTGGGTTCTTTCAGGAGCAGTGCAGCCCCCTCCTCAGGTTGTGGAGCACTCCATGCTTGCTTCTATCCTCAGGCTCAAGCACAAAAGGAAATACAGTCTGCTTCTCGAAGCAAGAATTTAAAGATCCCCGTGCAGGTCATGAGGACCCAGGTGTGGGTTGGTTTAAAAAGGCAGCAGCAGACAGAAAGAAATTGGATGACTGGAGCTGTGGCAACATCTGAGACCAGAGCAGCGGTACTGGCTGCTGAGGATGAAGCAGAAGGCCGAGATAAAGCAACAACGTGGCCTGTGTGTCTGCAAGACTTTTTGCTAGAGAGCCTGGAGAAGGTGGGTACTGTAAGGTCCAGCAATGGCCTTTTAGTTAACTCATTTGAGTAGAACTGGTTTGAATACAGCCAGGATGACCACTTGGTGGCAATGGATCTCCCCAGGCTTGAGGGTGATTACAATTTTTTATAATTTTTGTTATTTGTATATTGTCATAGATTATGGAATTTGGTAACAATGTTCCAGCTTCCTTGCACAGGGACCATTACAGAGGACTAAGGGCACACAGATTGAGATGCGAGAATCCTGGAGGGGTGGAGTGTGGATAAAGAAGGTTCCTGTGGCCAGGATTCTCTCCTGACCCTTGTTGGCTAGCTCACTACTCAAGTGTGGGCAATACATTGTTACTGACTCTATTCTATAAAGAGCTCCGCCCAGTGCTCTGGGCGACATGGTGGCACGGCTGCAAGGCTGCAGGAGAGCAGAGCAGAGGCTGGAGTGATGGCAGCGCCGAGGACAGAGACTGGGACGGCTGTGCGGGCAGAGATGCCCAGAGGCAGACACTGGCTTGCTGCATGCAGACTTGCACTGAGTGAACAGTTTTATTGAATGACCTGCCACAGTGGAAATAAAGTTGAGTATAACCCTTTCACCCCAAGAATGTTCTACTGTCATTTCTCTGGTCACACTGAACCCATAGTGAACTTGTCCAGGGCTGACACCCATTGGCAAGACAGCCATACACTTACTTAAACAAAACATGGGTGAATTTGCATTTTGTATGTTCACATATGTTAGCTGATGAGTGACTAGTTACATTCAAAGGACATTGAATATCTTGGGTATAAACATCTTCAAAACCAAATGTGGTATATACACAGTATGGAATACTACTCAGTAACTAAAAGGAATGAACTATTTGATACAGGCAATGACACAGATAATCTCAAAATAATTAATCTGAAGGAGTCTAGGTTAAAAAACAGAACACACTTTATTATTTAATTTACAGAAAACTCTAGAAAATTCAAACTGACCTATAATGACAGAAATTGAGTCAGTAGTGGTCTGGGAGAAGAGGGTGGAGAAGGATGGGAGGGAAGGATTAAAAAGAAGCTCAAAGCAATATATGGAAGTAATGGATATATTCACTGTCTCGGCTGTACTGATGGTTTCACAGGTGTATGTATATGTCAAAACTTGTAAAATTGTACCCTTTTCATAGGTACCATTTATTGTATGTCAGTTATACCTCGGTAAAGTTGAGTTTAAAAATTGGGTTTGCTATGTTTACATTAAAATTAAAATTTCTTAGGAAGTTTTTTCATTAAGTTATTCCTCAGCAAATTATTTATAAAATGACTTAAAATATTCAAAATTAAAAATACTGGCAATAAAAAATAAAAGGGTGACAATGAGTGATGAATACTTTTTCTGTACACTAAGGGATAAGTGACTATTAAGAGAAATGATCAAGGCAGTCTGTACAGCAGATATCTAACCTTTATGAAAACAGTGAAAAGAACAATGGAATTTATGCCAATCATAACTTACTTTATATTACAAATTTGTGAAATTTGTTAAAATTTCATTGTTTTTTTTTTTCTTTAAACAAACTGAAGATCCCTTCAAAAAATTCTGCCAGGACCTCAGTGGTCTGTGTATTATACTTACAAAGGCTATGAAATTCAAGGGAAGATTTCTTTTACATGTATTCTAACTCCAGCAAATACCAAGGATAGTTTAAAATAGATTTTATTTTTTAAACACAGCTACACTGTCAGTACAAACCCATTCCTGTACCTTGAGTCCAGAAAAACAGCCAATTTGCTTCACTCTTCAAAACACAGTATTCAGCAAAAACATACTATTCATCATTTTCTACTGCAGAACTAATATGTAATCAGGAACTACAATTTCTGCTGCTGCCAAATAGACTTTTATGGAGATAAGACAGTTCTCAAATGATGAATAGGTTATATTAAAAAAAAAAACCAGTACTTTTTGACTGTTTGAAACAACCTGAAATAGCAATATGAATGATGATTAGATTTCCAAAGCCACCCAATAAAAAGCCACTTAACACAATGAACCTGAGGCAAAAATTACTTCAAACATAGCCATCAAACACACATATACACTATATAGATAATACTATTCTGAAATTGAAATTCAGATTATCAAACATTCTTTCTTCTTCCCTACCTTCCATTCCCAGATATATGCTCAAGATATTTCTCCTTTGGCAGTAGTAAATAAGTTATTACAGCACGGTCAAATTGAGAAGCAGAGTCTACAATGACTTTCTTAATCTGAAAAATCAAGTAATTTTTAAATTGAATTTCTTAAATCAGAGCACTCTTACTTATTCATCTGGTAATCTCTACTGATAGAATATGACCAAAACACTAAGTTTATGAATGCTCAGTAAACTTTATAAAATGCTTTCCAAGAATGTGATATATCATAAAAATTTTACATTCAAAACTTTTCTTACATGCTTATGTAACTTTGAAGTCCTAATTCTTCCTTAATAAAGGTCTTGTTTTGAACTGAACTGTCCCCCAAAATTCATTTGTTGGTGTCCTAAAACCCAGTACTTCAGAACGTGATTGTATCTGGAAAGAGTCTTTGAATATGTGATTAAGTTAATGTGAGGCCACTAGGGTCTGATCCAATCTGACCTGTGTCAAAGAAAGAAGAAATGTGGACACATAGAGAAACACCAGGGGGCGCCTGCACACAAAGAAAATACCATGAGATGAGGCAGCATTGACACAGCTGCCAGCCAAGAGAGCGGCCTGAGAAAAATCCACTATGTCAGCACCTTGATCTTGGAGCCTCCAGAACAGTGAGAAAAATAAGTTTTTGTTGTTTAAGACACTCAGTCTGTGGTATTTTGTTACAGCAGCCCTAGTAATAAACGCAGAGCTTAAAAAACAATCACTAATTATACATAGTGTAGTTTTTCCTACTCTTGAGTTTTTATTCCAACATTCTCACTGACAATTTCTAAATTAATACCTATAAAAGAAAAAAGTTACAATAGGAAATATGATTTAGGATATATTAGAGCAGGATTTCCCTTGTTCACTGCTTTATCCCTGGTACTTTATCCCCAATTCAGTAAGTAATTACTGAATGATGACTGAATGCATGAATAAATGAATGTGTCAATGATTGCAACTTTCTTTGTAAAAATTAGACATATATCCAGCTGTAACTTCAGGAATAATTCCACTGTTTCAGTGTTACATATTCAAACAAGTGGTATCTGTTTTAAAGTGAAATATTCTCTCAAAACTTACTGTCAAGTTTTCTATTTGTAACTCAAGGGTGAAAGAGTATTTCATGAATATTTAAATACCTTCTTAAAACATAAAAACTACATTCCAAAGCAACAGATTTTCAAATAAAGAAATTAAAGGGTTAATTATCAATGTACCACAGTATATAGTTCTAAATGGATGTAAGAGACCAATAAACAAGTAACTTCTTCTAGCTTAGATTTTTAACAGGCCCACTGCTATCAGCAAGTGCTGCTAGATACTATTTACCAAGAAGTGAAAGAACTGTTAACTGAATCCATTCATTTTTTAAGGAAGGAGTTTAATACAGCATCCTGAAAGACTGAGCAGTTAGTTGGAGTCCCAGAGTCACTGATGAATATTTTTTCTCTTTCGGAGAAAGCATACAGTCAATAAAAAAGGATTCCAAAACAGAACAGTACACTAAAGATACTGGTTCAATGTCAACATCTGGCAACACAGGTAAGAACAGTACATTTAATCTTAGAAAAAGGAGGAAGATATTGTGCTTTAACATAGGAGAATTGTGCTTTAACATAGGCATTAACTTTACTGTTAAAAATTATTCTAATGCAGTTAGAATGAGCAGTCTGCTTTTGCCATTACTCATTATAGAGTATTTCTCAATTTGAAATCTATTTTGAAACTATATTCTTAAATATTTTAAGTAACCTATTAATGCTTATTAGTAAACTGGTTTGAAGGAAGCCTTGAATACTATATACCATAACTGAGGCTAAAGGGACATGCTCCTTATACACCTCAGTGTGTACAGAACTAATCTAAGTAGCTTTGTGCAGCATTTACTTTTGCTTTGAAAGGTTAAAGCAAAGAAGTGAAGACAGCCTCAACTGGAGTTTACCGCTTTATTTCAGCTAAACGGATACACTTTTTTATTTGTAATATCTATCCACATCTCTGAAATTAGACTTTAGTAAGAAGTACTGTGCTTATGCACTAAGTCATATACTGTAGGTTGCTTCATTTTCCTTGCTTTTCTACAATACAGGGGGCTATATTAAAGCTGAACAGGTTTCCTACTCTCCCTTACTACAAAGTCCAGGTGACACACAGTTCCAATCATGGAAATGTAAACAGATGCCATCTAGCTTTACCACACTCATCACCCACTTCCCACCTCTTCTTCCTGCTTTTAGGGCTAGAGCTCCAACCATTATCCTTCAATGAAACAAAGGCCAAAACGTCAGCAGCTGTAGCAGACACATACTTGCAAGCTGATAATAATTAGGAAAATATAAGGGCCACTTGTTTAGAATCATTTTTAGTTTAGTACTTGATTATTTGCAAACACTATCTTAAGCATGAGTGAATTAAGTGAAGTAAATGGGCCTTACTGTTCAAATCTACACTGTAAGGCTCTCCCATCCACTAGAGAAGGGGGTGGGGAGGGCAATTATGTAACTGTAAGACTGCTACTCAAATTTCCCTACCAAATGTCTTCTAACAGCAAAAACAGCATTATTTTAAGGATATGAGGAGATATAGCAAGGAGTAACAGCTACATGTACAGTATTTACTGAAAACCTTACCTTTTATAAATCCCACATATATAAATTATCCATACAAATTACACATTAACCTATTCAAATGATATGTTACAAGTTTCACTAGGAAAATAAATTTTCAAAGTCTTTTTCTTATTTAAAAATTCATTAAAAAAAAAATTGATGTTTATAGGATGACTTTTTGGTATCCACTGACACACATGTTTGTTCCTGAAGCTACTTGTATCCCTGGACAAGAATCATAGATGTAAGAGAACTGCACTTCTTCTAACAAAATAGAATGACCAAGTTTATAGCAGCTTAGATTATCTCCCTGTATGAAGAAGACACTCCAAAAGCATTCCTATCTTTTTCCTGGGTGTTTTGCCTTCTCTCTGGGATTCTCTCACTTTAATTAAATGGCTGCCACTAAATACACTTAAACACTCTACTCCAAAAAGCTTTATGATAGCTTCTCTTAAGGACAGTTGGTAAAAGTAACAATTTATAAGAGCTTCAACTCTTATATTTTGGAAGAGCAAAAAAATGTAACTTCCTTTACAAAATACAAATTTCTGATATTAACACAGCTAATTTCTTCCCAGTGAATCTTAGGCTTTTGAAATAGCTAAACAGAGTTCGCACACCCTGAGAGGCACTATGCATTTGCTCATTTCTGTTACCATTCACCCCTAAGGAACTGCATCCTAGAAGCCTTGCAATCTCTAAGAATATGAGTATCCTCTTCATTCTCCCTACACTCCCAGGGTCTTCTCTGAGTTCTAATACTAGAGATTAGAGACAAGCCTTTTCTGGAGACTGACACTAGACTCGATGTTGACTCACCTTTTGGTGATAGTACTCAACCTGTCTTGGATAAAACCCTCAAGGAATAGTACAGGTTCTAGTCACACAGAAATCTGACCTTTTGTCATACAGAAATCTGACTTTTTAAAGATACTTCATTTCCAACAAACAAGGTGGCTCTTTTATTACTTCTCAAAAGTTCACAGCTGTAAGTGAAAATACTAAATTCATTTTAAAATATGATTTGGAATTTACAAGGGCAATTACTTGCTGTTTTCCTATAAACTTAGGAAGAAAATAATTAATATTAAAAGCACTGGTTGTATTAAAAAATAAACCTGTACATGTAAAGCATTAGTATTATGATTATGCACTAGAAAGGAAAGACCTGTTTACTTTTATTCTGTCAAGCTATTTATAATACGTATTAACCAAAAGTCATGGGATAACCTCCCTTTTTTGTTAAAATCTGCCAGTTATCCAAAAGTGTTTTTGACTGAATATTAAAATTTTTAAACTTAGTTTTATTTAAATACAAAAGCTTTAAATGATGAAATGTGGTTATATAAAAATACATAAATTAAAAGTGCAGCTAGGACACCTGGAGTCTTAGTAGCCGTATTTTTGTAGTCTTTTGTCAGTATTACCTACTGCAAAATTTAAACATTTTGTAAAAATGTCTTTAAAAATTCTATCCACAAGTTTAAGCAATGAAAAAAACATTCTTTTTACTACCCAAATTATCTAATGGTTTCCCAAGTAGATAAGTATAATAACTTAAGATTCCCTTTTAACTATATTATCATGTATGACCACAGTAAGACATATTTAATAAATTATTTTCTCAATTTTCCCACCAGGGGGCAATCAAGAACCCCCCAAGTGGTATTTTGTGACAGATACTACAGGATCTAAAGTGGTTTAAAGGGCAGGAAACAGTAGAGATGAAAAATTCATAGAGATTATTAAACTACTTATGAGCAGAAGTCTGTAACTTAAAACTAAGTCTATAATAAGGAGAGTATTCTTAAAACTTCTTAATATACTTCATGAGGTGTTTAATTTGCCTAAATATAAAAGGAGGGAAGTTTTCAGTGTGGTTAACTTCTTAAAAATATTTTTAAAAATTTAAACCCTTTTCTTAAAACATCCTGTATACCACATGACAAATCAGGCTTAAAACTCTAGGAAAAACAAAAATGTAGCTTGAGCTATTTTAAACAATGTATGTATTTACACAAGGTTAGTTTAATGATGAATATGAACAAATTTGTAAAAAAATCTGTTTCTATAAGCAGCATAATTTTCTCACACACTATTTCCATGTTATACTTCAGAAAACTTCTGAAATATCATGAAAAAATAGGAATTTTCTGACACTGCAAAGAGTTTAGGGGGTGGGGGAATTGGGGTGAGGGGATGGAGGGGGAGGAGTTAGGTGACCAAAAAAGCAATCTATTATCTATTAACGGGATAAAAATATTTCAATATAATTTTTGGGGGTGTTAACTAGCAATCTGGAGACTTTTTCACATCATCAACTGGGAAGTTTCAGTCCTACAAAAACTAAGAAAAAGGTTTCATTCTAAACAATACTACCGAATAAGTAATTATTCCTCAAATATTATGTTAATTAGAAAGCTCTTCATGCTTTTGACTTGGTTGTAAACCATATGTTGTTTTTGATGCAGGAATCAGGTAAAAAGCCATCACTTCTTTACACCATTTAATATTTTATATTAAAAAACCATGTATCTTGAAGGCAAACTTTACATAGATCACATTACTAAATCAACATAACCACTGTTTCCCTTATAGGGGATGGAGAGGCTCATGCACCTTTTGTTGTTTGGTTTAAAAGTCCCCCTCCAACCACCTACACAATCTATTAGTACTGAAATCACAAAGCCTATGGCATTAATTTAAACATTAAAACCTCCCACCAGCAATTTCTTCCATCAAAATGGTATCAGAAGGCATTCCAATCCTGCATATTAATGTTGTTGCCTGCATATTTAATTTTCCATAGTAGCAAAACATGAAAATCAAGTCAATGATTAATCTTTGTTAGTGGAGAATGAAGAAATTTTACATGCTTTCATAAAAATCAGATCCTTGTCCATTACACTTAAACTGTACACAAACCAATTCTTTATTTAGTTTTGTCAAACACACAAAGTACAGGGAATTACATGCCATGGAGTTACAGTCAATCAAACCATTTAATCTGTACCATAATTACTTCTCTGCTGAAATATTATTGGATTTTAAAATGAAGCTTTTTTAGAAATACTATGCAAACCCACCTTACATCCAAACATTAAGGATACTGTGCTGTTGGTGCATGCTACTTTACAGTGGCATAACATCAGAGAAAAACAATCCAAGTTTTTGATGCTAGGAGACATTTTTTCAGACCCTGAGCACTTCAATCGATCCAAAACTGAAATTCCAGGAAAATGTCTTGGTAAGTGTTGCTTGCTGACTGTCTTGAACATTTAATCTAAATCCAAAGCACTCTTTTTTAAAAATATTTATATTAAATGTTGCATTCTTTGGCTGTTTTCACCCCCCTAGCAGAGACCAGGATGGCATATTATGAAATTAGGATGCTTTTCTTTTTCCTATATAATAAAACTGTTTCATTAAAATTATTATCAAATTCCCAAAATAAAAGTACTAATTCGGCACCACTTTGTAAGGGCCCAAAGCCTTGCTAATATCCTTAAAATTTAATCCAGGATCGGATTCATCATAGGAGCCCCTGCTGCAGTGTAAGCATTGCTATCTCCTCCATGAGAGTAAGATACACAACATGAGCACAGCTACTATGCTCAAATATATGCTGCCTGCTTTGGGGGAGGGGCAAGATGTTGCAACAAGGGACTCATTACATAGCTCCATAGGCGATGAGCCCAGAGCTTATCATACATGATGCTTTTTACAACACTAAACATTCTAGGCTAACTTAAAATATAGTTTAATGGTAAAAAGAATGCCTCAATCACTTACATTTTGTGGTTTCATTCCTTTCTCTAACTCTTTCAAGTAACAGAAAAATATTAATTATCTGGCAAAATTAAACAGAATAATAACAGAACTAAACTTGGACAGTGAAAACTTTAGTGAGGTAAAAATATTTTTTAATACATCAAAATAACTTAAAATTTGGGAAAACATTACTGAACCAACTGATGTATACCCGTAACATGTAGACAGTTGAAAGGTAAAAAGTCAAGCAATTTAATTCACTGATACCTTACTGATTTATTTGCTCTTCCAAAGACTATTTTCTGTGCTTTGGCATTTTAATCAATCCATAAAGTAAAATTACCTAATTATATCCAAACTAACAAATACAACACTGTAAAAATGTCATTCTTAAGAGTATTTCATATATAAATCTTGCACATAAATGTTACATTTTATTCCATAGTTTTGTAACTAAAATGGGTAATGTTTGTTTAAATTTAAATGACAGCAAAAGGCTGGGTAACAAAGGAATACCTACTGCTTCATTTATGTAATTATCTTTTCTTTCGTTCACTATATTTGGGACTTTCTAAGCATTAAATGTGTATTGCAGTTAGGAGATGACCAGGTAGTTGCTAATGAAGACTACTGAATTTTATAAAGCTAAAGTTACCAATTCATATACTTGCACTCAAAGACCTTACTTCTCTAACTTGGTAAAGCTTTTTAAGGAAAAATGTACTTTGCTATCCCCAGAGACAGTGAGCCAAAAGAATTCCTTATCACCAATCTCCCTTATCACCCTTATCATCAAATGTGCACAAAGATACTTAAAAAGTCTTAATTTCCTAAATGATTCCCTATTCTGTCCTTTTCCTACTTAAGCAATTTTGTAAGGAGAGGGGAAAGGAGGAGAATAAAACTAGGTTAAAATTTTAAACACTATAGAAAATGGCGGGTTCTTCACTCTACTTACCCTGTTGGGTAAACACTTGTAAATCACATCAACTTTGTGAGTCTTAAATGAAAGATCAAGTGTCAAATGTAACTTGGGCAAGAAAAAATGAACTGGACTACAGTTGTCAAACTATAGTTCTCAAGATATTTTATTGCAGTGCTTGAAGAGCCCCATCAATGTTCTCTCAGCTTAAAACTTTCATTTTCACTGTTTCAGAAATTTCAATTTTAAAAATCCACAAGCCCAAATGTGCAAGTTTTAATATTACTATTTATGCACAATAGTTTATTTACTTATTCCACCAACTAAACTGGGTAGCTCTCAAAATACTTTCCCAATTTCTGTGCATATGTAGGATTTGTCTCATTGATCATGTATTTGTAGTTCTGCACTGTGCTTTTACAAAAATTCACTCCTGTGCATATATGTTCACCTAAAATTATATAAGCAAGTACATTATTTTGGCATGTATCTCACTAAATAAAATGCCAGGAAGTTCAAACACATCTACTCAGCCTATGCTCTTAATATGGTTTGGCTTAAAGAGTCGGCTCCATAATAAGTGTGAACATGCAACATATTCTACAACAATACTGTGTTATGACTGTTTTTATGATTATTAGGAACATACAAGTCGTTCTTGTCTGATTTTTAAGTAAAGGAATGGGTTCAATCTATATAATCTGGATCAAAATTTACCATACTTAAAACTGCAGAGAGAATGTGAGAAGTTTGAATTTGGTTCTCAACATACAAAATGTAATTTTGACCGTTTTGAAACTGAGTAAATCTGACAGATAAGCACCAAAGTATCTTTGGGTTTTTGGTTTTTTTTTTTCTAATGGCATTGTTTAATAAATCAATATCAGAAGTACACTGTACCAAATAATGACTTTCAAACTGCTCAAGGAACATATTAGTAATAATAATGATAGTGCCATCATTGCTATTAATAGCAGTTATCATTTAATAATTACTACTTCCTCAGGCATTGTATAAAGTGCTTTACATATCAAAAACTTGGAAAAGGAGAAAATAGGTGGCATATTCTTTCAAAGTTATATGGAGACAAAGGCCACTTAAGATTATCTAGAGCACTGATTCTCAACCAGGGCCAACTTTGCCCCCCCAGGAAACATGACGGTTCAGGAGACATTTTTTGTTGCCACTACTGGGGGTGGGAGGGTGTACTGGCATCTAGTGGGTGGAGACAGGGATGCTACTAAAAGTCCTATAATAGACAGGACAGCATCCCACAACAAAGAATTATCTAGCCCAAAATGTTGACAGTGCCAAGGTTAAAAAATCCCAATTTAGGATAATGTACTTCAACTCACTATTTGCTATTGATTAAAAATCCCAGATTTAATGAATTTACATGCTTGCATATAGATTTTTATCCAGTAGAGAAGGTAACCACAAAGATTAATAAATTCATGCTCTTGTTGGACATTAACGAGTTTCTTATCTAACTCAGCAATCCTATATTAAATGCCTACACATATGCCTATGCCTATCAATATCTAGATTCACAAATGCACTCAGAGGGTTTAACACATTACTGGCTCTCTCACTGAAAGTGAGCAAAATATAATTTGTGACACATGTGTATTTTGCATTTGCCTAAGAGTAATAACTTTCTTTTTTTTTTTGAAAATCATACACTAACACATGTGTTTGGCTTATTTAATCTAAATTCCTCACAAAATAAAAACCATTACAGTGTCCATTTGGTAAATAAGGAACCCAACACCTGGAGAGTTAATTTATCCAAGGTGTCACAGGACACAGAGAAAAGAATCATGCCTGACTCCAAAGTCCATTTTCAATAATTAGTAAATGCAAATAATGGTTAGATATTTAATGAGGCAACTTTGAAATTGAAAATCCATACTACTCTTTCTAGCTGCTGGAATGACAATTTAAGACTGTAAAGGAAGTCTTAAAACATTGTATTATAAGGTAAGTTCGAATTACCTCAATACTGTGTAACCAAAGTAGAAAAAAAATGCTGAATCTAATAATATTAAAATGTTTGTATTCAAAGCTGCCGTACTGTTTATATCTATAATAAGCACATATTACAAATCTGAACTTATAAGTAAATATATGGCAATAAAATACTACTTCTATTATATATTTCAGTTCCATGTTTAAGATATCACTTTCATTTAAAATTTTAGAAAAAGGGGTGGGGGATTAAATCAGAGAGGAATACTCTTTTATCTATCAACAACCAAACTCTTATCTATCACATTAACAAGATATTAGAGTTTAATATTATGCAAAAATAAAGATTGTTTAATTAAATATTCCAATTACAAACTCTCATTGCTAAAAAAAAGGCTGTTCCTAAATTAATATCATACTACCAGGGTGAGTTAACAAAGTTTTCTTTTTCTTATTAAGTCCACAAGAAAGAGCTAAACTGGTAGACCAGAAGACCTTAAATGATCAGGGTTATGCATTTTTTTTTAAGACCCCTAGATGATTTTGTCATGTTCCTATCCCCTATCACTTTGAAAACATTAAGACAGATCAATCTATCACTAAGGACAGTACTAGCCTCTTTTATTAATAAATATAAACAATTATAATTCCTACAAAGAGATATCATATCTAAAGATCAGAACTTTATTTCTTAAAGAATATCTGAATTTAATTTTAATATTTGCCAATAAACAATACAATAATAATATCTGCTAAGATATAGCACTATTTACCAAGAATCTTCCAAATGCTTTATACATAGCTTATTAATGTTAACAATCTTAATGTTGAGTAAATAAGTTATAGATTATAACCAGCTGATACAACATCTGAGTTTCCAAGGTAATGGCTCATACATGAAGAATGAATGGGTATTCACTGATAATTTCAACATCAGAAGCTATTCCCAACAGAAGTTCCTAATAATTCTTATAGTGAAGAAAAGTGCAGTTAGATCTGAATTCTGTAAGAATGCCAAATGGGATTCAAGTGGTTAAAATAGAGAAACACTACTTTTCTTAAATCAAACAAAGGAAGAGTTAACTCTGAGGTTTTGGATTTTTGCTTTCTCTTACAAAAAGCAGACATACAGAGGAATAACATCATATATCTATGAATGTGCTATCAATTTTTCTGGCAGAGAGTAGCCCAATATAATGCAGATATTTCTGTTATAAGTAGGCTTATAAAGTTGATTAGCAAAGGTACTACAATATTAATCAGATTCATGTTGCAATAATTAATATTAAAATGCTGTGGTCAAATAAAATGCTGATATTTGAATGAAACTAATTTGAAAATTAAAAACTAGTGTCAAATAAAATATATTTAAATTAAATGAAAACTAAAACTAATGTTAAATCAAGTAGCATATTCACTCTTGCTCAAACTACAGTACCTTGACTGCTTTTACCTACAAAATTTCAATCGCTATCACAGCTGAAGCAGCCAATTAGCAGAAATGAACAAATTAAACTGTTACTTCATACAATTTCAAATACTGGGGCAAATTTGCATGCTACAAACTGTACCACGAAGTCTCAATGTACATAGTCGAAATGGAGACTGTGACAGTGGAATTATATGAGCACAAACAAGTAAGAGCAGTTTGCTATTACTTATTAAGCATTTCTAAAAGGAAACCATCTCAAAAAACCTAATCTGAATACAAGAAAAAAATATGTAAAAAGAGCTCTGCTAATGATACTGCTCATGGTAACAAAAAGAAAACCTATTATCTTTTATAAAGATGAAACTGAGCTCATTATTACTTAGTTCTTACAGCTATGTATTTAGGTATTTTTAAACTTAAAAAAAATTAAACTCATGGAAGAGACAAAACTTTATTATGAATCTGCAACTCAAAATTAGTAAATATTATCAATGGCTCAATGACAAAATAAAAACAGAAATCAAGCAATATATGAGACAAATGAAAAAAACAACTCAACACCCCAAAATCTGTGGGACGCAGCAAAGGCTGTTCTAAGAGGAAAGCATATTGCAATAAAGGCATACCTCAAAGAAAGAACAATCCCATATAAACAGTCTAAATTCACAATTAATGAAACTAGAAAAAGAAAAAATGAGGCCCAAAGTCACTAGAAGGAGGGACATAATGAAGACCAGAGCTGAAATAAATAAAAGCGAGAAGAATAAAACAATAGAATAAATGAAACCAGGAGCTGATTCTTTGAGAAAATAAACAAAATAGATAAACCACTAAAAAGAGTCTACACACATAAACAGAATCAGAGATGGAAAAGGAAAAATCATGATGGACACCACAGAAATACAAAGAATTCTTAGAGAGTACTATGAAAAATTGTATGTTAACAAATTAGATAACCTAGAAGAAATGGACAACTTTCTAGAAAAATACAACCTTCCAATATTGACCCAGGATGAAACAGAAAATCTGAACAGACCAAGTACCAGCAGTGAAATTGAACTGGTAATCAATACCAAAGAACAAAACTCCTGGACCAGATGGTTTCACTGCTGAATTTCATCAAACATTTAGAGAAGACCTAATACCCATCCTCCTAAAAGTTTCTAAAGTAGAAGAGGAGGGAATACTTCCAAACTCATTCTATGAGGCCATCATCACTCTAATACCAAAACCAGACAAAGCACCACAAAAAAAGAAAACTGCATATCAAAATCCCTCATGAACATAGATGAAAAAATACTGAACAAAATATTAGCAAACCAAATTAAAAAATACATCAAAAAGATCACCCATCATGATCACGTAGGATTTACTCCAGGGATGCAAGGATGGCACAATATTTGAAAATCCATCAACACCATATACCACATCAACAATAAGAAGGACAAAAATCACATGATCAACTTCATAGATGCTGAAAAAGCATCTGACAAAATTCAACATCCTTTCATGATAAAAACTCTCAACAAAATGGGTATATGACATGATATTTTACATAAAAAACCATGAAGAACCCATCACAAAACTATTAGAGTAACTGTATTCAGCAAAGTTGCAGGATACAAAATCAACACACAGAAACCTGTTGCATTCCTAAATCCTAATGATGAACTAGCAGAAAACAGAAATAAGGAAAACAATTCCATTCACAACTGCATCAAAAAGAATAAAATACCTAGGAATAAACCTAACCAAGAAGGTGAAAGACCTATACGCTGAAAACTACAAGACACTCATGAAAAAATTAAAGAAGACACCAATAAATGGAAATATATTGTGTGCTCATGGATAGGAAGAATTAATATTGTCAAAATGGCCATCATGACTAAAGCAATCTACAGATTCAATGCAAACCCTATCAAAATACTGAGAGCATTCTTCAACGAACTAGAAGAAATACTTCTCAAATCCATATGGAACCAAAAAAGACCCCAAATAGCCAAAGCAATCCTAAAAAGGAAGAATAGAGCTGGGGGAATAACAGTCCCCAACTTCAAGCTCTATTACAGAGCCACAGAAATCAAAACAATTTGCTAGTGACACAAGAACAGAGTCATAGATCAAAGGAACAAAAGGGAGAGCCCAGATATAACCCCACACATATATGTCCAATTAATATATGATAAAGGAGCCAAGGATATACAATGGGGAACTGACAGCCTCTTCTATGAAACGGATTACTGTCTAACTCCACACACAGAAGTAAACTCAAAATGGACTGAAGACCTGAATGTAAGGCATGCAACCATAAACTTCTTAGAAGAAAACATAGGCAAAACTCTCTTGAATATAACATGAGCAAATTTGTCCTGAATACATCTCCTTGGGCAAGGGAAACAAAAGTAAAAATAAACACATAGGACTACATCAAACTAAAAAGCTTCCGTACAGCAAAGGACACCACCATCAAAACGAAGAGAATATATTCATAAACGACAAATCTGCTAAGGGGTTAACATCCAAAATATATAAAGAACTCACAAGCCTCAACACCCAAAAAGCAAATGACCCAATTAAAAAAATTGGCTGAGGATTTGAACAGACACTTCTCCAAAGAAGAAATTCAGTTGGCCAACAGGCACATAAAAAGATGCTCCACATCACTAATCATCAGGGAAATGCAAATCAAAACCACAATGAGATATCACCTCACACCAGTAAGGATGGCCAGCATCCAAAAGACTTAAGAACAACAAATGCTGGTGAGGATGTGGAGAAGGGGGAACCCTCCTACACTGCTGGTGTTAATGTAAGCTAGTTCAACCACTGTGGAAAGCAATATGGAGGTTTCTCAAAAAATTAAAAATAGAAATACTATTTGACCCAGGAATCACACTCCTTGGAATTTACCCAAATAATACAACTTCTCTGACTCAAAAAGACACATGCACCCCTATGTCTATTGCAGCACTATTTACAATAGCCAAGATATGGAAGCAACCAAAGTGTCCATCAGTATATGAATGGATAAAGATGTGGTACATATACACAATGGAATACTATTCAGCCATAAGAAGGAAACAAATCCTACCATTTGCAACAACATGGATGGAACTGGATGATATTATGCTCAGTGAAATAAGCCAGGCTGAGAAAGACCAGTACCGAATGATTTCCCTCATTTGTGGAGTATAACCACGAAGCAAAACTGAAGGAACGAAATATCAGCAGACTCAGAGACTCCAAGAAGGAACTACTGGTTACCAAAAGGGGGGGAGGGGGTGGGAGGGCGGGTGGGGAGGATGGGAGAAGGGGATTGTGGGTATTATGTTTAGTACACATGGTGTGGGGGATCATGGGGAAAACAGTGTGGCACAGAGAAGGCAAACTGAATCTGTGGCATCTTACTACACTGATGGACAGTGACTGCACTGGGGTATGGGTGGGGACTTGATAATATGGGTAAATGTAGTAACCACATTGCTTTCTCATGTGAAACCTTCACAACAGTATATATCAATAATACCTTAATAAAAAAAAAGGAAATGCAAATTAAAACCATAATGAGTTATCACCTCACACCAGTTAGGATGGCCAACACCCAAATGACAAGGAACAAATACTGGCAAGGATGCGGAGAACCCTCCAACACTGCTGGTGGGAATGTAAATTAGTTCAACCATTGTGGAAAGCACTATGGAAATTCCTTAAAAAACTCAAAATAGAAATATCATTTGACCCACGAATTCCACTCCTAGGAATTTACCCTAAGACTGCAGCAGCCCAGTTTGAAAAAGACATATGCACCCCTATGTTTATCGCAGCACTGTTTACAATAGCCAAGAAATGGAAGCAACCTAAGTGTCCATCAGTAGATGACTGGATAAAGAAGATGTGGTACATACACGCAATGGAATATTATTCAGTCATAAGAAGAAAACAAATCCTACCATTTGCAACAACATGGATGGAGCTAGAGGGTATTATGCTCAGTGAAATAAGCCAAGCTGAAAAAGACAAGTATCAAATGATTTCACTCATATGTGGAGCATGAGAGCAAAGAAAAAAACTGAAAGAACAAAACAGCACCAGACTCACAGAACCCAAGAATGGATTAACAGTTACCAAATGGAAAGGGACTGGGGAGGATCGGTGGGAAGGGAGGGACAAGGGGGAAAAAGGGGCAATATGATTAGCAGACACAATGTTGGCAGGGCACGGAGAGGGCTGTACAACTCAGAGAAGACAAGCAGTGATTCTACAGCATATCACTACACTGATGGACAGTGACTATAATGGGGTAGGTGGGGGGGGACCTGATGAAGTGGGGAGTTTAATAACCATAATGTTGCACATGTAATTGTAGATTAATGATACAAAGAAAAAAAAAAGTAAAGGCAAGTACTTTGCAGGTAAACAAAACCTGAGAGAATGTATCACCAGAACACCATTATAACAGTTGTTAAAGAAGGTCTTCATTCTAAAAAAACAAAAATCAGATTATCTGCACAATATACCAAAGACCATAAAAAGTGGAAATATTTGAGTGGATATTAAATACTTTATTCCTGATATTTAAGTTTATTTAGAAGATAATATTAAATTCAACTCCTAGAAAATAACATAAGAGCAAATCCATGTGACATTGGGTTTGATGGTAAATCTCAGATATATCAAAAACGATATGTAAAAGAAAAAATACTGAGTTGGATTTTATTAATATTAAAAACTTATGCTCTTGCAAAAGATCCTGTGCATATAATAAAAAGACAAGACATAAATTGAGAGAAAATATTTGCAGAACACTTGTATGATAAAAGACTAGTAGCCAAAATATACAGAGAACTCTTCAAAATAAGTAATATGAAAACAGCTAAAAAAAATTTATTGGAAAAAGATTTGAATAGACATTTTACCAAAAAATATATACACATGGCAAAACAGTATATGAAAAGATGCCCAACATCCATGTGCATTAGGGAATTAAAAAATACAGTGAGAGCCAATTTCAAGATGGTATGAGAAGTGAGACAGAGAGCACCTCCCAAAACCACAAACACTACAAAAATATAGTTAATTAATACAACTAAGCTTAAAACAGCAACAAGAAAGAAGGCTGAACTAGACTACATACACACCTCACGAACAGAGCAGACCTCACAAAACACGGCGCCAGCTCCACTCCCCTACGACTCCTAACCTCACTCTAGGGGGTGAGCAGCTCCAGAGACTGGAGTTTCTGCACACTAGTGAGCACCACACAGAAATATGAAACGTCAAAAGAACATGGTTCAGACCAAAATCTCACACATCCCTGAAAGACGGCCAAATGAAACCGAACTCACCAATCTTCCTGAAAGAGAATTCAATATAAAAATTATAAATATGCTTACAGAGGTACAGAAAAATATTCAAGAACTCAGGAATAAAATTAAGTCAGAGCTCCAATCATTAAGAAATTCCATATCTGAAATGAAACATACAATGGAGGGATTTAAAAGCAGATTAGATGTAATAGAAGAGACAGTAAATGGAATAGAAATTAGAGAAGAGGAATACAAAGAGTGCTGAGGCAAAGAGAAAAAAAAGGATCTCTAAGAATGAAAGAATATTGAGAGAACTGTGTGAGCAATCCAAACAGAACAATATTCGCATTATAAGGGTACCAGAAGAAGAAGAGAGAGAAAAAGGGATAGAAAGTGCCATTGAGGAGGTAATTGCTGAAAACTTCCCCAATCTGGGGAAGGAGATAGTCTCTCAGACCATGGAGATGCACAGATCTCCAAACACAAGGGACCTAAGGAGGACAACATCAAGACATACTATAATTAAAATGGCAAAGATCAAGGAAAAAGAGACTTTTAAAAGCAGCTAGAGAGAGAAAAAACATCACATACAGAGGAAAACCCATCAGGCTATCATCAGACTTCTCAACAGAAACCTTACAGGACAGAAGGGAGTGGCATGATATATTTAAGGCAATGAAGCAGAAGGGCCTTGAACCAAGAATACTCTACCCTGCAAGGTTATCATTTAAATTTGAAGGAGGGATTAAACAGTTCCCAGATAAGCAAACCCTGAGAGAATTTACCTCCCACAAACCACCTCAACAGTGCATTTTGGAGGGACTCCTATAGATGGAAGTATTCCTAAGGCTAAATAGATGTCACCCAAGGGAAGACAAAGAGTACAGAATATAATTCATAACATACAAAGAATGGAGGAGGAAGAAAAGGAGGCAAAAAAAAAAAGAACCTTTAGGTTGTGTTTGTAATAGCATACGAAGTAAGTTAAATTACACTGTTAGGTAGTAAAGGAATTACCCTTAAACCTTTGGTAGCTTCAAATCTAAAGCCTGCAATGGCAATAAGTACATACCTATCGATAATCACCCTAAATGTAAATGGATTGAATGCACAAATCAAAAGACGCAGAGTCACTGAATGGATAAAAAAACAACACCCACCTATATGCTGACTACAAGAGACTCACTTCAAACCCAAAGACATTCACAGACTGAGAGTAAAGGGACAGAAAAAGATGTTTCATGCAACTAATAGTGAGAAAAAAGCAGGAGTTGCAGTACTTGTATCAGACAAAATAGACTTCAAAACAAAGAAAGTCACAAGAGACATAGGAGGACATTACATAATGAGAAAGGGGTCAGTCTAACAAGACGATATGACTATTATAAATATCTATGCACCCAACACAGGATCACCTACATATGTGAAACAAATATTAAGAGAAATAAAGGGGGAAATAGGAAGTAATGCATTCATTTTAGAAGACTTCAACACACCACTCACTCCAAAAGACAGATCAACCAGACAGAAAATAAATAAGGACACAGAGGCACTGAACAACATATTAGAACACATGGACCTAACGGCCATCTACAGAACACTCCATCCAAAAGCAACAGGATACACATTCTTCTCAAGTGCACATGGAACATTTTCAAGAGAGAGCATATACTAGGCCACAAAAAAGAGCCTCAGTAAATTCAACAAGATTGAAACTGTATGAACCAGCTTCTCAGATCACAAAGGTATGAAACTAGAAATAAATTACATACAGAAAATGAAAAAGTCCTCAAACACATGGAGGCTTAATAACATGCTCCTAAATAATCAATGGATCAATGACCAAATAAAAATGAGATCAAGCAATATATGGAGACAAATGACAACAATAATCAACATCGCAAAATCTGTGGGATGCAGTGAAGGCCATGCTAAGAAGGAAAAAGATTGCAATAAAGGTATACCTCAGGAAAGAAGAACAATCCCAAATGAACAATTTAAAATCACAATTAATGAAACTATAAAAGGAAGAACAAATGAGGCCCAAAGTCAGTAGAAGGAGGGACACAATAAACATTAAAGGAGAAATAAATAAAATCAAGAAAAATAAAACAATAGAAAGAATCAATGAAAGCGGGAGCTCGTTCTTTGAGAAAATGAACAAAATAGATAAAAAAACTAGCCAGACTTTTCAAGAAAAAAAAAGAGTCTACACACATAAACAGAATCAGAAATGAGAAAGGAAAATCACCAAGGACACCACAGAAATACAAAGAAAATATTATGAAAAATTATTTAATAATTAATTGGATAACCTAGAAGAAATGGACAACTTTCTAGAAAAATACATCCTACCAAGGCTGACCCAGGAAGGAACAAAAAATCCGAATAGACCAATTACCAACAAAGAAATTGAATTGGTAATCAAAAAACTACCTAAGAACAAAACTCCTGGAACAAACGGTTTCACTGCTAAATTTTATCAAACATTTAGTGAAGACCTAATACCCATCCTCCTTAAAGTTTTCCAAAGAGTAGAAGAGGAGGGAATACTCCCAAACTCATTCTATGAAGACAGCATCACTCTAATACCAAAGCCAGGCAAACACCCCACCAAAGAAGAAAATTACAGACCAATATCCCTGATGAACACAGATGCAAAAATACTCAACAAAATATTAGCAAAACAAATTCAAAAAAGTATGAAAAAGATCACCTATCATGATCAAGTAGGATTTATTCCAGGGATGCAAGGATGGTACAACATTAAAAAACCCATCAACATCATCCACCACATCAACAAAAAAAAGGACAAAAACCACATGATCATCTCCATAGATGCAAAAGCATTCGACAAAATTCAACATCCATTCATGATAAAAACTCTCAACAAAATGGATATCGAGGGCGAGTACCTCAACATAATAAAGGCCATATATGACAAACCCACAGCAAACATACTTAACAGCGAGAACCTGAAAGCTTTTCCTTTAAGATTGGGAACAAGACAAGGATGCCCACTCTTCCCTCTTGTATTCAACATAGTTCTGGAGGTCCTAGTCACGGCAATCAGACAACACAAAGAAATAAAAGGCATCCAGACTGGCAAGGAAGAAGTCAAACTGTCCCTGTTTGCAGATGACATGATATTGTACATAAAAAACCCTAAAGAATCCCCTCCAAAACTACTAGGTCGAATATCTGAATTCAGCAAAGTTGTGGGATACAAAATTAATATACAGAAATCTGTTGCATTACCATACACTAATGGTGAACTACAGCAAGAGAAATCAGGAAAACAATTCCATTCACAACCGCATCAAAAAGAATAAAATTCCTAGGAATAAACCTAACCAAGGAAGTGAAAGACCTATACCCTGAAAACTACAAGATACTCTTAAGAGAAATTAAAGAGGACACTAATAAATGGAAATTCATCCCATGCTCTTGGCTAAGAAAAATTAATATTGTCAAAATGGGCATCCAGCCTAAAGCAATCTAGAGATTCAATGCAATCCCTATCAAAATACCAATAGCATTCTTCAGTGAACTAGAGCAAATAGTTCTAAAATTCATATGGAACGACAAAAGACCCTGAATAGCCAAAGCTATCCTGAGAAGGGTATTACGCTCCCTGACTTCAAGCTCTACTACAAAGCCACAGTAATCAAGACTATTTGGTACGTATGGGAGAATATATTCATAAATACATATCCGATAAGGGGTTGACATCCAAAATATATAAAGAGCTTACACACTTCAACAAACAAAAAGCAAATAAGCCAATTAAAAAATGGGCAGAGGAGCTGAACAGACACCAAAGAAGAAATTCAGATGGCCAACCAGCACATGAAAAGATGCTCCATATCCCTTATCATCAGAGAAATGCAAATTAAAACCACAATGAGATATCACCTCACACCAGTTAGGATGATCAACATCCAAAGACAGACAACAACAAATGTTGGCAAGGATGTGGAGAAAGGGGAACCCTCCTACACTGTTTGTGGGAATGTAAATTAGTTCAACCATTGTGGAAAGCAGTATGGAGTTTCCTCAAAAAACTCAAAATTGAAATACCATTTGACCCAGGAATTCCACTCCTAGGAATTTACCCTAAGAATGCAGTAGCCCAGTTTGAAAAAGACATATGTACCCCTGTTTATCACAACACTATTTACAATAGCCAAGAAATGGAAGCAACCTAAGTGTCCATCAGTAGATGACTGGATAAAGAAGATGTGGTACATATACACAATGGAATATTATTCAGCCATAAGAAGAAAACAAATCCTACCATTTGCAACAACATGGATGGAGCTAGAGGGTATTATGCTCAGTGAAATAAGCGAGGCGGAGAAAGACAAGTATCAAATGATTTCACTCATCAGTGGAGTATAAGAACAAAGAAAAAACTGAAAGAACAAAACAGCAGCAGACTCACAGAACCCAAGAATGGACTAACAGTTACCAAAGGGAAAGGGACTGGGAAGGATGGGTGGGAAGGGAGGGAGAAGGGGGAAAAGGGGCATTACAATTAGCATACATAATGTAGTGGGGTGGGGACACATGAAAAGCAGTATTTACAGAGAAGACAAGTAATGACTCTATAGCATCTTACTACACTGATGGACAGTGACTGTAATGGGGTATGTGGGAGGGTCTTGATAATAGGGGGTCTAGTAACCATAATGTTGTCCAAGTGATTGTACATTAACGATACGAAAAAAAAAAGAGCAAGTAGACATTCTGAAAGTGAAAAGTACAATGAAATTAAGAAGTCTTATGACATATCCAAACAATGAATTTTAAATGCTATAGAAATGTAGAAATGTATTCAGTGACATGTAAGAATTTTCAGAATAAATTAAATATAAATGACCTCATTGCTCTGCCAAGTCCCTCATCCTTCTCCAATCCCTTAGCCATGGCAGAGACTAACTGATGACAGCACTTTTTCCTTCAACCTGTTATCAGAGTTCTCAGCAAAGACCTGTCAACACTCAACATCAACCAAAGCTGGCATCCTAACTAAAATCTGTCTCATTTAGCCAAAAAGTAGACTGCCTTAGACACAGGGTTTATGAAGAAATGTAAAGCTACCATTTTGTAATAGAGCAGGGAACAAGTCAAACTTATAAAGTAGGTGAAAACGTGTTTTTGATTCCTCCCACTCTACTTCAGAGGTATATACCCAAGAGAAATGAGTGCACAACCCCACAAAAAGACTAGTACAAAATTGTTTAATGCAGCTTTATTCATAACAGTCCCAAACAGAAAACACCCCAAATGCCCACAACAAACAAGTTGCAGTGTATTCATACAATGGAATACTTACACAGCAATAAAAAGGAAAAAACTACTGACACAGACATAGTGATATAGATGCTGAGTAAAAAAGGCCATGAGCAACTATACACACTGAATGATTATATGAAGTTTAATCTATATGCTTCATAAGAAGTTGAAAATCCACAGTGATAAAGGTCAGAGAAATCATTACCTCTGGGGATGACTTATTCTGGAAAGGGCAAAAGAAAGTCTTCTGGGGTACTGGAAATGTTTTGTATTTTTCTGTGGGTAGTCATCAGTTATAAAAAGGCATGGAGCTGCATACTTAGATTTGCAGGTTTTATAAAAACAAAAGTCAAGATGATGAGGAGGAGGATGTGAAGTACGATACCTGCTACTGATTGATAACAGCAATCTCTGTTCTGGAATTACTGCAAAATGTTACTATGCTACTAAAGCAGGACAATGCGGCTAGTGATTAAAGCATGTTTTCCTTTGTGTGCTAACTTTAAACTACTACTGACATTTTGTCTGTGTCCTTTATTGTGGGGAACTACCTTTGAATCTCAGCCGCGCCACAAAAATGGCTGCTGAGAACCCTTTGAGTTTCAGCTGCGCTCATTCCGGTCCGCCTCTTACGTCAGAGACAACTGCGCAAGCGCACAACTCTGTGCGTGATTGGAAATTTGAAAGTCGCCTTGTTAGCATAAAGTGTAACCAATCAGAAGAGACCACACCCTATATATTCCGTGTTCTGAGCTGCAATAAATGAGTTCCTGCTTTGACTGAGCTCCCTGTCGTGTCTGATTGTCTCCGGGGACGGAGGCTGCGGAACGGGCAGACAGTCGGCTCTTGCCTCCCTTGCTTCGCCTTGTTGGGGCGTGCCTCTCCCTCCCTTCCTTTCCCCCCGCTGGCTCGGAGGGTCACAGAAAGAGCTAGTCACAGAAAGAGCTGGTAATCCTGATGGTGAGCAGGACTGGCGGGGGAGAGGCTAGGAAACCCCGACACTTTATAAACATCTATTGAAAATTATCCTTTTAGACATCTTCTACACTAGACCAAAAGTTAATCTGGGGCAGGGGTCAGCCAAAATATTCTGTAAAGGGCCAGATGGGAAAAATATCTTTAGCTTTGCATGTCATAGGGTCTCTTCTGCAACTACTCAACTCCGCCGTTGTAGCACAGAAGGAGCCATACATTAAGTAAATGGACTAGTATAGCCCGATTTGGCCTAATGGCCAACCCCTGATCTAGAGGAAACACTATACTGTCACCTTTACTTCCATGTCTATCTTATATACAGTACTTCACATACTGAAGCACTCAGCCACACAATAATAAAGGAAACCTTTAAACTGATCTCTTCTCATCCCTTCATTTTACAGTGGAAAACATGAAATCCAGAGGTTAAAATTTGCTGAATATCACCATGTTGAGGCAGTGCCTCCGTTTACAGTAAACAAAGATCTTAAATCCCTATTTAATGCTGACTAGAATTTCAAAAACATTAAATGACGTAAGAAATTAAAACAATGATTATTTTAGAAAAATTATATTTATTATATATAGAACTTTTTTTAGTTTGTTTATATGCTATCAATACAACCTTTGAATCACACAATCATAAGGAATCAATCTAGCAACTAACTAAAAGCTTACCATGTGAAATGAGAAGCTAAGACTAAAGTGTGTTCCAGGACCCAAGATTTCCTAAAAGCCAAAATGACGACAGTGAACATATCAAATGGGAGCTGGCATCAGGTAATAAATATAATTTAACAACTAAGTTACCAGAGTAATGTTTTATATAATTGTACTCCAATCTAATAGTACATATGCTTAAAAGAAATTATCCTAGTACAGGTTGTTCAATATTTTTACATGGCAGTAAAACAACCAACAGTAGAGGGCAGCATTTCTATTCACTATTAGAATTTTTTTTTAATCTAAAAAATATGAAGTCTCTGTATTGGGACTTTATTTTGAAAGTCTCACATCCCTTCAAATCTGCTGGCTAACATACAATTTTAATGAAACCTAGCATAAGCAAAAGTGCCCTGACATACAAATATGAACATCTAAATAAAAGACAGCTGTTTCATGCACAGGAATCAAATTTTCTATTCAGAATTCTCAAACATTTATAAGCCAAAACAATCCAGTATTTCTCTGGCAATTTGTTACCTACTATTAGGTCAACTACCTAGTTAAAATAACAATCGTTGAGTACCCACTGGAATCACATATAACTATCTATTCCCCAAATCCTTTTTCTTTATCCATATAAAATCCATGGACAATATTTATCCATATAAGATATTTACACACAAGTCACCAAAGAAGTACCATAATTTTTACAGTCATGAACTTTTGGCAACCAGAGATTCAAGGAGCTGTCTCTAAAGACCACGCATTAGCATAACTCTAAAATCCAAAATACAAGCAGAAAAAGAAGAGGTAGATAAAGCAGAAATAGATTAGAAATGTCTTTAAATCTCATCCTTTTTCATTTTCCTTTTATTTCTATCTCCAAACTGCCTTAATGATGGAGCTGTACCTAAACCACCACCCCTAATAGAGAGAACCAGCACACTAGTAACAAAAAGCAAAGAACAAGAATTATAAAAGATGGAAAATCAACAGCGTCAAAGACTGAGAGAATGACTCGGAAAAGACTATTACTAGTTAATAAAAATTATTAAATATCTGCAAATAGTAATTAATAAAGCCTTACTATGTGGTAGTCATCATTTCACACACTTAACAGGTATTAGCTCAATTAATCTTTAACAACCCTATGAAGTAGGTAGCATTATTTCCTCCATTTTAGAGATGAAGAAACTGAAACACAGGAGTAAGTAACTTGTCCAGGAATTAAGTGGTGGGACTAGAACCTCAAAGGTCTTGAGAGCCTGAGTTCTTAACATTATCCTTTATGCTCTGTCTACACAGAGTGGACACAGTTGTGGCACAACTGCAGTTAAGTGGCTGCTGCAGAATGAAGGCCATAAATTTAAAAAGTGCAAAGTGACAAAGAAAAATGGAAACCTTAGTTATCCCCATTCATCTGAAGGTCTGATCATAAAAGGACGAGCACAAATAGGATAGTACTTGAAAGCAAGCTGTATTCCAATTCAGTAGATCCCAAATAAGAACCCCAGGTGAACACTGACTGGCTAATAAAAATTAAAAGGGGAAATAGTCCAGAAACCAGACAGTATATTCTGGGAAGTTCAAAGAAACTCAATCATTATGGATAAGATCAGGAGCTATAATGAGACTTTCCAGATGTAAAAGGAGAAACCATGTAGTACATATATATTTAATATAAAACAGGACATTTTAACTGGGAAGATAGTCTGAAGGTGATTAAAGTTTAGAAATTCTGGTGGTATTTAACAGAACACTAAAAATGCCCATGCCTTTTACATTAGAAATTCCTCACCTAAAGAATCATGGTTATGCTTCAGAGATTAGGCATCAAGTACATAATTTTAAGAGAAAAAAATAGAAATAATCCAAATGTTGACTGATTAAATAAATTATAAATCATCCGAACAATGAAGTCATTTTAAATGCTAAAGGTGATCATTTAATAATATGTAAGGACTTTCAAAATATATTAAATACAAATGATTCCATTATTTTGCCAAGTCCCCCACCCTTCTCCAATATCTTAGCTATGGCAAAGACTAATAACTGATGACAACACTCTTTCTTTCTACCTGTTAGAATTCTCAACACAGTCCTCTGGGCATCTAACACTAACCAGAGTTGCCATCAGAAATACACTAATTTCATTTAGTCAAAAGACAGGTATCTTAAGTCAACTAGTAAAGTCATGGAGCAAAGGGCTAGATGAAACCTAAAGAACAGGTAAAATGTATCTTTGATTTAACAAAAATCAATTGACAAGACCTCTAAGAAACAAATTTATAATCCTGCTCCCTGTGCTAGGGAATTAAAAGACTATTGCCTAACCTCTTGTTGGTAGTTTACACTAGTAGTTGGGAAGGTATATAAGAGAGATACATACCTAGCTCTCCTGCCTTTCCCTTCTGGGAAGGAAACATTCCTTAAGGTGACTACATTTAGAGAGTGTTCCCAATATCAACCTAGGTATTTTCTCAAACTAGGTAAGTTGGTTATAAAATTTATGTTGAAAAACAAACAGGGAAGAATCACTTTTTTAGGAAAAAGATCAAAAACAGAGAAGCATTGAGAAAGGATAACTTAGATGTAGAGAATATTTAAAAACTTCAGCAAGTAAAACACTGTCAAGTTGGTTCATGAACAGACCAGTGAAACAGAAATGAATGTCCAGAAACAGACCCAACTATATATGGGAATTTATTTGTCCAACAGTGGCCATCTAAATTCAGTGGTGGTAAATATGAATTTTTTAAATAAATGACACTAGAACAGATGGGTAGCCATTATAAAAATATTATACTGGTTACATAACTAATACTATATGTTAAGATAACTTTCAAATGGCCCAAAAGTTCTAAAAATAAAATTGAAAAAAATACCTGGGCGAATTCCTTATAACTGATATGTAGAAGGTGTTACTATGACTCAAAATTCAGAAGCTAGAGAGAAAAGGAGAAATAGTAATACCGTAACAAAGTGTCGGAAAAAACCTGCACCTCGTCCCATAGACAAAAGCTAATCTCCCTGTTATATAAAGAGCTTCTAGAAACTGAGAAGAAAAAGACTGACAACCCGATGTAAAAAACTATAAAATACAATAAACCCTGCTTAAATATGAGAAATGCTTATTTAAACTACATTTATACACCATTTCTCACCCAACAAATTGGCAGAAATACAAAAATCTGAAAATACATTCTGTCAACAAAATTGCAGGGATACACTGCTGGTGGGAATGCAAAATGGCACAACTCCAATGGAGGAGAATCTGGCAGCAGCACCACCAAAATTACAGATGCATTTGCTTTCTAAACCAGCACTTCCATATTATACAGATATACTTGAACAAATATAAAATGGCATACATACAAAACTGTTTACTGAAGCACTGTTTATACTAGTAAAAAGTTAGAAAGTACTTTAGTGTATAGCAAAAATACATTTATATCTTCTGAATATTGGGCATTTTTCATGACATACAGTGTTAGCGTGGACCCAACCTTTTCCTCTTTCTCCAATTAAAACCAGTTGTTAAAGGTCATGTATTTACAAGTCCATATTTGGGTAAAGAAACTTATATATCCACACAATGAAAAGTTGTATTTCTGTACAAATGAATGGGGAAAAGCTCTGTGTACTAGAAGAGAGAGACGTTCAGGATATTTTAAGTAAAACCAGTAAGGGCAAAAGATTGTAGAAATACAAAGCATACTACTTCTGTTGCATAAGGAAAGGGAGAAATAAAAACATTGCTAATTCCTGTACATGCATACACACTGCAAAGAGAAACAGAAACAAAAATAGTCTCCTATGGGGGCCAGTGAAGAAGTGATAAAAGACATAGCTATATAATCTTTTTAATTATAGTTTTGATTCTTGAGTTTATTTTGAGTAACATGTGAGTGTATTATGAACTCAAAAAAATATTTTAAAAATTGAAAAGTTAAGTAAGTGAAGGGTTGGTTGGTGTATGAGAATGGTTGTTATAGTACCTAATTAAAGTTGAAATTCAGTTCCCCTGTCAAACTGACTACATTTCATGGGTCAGTGGGTCTAACAGCATAGACAATACATTTCCATCACTGCTTTAAGTACTACCAGACAGTACTTAACTTTTCAGTTGACATTTTCAGCCCAGAGATGGAAGTAAACCCTATAAAATGAAATGGTCTCTCAAAAAAAGCAAACCTTATATACACAATAGGTCAATAAATCGTTCAAACATTTAAGTGACATGTAGACCATGTCAATACACAATGATGGAGTCCATCCCCACTATAAACTAGGTAACAGGTGGAAAACACTGGGAAGACAGGACACTTTGTGGCTCCTTTTGAATTCATTATAAATACAGAAAGATAAATAAATTTTAGTGACAATTTTCCAAGATGTCAACATATAACCATATTCAAAATAGGACATAAAATGTATTAAGCAGTAAAATATTCATTTTTTTTAATCCACAAGTTTGGAACATCTATGCCAAAGCTTCATTTCTTTAACAATTACTTAATGAGTATCCACTGTAAGTAGATACACACTAAAGCAGTCTTACTTTTATACAGCTTATAGCCCGGTGATATAAACATACTTTAATAAAGACTCACGGTGTATTATAAAGGAAACATAAAGAATATTTACAGAAGTAGAGGAAACTTATTTAATCTTGGGCATCAAGGAAGGCTTCTCTGAGGAGGTATTCTATACACTGGTATCTAAAGGGTAGGATTTGGGGGTAAGGACTGCAAACAGAGTACATTATTATGCATGCATAAGATCTCAAAGAAGGAAACATCTCACAACTGAAAAAAAACACCTGTTAACAAAAATAATGAAACTCTGGTCTGTAACTTCTAAACATATGTATTGGTAACTCCTTACTTGGAAGAGATCCTGAAGACTGCATATACTTAAGACACTGCCCTAGCAGCACTTAACATGGACTCCAAGTTTTGGCAATTTAAATAATAAAAATAACTGGTAGTGAGTATAAGAGAATCTCTGAAATATGAAAGTTCCTTGTCTCCTTTTTAAGTCAAGAACACAAAGGAAAATTCATTTCAAGTCTTTCTCCTGCCACCTAAACTTCTGCTAAATGTCCCTGAAGTGTATAATACATAGAAAAATCCCTTTTCTCCTTGATCAACAAGCAGTATTAACAAAAGATGGAGAAAGACATGATTCTATTGCAAGAAATTCTGATACTAAAGTTATACAACTCCCTCTCTCAGAAGTTTATGGACAACTGGGAAACCTCTATACTAAAGAATATGAATGCCCTTAGCTGCAGATTATGCATAGTGCTTTACTGTTAACAAAAGAAAACATACTGTATATAATCATACTCCCAAATCACTCTTCTCAAATCACTCCTGTTCAACCTTGTATGGTCCAAGTTAATTTTCCTATAGTGATAACGAGCCTGCCTGGCCCCCTAACAGCATTAACTCCTCCCCAACTGACATATACTTACAAAGGAGCTAGCTAAGAACACAAGGATTTACAAACACAAGAATATCTCTTAGAAACACATTATGTGGAAAAGCACAAAATATCTAACTGTATCTAAGCTGATTAAACTACACAAAAATCTGTGTATATTAACAATCATCAGAAATACTGCTACAACAGAAATGCTCACTAGGATCTTTTCCTCTGAAAATCCTAAATTGAGAATATTTTTAAAAATTAAAAGAGAAAATACATATTCACTTTTGCTTAGAGGCAAAACACTAGTTATTTTGCACGTATTAATCAGAAAAGTAATGTACAGGTATTTATGATGGTCTTAGCTTAGTAAATGGCATTAACACTATTGTAAATGGAGGTCAAGATTTGGCAGTTCAGTAACATTGATGATTTAGTCATCACATCTCACCACCCAGTCATTTGCAAATGTTTTAAAATAACAGTCTTCACTGTGAAGAAGATATAGTTATGAGGGGAAAAAAAAACAGAAAACTAAGCATCGTTGATTTAGCTCAACCCACATGCCTGTTCTTAAGGGTATCCATGGTAGCAGTGATGCAACATGCCTACCTAGCTCACTGTGCCTACACAAGTGGGAGAGAGGGGGAGGAGGATGATGAAAAAATTTCACTTGGAAAAGTGTTTTAGTATTAAAAGAATAAAAGTACATCAACTATATTGGCAGACTTTACATATAAAATCATAAAGCTCTCTGTAGATCAAAAAAGAGAAAAGACCCAAGAGGGAGAAAACACTGTAGTGCTTTACTTGAAAAGAAAATTAAGAAGTTCACCCTACTGGTTAAATATGTTTAAAGCATTTTATTTCTAATAATAGAAGAAATTATTTTATTTCTTTCAAAAGTGACTACAAATAATGTTTTAGGCTTCCTAATTTCCAACCTACATCTTTTTCTATTTTTGCTTTAACAGTTACATAATAATTTAGATAAACTTTAGGATATTGATTCCATATAAAATTTTTTAACAATAGCAGCTCTCTCTTGCTTAAAAAGGGTCAAATGCAAAAAAAATTTTTTTAAATTTATCAGAAAGGATAGAACAGAGAGAAGAGATAGATCATGTCAAATAACCTTGCTATAATATCACAAATAAAAACTAAAATGAATGAGGTGATAAAAAGGTAAATCACAGGGAGAACTAACCATAGACAACTATGAAAAGAATGCAGAGGGATAAAAAAAAGTTTTCCAGGTTCACTGCCCTTTAAGCATTCCTTAAGAGTATTTCAACAGTTTACCTGGAGGTACACAAAAGACATCCTCTTCAACAGAATGGTACCAAATAATGGGCATGTTTGTAACTGATCAAAACTCCTACTCTTTAAACTAACTCTGTGAGCAACAAGCACACAAAACTAATTTTCATCAATTTTCTTGTTTTTCTTCTTGTGAGAAGTAAATCACCATATGGGAAAACCATACTTTCAGATTTTACAAATTTACTTATTCTTTTACTACTGAGCGTAATTTAAAAATCTCAATAATTTCACCTATCAGTCATAAGTATACAGTAATAAAATCCAAAAAAGTTATTCCATATTTTAAAAACCAATGTTTAAAATGTAAGCATCCTAAATCTTATACAATCACACAATGTCCACAAACTGGTATTTAGAAATAGAAGAAACTAAGCTTAGAGATTAAGTATGCTGCACTTTGAGAACAATGAGCAAAACAGACTTAAAGCAAGTACTTTAAGGAGTATTTTATAAGTTTAATCATTTTATTGCAAACCAACATTTTTCCAAAGGCAACACAATCAGAACCTAATTTTTTCTCCTTAAAAAAAAATAACTCTACTTGATGATGGGGGGGAAGTCTAGTAACCATAATGTTGCACATGTAATTGTAGATTAATGATAACAAAAAAAAAAGAACAAGGCAGACATCATCTCTGTCCTTGTAATATTTTATCTAGCGTAAGAAACAGATTTTTCAAAAAGTAAAAAAAAAAAAAAATTTAACTCTATTTGCAAAAGATGGAAGTGAAGAGAAAATGTTTTCATAATGAGTTAAACTTTAAACCAGCACGACATGTTGGGGCAGAAAATAAAGTAGAGGGGAAGGAATTTGAGGATATACTTAGAAGATTTAAATATAATCAGGGCCATATAAACCTTTGCTGTTGGGAGAAAAGCTTCCTGTAAATTTCAGGGATAAAATAATCCATTCAATATACTATTTTTAGCTGTCTGAAACACATTTCAGAGTATTACCTTTCCTAAAGGACATAAACTAAGCATCACATGGATTCATACATCTATTTTCAAATATGTAACAATGGTTACACTTTATTTTTAAAATACACTGTGAACAAAAAGGTCTTTCACATTCTGTCACTAACAATGAAATGTAGAAAAGCATACTGTATCTTACCTTTGTGGTTACAATGCACAGGCAATCCATTACTCTACCATTACAATATTTTATACATAAAGCAGTTTATTGCAAACTATTTTAAACTGCCTATATGAATAAAAATTAAAAATTAAGTTGGGAGATAAAACCATAGATGAAAAGTTACAACTGTGACAACATCGCTCCAAGATCCATTCTTAAAGGCAGTAATTTTTCTACTATCTGAAATACAAGAAACCAGAATGTGTCACGTGCCCTACAGTCTTCTTTATGTAATCTGTATCTGAAGAACTTGAAATTATCCCACAAAACACCGTGAAAGATGTCAGGATTTATTCCACAAGAGTTCACTGCTGCTTCAGATGCTTTTCATTAATCCTTTTCAAAATATAGGTTGACAGGGAGTCAACTGAAGAAATGCTCCACAATGAGGTTTCCCCGATACAAATTTAACTCTGCTCCTCGTCTGCTACAATTTGGATATTCAAAAAAAAAAAACTACCAAAAAAAAAATACTAAAAAGGATGCAAGCAAACATTTCTTCCACTAAACCATTTCAGCAATTGCAGCTTGCAAAGTAATGACTTTCTCAGGCAGTAATGAATGGAATATTCCATGTTGTACTTTTGAGAAGGGGAGAAGGAAGGAAAAAATTCTGTAACTTAAAATATTATCTCTAAAATTTACCTCTTCTCTCTTTATTAAAAAGATAAAATAAAATTTTACCAATGAAGCCAGACTTTAACTTCAGTGCCTTACTAAGTCCATTTCACATAATCCTTTCCCCCAATGCAAAAAAAAAAAACCCACCACCACAAAAAGATAATTATAACCAGGTACCACTTCAAACTCCTCAAGACTTTGTTTTTAACCCAGAAGTTGCCTAACTCATGTCTAATCCTCAAGATCATTAGAAACAGAGCTAGACAGGCTGACAGGGGACAAGGCTTTGGGAGGCAACTGCCTTAGTACCTATCACATAATAAGCATATCATTTATTGTTATATCTATTATTGATTGGCTTTCAGGTGATACCCTTTTGTTTCAATCTTAATATGATATACCTAAGAGTAAGACTTCACCGTGAATGGGACTATTATAAGAATTAAATAGGTAATATATGCACAGCACTTAGAGTAACACCAACCTTAAGTATTCAATAAATGTCACTTACAGATATGTGTCTATATGTAGCTATAAGGCTCAGCAGATAGGCAGAAGTAAATTTCATCAAGGACCAACACATCCTTTCCTCCAAGAAGGACAGACAGTCTGGAAATCACATGCTAGGCTGGAAATTGAGCTACCCCTTTTTTTCCCACCCATCCCAAACATGATTTTCTTCCCACATGAAAAGGTAAAGCCCACTCAAGGCTCATGACTCCTTAAATAATTAAAATTTATCATTTTTTGAAGAATACTCAAGACATTGTAGGTAACATCTAAATACCAACTAGGCACTTGCACTTTGTAAGGGAAAATTAACAAGTAAATGAAGTTCTTCGGCTGGTTTCTCTCAGAATGCTGAAATTTCTTTCCTGTGAAGTTATACCTAAAATAGTCAAGCCCAGAGAGAAAAGGCATTCCTAAGTTTGGCAGATCTTAAAACAGTGGGGGGGTTGAAAATCACTACACGAAGAGACAGAAATAGTGTTTCAGCCCATTAACAGGCTGTGTAACTTGTCATTTTCTTTGGGTATAGAGGGGGTCTCAATTTTCCCTTTTATAAAATTAAAAAACTTAATGGCTCTAAGAGTCATAATATTTATGTTTCCATTTCTAAATTCATTGGATTCTAAGCTCTAGATTATAAGGGCAAAACTCAAGATTATCTCATTATTTACCACTTTATCCACAGCACCTGGTGACCAGAATGTAACAGGGGCTCAATAAATATTTGCTGAATTAATGAACAGCCTTTATAGTAACTAAACTATAGGTGATTACAAAATTTAGAAGTCTGAAACAATCCTGAAAATTTTACCCCATTTTCCCAGTAAAAGCAATTTAAAACAGTTTTGTGAACTTTAATATAAGCCTATAAGAATATAGATGAAATAACCAAATATCTACTTTAAATTGACTCTCTATATATTTATACATATAAAACAACATATACTATTAAAATAATACGTCTAAGGACTTCCGGGAATATGGCGTCTTGAACGGACTAGCAGAAAAATTCCTCCCAACATTATATTTATTCACAAAAATACAGCAAATACAACTATCCCTAAAAGAGAGACCAGAATACACAGGAAAGTGCACAGCGTACAGCTACACCTGTGAGAACTTGGCAGCCGGTGAGGCGGACGGGCGGCGATCCGGTGGGACCGAGCGCTCCCCCCCCCAGAGCTCCAGCGGCCAGACACGCCGGACAGAGGACTCGGCACCCGGCAGGCGGGACGGAAACACGATCCAGCGAGACGAGAGCGCCCCTGCACCCCAGCACTCCGGCGGGAGTCCCGGCAAGGCGGGTAAGGTACGGAGCCGCGAGCAGACCGAGCGCTCCTCTCCCCCAGCGCTCCGGCGGGAGGAGAGGATTCAGAGCCGGGAGGCAGGGGAAGTCTGCGCCCGGAGCGCCCCTCCACCCCAGCACTCCGGCGGGAGTTCCGGCAAGGCGGGTAAGGTACGGAGCCGCGAGCGGACCGAGCGCC
>JAQQAC010008350.1:30445606-30475592 GCA_029783875.1 Phataginus tricuspis | reverse complement strand
AATAATACGTCTAAAATATTACTTTATTTCACTGACATTCAGGAAACAATTTCACTTCCAAGTTGATTAGATGCTGCACTTTTTGAATCCATGTATTAAAATGTCACCTGAATTATCCCAAATCACTATTAAAACCTATTCACGAGAAATGCAAATTAAAACCACAATGAGATATCACCTCACATCAGTTAGGACGGCCAACATCCAAAAGACAAACAATAAATGTTGGCAAGGATGTAGAGAAAGGGGAACCCTTCTACACTGTTGATGGGAATGTAAATTAGTTCAACCATTGTGGAAAGCAGTATGGAGCTTCCTCAAAAAACTCAAAATAGAAATACCATTTGACACAGGAATTCCACTCCTAGGAATTTACCCTAAGAATGCAGTAGCCCAGTTTGAAAAAGACATATGTACCCCTGTTTATCGCAACACTATTTACAATAGCCAAGAAATGGAAGCAACCTAAGTGTCCATCAGTAGATGAATAGATAAAGATGTGGTACATATACACAATGGAATATTATTCAGCCATAAGAAGAAAACAAATCCTACCATTTGCAACAACATGGATGGAGGCAGAGGGCATTATGCTCAGTGAAATAAGCGAGGCAGAGAAAGACAAGTATCAAATGATTTCACTTATCTGTGGAGAATAAGAACAAAGAAAAAACTGAAGGAACAAAACAGCAGCAGACTCACAGAACCCAAGAATGGACTAACAGTTACCAAAGGGAAAGGGACTAGGGAGGATGGGTGGGAAGGGAGGAATAAGGGGGAAAAAGAGGCGTTACGATTAGCACACATAATGTAGGGGGGTGGGGCACAGGGAAGGCAGTATAACACAGAGAAGACAAGTAGTGACTCTATAGCATCTTACTATGCCTTTGGACAGTGACTGTAATGGGGTATGTGGTGGGGATTTGATAATGGGGGGAAGTCTAGTAACCATAATGTTGCTCATGTAATTGTACATTAATGATACCAAAATAAAAATTAAAAAAAGAATTATTTAGGTTATGGGTTTATGGTTTTCTAAAACAAATCAACAAATTAAAAAAAAAACCTATTCACATAACAGAAAGACAATTTTTCCCATTTGTTCTGAAGGTATACATTATAATCTCTGTAATATAATCACTTACTCTTTAGTGTACTTCTTAATCTTTCAAAAAAGGGTGCATATAAAAAAAAGTAGCCTATACTTGCCAGTTTTTAAGGTCGTATCAGGAATGATTATTTAATCTGTGTTAAATTCTACACTCATTGCACCTTCTGTAAACATCCAAACTGGCACTGACCGAGGACATTTCAAGTCAGTGTGTTCTTCTCAAACAGTCATTTGCTGTGCAAAATAATTTTAAAAATACCCTCTAATACGAGCAACTTCAGAAGGTCTTAAATGTAAGACTTTCTAATGTTGACACCTCAACTAATGGTCTGGCACATAAGCTAATCAACAGTATTTTATAATACCAATGGCTTTCTATATATAGGTAATCATTTCCAACCATGATATAATAGGTAACAGACTGACTCTCCTGCCTTAAAACAGCTATAGAACTGGACAAACATATAAGAAAGAATAAGTTTCAGATACTGGACAAAGGGCAATGCAAAACAGT
Source organism: Phataginus tricuspis (assembly GCA_029783875.1). Classification (NCBI taxonomy): domain Eukaryota; kingdom Metazoa; phylum Chordata; class Mammalia; order Pholidota; family Manidae; genus Phataginus; species Phataginus tricuspis. The sequence goes on along the minus strand of JAQQAC010008350.1, from coordinate 30,473,967 downwards.
GACCCCAGTGAGAAGAAAAACAAATGAGGTGAGTTTCCAGGCTGCAGAAGGAAGAAGGGAAAACTAAACAAGGCCCAGCAATCTAAGGTAAGAACAGAATTGAGATAAGCTAAGAAATTGAGAATTCATCTTAAAGTTGATAATTCAGAAAAGCCAAGGTGTCTAAAATACACAGGTAAGAGTGTCAGAGAGGAGAGAGCACCACAGATCTTCAGTTACCCATGGGTTTTCAGATTTCTTTTGATCAGTCATGCATAATAAGGAAAGGCTAGGGAAAGAACCCTAGAAGACGGTGCAACAATCCTCAGAACTCAACACAGGATCAAGAATAATGGAAAACTCATATAATATGCAGGGCCTTAGGTAGAGTACTCAGAACAGTACAGACATTGCAGTTTATTGCACTACACACTACTGCATTTCTTACAAATTGAAGGTTTGTGGCAACCCTGCATCAAGCAAGTCTATCAGTGTTATTTTCCCAACAGCATTTGTTCACTGTCTCTGTGTCACACTGTCATACTGTAAGAATTTAGTAATTTTCACAATATTTCAAACTTTTCATTATTATATTTGTTATGGTGATCTGTGATCAGTAAGCTTTGATATTACTTTTATAATTGTTTTGAGGTGTCATGAACTATGTCCATAAAAAGATGGTGAACTTGACCAATAAATGTGTGTGCTCTGACTCCTCCACTGACTGGCTGTACCCACCTCTCTCTCTCTCCCTCTCCTCAGGTCTCCCTATTCCCTGAGACACAATATTGGAATTAGACTAATTAATAGCCCTATAATGGCCTCCAAGAGTTCAAATGAAAGGAAGAGTTGTACATCTCACACTTTAAATCAAAAGCTAGAAATGATTAAGCTTAGTGAGGATGGCCTATTTGAAAGCCAAGACAGGCCAAAAGCTTAGCCTCTTGCACCAAATAGCTAAATTGTGAATGCAAAGGAAAAGCTCTTGAAGGAAACTAAAATGCTATCCTGGTGAACACATGAATGCTAAGAAAGTGAAACAGCCTTATTGCTGATATGAAGAGAGTTTAGTCTGGATAGAAGATCAAACCAGCCACAACTGTCTCTTAAGCCAAAGCGTGATCCACAGCAAGGCCCTAACTCTCTTCAATTCTGTGAAGGCTGAGAGAGGTGAGGAAGCTGCAGAAGAAAATATGGAAGCTAGCAGAGGGTGGTTTAAAGGTTTAATGAAAGAAGCTATCTCTGCAACATAAAAGTGCAAAGTGAAGGAGCAAGAGTTATGCAGAAGCTGCAGCAAGTTATACAGAAGATCTAGCTAAGATCACTAATGAGGGTGCCTATACTATACAATGTAGATAAAACAGCTTTACATGCCATCTAAGACTTTGCTAGCTAGAGAGAAGTCAAAAGCTAGAAATCAAAAGCTAGACTCAAGAATAGCTAGAAAGAAGTCAATGTCTAGTTTCAAAACTTGAAAGGACAGGCTGGCTCTCATTAGATGCTAATGTAGCTGGTGACTTTAAGTTGAAGCCAATGTTTGTTGACCATTCCAAAACTCCTAGGGCCCTTACAAATAATCTAAGTGGACTCTGCCTTTGCTATATAAATGGAACAAAGCCTGGATGACAGCACATCTGTTTACAGCATGGTTTACTGAATATTTTAAGCCCACTGTTAAGACCTACTGCTCAGAAAAAAAGATTACTTTCAAAATATGACTACTCCTTGATAATGAACCTGAAGCTCTATGGAGATATACAATGAGATTATTGCTGTTTTTATGCCTGTTAACACAACATCTATTCTGCAGCTCAAGGAGTCATTTTAACTTTCAAGTCTCATTATTAGAAATACATTTCATAAAGCTATGGCTGCCATATGGTATTTCTGATGGATCTGAGCCAGGTAAATTAAAAACCTTCTGGGAAGGATTCACCATTCTAGATTTCATTAAGAACATTTGTGATTAATGGGAAGAGGTCAAAATATTAAATGAACAAGAATTTGAAAGAAGTGAATTTCAACCTTCATGGGTGACAATGAGGGGGCTCAAGCCTGCAATGGAGGAAGGAACTGCAGATGTGGTGAAAATAGCAAGAGAACCAGAATTAGAAGTAGAGCCTGAAGATGTGACTGAATTGCTTCAATCTCATGATAAAACCTCAATGGATGAGGAATTGCTTCTCATGGATGAACAAAGAAAGTGGTTTCTTGAGATGGAATCTACTGGTGAAGATGCTGTGCAGACTGTTGAAATGACAACAAATTTAGAATATTATATAAACCTAGTTGATAAACAGCAGCAAGGTTTGAGAGATTGACTCCAATTTTGAAAGAAGTTCTAGTGCAGGTAAAATGCTGTCCAACATCATTGCACGCCATAGAAAAATTGTTCGTGAAAGGAAGAATCGACTGATGCAGCCAACTTCATCATTGTCTCATTTTAGGAAATTGCCACAGTCACCCCAACCTTCAGCAACCCCCACCCTGATCAGTCAGCAGTCATTAATATCAAGGAAAGACCCTCCACCAGCAAAAAAATTATGATTTGCTGAAAGTTCAGATGATGGTTAGCATCTTATAGCAATTAAGCATTTTTTTAAATTAAGGTATCATTGATATAATCTTACGGTTTCACATAAGCAACACTGTGGCTACAACATTCACCCATATTATCAAGTCCCCCACTACACCCCATTGCAGTCACTGTCCATCAGTGCAGTAAGATGCTACAGAGTCACTGCTTCTCTTCTCCGTGCTGTACTGCCTAATGAAGTATTTTTTAATTGAAGTATAGACATTATTTTTTAAGACAATACTGTTATACACTTAACAGACAACAATATAGTATAAACTTAATTTTATGTGTACTGGGAAACCAAAATATTCATTTCATTTGCTTTACTGCAATATTCATTTTATTGCAGTAGTCAGGAACTGAACCTGTAGTATCTCAGAGGTATGCCTGTACTGCCACAATACTGGGACAAAATTAACCCTATACAAAAGGCTGCTTAGTCCCACTAAAATAGCTTAAAAGCAAGCTTCAAAAAGATCAATCTCTTTCCAAGCATTTTAACTGGATCCTAATACAAAGCTCAAGAATATTTAAAGAAATACAAAAAATACCAAGATTCCCAAAAAGGTAAAATCTGTAATGTCTGCCAAATCCAATAGAAATTTATCAGATATGTAAAGAAGCAGGAAAATACAACCATGAAAGGTGAAAAATCAATCAATAGAAAAAGATCCAGAAATGAGAGATGACAGAATTAGTGCACAAGTACATTTTAAAATTTATTAGAAATCTGCTCTGTAATAGATTCATGATGACAGGAGGAAGATTACAGGTACATAAGGAGAGGAGAGAATGGAGCTCCAAAAGAAAAAATCAAGAGTATAAAGAAACTGTTAGTATTAATTATCTGAGACTGTGACTTTCACATAATTGCAAACATATTTCTATAAAGTTAGGAATTTTTACAATAAGCATGTATCACTTTGGCAAACCAAAAAGGGGGCAGGGTGTTTTTTTTAAGAGCACAGGAGGAGATGTCACTGCTCTAATACTGAAGATAGTAATAAGTGCAGAAAACAGGTAAAGAACAATCAAAATTATTTAAATGAGTTACTGAAAACATCATATCACCAAAACTCATAATTCAAGACTAATTGGGGGTGCCTTCTTGTAGCACATAATCTACAACCACTGCGGCACACTTAGGCTTAAACACAAACTTTTATTTTCTTAGTAATTGTATAGTATTTTGCCAAGTTTTCTCCTAAATTAACAGCTTGGCATAATATGGCAGTTGTTTCATATCTCTAATAGCATTTCATTATATTTCACTTCCATTTCAAAGTTAATGATTCAGGGGCCTGTCCTTTAGTTCTATCACTGGCAAGTATCATTTAACACTGGAATAAGACTGTTCTAAGATATGAAAACTTATATAATAGTGAATGCAAAATAACAGCATAGTCATCAAAATCACTTGCTGACATCTCATATACAATTCACTTAGCACACCTATCAGTTTTTGTCTTGATGAAATTTTTAAATTACAGGGTCTGCATAGAGGTTGTGCATTATTTCAGATTTCGTGTATTTTTATTTATCAGTAACATACCACTTAAAAGTTGGAATTAAATGAGACAACACTGTACATCTGGTGGTGGGAGAGGGAGTTCAAACTAGTATCTCTGAGAGTCAGAGATGTTCTGATAGAGAAATAAAGTATCAGGAAGAAGGATAAGAACCTGAGGACACTGATAAAGAAAATAGAAAAAGGAGGCGACCACGAATACATGGGTTGTCAATTACTTTGAAGGCAGGAATTCAAAATGGTGACAATTCATGAAGTTGTGCTGTAAAATTTTGTCAGCTATCTTCCAAAGTCCATAGTAAGAACTGAAGTGGAGGTGGGCTTCAGAGATATAGAATTATAGGTTAGATGTTACCAAAGATAAGAGATGTAATAAATATGAATATAGCCTAATCATAGCACTGTACAGGCACACCTCATTTTACTGTGCTTCACTAATTCTGCTTTGCAGATACTGTGCTTTTTACAAATTGAAAGTTAGTGGCAATCTTGCATCAAGCAAGTCCATTAGTGCCATTTTTCCAGCAGCATTTGCTCAGTGTCTGTGTCACATTTTGGTAACTCTTGGAAAATTTGAAATTTCTTAATTATTATATTTGTTATGGTGATCTGTGAATAGGGATTATGACTCTTCAAGGCTCAGATGATGGTTGGCATATTTTAGCAATACAGTATTTTTTAATTAAAGCATGTACATTATTATTTTTTAGACATAATGCCATTGCACACTTAACAGACTACAGTATAGTGTAAACGTTAAGTTTTATGTGCACTAGGAAACCAGAAAATTCATTTGATTCACATTACTGTAAAATTCCCTTTATTGGGGCAGTCTGGAACAGAACCAGCCATTACCTCTGAAGTATGCCTATACAGACAATAGCACTGTATCAATTTTCAATTTTCTCAGTTTGAAAACTGTATACTAGAAGTTTTAAGATATGTTCATATAAAATAAAATAATTTTAGGAAAATATTCTTTTTCATAGTAGATACATGCTGAAGTATTTAAGAGAAAAGATTCATGATGTCTGCAATTTGCTCTCAAATGGGTCAGCAAAAATAAAAGTTTTATATGTGTGTGTATACAGAGAGCTCAGTGAATGTGACAAAATGGTAATTTTATTATTCTGTATATAAACTGTTTTCAAAATAATAAACTTCAGAGACTGAAAAAGGGCTCAAATAACAATAAGTACTCACAGGAAAGGTAAAGGATGCTATAGGCATTTAGGGGAGATTAGTTTCTAAAAGATGGGTGACAATCTCACATAGAAAATTCCTAAGCTGGGCCATGCAAGACGGGGAAAGGCAGAGACATTCCAGTTGAACAGAATGGCACAACTAAGGGCACTGGAACAAAGAATTCCAGGAATAACAAATATTCTACTTCAACCCCAAAGTTGAATTTGTAAGAGGCAGTGGTGGTAGTGTTCACATAACTTGAAATGTTCTTATCAAAGAAATAGGACTTAAACAATGAGTTCTTTTCTAAAAAAGGAATGAAACAAAGGAGATTACTTTTTAAAAATTTTCCTTGTCCCTCCTGGAAACAAACCAAACCTACAGTTTACTCTAACACAGAAATTATCAGCCTACCAGAACAGTATTTAATTCTTACAGAGAAAAATGTTACTGAAAAACTGAATAAGTATTAATTCATCATATAAACAGACAACTAAAAACCTTAAAAACTGATGGAAACCTTAACTGAGACTTATCTATCCATCCTCAAGACTTAGTCATTTTTAGAAATGTTACTATAAAGAAACAACTCTCAACAGTAGTTTTAAGAAAAATTGGAGAATGTTAAATGATTAAAAATAAAAGTTGTTTTGCAGTTATTTTTTAAAAGCTAAATAAAAAACACCTTATTTTAGAGAAGAAATTTAAAAATAGCATTTTAAATCAGTCTTAACATCTATCATCAGAAAAATATTATCTCAGAATAAAATGCCTACATTTTCTTAAGGACTCAAATCCAGTAACTGGTGCTCTGGTTCAATGTAGCAGTTTGGAATTATAAAAATTAGAAATAGGTCAAATGCCTGATACCCACAGATGAATACCAGGCAGCAATTAATAATAATGTGGTAAACAGGTAGGTGGATGGATGATGGATGGATGATGGATGATTGAAAGAAGTTGGCTAAAGCATAATTAAGATATGCTGAAACATAAGCTGCAAAAGCACCAGTGAAAAACAGTGTTAGGATAATATGATTCTTGTGGAGTTCCTAAAATTAATACTAGATATATGCATAGAAAATGCATATGAATATATGACACCAAACCATTTTCAGCAGCCAATCCTGTAAAGAGGGATTTTTCTTAGGTTATACATTTCTGCAAATTTTGTTTAAACAAACTGGCCTGTTATATTTCTATCGAAAAAATTAGTTCTTTCTTTATTTTATTAACATTATTGTGATATTTTCATTTATCTAGGTAAGAAGTCCTTTACCAAGAAAGTTTTTAAAATAAGACAGAAACATCTGCCTTGAAGCATTAAGTTCTGAGTTCTAATCTGTTTTTCTATATGGTAATATAACTTTTTAAAAATAAACTTTGGACAGTCAGAATATCCCTGAATGACAGTTTGCTTAATTCCAAAGTGAGTTATCAGTCGACCAATATACCAATACCTGGTTTATCTCATTTTAGAAGACTACAGCAAGAATCCAAGTTCCTATGACATCTCAAAATATTATAATGTATGTGAATGTGTCCTTTAAACTATCCGATTTGAAAATAATGCTATTATTATGATCCATTCTTATGGAACATATGAGTGTTTTTAAGAAAGGAAGTAGAACATATTGTATGGTTTAAAAATATTAATACCATAATATATTTAGACCAACAATGTTTTTCAAATTTTATTTTACCATTTCTGGGGCAAAAGGCTAGAGCTGGAAGACTGAGGTGTCACCTGCCTCTATACTCCTTCCTCTCAAAAATAATGCTTCAAAAAACAAAATCTCATGGAACAGAGAAACAGAAGCCATCACTGCTGGCTGGTTCTAGTTCTGGGACAGTGCAAGTTCAAAAGGAACTTGGGGAAACTGCCAGAAATCAAGGACATGAGGAAAGATTAATGGGAGCATGTCAAAAGGACATAGAAGGATCATTTCAAGGAATTCCCCAAATTTGGAATAATTTGAGTATCCAAAGAATAGTAACTGAAATGGATTGTAAACACTGAATAAATAAAAATCTCTCAGTCCATAGTGATAATTTTTTAAAGAGAGAAAGAAAAAGGGGAAGAAATTATTAGCCATCTTCGGAGAAGATTATAGCACAAACTCTAAAAAACTAGTCATTAAAAGAAGATGTAAGCTTCACCCTTATGTATTCCTTTCCTGTTAATCACAAAACCTGTCTTTTTAGGAGGAACAAAGAGTTCATTCCCTGTTGATGAGGAAAAGTACTTTCTAAAAAAACCTGAGGTACAGCTGATACACATTAATTTCAGGTGTACAACATAGTGATTTAACAATTTTATACATTAACAAAATGCTCATTTTGATAAATGTAGTTACAATCTGTCACCAATACAAGTGACTATATTCCCTATGCCCCACATTTCATTTCTGTGACTTGTATATATATATATATATATACACATATATATACATACATATACACATACATATGCACACACAGCCCCACCTCTTCTTTATCCATTCATCTATTGGTGGACACTAAGGTTGCTTCCAAATCATGGCTATTGTAAATAATGCTGTGATAAATGTAAGAGTGTATTATATTTTTGAATTACTGTTTTTGTTTTCTTCAGGTAAATACCCAAAGCGGAATTACTGGGTCATATAGTATTTGTATTTTTAGTTTTTGAGGAACCTCCATCCTATTTTCCATAGTGGCTATACCAATTTACATTCCCACCAGCAGTGCTGGAGAATTCCCTTTTCTTCACATTTGTTGTCTGTGTTTTTGATAGTGGCCATTCTGACTGGTGTGAGGTGATATCTCGCTGTGGTTTTGATATGCATTTCCCTAATAATTGGTGATACTGAGCATCTTGGGAAAGAGTACTTTTTATAGAATACCACCTAATAAATACAAATGGAATGAGAAAATTACAGGAGGACACAACATTGTGAAATATTTAATGAAATAAGTGATTCAGGAAAGGATCATTAATGGGTAAATCAGGTAAAAAGTCACTAATACAAGGTGCTAAAGTACTACCCCAGAGATACTACAAAGAGAGAAACATACTTACACAATGCAGGACCCAGAGGCAGCCACCTATGAACTCCCATCACAAGTGCAACTTTGCATTGTGTGCTTCCTGATGTAATATAGTATTCAGTACAATATAACCGTATTAAGTCTGTTTACCAAAACTGAGTCTAATCAATCTTTACATCTAATTCCCTGTTACCAGAAATACAAGACTTAGTGGAATGACTTAAACATTTGTAAACAAACTGGACAAACAAGAATGTGTGGTATTCTGTAAGACAACCAGCATCATGGTCTCTCCAGAAAGTTAATGTCATTAAAAGATTATAAGAGTAAAGACACTGTACCAGATTTAATGTTTGCCTCCCAACTCATTTCACTGTTTGCCCCCAGATCTTTACATTTGCCTTTCACTCTGATTAGCCCTAGCAACACCCTGTGCTTAAGGCCTCCTGTTCACACCTCATCTTCTCACCTTCTCCATTACGGCTTTCCTATTAGGGCTCCTGTTAGGAGCTTTCTCCTGTAAGGGCTTTTCTGTTAGCCACAACACCAGACACCATATCTCCTGCATGCACAAATCCACAACGGTCAAGTGCAGGGCTAACTGCTGCCCACCAGAAGCCAATAGATACATTTCTTCCCTTTCTTTCCCTGTATGCAGTATACATGGCTTCTCAGGGATGCAAAACCCAGTATCCAGCATCATCAGACTAGTGGCAGGAAGCATCCTTGTATTAGTTATTCCTTCTTCCTAGCTTATTTACCTTTTCCCTTACTTTTGCTTTCTAGGAATGAGTTTTCTAAATAAAGTGATAGCACGTAAGCCCTCTGCCTTACATTCTTCAATCAGGGAAACCCAGAATAAAATGGAGACCTAACAATCAAATATGATACATGAATCTTAACTGGATTCTGATTTTTTTTAAGCCATAGAAGACAGATTGGGGCAACTGTAAAAATGGATTGGAGAGAAAATTAATATTAATTTTCTTGGGTGTGGTAGTACTAAAGGTACACAGGATAATGTTTGGACTATTCTTACTCATAGGAGATGTATGCTAGAGTTTTTATAGTTTAAGTTCATGATACCTACACCTGATTTTCAAATAGCTTCACAAAAATACACACATACAGGGAAAAAATATGACAAAATGTTAGTGATTGCTGACTATATAGATGTTTGGGTGTTTGTTGTACTATGTGGTTGTTTATTGTCCTATTCTTTCAATTTTGCTATACTTGGAAATTTTTTATGATAAAATGTTAGAAAAAATGTAATCACCTTTAGCCTATTAATTACAACATGAAAAGAACCAGTTCTCACTTCTTTCAAAAAATATTTACTGAACTACTACTATGTGCAAGTACTATACATATATACATATTTCAGTAAGTTAGTCCCTAATCTCAGGGAATTAAGTTTGTGGAGAGACCAAAATACAAAAAAACTAATGTACATTTGAGCATTTAATTATAAGTGATGAAATACTATCAAGCAGAGGTACAAAGTGCTGCAACAGAGGTTCTGCCCACCTGTAAGGTAAAGAAGGCTTCTATCAGAAAGTGACCGTGTAGTGATTCTTGACTCTCTTGCAGTGATCTCTGACTCTACCTTACTCTCATAACCACTTTCCAATCTGTCCTCAAATCCTTGTGCTTAACATATGAAATACCCATAATTCAGCCACTTAGCATCTCCATTATCACCACTGGTTCACAACTACATCTATCCTTAACTAGATCACTGGAACAGACTCCCCATAGGTCTCCTGCCTACCATTATTACAATTATTTTCAACAAAACAGCCTGAGTGATCCTTTCAAAGGTTAGGTTAAATAATGTCACGCCTCTGCTCCAAAATCCTACAAAAGCTTTACAGGATCTGGCCCTGCCTTACCTACTGTGACCTCATCTCTCACTACTCTTTGCTTTACTCACTGTGCTCTTACTACTGGCCATCTTGCTATTTCTCATATACTCCAGTCTTACTTCGGCCTTAGCATCTTTGCATTCGTTACTCCCCCAGATAGCTGCATCAACTTCCAACTCTTTGTACAAATATCACCATCTCAATGAGGCCTATTTATAACTGAATACTTAAAATTGCAAAGCACCTCCCACCCCCAATCTGGCATTCCTAATCCCCTTAATCTGCCCTACTTTTTTTCTTTCAGTTTCACTTATCACCTTCTAACATACTAAATAATTAGTTTATTGTTTATTACCTGCTTTCCCACTAGAATGTAAGCTTCATTAGGACAGGGATCTTTGCTTTGTTCAAGCAGCCTGTTCAATACTTGATATATAACAAGTACTCAATATTTGTTTAGTAAATGAATGGATGAATTGACATTTAAAATGAAACGCTAAAAATGAGCGGGACTTGGCAAAAGGAGAGAACCTTCTACACAGAGAACATTATGTAGGGACCCTAAGGTAAGAAGAACCAGTGGCCAAAGAGAAAAGAGTTCTAAGATGAATGGAGAAACAGGATGTGGTCAATAATTTAGGATTTCCCACTTCTTTCTGAGGGAATGGAAAGTCAATGAAGGGTAATAACATGATTTGCATTTTATAATCTTGGAGGCCAAGTAGTCATAAATTCGAAAGGGGCAAATGTCAATGCAGGTAGGTCAATTAAAGGGGCTGTTAACAATAATCTAGGCAAAAAATGAATGTGGTTTAGACTGGAGTGGCAAGAATGGAGATAGACAAACACTCATTCACATGAAATTTTATAAACTGCAATATGGATTTATAGTTGTAAATGTGAAAAGCGAAAAAAAGTTTCTGACAGACAATAAAGTGGAATGTCTTCAAGGCCCTGGAGTCAAAAAACATTTCAATAGGCACAAAGAGCATCAACTGTAAACTAGACTATATTAAATTTAACAATCTTGATTGTTAAAAGACAAAATTAAATAGAGCATGACTCAGAGTGGAAGAAAATATGTTATACATATATCCAACAAAGGAATCATATCCAGATACAGACCAACTAAAAATTAGTAAGATAAGTGACAGACACTTCACAGAAGATAGCAAAATGAGCAATAAGCATATGAAAAGGTGCTTTTTAATTGTCAGTCTTGTTAATGATAAGAGAAATGCAAATACAACAAACATGAAATACCACTACACATCTACTGGAATGGTTAAAATATTAAAGAAAATACTGACAATAACAAGTGTTAGTGAACAACTGAAACTTGCACATACTGGTAGTAACTATAAAAACAGGCATAATCACTCTGCAAACTGTTATGTTCTAGCCATTGGGTAATATACACAACGGAAATGCATGTACAAGTGCACAGAAAAACATACATACTCAGTTCTGCTGTTTTGAAAATACAAATTTGTTCCAATGTGATTGATACATTAGGGATAAATATGAGCCTTATGCAAATTTCACGTTTACTTATGCTTCATCTTGTCCACAAGAAACACTTTGGTAAGGGCAGAAAATTACACTGAGATGAAATGAGCCACACAGAAGTACACAAAATGTACACATTTCAGACTTTACTTCATTGAGTGTTAATGAGCCACACTCATCCACACCTGGTATTATCTTCATCTAATTTCAGATAATCCACCCCTGCCCCCTTCCAGCACTTTTCATTAACTCAGAAGCTGCAACACTGAAACACACTCCCTTAGCAAACAAGATCTTTTTTTCAAGGTAAAATGCCATATTTGTTGTAGTATTTATGTATTTCTTAACCATTTAACGTGTGAAACTGTGCTGCCATTTTTAATAGGTTCTTAATCTTCTTTTACATATGTCAATCACCAAGTTTTGAGTTTTGACCCTAACCCCATTTTTTCCATAAGCCCTATGGTTTTAATCACACCATTTTGCAGAATGTGGTTATTTTAAAGAATGCCTATGTTGTGCTATGGCAGAACTGACTGTAAAAGAGTATTGGAAGCAACCCAAATGGCCAAAAACAGAATGGATAAATACCCTGTGATAGCTCATAGAATTGAATATTCTATAACAGGAAGAATGAGTTCAAGAATGTAACTTCAACTCATGGATGAAATTCTCAAATAAAAGAAAAAGGAAGCTAAACACAAGAGAGTACATACTATGTGAATCTGTTAATGTGTAATTTTAAAAGAGGCAAAACTAACCTATGGTGTTAGGTATTAGGATGGTCCTTCGAGTTAAAGGGAGTAAGTACTGAATAGGCAAGGTACAAGAGAGACTTTGGGGTACCGGTATACTTTTTTTAATTGAGCTATAATGGACATATCATACGATTCACCAAATTCTAAAGTGCTGTGTTCTTTTAGTATATTCACAGAGTTGTGCAACCACCATCACTATCAAATTCCAGAACCCATTACCAGTCATTTCATTTTCTTGACCTGCTATATTCATAATATTGCAATTCATCAAGCTATACATTTGTGCACCTTTATATAAAAATATATTACACAATACTTCAATAAAATTTTTTAAGTTAGTGTTTAGAGGACTTCAGTTAACCCAGTTAGACTGAATATATTCTTCCAACTCTACTATCTCCTAAAACTCTACTTAAAGCAGATGGATTATTTTAAAGCATTAAATCACAAGGTCAAAGAGAAGGGGAAAGGAGATATTCTCCATACACCACTGAGATAATTCCCTCCCCTGAAGATGAATGCAGAGGCTGAAACAGGGGGCTTTGAGATAGTAGTGACAACTGGAAACACAAGTACATCATTAAAAGTGAACTAAGTGTGTATTCATCCAGACAAAATTGGCCTCATACTTTTTTTTATAGTCATACTATGCCTCCTGCTCTACAACCTGTTTTTCAATCATTTAATAACATACAGTAGATATACAGACCACAATTTTATGTCTGCTACTTTATACTGTATTAAGTGGCTGTACCATGTGTTTATTCAGATTCTCAATGATAATCATTTAGATCATTTCCCTATTGGTTTTTACTAAATAATAATAATGCAATATTATTAAATAATAATAATGTAACATTAACACTAAAAATAATATTGCAATGAGGGTACATATATATATATCTTAATATGTATTGATAATTTGTGAGTATACCTGTCACATATGCTGGATCAAAGAATATGAATATATACTGTTGTCTTTCAAAAAGGTTGCATCACTACTTTCCCACCAATAGCATAAGAGTTTCTGTTTCCTCACACTTAATTAATGGACAATCAGTTAAAAATATTCACAATGTGAATTTAATTTGCTTTTTTAAAAATGAGGTGAGCGTTTCAAAAAGACATACGCACCCCTATGTTTATCGCAGCACTATTCACAACAGCCAAGAAATGGAAGCAACCTAAGTGATCATCAGTAGATAAATGGATAAAGATGATGTGGTACATATACACAATGGAATATTATTCAGCCATAAGAAGAAAACAAATCCTACCATTTGCAACAACATGGATGGAGCTAGAGGGTATTATGCTCAGTGAAATAAGCCAGGCGGAAAAAGACAAGTATCAAATGATTTCACTCATATGTGGAGTATAAGAACAAAGAAAAAAACTGAAGGAACAAAACAGCAGCAGACTCAACAGAACCCAAGAATGGACTAACAATTAACAAAGGGGAAGGGACTGGGGAGGATGGGTGGGAAGGTAGGGATAAGGGGAAAAAAAAGGGCTTTACGATTAGCAGACACAGTGTGGTGGTGGGGGACACGGAGAGAGCTGTACAACACAGAGAAGACAAGTAGTGATTCTATAGCATCTTACTACTTGATGATGGGGGGAGTCTAGTAAACATAATGTTGCTCATGTAATTGTAGATTAATGATACCAAAAAAAATGAGGTGAGCATCTCTTCATAGGCTTATTGGCACATTTGTATTTTTTTTCTCTAAACTGCCCATTCGCACAGTGTTCACCTTCCTACTGAATGCTGGCTTTTTCTTACTGAAAGGTTTGAGCTGAGAAGGTTGGAAATTAGTCCTTCTTCACAAATGTGACAAATTTTCCCCCACTGTATCACTTCTCATTTATTTAATGTTATCTTTCTAGATAAAGTTCTATAATCAAAGTTTCAAATAATCAAACTTTTTAAGTCCACAAAGAAATTCTACAAAGTCAGCATTTTTAACCTTTGAATTTTTCTGTTTTAGCTGAAAATTTAGCTGAAAAGGCTTTTCCTATCCAAAAATCATTACGAGTTTATTTTTATTGTTAACCTTTGGATCTCTGATCTACTTGAAATTAACTGTATTGTCAGTAACAGGATTCCCACAGACTATTTGTGCACCCCCAAAATTCATGTTAAAATCCTAATCCTCAATGTGATGGTTATTAGGAATGGCGGCCTTTGGGAGGTCACTATGTCATGAGGGTGGAACCTTCATGAATGGGATTAACATCTTTATAAAGGAGACCCCAACAAGCTTTGTTAGAACCCAGAACTGCCTCCGGGCATAGTAAAACCCCCCCTTTATCACCTGCAGCAGCTGCACCTCAGCCTTGAATCACCCCAAGGCCTCACTCCCAACCTAGTTCTACGAAAACTGTGTTCCAGTTAATAGAAAAACCCATCCATTGTTCTAGTGACCCTCATCCTAGATAGTTTCCCTAGCAACGATCGGCCACCGACCATAAAGGGCAAAGGTAACCTACCTTTACCATAAAAGGTACCTACATCCCTTTACCTACATACCTTATATGATACATGAGCTGTCAACTTGGCGCCAGCTGAGCTCAACCTATAGAAAATGTACAAGACATACTTGTTTTAAACCATCCGATCAGCACCCCCTCTTCCTGAACCCTGTAATGCATAGAAGTCACGGGACCAACTTCCCGCTCAATTTCCTTTATAAGCAGCTTCCCCCTTGCTGCCATTGCTGCTCTCTCCTTTAGAGACAACCATTCTGTCTTTCAGGCAATAAACTTCACTGCTGGAGTTCTCGTGTCCTCCTTTCCTGAATGAGTGAATCGGGTAGCTGAAGAACTCCCCTTTCAAGCTTTCTTACCCCTTTCCCAATGTGAGGACAAAGATTTTTTAAAAATTTAGAGATGAGTACTAAAAAAGAAAAAAATCCCTACCACCTAAAAACAATCATTAATATTAAGCAAACATTTCCCAAACATCTCACTAGGCATACATTCAAAGTAAAGCAGATAAATGCCAAGAACAAAAATAGTCCAAGAAAATGTGATACTAATCATGTCATTTAAAAAAATAAGTGGTATTAATTTTCATTTTACTACATCAGAAGAAGTAGAAGTAACAACATTACAAGGCTACAAATTAACTGACAAATAAGGATCTGGAAAGAGATAAGTTATCAATTAAAAAAAAAGACAAGAAAGAAAAGTGGATAGATGGCTTTACACACAAAGATTTTCACTTTAAAAGTAAGAGAGGCAAGCCTTGGTGAAAACTGATAAATCTCTTTACAAATACCTTTTGCAAAAATAACCCTCATCATGATAATCATGCAAAAGTGAACATAAAGTGAAAAAGACAAGATTATGTGGAAAGCAATTTTGTCAGAATAAGATTGTTACTTTTTGTCCAAGAATTAGTGCACAAATGTAATAACAAATTTTGTACAAAACATTTTCATAATTTTCAGATTATTTTTCAATTTATAGTCAAATAAAAACTGTTCTTGCATTTCTTTTAATTTGCATCAGAGGATTCTCTTCAACTATATAAGGTGAATTAAATGGCCTAAGAGCCTTTTCAGTCCTAAACATTATGCTTCTAAGTAGGAAATGAAACAAATCAAATCAAAGGTTAGTTGACCAAGTTTTCTGTCCAAATGAAGCATAAATGGAGAGGTAACAGGGGAATACGTTCCTTCTCTTACAGTACCCTCAACAACAAAAAAAATCTCTAAACATACCAGGCAGGTTCTTTCTTTAAAAGTCATTATAACTGTCATCCCTCAGTGTGTTTCAAAACTATTTACATTTTCAGACTAACACCTGTCAGGGTATTCTGTCATCTCTCCAAAACAGTACTTCCCTTTAACTGGCCTTAGTTTACTCAAGTTTAATATACACAGATTGTTTTCTCTTTTTTAAAAATCTAGGACTTGACAGACACACCCCCATGTTACCCTTACTAAGTCCATCTATGAATGGGTAGAGATTACAAATATTACTAGAGGAATTTTCCATGTGCCAAGCCCTAAGTAACATTTTGTAATCATATTCCCTTCTCATCCATTTTCCTAACTAATAAGATCTGAGGTTTGCAGTCTGAAAGTTCCTGTTTTCCTATTCATTTTAGGTGCCTTTATCCATGCCCATAATATACCTTTCAGGGGATGCAGAAAATAGCACTGAACACAAAATTCTAAGTTTCAGTGTCTCATGATTTTACAAAAGTTGAAATGTTTCCAAAACCATTCTTAATGAAATTCAGTGGATTGTTGGATCTTTCTGACTGAAATCTATATGGAAATTAACTCTCAGCTTGCAGAACTATCCATTTATTTAACATAAATATTTACTGATTACACTGAATCAACCATAATCTAAACAATCTTATAAAAATAGGCAAATCAACTATAAGAACTCTGTGCTTTATAATCATAGTTGAGCATCAAACCAAACAACAGAAAAAATAATTAAATAAAGTCATTTCTCAAAATTTAACATGTTTCTTACATAAACAAATTTTAAAATCTAGGACCACAATAAATGCGAAATAGAAATGTATTATTAACATTTTAAAAGTCAATTTGAAATGGACTATCATAAGTACAAATGATATATCAACTAAAGGGTATAGAAATTGAAGTTATCCAAGACAAACTGATGAAAAAAAATAACGAGAAAAAGAGGATACACAGACAGCACTAGAATCTCTAATCAAAGAGAAACATTTAAGTACATACCACGATTAGTTAAGAAAACTGTGAGTTGGATGTTAAGAGGTTTAAAATAAAAAGTTAGACTTGCCCAAACTGCCGGAATAAGCTAGGTCAAATCATTCATTTTCTTCTGGACCTCAATTTCCTTATCTTTAAAATGAAGGAGTGGGATTTGATGTTCTCTGATTCTGCCTGCTGTAAAATTCTATAGTTCTATGTCACTTAAGACAAAAGAGAAAACTGAAAAACTGTCTACTTTATTACCAAAAGGCTGTCTGGTTGCTGTCCACCACTTTTCCCTGATTACTCACCAAAAAGAAGCTGATTCAATAATCCAGGTACTTTTCTAGTACTAACTAAAAGGGACCAGAATCAAATTCAGTCAGACAACCACCCTCAAGTGACTAATGTGTATCAGACAGAATCCTCACTACAAAATACCTCCTATTTCTTTTATGTCAAATCTAAGTCTACAGCATATCACAAGAGAAAAAAACTATTTACTAAAATAGTTATGAAAATGTAAACAAGACAGTTTTAACTACAGAAAAATATAGAAACCAGTGTTGACATTAAGATTTACTGATCAGTCTCTAGTAAGTTTTAATAATGCAATAAACAGATTCCCAGATAAAAGTCGCAACTTAACTGCCTAGGACCACAAAACTATATTCTATTTCTCAGAAAAAAACTAGAGCAAAACCATCTTTTCGAAGTACAATTTCCATCTAATTATCACACAGATTGAGCCTCATGAAGGTCTGTCATGCAAAAGTATTTTTTAATAGCCTAAGGCAAGTACTTCAGACCTCAAACTATTCCATCATAATAAGACAGGGGCACCAGAGATTCTGACCTTTTCTTTTCAAAAATATTTTTAATTCCAAGCTCTTTATTCCATTATTAATGATATTTCCACAAAATGTCCATTTTAATAAGGTGAAAAGGCTTATTACCAACACAAATAAATTGATTACTGAAAAATAGCTTAAGGAAGAAAATTTTTATCTTACCTCTACACTAGGGCTAAGGCTGCTTGGCAGTGTTTCGGAAGTCACAGTAGTACTTGGAAGGCTGGAAATTTCCCAAGTATTCACAGGCTGCATTGGTTCAGACTGCTTTGAATGATCTATACATTTTGGATTATCCAGTAAGGTCACTTCATAAAATTCTTGAATATCTAAAAGGAAGGAAAGGAAAAGAAAAATTGAAAAGTACTTATATCTTCTAATTAAATTGTGCATTGCTTAAACAACCTAACTCAAAATCAGGATTTTTACTCTAATTAGTAAAATAAGTCTTATAACATACTTGAACAATGAATATTTCTCATTTTATTATGTCACAATCATATCAGAAGCTATCAGGGCAAAGAATAAAAGTCATAGGTTTTTTTACACTTCAAGTCAGTTGCTGAGTTCAAATCCCTACTCCATCACCAGCTGTATGTTTAGGCAAGTTACTTAACCTCTGAAACTTGCTTTTCATCATTGTGAATTGTTACAAGGATTGAGTGCAATACATATACTGTGCTATATGACATAATAGGCTCCTAACAGATAGTAGTTAATATTATTGTGAATTCTGCAGATGAGTCATTTCTGATATTTTTACCTTTCTACCACCAATATCCCCTCGATATAAACCTCTCAAGTGGTTTTAACTATCCTTCTAACCAAATTAAGACAAACAAAAATAAGTTAAAATCAAAGAACTGTAAATACCTTTAGATACCCTCTAGTTCAAATATTCAGAAATAGTAAACTAAATATTTGTTATTTTAGAAACAGTTAAAAGTATGAAAAAACTCTAAATTTATAAATTTACTTACAGTAGCACAGGATAATTTAGCAGATGAAAAGTTACTTTGCTATTAGCTGGAATTATATGAACTTAGCGTTTTAACCACTGGTTACTCATGTTGTTCAGAAGCTCTAAGTGGTAGTTATATAATATTTAAGTTCACCATTATTAGTTCCTTATTCACCTACTGGTATAATTTTGGGTTGATTTCTTAAAGGAGGGAAATTATTAAAGCAAAGGTGAACATTATCCTGTATAGAATCATACACAGAATAAATAGATAAATTTTACTTCTTGTTTCACATTAAGATGTAAAGATTAGTATGGCCTTTAAAAAAACAATATCCTAAGAAACAAAGTAATTCCCTTTTCAGTTTAAATAACCAGTGGAATTGTAGAACTTTCTAAGTAAAATGCTAACAAAAACTAAGGTCTGCAGAGTAAGGATAGCTTCAGCCTACTTCACAGGGTATTAAGATTATTACTAGAGAAAATTGTATGTGAAAGCATTTTATAAACCATTAATTATTATATAAAACTGTTCACATAACCATCATGTAAAAAATAAAAACTCAAATTCAGAGCATCAAATTACAGCTACAAATGTTGTTAACAAAAACTGCTTAACTTGAACCTGAATCAAATTTTTAGAAACAACTTATAGTTCACAGGAAATAGAGGAACAAGTTAAATGACATCAGAAAAGCAGCAATGATACAGATCCAGAAGAGGATATTCTACAAGACAACTGGCCCAGTTTCTTTAGAAAGTCAATGTCATTAAAGAAAAGAGAAATTGTTTGAAAGTGAGGACTTTTTTTTATCTAAAGGTAACAAAAAAGGCATAGTAACCAATTGCAATGTCTGAGCCTTGACTGGTGTGTGTGTGTGTTGGGGGCTAGGCGTTAGGGAGACGATG
The DNA here is from genome assembly GCA_029783875.1 of Phataginus tricuspis. Classification (NCBI taxonomy): domain Eukaryota; kingdom Metazoa; phylum Chordata; class Mammalia; order Pholidota; family Manidae; genus Phataginus; species Phataginus tricuspis. The sequence goes on along the minus strand of JAQQAC010008350.1, from coordinate 30,454,108 downwards.
TGCTATGAGACATTGTAACAACAATTACGGACTATTTTCCAGATTATTATTATTTTTGTAGAAGATGTATATGTGTGTCAGAGTAAGTGCATATTTATATAGGATATATATTTCTATATATGTAAGAGATATATATTTTACATATTTAGGAGATATACAGTTATAGATATATCTTTGTGTGTAGGGGAGGCATCTTCTACAAAAAACAAAAACAAAAAAAGCAGAGCTCCTACAGTTTTATGCCCCCAACAGCAGTAAACTAGTGTTGAATAACTTGGTTAGTTACCAATATCTCAAGATCACTATGTAAAATTTTTATTACATCTTCCATTATTGAAAGTCAAGTTTCAACTCTTCAATTTCTTTGTGACTTTTTATTCTATAACTAACTAACAGAAATACTACTCTATTACCCTTCACTGACCACAACAATAAAAATCTAGCCAAAGAAAACAAAAGATTAGTTATTATGACAAGATATTTCTACAAAATAACATTCTAGGATTAAAAATATTACTTTCTACCTTTTCTTTGAATTTTCTAAACTGGGGAGCGAAACACTGAGGTCCATTAGATTAACTAGCTTAAAGTAAAACAGAAATTACTACAGAAACAGAAGTCAAACAGATGACAAAAACAAACATGGTAAATCTAGTATAATCCCAATCTCTCCTGTTTCCTGAAAATCTATTTAACAATCTGCAGTCTGAAAATTCAAGTTATTCTCAAAAGACAAACTTAATTAAAATAAAGAATTAATGAGTTTATTCTGAACACTTAAGATTCAACCAATGAATACTAATGGAGTGAAAATTTTTTGGAAGAGGAATAAAAGAATTAAAAGATAAGGTATAATAATAATGTCTGAGAAATGGACAAAATTGAAGGAAAAAATTATATAACACCAACTTAAAATATCTAAAATGGGAAGTTTTTATAAAATTTGATGGCTATATTTTAAGGTCCTACAGAATCTTAAACACACATTTATTTTAAATTTGTTACTAAACATGTATGCATAATTTTGAAAATTAAATTAACCACCTCTTTGATAGACAATGAAAAGTTCTTCCTCAATTTTGGTTTGTATATTATTGAATATGTGTTTAAATAGCCAATATCAATAATAAGGACTGTATCAAAATACATATACTATGAAAAAAGTAACTGCAGCAAAATAATGCTTGAAGTCACATCTCTCAATACTTTTTATCAGCAATTACCAAATTTACCATCCAGTAGTACAATGACACATCCTTCAGTAAACCTACTTAACCTGAGATCAACTCTAAACTAAGTCTTTACTATGAAAATGCAAAGAAAAAGCAGAATACAGGAGTATCAAAATGATTGCCATTTAATAGAAAATACTCATGTGAAAAACCAGAGCTCACCTGGATATACACCAGACATATAATGAAAATGACTGATTACATCTTTCTTTACTACCCTGAAAAAAGTCATTACCTTTGAAAAGAGTGATGCACTAAAGCAAGCAAGAGGAGAAAACAAGAAAATGCAGGGGTACTAAAACATTTATTAGAGAAAAACTGCCCTTTAGTTGACTAACAATTTAAAACATTTAATTTTTGTTGAGGGTCAGTCTTACCAAAGGGTATTCCTCATTTTCCATTTATAGTCTGCATGTGCTTTCTCTGTTCTGGACCAAACTGGATCCCCACAAGTGCAGTTTCTGAACAAATATCTAAATTATAAGGTCATGAAGCTACAATATGTACTTCTGAACATGTACTTGAGAATATTAAAATTCTCAAAAATTAACCTTGAACATGAGCAACCAGTCCAATGGAACAGAGGAGACTTATTCCTATTAGAAAACTTTTTGGTTGAAATCTCCTAAGATTATGTTTCAGACGTCTCCAAATCTAAGTAAAACTTTTTCTACATAAAAAATTTTCATTTACCTTTGTTATTTTCTTGCTGGAATATGAAATTTGCAAACAGTGGGAGCAAAGGAAGTGTAGAATTCCAGAATACCCTCAAAGCTAGAGGAAAAAATGTCTAGTTTTTAGTGACGATTCACATCATCCTAAATAGGGAAACTCCCAAACCATGAAATATTTCTCAAAATAAACAGTAAGAGAGTACTAACTCAGGATCAGTCGAAAATCTAAATACAGACTCAAGGATGTGTAGTAATTTAACATAATACAAGTGACATCTCTAATCTATGAGAAAAGATTTTATTCTAAGAATATTTATCACTGGTTATTTCTTTAATCAAAGAAATACACAATAAAACATCAAAATGACTATTCCACATACCATAATAGAAAATACTAAAAAGACGGATAATACTCTACATTGCTTAAAGTATAGTGAATTAGTTGTTCTTCCATATACTGCCTAAAAAGTTTAATTGGTATGACATTTCTAAAACTACCTGAATAAATTTTATCAAAAGCCTTTTTAAAATGGACACCCCTTTTACCAAGCAACTCATTTCTAAGAATTTATCCAAAGGACAAAATATAGGATGTACAACAAAGAGGTATATACAAATGCAACCTTGTCTATAATTCAGAAAAATCACATACCTAAGTGCTCCCTGGAAATTCTTAATGAAACTACAATATATCTACACATTGTAAACACATTTAAATTGGTACAAATCTAATGATATGGAGATATCCAATGATAAATTTTGTGTGATATAGAAATAGTAATATAGGACTTCCGGGAAGACGGCAGCGTGAGCAGGGCGGCAGAAATCTCCTCCCAACACTATATTTATCTATGAAAATACAGCAAATACAACTATTCCTAAAAGAGAGACCAGAATACACAGGAAAGCGCACAGTGTGCAGCTACACCTGAGAGGACTCGGCACCCCACAAGGCAGGTAAGATACGGAGCCGCGACCCAGAGAGACCTGAGCACTCCCCCACCACAGCGCACCGGCGGAAGGAGGGATTCAGAGCCGGGAGGGAGTGGAAATACAGGCCCGCAAAATAACCAGCCCTGGTGATCTGCGCGGGGAGCACTGACACACATTGCGCGGTGTAGCGGAGATTGGAGAGACACAGGGTGAAGGATCTGATCGGGGAACGCGCCAGGTTGCTTGCAGCCGGCTCCCGGGAAGGGAAAAAAAAAAAAAGAAGAAGAAAAGCGCGCGATTTTCAAAGCAGTCTAAAGAGACAGGAGCCCAGCAGAGGACCGTATCGCCCCGAAACACTCAGCCCAGCAGGCTGGGAGTCCTGGGGAGATTCGGACCCCTTAGCTGGCAACTGGGAAAGGGTGGCCGCACTTAGACTTCCCACAGAGATCAACAGCCTCTCATTCGTTCCCACCCCGGCCAGAGCTATAAAGGGCCCTGTGGAGGAGTGCGGCCACGGATCTGGAATAGTGTAGCAACAGCACCACCTACAGCATCCCCACAGAATCCACTCCCGGTGGGGGTTTTCTTTTGTCTGTTTGTTTGTTTTTTGTTTTTTCTTCTCTTTCTTTTTTCTTTTCTTTTTTCTCTTTCTCTTTCTTTCTTTCTTTCCTTTCTCCTTCCTTCCTTCCTTCCTTCCTTCCTCCCTCCCTCCTTCCCTCCCTCCTTCCTTCTTTCCTTTCTTTCTTTCTTTCTTTCTTTTTTCTTTTTAAAGTCATAGAGAGCCCAGCTGACATACATGGCAACTACCAGCAACAACTTCTATAGCCATGAAAAGACAGACGAATATGGTCCAGACTAAAATCAACCATCAGACAACCCCAGAGAGGGAGACTGAAGGGATGGACATGCAAGTCTTCCTGAAAAAGAATTCAGAATAAAAGTCATAACCATGCTGACGGATCTACAGAGAAATGTGCAAGAGCTGAGGGAGGAAGTGAGGGAAGTGAGGAAAGACAATGCAGAAATCAGACAAGCCATCGACGGGCTTAACAGCAGACTGGATGAGATGCAAGAGACTGTTAATGGAATAGAAATCAGAGAACACGAATACAGAGAAGTTGAGGCAGACAGAGATAAAAGGATCTCTAGGAATGAAAGAATATTAAGAGAACTGAGTGACCAATCCAAACGGAACAATATTCACATTACAGGAGTACCAGAGGAAGAAGAGAGAGAAAAAAGGGATAGAAACTGTCTTTGAAGAAATAATTGCTGAAAACATTCCCACGCTGGGGAAGGAAATAGTCTCGCAGTCCACAGAAGCCCACAGATCTCCCAACACAAGGGACCCAAGGAAGACAACATGCAGACACATAATAATTAAAATGGCAAAGATCAAAGATAAAGATAGAGTATTAAAGGCAGCTACAGAGAGAAAAAAGATCACCTACAAAGGAAAACCCATCCGACTATCATCAGACTTCTCAACAGAAACCTTACAGGCCAGAAGAGAATGGCATGATATATTTAACGTAATGAAACAGAAGGGCCTCGAACCAAGAATACTGTATCCAGCACGACTATCATTTAAATATGATGGAGGGATTAAACAATTTCCAGACAAACGGAAGTTGAGAGAGTTTGCCTCTCATAAACCACCACTACAGGATATCTTAAACGGACTGCTCTAGAGGGAAGTACGCCTAAGGCTAAAAAGATGTCACAAGAGAAAATGAAATCATAGCAAAGAAAGCAGACCATCCAAATACTAACTAAAAGCAAAGAATAAAACACCTAATATATAAAGAATGGAGGAGGAAGAATAAGAATGGAGAGATAAAGAAACATCAGACGATGTTCACAATAACTTAACAAGAAAGTTAACTTACATTGTTAGATAGTAAAGAAGCAACCCTTGAACCTTTGGTAACCACGAATCTAAAGCCAGCAATGGCAATAAGTACATATATATCAATAATCACCCTAAATGTAAATGGACTGAATGTACCAATCAAAAGACACAGAGTAACAGAATGGATAAAAAAAGCAAGACTCATCTATATGCTGCTTACAGGAGACTCACCTCAAACCCAAAGAAATACACAGACTAAAAGTGAAGGAATGGAAAAAGATATTTCATGCAAACAACAAAGAGAAAAAAGCAGGTGTTGCAGTACTTGTATCAGACAAAATAGACTTCAAAACAAAGAAACTAGCAAGAGATAAAGAAGGACATTACATAATGATAAAGGGGTCAGTCCAACAAGAAGATATAACCATTATAAATATATATGCACCCAACACAGGGGCACCAGCATATGTGAAACAAACACTAACGGAATTAAAGGAGGAAATAGACAGCAATGCATTCATTTTAGGAGACTTCAACACACCACTCACTCCAAAGGATAGATCAACCAGAAAGAGAATAAGTAAAGACACAGAGGCACTGAACAACACACTATAACAGATGGACCTAACAGATATCTACACAACTCTGCACCCAAAAGCAGCAGGATATACATTCTTCTCAAGTGCACATGGAATATTTTCCAGAATAGACTACATACTAGGCCACAAAAAGAACCTCAGTAAATTCAAAAATATTGAAATCCTACCAACCAACTTCTCAGATCACAAAGGTATAAAACTAGAAATAAATTTTAGAAAGAAATCAAAAAGGCTCACAAATACATGGAGACTTAACAACATTCTCCTAATTAATCAATGGGTTAACGACCAAATCAAAACAGAAATCAAAGAATATATGGAGACTAATGACAACAACAACACAAAGCCACAACTTCTGTGGGACGCAGCAAAGGCAGTTCTACAAGGAAAGTATATTGCAATCCAGGCCTATGTAAAGAAAGAAGAACATTCCCAAATGAACAGTCTAAAGACACAATTACTGAAATTGGAAAAAGAAGAACAAATGAGGCCCAAAGTCACCAGAAGGAGGGACATAATAAAGATCAGAGAAGAAATAAATAAAATTGAGAAGAATAAAACAATAGAAAAAAATCAATGAAACCAAGAGCCGGTTCTTTGAAAAAATAAAATAGATAAACCCCTAGCCAGACTCATTAAGAGAAAAAGAGAATCTACACACATAAACAGAATCACAAATGAGAAAGGAAAAATAACGATGGACCCCACAGAAATACAAAGAATTATAAGAGAATATTATGAGAATCTATAGGCTAACAAGCTGCAAAACATAGAAGAAATGGACAATTTCTTAGAAAAATGCAACCTTCCAAGACTGACCAAGCAAGAAACAGAAAAACTAAACAGACCAATCACCAGCAATGAAATTGAAGTGGTAATCAAAAAACTACCCAAGAACAAAACCACCGGACCAGATGGATTCACTTCTGAATTCTACCAGACATATAGAGAAGAAATAACACCCATTCTCCTTAAAGTTTTCCAAAAAATAGAAAAGGAGGGAATACTTCCAAACTCATTCTATAAAGCTAGCATCACTCTAATACCAAAACCAGGCAAAGACCTTACCAAAAAAGAAAATTACAGACCAATATCCCTGATGAACGTAGATGCAAAAATACTCAACAAAATATTAGCAAACCGAATTCAAAAATACATCAAGAGATCACACACCATGATCAAGTGGGATTCATCCCAGGGATGCAAGGATGGTACAATATTCGAAAATCCATCAACATCATCTACCACATCAACAAAAAGAAGAACAAAAACCACATGATCATCTCCATAGATGCTGAAAAAGCATTTGACAAAATTCAGCATCCGTTCATGATTAAAACTCTCAACAAAATGGGTATAGAGGGCAAGAACCTCAACATCATAAAGGCCATATATGACAAACCCACAGCTAACATCATACTTAACAACAAGAAGCTGAAAGCTTTTCATCTAAGATCGGGAACAAGACAGGGATGCCCACTCTCTCCACTGTGACTCAACATAGTACTGGAGGTCCTAGCCACGGCAATCAGACAAAACAAAGACATACAAGGCATCCAGATTGGTAAAGAAGAAGTCAAACTGTCACTATTTGCAGATGACATGATACTGTACATAAAAAACCCTAAAGACTCCACTCCAAAACTACTAGAACTAATATCTGAATTCAGCAAAGTTGCAGGATACAAAATTAACACACAGAAATCTGTTGCTTTCCTACACACTAATGATGAACTAACAGAAAGAGAAATCAGAAAAACAATTCCATTCACAACTGCATCAAAAAGAATAAAATATCTAGGAATAAACCTAACCAAGGAAGTGAAAGACCTGTACTCTGAAAACTACAAGACACTCCTAAGAGAAATTAAAGAGGACACTAACAAATGGAAATGCATCCCATGCTCTTGGCTAGGAATAATGAATATTGTCAAAATGGCTATACTACCTAAAGCAATCTACAGATTCAACGCAATCACTATCAAACTACCAACAACTTTCTTCAATGAACTGGAACAAATAATTCTAAAATTCATATGGAACCACAAAAGACCCCGAATAGCCAAAGCAATCCTGAGAAGGAGGAATCAAACAGGGGGAATTACGCTCCCTGACTTCAAGCTCTACTACAAAGCCACAGTAATCAAGACAATTTGGTATTGGCACAAAAACAGACCCACAGACCAGTGGAATAGAATAGAAAATCCAAACATTAACCCAAACATATACAGTCAATTAATATTTGATAAAGGAGCCTTGGATATACAATGGGGAGATGACAGCCTCTTCAGCAGCTGGTGTTGGAAAAACTGGACAGCTACATGGAAGAGAATGAAACTGGACTACTGTCTAGCCCCATACACAAAGGTAAACTCAAGATGGATCAAAGACCTGAATGTAAGTCATGAAACCATAAACTCTTAGAAAAAAACACAGGCAAAAATCTCTTGGCCGTAAACATGAGCGAATTCTTCATGAACATATCTCCCCGGGCAAGAGAAACAAAAGAAAAATGAACAAGTGGGAATATATCAAGGTTAAAAGCTTCTGTACAGCAAAGGACACTATCAGTAGAACAAAAAGACATCCTACAGTATGGGAGAATATATTCATAAATGACGTATCTGATAAGGGGTTGACATCCAAAATATACAAAGAACTCAGGCACCTTAACAAACAAAAAACAAATAATCCAATTAAGAAATGGGTAGAGGACATGAATAGACACTTCTCTAAAGAAGAAATTCAGATGGCCAACAGGCACATGAAAAGATGCTCCACATCGCTAATCATCAGAGAAATGCAGATTAAAACCACAATGAGATATCACCTCACACCAGTGAGGATGGCCAACATCCAAAACACAAACAACAACAAATGTTGGTGGGGATGTGGAGAAAAGGGAACCCTCCTACACTGCTGGTGGGAATGCAAATTAGTTCAACCATTGTGGAAAGCAGTATGGAGGTTCCTCAAAAAACTCACAATAGTAATACCATTTGACCCAGGAATTCCACTCCTAGGAATTTACCCTAAGACTGTAGCAGCCCAGTTTGAAAAAGACATATGCACCCCTATGTTTATCGCAGCACTATTTACAATAGCCAAGAAATGAAAGCAACCTAAGTGTCCATCAGTAGATGAATGGATAAAGAAGATGTGGTGCATATACACAATGGAATATTATTCAGCCATAAGAAGAAAACAAATCC